>BDMV01000007.1:30968859-31316420 GCA_008326285.1 Oryza officinalis | reverse complement strand
ATCAGAATATAGATCTAATCTCATCAGCCTTCATCAACATGTTAATGTCAATTAGCAGCATCGGCCGATGAGGGATAAAAGAGATAAGTACACTAGCTAATACTCTAATGCAGACTTGTATGAACCAATCGACTTATATAAATATATCGATCACAGGCAAACCCTAAAGAATAACCTATAACAAACGCATTTATATTTATCAAACTACTCATACAAGTGGCAAATACATATAAAAACATTATGGTAATTACATGTATTAGATAAGACCGGCTGAAACCCCGGCGCTATCCTTAATTACGATCGAAAACAGGCGATAGCAACTCAAAGTGTGAATTGAGATTTGACACAAAGAAAATCAAGTCGTCGATCGCTTTTGGGATGGTAGATGCATTGAAAGATTTAACTAAGCATAATAATTAAACCGCCGTCAGCAATAAACCCTAAAACGAGTAGATTGCTGGCGAAGCATAATTAATACAGTTATAAAAATCGTCCAAAGCATGATAAACGACTATCACATCATCGAGGCTTAACGTGCCTAAAGCGACACGCTAGCCCCGACGATGTAGATCGTTGGGCACAAGTTCTTACCTCTGCTTTGGGGAAGCAAGAACTCGTCGAGGTTAACCTCTTGCGAGGGTTGGCGATGCGCCGAAAGTAGATTGATTTGTGTATTGTACTGCGTGAGAGAGTTTCTATGTACATACTACCGGGATATTTATACCCGAGATTACAACATTGTCCAGATAGGACACGATCTTATCTACATCTTAACAAACAAGTCTTTGCGGCAGACTCTTGCCACAGATTAGATCTAAACCTAGTTGATTTACAAGATACAGTTGCCTAAAACCGAGCCTTATCTCTATTTGGCAACTTCCTTGAAGCTTATCTCGAGCCCAGACCAAGCCCATGTTAACTCTATCAACTTCCTGGCTCTATCAGTCAATGGCCATATTGAATCCGTATCGGCCGATATGTTCTTCCTGCTAGCACTTCTTCCAGTCCGATACGCTTACCTAGTCCGATACGAGACTTGGTCCGACTCCAACTTAACCCCCCTTCTCCGCGTCGGTTTTCTCTTTCCTCTCCGAGTAGATTGCGAAAATATGCTGTTAACACATGCCCCCAACTCCGCTTCATTATATAATGTGGCGAAATTAGCTCTGAGGAACCCATCGATTTCTTCGCTAGGGTTTGTCTGAAAACCGCGCAGATCCAGATTCGCAGCCCTCCGCCGCCGATTTCCTCGCGCATTTCTTCATTAGCCACTCGCACTTTTCAACTCCGGCGACACCTCGACGTCCCATCGGCATCGGCCCCCTTATCGGTGACCTCCTCAAGTTCATCAATGGCCTCCTTGCCGTTCTACGCTTCTGAGATCCCCGTGGTGAGTCAATCCTTTCTGAGTTCACATTTTCATTTTCCCGCCGAGTTCTTTAAACTAGGGTTTCTGCTCTTGCCCCCCGGATCTTATTTTTCATCGTTGTTCTCATGTCATAGGTCTTCAAAAACCGGATCTTCTTGAAGCTATTTATCGGCTACTACACATTGGCACTCAAGATCTGATGCTGAAACAAACAGTGGCGCATGGAGGTCCATGGTGGTTCATCCAGCTATGGTTAACAATCTACACCAACACCATGGTCAATCGGCCTCCATTATCAAACTCTGCCTTCCCATCAGACTACACTGACAACGAAGATCCCTCAACAAGGAGATGCATGTCCTTTGGAGAAGCAGCTTCAATTTATCCTGGAGCAGAGCAATCGGCCGAAGACATATCCACTTGGTTTATCCGGTTCTATACTGGCCCTCCATCAGCCAAGATGGACATGTTTGTCTATCCTTCGGATGCTGAATTTGAGCTTCCTGCCGATCTGACCCTGAGACAGCTGAACGATGACATGGTTTCACGGGAAATTTTCATGATCGACATCACTCCTTGCCTGCTCCCAGTAGGCATATTTCAAGGCAGAAGCACCAGTTTATCATACGAGTTCTACAACCCTATGGTGGCTGCCAGACAATGTGGGTTAGGACAACTTCCAAGTAGCCTACATTTTCATCGGCTCCTAGAGAGCAGGGGTACGGTCTCATCGGCCCTGATCATGAGTAAAGCCCTGGAAATCAAAGCACCAAACTTGGGCGACTGTGACCGATTATGGTTGAGTCCCTTCATCCATATCAGCTTCCAATCATGGTGGTAGGAGTGGGCTACTCACCTCTTCCATCAATCGGCCAGGTATTATTTGACAGAACTTAATGAAAATATCAGTCCCCAGGTCCCCGATGCCCCAATACCATCAGTCAGCAATAGTGGGCGGACAATATCTTATGCTCAACCCCTGGCTCCATCAGGAAGTACTATTCTGGAGTCGATTATCGGCCTTACTGTCCCAATGGTATCATGACTACTCCGAGGGCCCATAACCAAAGAAACTCCTAAAAGGAAGGTGCTAGCAAAAGAAAAGACCTATAAAACCAGCAAGAAACCCAAGACGGATGATCAAGCCGATCTCGATGAACTAGACCCTTCCGTGGAAGAATTCCTCAATGAACAAGTAATGGAGGAAGAGGTCGATGCAGCAGCCGCCGATCTGCCTGAAGAAGAAAATCCATCGGCCGAAACTGCTAAGGAGCCATCAGCCAAGACCACTACGAACCCACCGACCGATGACCAAGCTGCTCAACCAAGGAGAACCAGACATGCAATCCGCAAGGTTGATACAATCCCTTTTTTGAATTTATGTTATCTCCTTCTACTGGTATGCTATAACTTGATATCCTTTTCAGGTCGTTGCATCGTCTTTGCTGAAAGAGAGAACTCAATCGGCCCCTCTGGCAAGAACTAAGAAGGCAACCTTGCAAAGGCGTGAACATACTAAGGCCTGACTGAGAACACCGTCTCCTTCTCCACCACCCTCTCCGATTGTTTCGGTAAGAGTTAATCTTTATATTATTCCTCTGACAACATAGATCTGGTCACCATTCTCTTGCCTTTCTTCAGCCGCGAGCTCCATCACCCACACCACATTGGCCAACCCCCTCACCTACTGTCTCAAGACAACAAGAGGAGGCCGATGCAAGCACAGCCGATGCCCCATCACAGGTAAACCAGATCACTTTGATTCCTTTACCGGTTTCTTGTCTGACTAGACTAACCATGTCCTATGCTGATGTTTGCAGAACCTAGCCGATATGTTTTCTTTTGATATCGGCCAATTTCTTGATGACGAGGACAAAGAGCCACCCATCACAGCCAAGGCGTCAATCTCTGACGAATTGAAGAACCGGCTGTCCGACATCGCTAATCGGCTGGAAGCATCATTGGAGTCTCTGGTGGAGAACTGCAATCCTGTCAGGAGTAGGGTTCAAGAAATCCAAGACCAACTCCCTGAGGATCTGATGGAAGTCTTGATGCCAGCCATCTTCTTGGAACAATATAACTTCAAGCTTCATAAGGCCAAGGAAAGGATCACGGAGAGGCGGGAACGTGAAGGCTTGGAATCGGCCTTGTCTGCCAGCAAAGCTCAAGTCAATTCTGACAAAACCAGGTTGGACGAGCTGGCTGTCGAGCCGATTGTCTTAAAGAACAGACTCGAAGAACTTCGCCGCCTCGAAGCAGACCTAGTGTCAAGGCTAGAAGCGACTCATAAGGAGATCCAAGAAGTCGAGGCTGGGATAGCTGCATCACCGAAGGCCATAGAAGATCAGACGGCAAAACTGAAGGCATCGGCCAAATACCTTGCGACCCTAAGTAAGTCTTTGAAGCCGATCCCAGGGTCGACGACCGATGCCGCCTAAGCAATAGAGGATATTGATCAAATCCGCCGTAAAGCCATCGCAACTATCGAAAAATTTATAGGCTGATGTAATATATTTTTATGTCCTTCTTGCATGAAAATGACCTCCTGTTTCAACTAATATAAATCTCATCGGCCAATCAGCCGAATTTGATCTGAACAACACTGAAAAAGTCCAAGTTTGAAAAATTTTGAAGTCCATAAAATTTCGATCTAGTAATCTTGAGGAATCTTGAAAGATAACCTTTCTTTTATATATATATATATGCCCCCCAAATTTTGGAAGATGAGGGCTCATGTTGTAAAATTTGAACTAAGGGCGATAATGCATATCGGCCATCTAAAGACGATGTGTACCACATCGGCTATTATCATAAATCGGCTGGCAAGCCGATCATGAATCGATCCAGACGCTAGGATAATATTTCTTTAAGTATTTGCCATTAAGAGCTCTGCCATAAATTTCTCCATCTAATTCTTTGAGCAGATAAGCATTGCGAGGAACACATTGATGAATCCGAAAAGGACCTTCCCAATTAGGTGACCACTTGCCGAATTTATTATCTCTGGTACCAATCGGCAGTATCAATTTCCAAACAAGATCCCCCTCTTCAAATGACTTGGCAACAACTTTTTTATTATAATGACGAGCAACTCTATCTTTATCTCGCTTGATTTTCTCTAAGGCTCGCAATCGGACATGTGCCAAATCATCTAGCTCATCAACCATAAGATTGTGGTACTCATCGGCTGTCAAGTCGTCTTGCAAAGTAATCCTTCTGGAGCCGATGTTGGTTTCCCATGGCAGCACAGCTTCGTGTCCATAAACCAACTGATATGGCGGCACTTGAATTGCACCATGACAAGCCATCCGATACGCCCAAAGGGAATCGGCCAGCGTGGTATGCCACTGCCTTGGCTGTTCATCAGTTTTTCTCTTGATCAACTTGATTAAAGTCTTATTAGAAGCTTCTGCCTGCCCATTAGCTTGTGCATAATATGGAGAAGAATTTAGCAGCTTGATGCCCATGCTGTCGGCAAACTGCACAAACTCATCGGACACAAAAATTGATCCCTGATCTGTAGTCAATGTTTGTGGTAATCCAAACCGATATATAATATGCTCTTTGACAAACTGAATTGTATCCTTGGAATCAACCTTTTTAAGAGGGATGGCCTCAACCCACTTGGTGAAGTAGTCTGTAGCCACTAGGATATACTTGTGTCCTTTACTTGATGGTGGATTGATTTGTCCGATCATGTCTATACCCCATCCTCGAAACGGCCACGGCTTTATGATTGGATGCATAGCCGATGCCGGTGCTCTCTGAATTGCTCCAAACTTTTGGCAATCTTGACATCCTTTGTAATATTTGAAACAATCCTCAAGCATTGTCGGCCAAAAGTATACAAGGCGCTTCAAATGCCATCTCATTTTATGGGCCGATTGATGGGTTCCACAAATCCCTTCATGTACCTCGCTCATAACAACTTTGGACTCCTCTAGACCTAGGCACTTAAGCAAGACACCATCAATCGTCTGATAGTATAGATCATCATCTAACAGGACATAATGCAAGACTTTGTATTTCATCTTTCGCGACGCCGACTGGGAAGAGTTTTTCAAATAATCAATGATAGCAAACCTCCAGTCATCGGCATCCACGGTAGCAATCTGAATTTGAACATCTTTGGCCATCGGCCTGTATCCTGATGCCCCCTGAGCTAAATCATTGGCCTCGAAATTCTGCTTCCTGGGTATATGCCTCATCGTCACAATCTTGAAAACTTGTAGCAACTCCTTGCACTCCTCATTGTAAACTCTGAGAATATCATTCTTGCATTTACACTCCCTAGAAAGTTGATTAATTACCAGCTGTGAATCACCAATGATCTCTACGGAATCGGCCTCGACCTCTTCTAATAATTGCAAACCTTTAAGAACAGCCTCATACTCTGCTTGATTGTTAGTATAATAAGGCTTGATAGTAAAGGCAAACTCGAAGCTTGCCCCCCGAGGGGATATGATGACCAGGCCGATACCGCATCCATGTCTGCAAACGGATCCATCAAAGTACAGTGTCCATGGCACAATGTCTGCATATGCAATTGAATCATCTCTGTGTTGAACAATGAAATCGGCCAGGGCTTGTCCTTTGATTGCTTTGGCCGATTCGTATCTGAGGTCAAACTCTGTTAAGGGAAAAATCCACTTCCCAATTCTCCCTTTTAAAACAGGGGCCGATAGCATGTACTTCATCACATCGGCCTTGCTTACCACAATGCATTCATTGGAAAGTAAGTAATGCCTTAATTTAGTACATGAAAAATATAAGCATAGATATAATTTCTCCACTGGTGTGTACCTTGTTTCAGCATCTAACAACCTCCTACTGAGGTAAAAAATAGCTCTTTCTTTGCCATTAATGTCTTGAACTAAAACCGAGCCGATGGACTTCTCATTGGCCGATAGGTATAGCCTGAATGGAACCCCTTTCTGCGGAGGGATTAGAACTGGAGGGGAACTTAAATATTCCTTGATGTCATCCAATGCTTTTTGTTGCTTATC
Source organism: Oryza officinalis (assembly GCA_008326285.1). NCBI lineage: Eukaryota > Viridiplantae > Streptophyta > Magnoliopsida > Poales > Poaceae > Oryza > Oryza officinalis. The sequence continues at coordinate 31,310,045 of BDMV01000007.1, read as the reverse complement.
ACCCCATACGAACTCTTGAACGTCCTTTATCTTTAACAATGGAATGAATGGCTCTATCCTGCCTGACAGGTTTGATATAAAACGCCGGACAAAGTTGATCTTGCCGAGCAGAGATTGTAACTTGGTCTTGTTGGTTGGAGGCTTGATATTTTTTATAGCATCAATGTTCTTCTGTGTAATCTCAATTCCTCTTTCATGGACCAAGAAACCTAAAAACTGACCGGCCGATACGCCAAAGGCACATTTGTTAGGGTTCTTCTTTAAACCATATTTCCTCGCTCTTTTTAGTACTTTGCATATATCGACCAAGTGCATATCGTACTCTTTGGACTTCACGACGACGTCATCGATGTAAACCTCAATCAGTGAACCAATAAGATCATGAAAAATATAATTCATAGCTCTTTGATAGGTAGCTCCAGCATTTTTCAAACCAAAAGTCATAACAACCCACTCGTATAGGCCGATTGCCCCCGGGCATCTGAAGGCTGTCTTGTGGATATCTTCTTTGGCCATGAAAATCTGGTTGTAGCCTGCGTTCCCATCCATAAAGCTGATGATCTTGTGTCTAGATGCGGCATCAACCAGCAAATCGGCCAACGACATAGGATACTCATCTTTTGGTGTTGCTCTGTTTATGATGAGGACACAACTAGCTCGGATATAACCATAACTACCTTGTGTATTAATCAGCCAAAGGTTAACCAGTTCTACATAAGATTTACTTGTTATATTTTTGAACATACGTTGCTACACAATGAGTTTTGTTTGTTTTCATTTGCAGAGGTACTTGCTTGGATGAAGAAAAAGAAGCCGAGCATAACGAATGCATGGAATATCAAAGAAGTTGATTGGGGACCAAACCAAGACCTTCTCCAAGTCGACTTCGGGTGCAATTCGGCGTCCAGGACCAGTCTGCACTAAAACGGGCGCCCAGGTCGCATACATGCTCGGATTGGGGCATTCTTTATATGGATGGAAAGCTAAGAAGATAGCCTTTCGAATGGTTCTGGTCCCATGTCCAAATTCATTACGAGTCATCGGTAATTGACTGAACAAGTTGACGTTCAGAGTTTGTCCCGGCGCTGCGACGCCGTATTTGGGCCTTTGGGCCGTGTATCGTGTTGGAGCCCATTAGGGTTGCGTCAAGGGGTGCTTGCACGACTCTAAACTCCATATATCAGTAGCCATCGCTATCTTTAGGTTTTGGGTTTTGCTTAGATTAATCTGTCAATAACAGTTTGGCCGCTAGATCGGTTTGTAAGACCCCAACTTGTGAGCTTAATCATTCATCTGCAATTTTGGTTGTATTCTATCTCGTTCTTGTTTGTGTTCTTCGATTGGCAAACAGGGATTAGCCTTCTCGGCGAGGTCACCCGCGTTTCGACACGGGTGATAACCAGAGGAGACGTGGTGCTGCGATTGCGGGGCTCAAGAGCGTGCGCGTTCAAGAAGCCGGATCGATTTGTGTCGCGACTCCGTCCAAATCATTGTTTATCAGAACCTTTCAGAAGGTCGGGAACTCTAGTGCACATCAAGTGGTATCAGAGCTCTAGGTTCACCGTCAGGTTCGCCCAGTTTCTTTACCCTAGATTAGTTTTTGTTTTCGCAATAATCCTAGAGTCTACAGAAAAGCCAAAAAAAAATTAGTCGTTAGTTACCTTAACCTAGACCGTGTTTAGCCTTTGCATGATTCTTTTTCAGAGTCCGTAGTGTTGAGTTTGAGTCCTAGTTTAAGTTCTTGTTGCTGGTCTAGTGCGTGTTTTTGTCTAGTCGTGTGTTTTTCCTTTGTAACCCTAGCCGCCACCTTTCACCGTGTGTTAGGGTTCATCCTTTGAGAGCCGTTCCGCCATCATAAACATCCATCAGATCACCATGCATCACCAGAACACCCTACATACTCCGCTGGCACCATATTTCAATTCCACCACAAAAAGACTAGGTTATATCCCCTTTGGAAAACCTAGCCGGAAGCCCAAACTTCAAACAGCCATAACTTTTGCATACGGACTCGGAATCAGGCAAATTTTACCTTTTCGGATAAGAGAAAAAAATTTGGCTTGCAAAATTATCTGTTCGAGCTCTCAAGTTTCTGCACTCTCTTAATAGTGGTATCAAAAAATTCCATAGGCCACATATCAACTCCGATTGAGCTGTAACTTTGTGGTGTTCTTATTTTTGTGCTCCTGGAAAATAAAAAAAGAAAAGAAAAATAAAAGAGAAAAAAAAAGAAAAGTTGATTTCCACTAGTGCCTCGAGCTCACGACGCGCTCCGTTGAGCCTATCAGCCTTGTGGTTTTGCTATTTTTGCTGAGACTCGCCAAAGCTTGCCTACCAGTCCTTCCTTGCTGTTTACTAGTGTCATATTCATTTGCGTCATCATTGTTACCACTACTGTCTAGGACACGAGTAGACCAGCAACTAAGGGCACGTGAGTTGGGATTTTTATTCAACATTACTATCTGTCATTGGATTGTGTACCACTCACATATATTTGGCCTTCCTAGCTCCACATATTACTTTTGGACAGCACAGGTTCTTGATCCCTGCAATCGCTGACTACGCCTTCCAGGTATCCTTTGCTTTGCTGGTAAGAACTTTATAAGAGCTTGGTTTGGTGCTCCATATTGCTGAGAATTGTTGAGAGGCACCACCACACCTGCGTAGTAGATTATTAGGGATAACCTTCACCGTTTGTTGCTGTTTTGGTGTTTCAATGGCAGGTGACGATGATGAGGTCCATGTAAGAGCTTGGTAAGATGCTTCCATGATCTGTAGTTAATAGGAACAATATTGTTCTGTTGTTCTCTTTTTCTACTGATAATGGCAGGTTACGTCTCTTATGGATATGAGATAAAGTTAGATGGGAGACAAACCATAGCTGCTACATCACCTTCCACAGATGCACGTGATGAAAGTACTTTGGTGCAACAAGTGCTAAGTTCTCAAATGGAGAAAGCGGAGCAATGGCAGTACCACGAATTATTTGAAACAAAGTTTGTGGTTAAGGATAGAGCATGTCGTACTCTAATCGATAGTGAGAGTTGCAATAACTTTGTGAGTTCAGATTTGGTTGAGAAACTTGAGTTGCCTACACAACCGCATCCTCATCCATATTACATCAAATGGTTCAACTCTTGTGGTAAGTTCAAGGTAAATAGAATTGTGAGAGTAAACTTCTCAAATGGAAATTACCATGATACTACTAATTTTGATCTTGTCCCTATGCAAGCATGTTCTTTGTTGTTTGGTCAACCATGGGTATATGATAAAAATGGTTTGCATAATTTTGTTGCTAATACATACACATTTAGACACAATGGTCGAAAAATGAAATTGAAATCAATGAGTTTTTCTGAAATTTTCGAAGATAATCTTCAATGGATGAAGAATGGAATCGAAGAAATTTTCAAAGATAGTACTGAAAGGACGAAGAATAGAATCGATGAGATTTTCAAAGATACCAGGAATAGTAATAATATTGTGATGCCTTCAACTAAGTCTGAGTTATTACAAAACGAACGTAATGTTCTGCCTATTGTTTTGGATACTAAAATTTTGCAGGCATCTGAGAACAACCAAGGTGAGGAGGAAGAGAAGAAAGACGAAGAAGAAAAAGACCTATCCATAGCTCCATGCATGTTTGAGGAATGTTTAATTGACCAAGCACCTATAATTTCTAAAGATGAGAAAAAAGGTAATGATAATGTTGCTACAACTACTCAAGGTATGCATAGTTATGATGTGCCGACTATGTCCACTACTTATGCTACATTAGAGCAACCCATAGAAATACCTTTGTCACAAAATAATTCGCTTGATGTTCCTTGTGATAAAGAAGAGTTGTGCGATACTTCACTTATATCCATGCCACAACTAGTGAATGAACATGTTAGTTCTATAGTAGAGCCACCATGTGTTGAGTTTAAACATGTTATTCACACTGCTAGCGAGAATGAAGAACTTAAATTGCTATCTTCTTTAAATACTTGGGGTTATATTCAATTTGATGATCTTTGTCCACTCAACTGTTTAGAGACGAAATTATTTGCTAGATTTGAATTGCCATGCCCTTCTGATGTAATTTTTCATGTTATTGGCAATTATGATAGTAAAGGAGAATATAATGTGCATCGAGTATATATTTGTTCGGATTTGACTATACATCCTTTTCATGATGAAATGTATTGCCTAGAGGACCGCATGTGTATACGTAATTCTCTATCAAGTTCCTCTAGTTGTTTAAATGAGTTACAGGTTGGTTTGCAAGAAGGGGAGTGTTGTGGTTTTTCGACTAAAAAGATTTCAGGATCCAACCATATGGCCATCAAGAAATGTTCCTCATCGGATGTTGTGATAGATAAATATAAGTTCAAAATGCTCCATGATAAGATGAAACCGAGGACGGTTTCCAATCAAGAAGGGGAGGATGATGAGGACACAACTAGCTCGGATATAACCATGACTACCTTGTGTATTAATCAGCCAAAGGTTAACCAGTTCTACATAAGATTTACTTGTTATATTTTTGAACATACGTTGCTACACAATGAGTTTTGTTTGTTTTCGTTTGCAGAGGTACTTGCTTGGATGAAGGAAAAGAAGCCAAGCATAACGAATGCATGGAATATCAAAGAAGTTGATTGGGGACCAAACCAAGACCTTCTCCAAGTCGACTTCGGGTGCAATTCGGAGTCTAGGACCGGTCTGCACTAAAACGGGTGCCCAGGTCGCATACATGCTCGGATTGGGGCATTCTTTATATGGATGGAAAGCTAAGAAGATAACTTTTCCAATGGTTCTTGTCCCATGTCCGAATTCATTACGAGTCATCGGGAATTGACCAAACAAGTTGACGTTCAGAGTCTGTCCCGGCGCTGCGACGCCGTATTTGGGCCTTTGGGCCGTGTATCGTGTTGGAGCCCATTAGGGTTGCGTCAAGGGGTGCTTGCACGACTCTAAACTCCATATATCAGTAGCCATCGCTATCTTTAGGTTTTGGGTTTTGCTTAGATTAATCTGTCAATAACAGTTTCGCCGCTAGATCGGTTTGTAAGACCTCAACTTGTGAGCTTAATCATTCATCTGCAATTTTGGTTGTATTCTATCTCGTTCTTGTTTGTGTTCTTCGATTGGCAAACAGGGATTAGCCTTCTCGGCGAGGTCACCCGCGTTTCGACACGGGTGATAACCAGAGGAGACGTGGTGCTGCGATTGCGGGGCTCAAGAGCGTGCGCGTTCAAGAAGCCGGATCGATTTGTGTCGCGACTCCGTCCAAATCGTTGTTTATCAGAACCTTTCGGAAGGTCGGGAACTCTAGTGTACATCAGTTTAGGTCTCTGAAGTCGATACACACCCTAAACTTGCCGTCTTTCTTCAACACTGGAACTATATTAGAAACCCACTCTGCGTACCGGCAGGGTCTAATAAAATTGGTGTCGTAAAGCCTTGTGATCTCTGCTTTGATAGCTTCGTGCATATCAGTCTTAAACCTCCTGGGAGCTTGTTTAAATGGCCGATAGCCTGGTTTGATAGGTAACCGATGTTCTACGATTGATCTGCTTAACCCGGGCATCTCATGATATTCCCATGCAAAACAGTTTATGAATTCTTTCAAAAGATTTATTAACTTATTCTTATATTCCCTTGACAGGTTAGCACTTACATACGTCGGCCTAGGTCTATCACCTGATCCTATATCAACCTCCTCGAGTTGATCGGTCGACGTAAAGTCTTGTCCCAATTTTCCATCTAACTCATCCACCGCATCATCTATGTAGGGACTAGCTTGCTCATCTTGGGCAGTGGATGGCACATCTTTGTTAAAGCAACTGCTTGTCTTGATCGTCTATCGTCTCGATGTCGCAATCAGTTACTTTGAGGAAATCGGCCTCCCAAACTCGTCCAGACAGGCAATCGATTCCCTCCATCTCCCAAACTGCGAGATTGGCATTAGCCACGTGGACTGACCGATCAGCCTGCACGATCTCGACTTGGTCCCCTTGCCACTGTATGAGGCACTGATGCATTGTTGACGGGACGCAACAATTTGCGTGGATCCAATCTCGTCCCAACAACAGGCTGTAGGAACCCTTTCCATCAAAGACAAAAAAGGTGGTGGGTATCATCTTGTTGCCCACGGTGAGCTCCATGTTTAGCACCCCCTTCGCCTCGGAGGCGTTGCCACCAAAGTCTTTTAGCACCATGTTGGTCTTGATGAGGTCTTCAGGTACTTTTCCAAGCTTCCTGAAGGTTGCATATGGCATTAAGTTCACTGCCGCGCCGCCATCGACCAGCATCTTCGTCATTGGCCGCCCATTGACGAATCCTTTGATGTATAACGGCCGGAGGTGCCTGTAGCTGGTGTCGATTGGCTTGTCGAACACGGCTTGATCTGGCGACAACTGTAGCTTAGCCGAGGACTGCTCATCGTCGGCTACCGCTTCATCGGCCGTCTGCATGCTGTATTCTGCTGGCAATATGAAAACCATATTAACAGAAGCCGATGCTACACCTTTACCTTTTGCAGACGCAGGAGCTTGAGCTGATTTGGAGGTGCCCTCATCGGCCTTGACCACTGCAGATTTTACCCTCCACTCTTTCTTGGTCTTGGCGGGCCGATGGGCTATTGCCGCCTGCTGCTCCTGGATCTGCTCCTTCCTCCTTAATCTCTGAACCCGCTGTTTTTGTGTCTTGCTAAACACGTCGCTTGGGCACCATTGAGGGTTTTGGATTTGCTCGTCGTCCTCAGTCCGACGACCGTGGTGCATCGGCCCCAGCCTTTCATGTACAGACTTCGTCTGCTTGTTCGGCCGATGCACTTGTTTGCTCGAGCTGCCCTGGTGGGAGTCTTCTACATCATTACATGCAGGGAACTCTTGGATTGATGGCAACCTCATCCCTTCGTTCCAGCAGAACCGGAAAAACTCGCACTCCCAATGAGGGTCGTAAGAGTTGTCTTGATCGGCGTAGTCTTGTGCTTGTTCTTCCCGCCTTCGCTGGTATTTTCTAATCAGGCCTTCTGAGGTCTGATGAGGTCGCTTGCCGGTCCGATGGCCATTGCCATCGACCCTGTCCGCCCGCACCATGTTGACTGGGAACGAGTGTCCTTCTATCTTCATCGGCCGCTTGGCATCATTGATCTTGATCCTGCCTTGCTCGATGGCCGATTGAATCTGTTGTCGGAAGATTTTGCATTCATTGGTGTGATGGGAATATGTGTTGTGCCACTTGCAATATCTTCTCTTTTTTATTTCCTCAGCCGATGGCAGTATATGACCTACTAGCAGCTGAATCTACTTTTCTTGCAGGAGTAAGTCAAATATCTTGTCGGCCTTGTTGATGTCAAAGTCGTATTTATCTTCCTTGTCGCCCTTCTTGGCCCACTGGCATGTTGTCGGCTTCTTCATCCGGGCCCACTCGGCCAGATCAACATCAGCATCTTCTCCATCGTCTTCATCGGCGGCGTACTGATATATTGTATTGATCTTCTTTGCGAACTTCTTCGCCTCCTAAAATCTTTGTTCGTGGGCCGATACTCATTGTGCTAGCTGAGCTAAGCTATTGTTAACAGCAGATTTTCATAATCTACTCAGAGAGGAAAGAGGAAACCGACGCGGAGAGAGGTGGTTGAATTAGAGTCGGACCAAGTCTCGTATCGGACTCGGTAAACGTATCGGACTGGGAGAAGCGTTAGCAGGAAGAGCGTATCGGCCGATACGAATTTAATATGGTCATTGGCCGATAGAGGCTGGAAGTTGACAGAGTCAGCGTGGGTTTGGTTTGGGCTCAAGATAAGCTTTAAGGAAGTTGCCAAATAGAGATAAGGCTCGGTTTTAGGAAATTGTATCTTGTAAATCAAGTAGGTTTAGATCTAATCTTCGGCAAGAGTCTGCCGCAAAGATTTGTTTGTTAAGTTGTAGATAAGATCGTGTCCTATCTGAACAATGTTGTAATCTCGGGTATAAATATCCCGGTAGTATGTACATAGAAACTCTCTCACAACAATACAACATACAAATTAATCTACTTTCGGCGCATCGCCAACCCTCGCCAGAGGTTAATCTCGACGAGTTCTTGCTTCCCCAGAGCAGAGGTAAGAACTCATGCCCGACGATCTACATCGTCGGCGCTAGCGTGTCGCTTTAGGCACGTTAAGCCTCGATGATGTGATCATCGTTTATCATGCTTTGGGTGATTTTTATAAGTGTATTAATTATGCTTCACCGGCGGTCTGCTCGTTTTTGGGTTTATTGCCGACGACGGTTTAATTATTATGCTTAGTTAAATCTTTCAATGCATCTACCATCCCCAAAAGCGATCGACAACTTGATTTTCTTTGTGTTAAGTCTCAATTCACACTTTGAGTTGCTATCGACCTTAGTCCTGTTTTGAGATCTAATCCAAAGTCTGCTTTCGATCGTAACTAAGGATAGCGCCGGAGTTTCAGCCGGTTTTATCTAATGCATGTAATTACTATAATGTTTTTATATGTATTTGCCACTTGTACGAGTAGATTGACAGATATGAATGCATTTGTCATAGGTTATCCTTTAGGGTCTACTTGTGATCGATGTATTTATATAAGTTGATTGGTTTGTACAAGTCTGCATTAGAGTATTAGCTAGTGCAATTATTTCTTTTATCTCTCATCGGCCGATGCCACTAATTGACATGAACATGTTGATGAAGGCCGATGAGATTAGATCTATAATCTGATGCTATTTTATCACAATTACAAGCGAGCCGATATAGCTTTGCTCTATCGGCTAGGTCATGACAATGCGACATCGGCCTATCGGCCGATCGGCCATTGTGTACTTACATGGTTTGCTTGTTTATCTTGTTGATTGCAGATCAAATCAACTGGCACGCTCTACACATACTTAGGCAAGCCTTTGGACCTACACTGGAGTTAAGCAGATCTCCCAGGCCACCGTGGAAACGTGGAACCTGTTTGGTCGTGAGGCGGGTCTAAATTTTGCGCCAACAGCTGTCGGATTCTTGAGATGAGAACCTTTCCCGTATCGGCCCCAGTAGTCCTTGGAATGCCAAATCGGCCAGTTGAGAATCAGTCAGACTGAGGCTGTAACACCTATTCCTTATGTCCTTGAATCTTTGGATGTATTCTGGGACCGATTCATCAACCCGTTGCCTGATGGCAGTGAGATTAGACAGTTTCATCTCTCGTACGCCGTTGTAAAAGTATCTGTGAAACTGCTTCTCTAGATTTGTCCATCCTCTGATGGAATTGCAGGGTAAAGAGGAAAACCACGTAAATGCTAACCCTAACAAAGACAGAGGGAAAAATCTCACCCTCAACGCCTCTACGGCCGATGCCTCCCCACATTGTGCTAGGAATCGGCTTATGTGCTCGTATGTACAGACGTTATCTTGCCCCAAAAATTTGGAGAAGTCCAGGATCTTGTATCGGCTCGGTAGTGGCACTCTGTCGAACTCCTCAGGGTACGGGTGCCGATACACTGTAGAACTCTCCTTGGGCTTCAAGCCGAATTGATCTCGCATCACCTCGGCTGTCATGTCAGCCCAGTATCCTGCGGGCTAGTGTGGGAGCTCCTGGTGGTAAGACTGCTACAGGCCATCTGACCGATATTGCCTGGGGGAGTACGGTTGGAAGTGATGATTTAAGTTCTGTGCGTCGTACTGCCCTACGGTGTACTGTTGGTAGCCTTGCGGCGCGTTGTAAGCAGCTGGTTGTGGAGGGTTACTAGACATGGGGAATTGAGGTTGTTCGGCCGATGGCGGGTTGACTGGAACTTGCTGCATCGGCTCGACCACCGGTTGTTTCCCCTTCGTCCACTGTGCAAATTGTTCCTCCGTGATGTGCTGGGGGCTTCCTCCCGCTTGCCTAGTGAGGACTAGCGGCATGGTTGATGCTGGTTGGGCCGATGGAGGTGGGATCGGCACCGTCGGCTGTGGAGCCATGCTCAGATCAGTCCTCAAAGTCCGATCAGCAGGGAACTTGTTTTCTGGCAAGAAAATCGGCCCTTGAGGCTTGTACTGATGAATGGAACCATCTAAGATGGATTTGACCGTATTGGTCAATGTGTTCACCAGGATCCCCGACTGGTTGACTAGCGCAGAATGAATTGCGGAGTCGATGCGGTCTTGCAACGTCGGCGCAGCGTTTTCTTCGGTCTTGACAGTGTGGTCGTATGCTACCGCCGACGTGCTGGCTCCGTCTCCAGGGCTCGGCATCACCACCTTAGATTTCTGAATGAGGGTGCCTTGCCGAGTCCTAGAGTACGTCTGCAGGTACATATTTTGAAATTGCTCGACCAACTTGTCCATCTTAGCTTTCTGCTCTTCGTTGAGCTGGTCGACGGTCACAGAGACGACGTTCTCCTCGGATATCTCACTTTGCTTCGACATCCTGCAGTGGTCTTCTGGTTGTCGCGAAGCTTGCGTTCTTGAGGTCCCACCAGGCGTGCCAAAAGCGTGTTGGCGCAGAATTTAAACCCGCCTCGCAACCAAACGGGTTCCACGTTTCCACGGTGGCCTGGGAGATCTGCTTAGCTCCAGTGCAGGTCCAAAGGCTTGCCTAGGTGCGTGTAGGGCGTGCCAGTTGATTTGATCTGCAATCAACAAGATAAACAAGCAAACCATGTAAGTAAACAATGACCGATCGGCCGATAGGCCGATGTCGCATTGTCATGACCTAGCCGATAGGGCAAAGCTATATCGGCTCACTTGTAATTGTGATAGAATAAGATCAGAATATAGACCTAATCTCATCGGCCTTCATCAACATGTTAATGTCAATTAGTAGCATCGGCCGATGAAGGATAAAAGGGATAGGTGCACTAGCTAATACTCTAATGCAAACTTGTATGAACCAATTGGCTTATATAAATATGTCGATCACAGGCAAACCCTAAAGAGTAACTTATGATAAACACATTTATATTTATCAATCTACTCATACAAGTGGCAAATACATATAAAACATTATGGTGATTACATGTATTAGATAAAACCGGCTGAAACCCCGGCACTATCCTTAGTTACGATAAAAAACAAGCTTTGGGTTTGATCTCAAAACAGGACTAAGGTCGATGGCAACTCAAAGTGTGAATTGAGATTTAACACAAAGAAAATCAAGTCATCGATCGCTTTTGGGGATGGTAGATGCATTGAAAGATTTAACTAAGCATAATAATTAAACTACCGTCGGCAATAAACCCTAAAACGAGTAGATCGCTGGCGAAGCATAATTAATACACTTACGAAAATCGTCCAAAACATGATAAACGACGATCACATCATCGAGGCTTATCGTGCCTAAAGCGACACGCTAGCCCCGACGATGTAGATCGTCGGGCACAAGTTCTTACCTCTGCTCTGGGGAAGCAAGAACTCATCGAGATTAACCTCTTGCGAGGGTTGGCGATGCGCCAAAAGTAGATTGATTTGTGTATTGTATTGTGTGAGAGAGAGAGATTCTATGTACAAGCTACCGGGATATTTATACCCGAGATTACAACATGGTCCATGTAGGACACGATCTTATCTCTAACTAACAAACAAATCTTTGCGGTAGACTCTTGCCAAATATTAGATCTAAATCTACTTAATTTACAAGATACAATTGCCTAAAACCGAGCCTTATCTCTATTTGGCAACTTCCTTGAAGCTTATCTCGAGCCCAGACCAAGCCCATGTTAACTCTATCAACTTCTTGGCTCTATCAGTCAATGGCCATATTGAATCCGTATCGGCCAATATGTTCTTCCTGCTAGCACTTCTTCCAGTCCGATACACTTACCTAGTCGGATACGAGACTTGGTCCGACTCCAACTTAACCCCCCTTCTCCGCGTCGGTTTTCTCTTTCCTCTCCGAGTAGATTGCGAAAATCTGTTGTTAACAATGGGATGCTAACAAGGGGAACCACGTGGCAGGCACGGGGCTCACAAACACGGCCACCAAACATGCGTGTAAAGACCGCACGAAGGACTGTCGATGCCAGCGCACGAGATTGGGGCTGACAATGGCATGACGGGCACAGTGGTGACACCGAGAGGATGAGGATGGGGCAGCGAGGGAAGGATCCTTAGCACAACACGATGAGGCGAGGGAACGACTACGGCTACCGACGACGAACGGAGGAGATGGGGGCGATGAACGGGGTGACGACGGGGAGACGACTTTGGCGGTGACCCTTGCACGAAGGCGAGGACGAGCTTGACGGTGCAGAGCCGAGGACAAAGACGACGATTGACGAGCCGAGGACGAGCTGGGTGGGGACAACGGCTGGAGGGAGATGACAACGACGATGACAACTGGGAATGGATTTGGCTTGACGAAGGGAAGGCCAACGACGAAGGCAGCCGGCAGCGGCCGCACGAATGTGTGGCCGGCGTGAAGCATGCCTCTGCGGTGCCGATGGCGATGACGGCGCAGCGGGACAACGGTTTGGCTAGGAGGGAGGGGAACGACTGGGGTAAGGAGGGAAAGGCTGGGGAGCCCGCCGGCTGGCCATCAAGGGCGACAGTTCACCGGAGATTAAATTCAATGATTTGAAGCCGAATTAAGAGGGGAAAACATGGGAAAATTGATGAGAAGGAAGAGAGGAACCAATTTTTGCATTCAGTTTGGGGAGGGAGCATGCGAGGAAGGAGACAGACAAGGCAGTGACGCTTGAGTTCAGCTGGGAGGGAGAGGAATGGGCGGTGGCTCGGTTGGAGGTGGAAGATGATGGCGTCTTGCCTCCCTGTGCCGGCTGGGCCGCACCTGGTTGCGAGAGAGGAAGGGAGACTGGCCTGGGTTAGATAGGCCGAGGGGCAAGGCGACCCAAGAGGGAGGAGGGGGCGGGGCTGACGGCTGGGATGGCCCAAGTGGGAGGGAGAGAAAAGGAGAGACATAGGAGGAGGAAAGGGAGGAGTAAAAGGAGACTTTGCCTATAGGCTGGGGGAGAGGGGGGAGGACTTTGGGCGGAAAATGGCCCAAAGAGAAGGAGAGATTTATTTTTAGGTTTTTCATTTTAATTAAATCTAAAATCAGTTTTTGTTACTTTAAAATTATTTCTTTTTCTCTGAAAATTCAAGTAAAAATCGAGGGACCAATTTAGAGCATGGAGAATTTAAGAAAAATACTCCAAGCCACTTTTGAATTTTTCTTGCCCGTATTTTAGTGTTCGAGATTTCTTTTAGATATTTAATTATTTCTATTATTTCTTGTAGAAAGTGAATTTTAACTTGGAATGATTTTTTCAGGACATGACAAATCCACCCCCTTTACAGGAATCTCGCCCTTGAGATTCGGAAGTGCTAGCAAGAAGGTAGGTATTGGGGGTCCTTAGTACATCTTCACTTCTTTTGCAGCTTTCTCTTTCATCTGACCAATCTGACAAAAACTTCAAAGGCTGAACTGTTTGATCTGTGAGACTTCTCTTTCTAGAATTGCTCTGGCACCCAGTTGACTTCACAAAGTTGGCAAATTTTTGACATCTTGATCAGTCCATGTTGAGCTCCCATATGTGTTCAAGGCCATTGGAGATGTTGCTTTCATTCCAAGTCTAGTAGCTTTGGCATAGATATCTTTGACTGATGAAAATATTCCTTCTGAGACTGAAAAGGTCAGGTGTCTTGTATATTGCCTTTCATTGGAATTGGATAATTGCTTTTCTTCTCAACATGTCATCTAAGACATTCAGTTCATGTAGGATACGATACATCGAATACGAAACACTAGGTTTCTTTTGTCATTCACAGATGTACAGATCGTTCAACATTTAAATTCTCAACACGAATCATTCATATCACAACCAAACTCATTCTTTATTTCCTCTTTCTGTCTCATTACATGATTGGAAGAAATTGGAATGAACAAAGGAAACACTTGAACAGTGATACATCAGTATTGTTATGGCGTCTGACTAGCACGAGGCTTAACAGGTGTTGCATTTGCTCTGATGACCACAATCCGATTGACATGTCTGCTTCATGTAAAGTGGTAGTAATGTGGAGGCCTATCATGCTGCGGCTGCTGGCAATCCCTGGAGAAATGTCCTTCTTCACCGCAGTTGTAGCATACTAAAACTTTCTTACCCTTGGCTTCTTCTTGCCAGTTGATTGCTTGACATCTGGGTTGGAGCAACATGCGGCACAAAGCTGTTGTTGTCATCAATATGGTTGGCGAAAGGTTGAGGTTGGAGCGGATTACTGGTACCTTGGGTAGGTTCACTCTTCAAGCTATGAGCAATTGACATTGAAGCTGTTGCGGGTCGAGGGGCAAGGCTGTTGCTAGTGGCATCAATGATAATTCTTTGGGGGAATTGCTTTGATTTCAGACAACGGTTGACAGTGCTGCTCTTGCTGATGTTCTTTGTCTGTATCTGATTACTCTGTACGGGAGTTGATGCGGTCTGAGAGGCAGATGCATTGCTTACAGCTCCATTGGTGGCCATGTACTTAGGTTTTGGGCACTTGCTAGCGAAGTGACTGAGTTCATGACAATTGAAGCAAATGACATTCTTTCTTGGTTTGGAACAACTGGTTTCTTCTCTCAGTTTGGAGCACTTATCGGCGAAGTGACCGGGCTCGTGACAATTGAAACAACTGGAATTCTCTTGAACTCGAAATTTCCTTTTCCTATTTTGACCATTCTGACTTGGTGCAGGGACTTGTCGGGAAACCAGATCCTTGCTGGGGATTGTGTTGCCATAGCTTATCACATTTTGAGCTTTATCATGTTGTCCATCAGATGGTGCGATAAGGTTTCCTTTGGTAGCCTGTAATTGACGAGTGAGTTGAAGGACATACTTTGCATCTTGGTGGAATTAGTTTGCAACGGACTGAATTGGCAATCCTTTGGCACATGATCTGTTCCTTCGCACAGAAAGCAAGAGATTCTTCTTGTAAGGCATTTGTCGGGTGGATGGTCTTCTTCACAATGCGAGTAGAGTGTGGGACACAGGCTAACAATGTGTCCAACTTTTCCACAATGAGTGCATGCCTTGACTTCCATTTCTTCTTCACGAAGATTTTCAGGAACTTCTTCGTCTTCATCATCGAAGGATACTTGGTCTGATTTTTCACTGTCGGACATTCTCGAGCGATGAGTTAAGAGATGTTGGGTCAACTGTCGTTCACCATGAAAGAAATTTCCTCTCTAATGTTTCGTCATTCCTGGTGGAGGCCATTCTATGCCGGTGATGGTCATCTTACGAACTTCTTCTTCGGTCCTCAGCGGTGCTTTTCTCTTCTTGGATTGTTCCAAGATGGTGTTCCATTGAGGACAATTTCTTGCATAGTGATAATGATGTGGCCATTGTTCCTTCGGATATACACAACAATCCTCCATTGGTCATTCAAGGTCCAATCACAAGAGCTCGCGCACGACAATTGAATTTAGAAGTGAGCTCGTTCCTAAGTTCTTCTTTATATGGTTTTGAGAATAGATTGCTACCTAATGATTATATTATGATTAGGAACAATGGAGAGGACAAGGAAACATTTAGAGAGGGACTTAGAGTCGTGGAGAATCAGCGAGGACGTTCAAGTCAAGGTGGAGGTCCAAACCAAGCCGACTTCGTGTCTGTTTCGGAGTCCAGGACCAGTCTGCACTAAAATGGGTGCCCAGGTCGCATATGTGCTTGGATTGGGGCATTCTTTATATGGATGGAAAGCTAAGAAGATAACCTTTACAATGGTTCTGGTCCCATGTCCAAATTCGTTACGAGTCATCGGGAATTGACCGAACAAGTTGACGTTCAGAGTCTGTCCCGGCGCTACGACGCCGTATTTGGGCCTTTGGCCCGTGTATCGTGTTGGAGCCCATTAGGGTTGCGTCAAGGGGTGCTTGCACGACCCTAAACTCCATATATCAGTAGCCATCACTATCTTTAGGTTTTGGGTTTTGCTTAGATTAATCTGTCAAGAACAGTTTCGCCGCTAGATCGGTTTGTAAGACCCCAACTTGTGAGCTTAATCATTCATCTGCAATTTTGGTTGTATTCTATCTCATTTTTGTTTGTGTTCTTCGATTGGCAAACAGGGATTAGCCTTCTCGGCAAGGTCACCCGCGTTTCGACACGGGTGATAACCAGAGGAGACGTGGTGCTGCGATTGCGGGGCTCAAGAGCGTGCGCGTTCAAGAAGCCGGATCGATTTGTGTCGCGACTCCGTCCAAATTGTTGTTTATCAGAACCTTTCAGAAGGTCGGGAACTCTAGGGCACATCAAGTGGTATCAGAGCTCTAGGTTCACCGTCAGGTTCGCCCAGTTTCTTTACCCTAGATTAGTTTTTGTTTTCGCAATAATCCTAGAGTCTACAGAAAAGCAAAAAAAAAAATTTAGTCGTTAGTTACCTTAACCTAGACCGTGTTTAGCCTTTGCATGATTCTTTTTCAGAGTCCGTAGTGTTGAGTTTGAGTCCTAGTTTAAGTTCTTGTTGCTGGTCTAGTGTGTGTTTTAGTCTAGTCGTTTGGTTTTCCTTTATAACCCTAGCCGCCACCTTTCAACATGTGTTAGGGTTCATCCTTTGAGAGTCGTTCCTCCATCATAAACACCCATCAGATCACCACGCATCACCAGAACACCCTACATACTCCGCTGCCACCATATCCCAATTCCACCGCAAAAAGACTAGGTTATATCCCCTTTGGAAAACCTAGCCGGAAGTCCAAACTTCAAACAGCCATAACTTTTGCATACGGGCTCGGAATCAGGCAAATTTTAACTTTTCGGATAAGAGAAAAAAATTTTACATCCATTTCCCCCCCCTTTGGCAGATTTGGCGAAATCAAAATTCCAAAATTTGGCTTGCAAAATTGTCTGTTTGAGCTCACAAGTTTCTGCACTCTCTTAATAGTGGTATCAAAAAAATTCCATAGGCCACATATCAACTTCGATTGAGCTGTAACTTTGTGGTGTTCCTATTTTTGTGCTCCTGGAAAATAAAAAAAGAAAAGAAAAATAAAAGAAAAAAAAAGAAAAAAAAAGAAAAGTTGATTTCCACTAGTGCCTCGAGCTCACGACGCGCTCCGTTGAGCCTATCAGCCTTGCGGTTTTGCTATTTTTGCTGAGACTCGCCAAAGCTTGCCTGCCAGTCCTTCCTTGCTGTTTACTAGTGTCATATTCATTTGTGCCATCATTGTTACCACTACTGTCTAGGACGTGAGTAGACCAGCAGCTAAGGGCACGTGACTTGGGATTTTTATTCAGCATTACTATCTGTCATTGGATTGTGTACCACTCACATATATTTGACCTTCCTAGCTCCACATATTACTTCTGGACAGCATAGGTTCTTGATCCCTGCAATCGCTGACTACGCCTTCCAGGTATCCTTTGCTTTGCTGGTAAGAACTTTATAAGAGCTTGGTTAAGTACTCCATATTGCTGAAAATTGTTGAGAGGCACCACCACACCTGAGTAGTAGATTATTAGGGATAACCTTCACCGTTTGTTGTTGTTTTGGTGTTTCAATGGCAGGTGACGATGAGGAGACGACTTCCAAGGATTTTGCTGACTGTGTCAGTCAAGAGCAACTACGCATTGTTGTAGAAAATGCTCATAAAGAGATGACGGAGGCAGTCACAAGGGCTGTTCAAGAAGCCTTCATTAAACTCGACCTCGGCAAACACATGGAGAGGTTGGACAAGAGGGTGTCAACGCTAACTGATCGGGTTGCTGCGTTGGAGACACTACAACCCTCCAATGAGGAAGTGAACGGTAGCAACGCCGGTGGACATCCAGAAGACATGGTGTACGATTCCAATGGCAATGTAGACGAACAAGCTACACGACAAGCAAGGTTACGACATTGTCTTCGCTTCAACATGACAGGTATGGGTGGCGCTCAACACCACCACCAACAAGGTAATAATAATAATCATCGTGTGCCCGATGATCCTTATGCTAAGGTTAAGTTTAAAATACCTAGCTTTTCGGGTTATTATGATGCTGAGAAATACCTTGATTGGGAGATGACAGTAGAGCAAAAATTTAGTGCCCATCTTGTGCCTGAGCAACATCGAGTTCGACAAGCCAGTAGTGAGTTTAAAGATTTTGCTATCATTCGGTGGACTGGGTTAGCTGCCGAGGGTGTTTTACCTACTACTTGGGAAGAACTTAAAGTAGCTATGCGCGATAGATTTGTTCCTCCATCCTATCATAGAGAGTTACGCAAGAAACTGATGCGTTTAGAACAAGGGGATAAGTCAGTACAGGATTACTATGGTGAGCTACAAAAGGGGTTAATGCGCTGTAGCATTGTGGAGGGGACCGAGGATGCCATCTGTCGCTTTTATTCGGGTTTGAGGGTTGAAATCCAGAACATAGTTGATTATAAGGAATTTAACACTGTCAACCAGTTGTTTCAGTTTGCTATGCTTGCAGAGAAGGAATTGCAGGGGCATGATCAGCATGGCAACAATAGGGCAAGTACGTACACTCCACGCACGACGCCACCTTCCAAGGCCACCTCTTTCCGGACACCCCCTCCAGTGAACAAGCGACCCGCTGCATCCGGAGTTTCTGCAGTACCAAAACCACCTCCACCACGACCTTCGCAGGTACCCGCTAAGAGTGCTTCATCCGTCGCTTCGACGGGACGCACTCCAAACATTCAGTGCCACCGCTGCCAAGGATTTGGCCATGTGCAGAAAGATTGCCCTAGTCAACGAGCATACATTGCCACAGAAGATGGCTATATCAGCACCTCTGATGTTGAAGATGATGAAGAACAAGAAGAGGAGGGAGAAGAGTTTTTTGGGCGTGAGGACACAGCGGCCTACATGAACATTATTGTACAGCGGGTGCTTAGCACGCAGGTACAGCAATATGAGAGGTTGCAACGCCATAATTTGTTCCAGATTTTCTTCGTCATCAACAACCGTCGCACACGTGTCATCATTGATGGCGGTAGCTACATTAATTTGGTGAGTTCTGACTTGGTCAAGAAGCTTGGTTTGACCACAGCCCACACCCACATCCATACCATATTCAGTGGTTAAATGATTCTGGAAAAGCAAAGGTAACACAATCTTGCAGAGTCTCGTTTTCCATTGGTTCATATGCTGATTCTGTTGATTGTGATGTGGTTCCTATGCAAGCTTGTTCACTTTTGTTGGGTCGTCCTTGGGAACATGATAATGATGCTACACACCATGGTAGAAGTAATAGATATAGTTTTGTGCATAAAGGAAAGAAAATTACTTTGGTTCCCTTAACCCCTGCTGAAATTGTAGAAGCTGATAAAGAACGAGCTGCTAGTTGGAAACTTGATGAATCTGAAAATCAGCAAGTTGCTAAATCTGTTTTTCCACCTAAAAAGGATAAGCCTTCACCTAGTTTTAAGGCCGAGGGAATTAAATTGAAGGGTGGTGTTATGCTTGCAACAAAATGTGACATTGCTGAAATTTCTGCTGATGATATTTGCTATTCCTTGATATGCAAACAAGTTTTGTTTTCTCTTGATGATGTTGCTCTTGATGATATTGCTAGCTCGATACCTCCTGTTGTCACTAACCTTTTGCAGGAGTATAAGGACGTTTTTCCAGCTGAGATACCCTCGGGATTGCCACCTATGAGAGGGATAGAGCACCAAATTGATTTGATCCTGGGAGCCACATTGCCAAATCGTGCTGCTTATCGAACCAATCCCGAGGAGACTAAGGAAATTCAGCGGCAAGTCCAAGATCTTTTGGACCGCGGGTATGTACGTGAAAGCCTTAGTCCTTGTGCAGTTCCTGTAATTTTGGTTCCTAAGAAAGATGGGTCTTGGCGAATGTGTGTTGATTGTAGAGCCATTAATAATATTACTATTCGGTATCGTCATCCTATCCCTCGGTTAGACGACATGCTTGATGAGTTGTGTGGTTCTATAATGTTCACAAAGATTGATTTGCGTAGTGGATACCACCAAATTAGAATGAAACTTGGAGATGAATGGAAAACAGCTTTCAAAACCAAATTTGGATTGTATGAGTGGTTAGTAATGCCTTTTGGTTTGACTAATGCCCCTAGTACTTTCATGCGCTTAATGAATGAGGTTTTAAGGCCTTTTATTGGACGATTTGTGGTAGTATACTTTGATGACATCTTGATTTACAGCAAGTCTTTGGATGAACACTTGGATCATTTACGTGCTGTGTTTAATGCCTTACGTGATGCACGTTTGTTTGCTAACCGTGCTAAGTGCATCTTTTGCACGGAACGAGTCTCTTTTCTTGGCTATGTTGTTACTCCACAGGGAATTGAGGTGGATGAGACAAAAATTGAAGCCATTAAGAGTTGGCCGGTTCCCCAAACCATCACACATGTGAGAAGTTTTCTTGGTCTTGCAGGATTCTATCGTCGCTTCGTCAAAGATTTCAGCACCTTTGCTGCACCCTTGAATGAGTTGATGAAGAAAGGGGTGGTCTTCCATTGGGGAAAAACACAGGAGGAGTCTTTTGCCACTTTGAAGGACAAGCTTACACACGCACCTTTGCTCCAACTTCCAAATTTTGGTAAGACTTTTCAGTTAGAATGTGATGCTAGTGGAGTTGGCATAGGAGGTGTTTTGATGCAAGATGGTAAACCTGTTGCATACTTTAGCGAGAAGTTGCATGGCCCTGTTTTGAATTATTCCACGTATGATAAGGAGTTGTATGCTCTTGTACGTTCTTTAGAGACGTGGCGTCATTATTTGTGGCCTAAAGAATTTGTTATTCACTCTGATCATGAATCGCTTAAGTATATTCGCTCTCAAAATAATTTGAATCGTAGACATGCTCAATGGGTTGAATTTATTGAATCTTTTCCCTATGTCATCAAATACAAGAAAGGGAAGGATAATGTGATTGCTGATGCCTTGTCTAGACGTTATACTTTGTTGTCCCAACTTGATTGTCGAATTTTTGGACTTGAATTAATTAAAGAACAATATGCGCTTGATCCTGAATTTACAGAAGTGATGTTGAATTGTAAAGAGGGACGTACTTGGAATAAATATGTGATCAATGATGGATTTGTGTTTAGAGCTAACCGTCTATGCGTTCCATTTGGGTCCGTTCGTCTTTTGTTGATACAGGAAGCGCATGGAGGAGGATTGATGGGACATTTTGGAGCTAAGAAGACGGAGGATGTTTTGGCTTCACATTTCTTTTGGCCAAAGATGAGGAGAGATGTTGAGAGGTTTGTGGCACGCTGCACTACTTGTCAAAAAGCTAAGTCTCGTTTGAATCCACATGGTTTGTATATGCCTCTTCCTGTTCCTTCTATTCCTTGGGTAGATATTTCTATGGACTTTGTTTTGGGATTGCCTAGGACTAAGAGGGGGAGGGATAGTATTTTTGTTGTGGTCTATCGATTTTCTAAGATGGCACACTTCATACCATGTCATAAAAGTGATGACGCTATTCATATTACTGACCTTTTTTTCCATGAGATTGTTCGTTTGCATGGTATGCCTTCTACTATTGTTTTAGATCGGGATGCAAAATTCCTTAGTCATTTTTGGCGCACACTATGGAACAAGTTGGGTACAAAGCTTTTGTTTTCTACTACATGTCACCCACAAACAGATGGACAAACGGAGGTAGTCAACCACACTTTGGGTACAATGTTGAGGGCTATTTTGAAGAAAAATTTAAAGATGTGGGAGGAATGTTTGCCACATGTGGAATTTGCCTACAATCGGGCAACACATTCTACTACCAAGGTAAGTCCTTTTCAGGTAGTGTATGGTTTCAACCCCCGTGCTCCTATTGATATTTTGCCTTTACCTACTAGTGAGAGGGTTCACAATGATGCTAACGCACGTGCTGATTTTATTTTGAAAATGCATGCGACAACTAAGCACAACATTGAAAAGATGAATGAAAAGTATAGAATTGCTGGTAGCAAAGGTAGGCAAGAAGTGACGCTTGAACCGGGTGATTTAGTTTGGTTGCACTTGAGAAAGGATAGATTTCCAGAATTGCGAAAGTCTAAGTTGATGCCTAGAGCTGATGGACCTTTCAAAATTGTTGAGAAGATTAATGATAATGCATATAAACTTGAGTTGCCTCCCGAGTTTAGGGTTAGTCCCACATTTAACATTTCAGATTTGAAGCCATATTTGGGAGAAGAAGATGAGCTTGAGTCGAGGACGACTTCAATTCAAGAGGGGGAGGATGAAGCGGCCATCGTTCCTTCAGATATACACAACAATCCTCCATTGGTCATTCAAGGTCCAATCACAAGAGCTCGCGCACGACAATTGAATTTAGAGGTGAGCTCGTTCCTAAGTTCTTCTTTATATGGTTTTGAGAATAGATTGCTACCTAATGATTATATTATGATTAGGAACAATGGAGAGGACAAGAAAACACTTAGAGAGGGACTTAGAGTCGTGGAGAATCAGCGAGGACGTTCAAGTCAAGGTGGAGGTCCAAACCAAGTCGACTTCGTGTCTGTTTCGGAGTCCAGGAGCAGTCTGCATTAAAACGGGTGCCCAGGTCGCATATGTGCTTGGATTGGGGCATTCTTTATATGGATGGAAAGCTAAGAAGATAACCTTTCCAATGGTTCTGGTCTCATGTCCAAATTCGTTACGAGTCATCAGGAATTGACCGAACAAGTTGATGTTCAGAGTCTGTCCCGGCGCTGCGACGCCGTATTTGGGCCTTTGGCCCGTGTATCGTATTGGAGCCCATTAGGGTTGCGTCAAGGGGTGCTTGCACGACCCTAAACTCCATATATCCGTAGCCGTCGCTATCTTTAGGTTTTGGGTTTTGCTTAGATTAATCTGTCAAGAACAGTTTCGCCGCTAGATCGGTTTGTAAGACCCCAACTTGTGAGCTTAATCATTCATCTGCAATTTTGGTTGTATTCTATCTCGTTCTTGTTTGTGTTCTTCGATTGGCAAACAGGGATTAGCCTTCTCGGCGAGGTCACCCGCGTTTCGACACGGGTGATAACCAGAGGAGACGTGATGCTGCGATTGCGGGGCTCAAGAGCGTGCGCGTTCAAGAAGCCGGATCGATTTGTGTCGCGACTCCGTCCAAATCGTTGTTTATCAGAACCTTTCGGAAGGTCGGGAACTCTAGGGCACATCAGATAAACCCTGAGCTCCACTCGATACGTTCAGGGGTCTGGTTGTCCCGATATTTCGGTGAGTTGATGATAACTACAATTTGAGAGAAACGTTGACGACCCGACTATAACCGTACAAGACATTGTTGTGTTGCGCCTTAGCGATCAATACACCTCTCCGTGGGTTGTTGATCTTGTGGGTGCAAATCAATCTTATTCCTGCAAGCAAATCAAAGAAACAAGCAAGAATAAGATAAAAGCAATCTAAATTACAAATAGAAATTAAAGCTCACGATAAGGTGGGGTTCCGAACACAAGCAATGAGGTGGTTGTTGACGAAAAATCCGTGTCCAGTCGATAGTGCCAAATCTGCGTTGACGCGAACCATGTCAAACACATGAAGGCCTGGGAGATCTGCTTAGCTCAAGTGTAGGTCCTAAATTTGATAAGATGTGGGCTTGTGTTGACGCCAAATCCGTACCGTCGATGAGGATCCGGCGTGCCGACACACGAAGGCCTGGGAGATCTGCTTAGCTCCAGTGCAGGTCCTAAAATTGATGAAGCGCGGGCGTGCCAGTCAGTTTGATCCTGCCACTGACAAGATATGCAAAACAACATAACAGAAAGTTTATCGGCCGATAGGCCGATAGGGCAAAAACGTATCGGCCGATAGGCCGATAGCCAAAACAACCGATCGGCCGATGAGCCGATGGCACAATTCCAGCCGATGTACTGAACAAATATCTATATAGAGACGATCGGCTGACGATAACATGATGATGTAGCAGCATAATCTAGATCAATATAAGATAAACATTGATATAAAGATTAAAGCACACATCGGCCAGAAGTCCGATGGCATAAACTCTCAACAAGCAGATAAACAATAAATACTCTGTTGTCATCGGCCAGATCCAATATATACGTAAAACTCTTGGGCCGATGCAACGTCCAGATAACTCACCGGCTGAAACCCCGGTGAAACCCTTATTGACAGCCAACAAGCAGGCTAGAGATTACGGTTCTAATCATGACTTAGTAGATCAAATTGGTCTGATGCAGCACTAAGTATGAAAAGAAACGCAAGATCTAGACAATCAAGCCCTTGACTGATTTTCAGGGTGGTGGATACCTTAGCCAATCTAATCTAGCAAGGTGATTTAGTCAATACCGGCATAAACCCTAAAGCGAATCTCAGCCGATAAGACTAAATCAAGAAGCCGAACCAGATTGACTAAGATATATGATAGTAGGTGCTTACGTTGACGAGATCAGAACGTTGAAGCCCTAGCCCCGACAGCACAGGCAGCCATAACGAGACTTACCCTTCGTGTGAAGGGCATGAACTCGCCGAAGAAGACGAAAAGTAAAGGTTGGCGATGCGCCGAAGTTGATTGATCGTGAGATAAAGATTACATGAACTACAGGCTTACATATTTATACCCATAGACTAACAAAGATCCTAACAGATTACGACTCAAACTTTCCTAAAGATAAAAGGAAACATATAAAGTCCTTATTGGACACTAACACACTTTCCTAAAAATAAGAAGAAAACTAACAAACTTATCCTAATTAACAGATACAAGCCGCATCCTCCTCAAACTCGGTCTTCTTTGGATAAGATCTTCCCGAATCTAACAAGAATCCGACTGCTTTTGGTGGTTGGTTTGAGATAACCCCCATCGGCCGATGTAGAACTCTAGGCCGATACTAGCCTTGAGCCGATATAGATCCTGGGCCGATGAGGACTTCGGGGCTTACCAAATTCTGGTGTTAACAGCTTGCCCGTTAGTTTGATCCTGCAACTGACAAGATACATAAATTGAAGATTACAGAGCCGATCAGCCAGCAAACCGATATAGTAATTCTAGCTGATATCGATACCAGCCGATGTCGATAGGGTTTTGAGCAATCAGCTATATATCCAATGCAAATTTTGATACTTGAGCAAATAATGATATAAAGACAATCTGCTGATAATAATATAATAATAATATAATCCAACGGAAACCAATCGACCAATAATGATATGATAAAGTAATTGTTGATCCGAAGGTTAAAGTATACATCGGCTGGAGATCCAATGTTGTTAAATCCAAATGAGTAAATAATATATGAAGCCTTTGCTATCATCGGCTAAAACCAACTTGTATATAATTCTGATAAGCTGATGCAACGTCCAGATAACTCATCGGCTGAAACCCTAATGAAACCCTTATTGGCAATCGAAGAACAAGCTAGTTCTTACAATTCCAAACATGACTTAGTAGGTCAAACCCAATTGATGCAGCACTAAGTATGAAAGGAAGTATAAGGTCTAAACAATCGAGCCTTTGATTGATTTTTAGGGTGGTCATGTATTAAATTTAACAAAAACAGTAAAACCATCAAAGAGAAATTTAACACATCGTATAAGATCAGCTAACCCTTTGATGAAACATTAGCATGAACCTGTCGGCTTAACAAGACTTAGATTATCAACAACAATCTAGTAGGTCGAACTCAACCGATGCATTACGAGATTGCATATATGTTAACAGCGGATTTTCGTAATCGACCCGGAGAAGGAGGAGGAAACCGAAGCAGAGACAAAGAGCTAAGTTGGAGTCGAACCAGGTCTCGTATCGGACATGGTCAGCGTATCAGACTCAATGAGGCGCTGGCAGGAAGGCTGTATCGGCCGATTCGGATCTGTATGGTTATTGGCTGATAGAGGTTGGAAGTTGACAAAGTCAGCGTGGGCTTGGTTTGGGCTCAGGATAAGCTTCGAGGAAGTTGCCAAATAGAGATAAGGCTCGGTTTTAGGCAATTGTATCTTGTAAATCAAGTAGGTTTAGATCTAATCTGTGGCAAAAGTCTGCCGCAAAGACTTGTTGTTTGTTAGAGATAAGATCGTGTCCTACATGGACCCTGTTGTAATCTCGGGTATAAATATCCCGATAGTTTGTACATAGAGAAGCTCTCTCACAACTCAATACAACAAACCAGTTTCAATATACTTTGGCGCATCGCTAACCCTCGATGAGTTCTTGCTTCCCGGAGCAGAGGTAAGAACTCGTTCCCGACGATCTGCATCGTCGGGGCTAGCATGTCGCTTTAGACACGTTAAGCCTCGATGATGTGATCGTCGTTTATCATGTTCTAGCTAATCTTCACGTGGCTTTCTAATTCCATCTCGCCAGCGGTTAACTCGTTTTAGGGTTTATTGCCGACAATGATTGAATTGGTTTGCTCTTTTAGATTATCTAAGGCATCTACCATCCCCAAAAGCAATCGACGGCTTGATTTTCTTTGTGTTAAGTTTCGATTCACACTTTGAGTTGCTATCGACCTTAGTCCTGTTTTGAGATCTAACACAAAGCCTGCTTAAGGATATAACTGGGGTTCCAGCTAGTTTTATCTGATACACGTGTTTATTATAATGTTTTCATGTGTATCTGTCATCTATATAAACGGATTGATTAATAGGAATGCATCTGTTATGGATAATTCTCTAAGGTTTATCTGTGATTGATATGTTTATATTGGTTGATTGGTTCATGTAGATTTGCACTAGAGTATTAGCTAGTGTAGTTATCTTTATTGTTCTTATCGGCCGATGCCATTAATTGACAGCAACATGTTGATGAAGGCCGATAAGATCCATGCTTTAATCTTGCTTTATCATGAGTAAGCTGATATAGCTTTGCCCTATCGGCTGGGCTATGACAATGTGTGATCGGCCTATTGGCCGATCGGCCATTGTTTTCTGATGTGGTTTACTTGTTTCTTGTTGATTGCAGATCAAATCAACTGGCACACTCTGCGCACAGCTAGGCAAGCCATTTGGACCTGCACTGGAGTAAAGCAAACCTCCCAAGCCGCCGTGGAAACGCGGAACCCGTTTGGTTGCAAGGCGGGTCGAAATTCTACGCCAACACGCTTTTGGCACATCCAGTGGGACATCAAGAACGCAAGCTTTGCAACAGCAACAAGAACACTCAACATGTTGAAGCAGGTCAAGATCTCCGAGGAGAACGTCGTCTCTGTAACCGTTGACCAGCTCAACGCAGAACAAAAAGCCGAGATGCACAAGCTGATTGTGCAGTTCCAGAATATGTACTTGCAAACATATTCTAGGACTCGGCAAGGCACCTTGATCCAAAAATCTAAGGTAGTAATGCCGAGTCCTGGAGATGGAGCTGGCACATCGGCGGCGGCACACGACCACACTGTCAAGACCGAGGATACTGCGGCGCCGATGTTGCAAGACAGGATTGACTCCACAGTTCATTCTGCGCTAGTCAACCAGTCGGGGGTCTTGGTGAACACATTGACCAATACGGTCAAATCGATCCTAGATGGGTCGATCCACCAGTACAAGCCTCAAGGCCCAATTTATCTACCGGAGAATAAGTTTCCTGCCTATCGGACCTTGAGGAACGACTTGAGCACGACTCAGCAGACGGTGCCGATGCCACCCCCATCGGCGCAGCCAACAACGACACTGCCGTTGGTCCTCACCAGGCAGACAGGAGAGAGCCCTTAGCATATCACGGAAGAGCAATATGCACAATGGACCAAGGGAAAGCAACCAGTGATCGAGCCGATGCAGCAAGTTCCTGTCAACCAACCATTGGCCGGACAGCCACAAGCCCCTGTGTTCAACAACCCTCCACCACAGGCTGCTTACAACACGCCACAGGGCAACCAGCAGCACACCACAGGGCAGTATGGCGCGTAGAACCTTGATCACCATTATCAGCCGTACTCCCCCAGGCAGTATCAAGCAGAGGGTTTGCAACAATCTGTTGATGCAAAAAACACACACTGGCCTGGGAGATCTGCTTAACTCCAGTGCAGGTCCAAAGCTTGGTGAGATGCGGGCGTGCCAATTGGTTTGATCCTGCTACCAATAAGAAACAAAGAAAGTGCAATTAAATCCACCAATGATAGCCGATCGGCTGGTTTACCGATGACATATCATTGAGCATTGAGCCGATGCAAGATGCATTAAATCGGCTATAACAGATAAAGCAAGATAAAGCTAAATCTACTCAATCGGCTGTAGATATCAACAAAATATAATCTAAGTCTCAAAATATATTTAAACCAAGTGATTGGGATAGATCGGACAGGGCGCCGAGACAGTATAAATCACTTATGCCTAAATATATTATGAAGCAGAGATTACACAAGCTCATAGCATAGCCGATTAAGCAAATCTAACATGTATCAGCTAGTACTCCGATACCACTTTATACAGAGATATTACCATGAACAAAATATATTAAACAAACTGTCAAACTAGTGTTAAGATGATCCTAACCAGATTTGACAACAAGCTCAATATATTTTATTAAGTTAATATCTCGATATAAAGGGCAGATTTAATATATCAAGATAACGAGATAATTAAACCAGGTAAGGTCGGCTGAAACCCCGACGCTATCTCTATTAGTAATCATAGACAGGCTAGGGACTATGGTTCTAAACATGATCTGGTAGGTCAAACCTAACTGATGCAGCACCAAACATGTAAAGAAACACAATGCCTAAATGATCAAGTCGATGAAAACCTTTTCGAGATGGTAGATATATTGTATAATCTAAACCAGCATCAATATATAATTCTATCGGCTAGTTTTCTGTAGAACAGTTATTAGCCAAACCTGAGTTATATGCTGATATCAATCTAGATTATACAATATATATGATAACTCGACGATTTGCGCAAACAAGATTAGAGTGTCATGAAGATGGAAGCACTAATCCCGAGAGCGCAAGCCGCCATAACAAGTTTTACCTCTTGCTGGAGATCGAAACCGATGCAGCCCAACTCGAAAGCAAGAACTCGTCGAAGAAACGATGAAAAAGTAAAGGTGGCGATGCGCCGAAGTTGTTGTATTGTCTGCTGTTGTTCTTACACCAACCTGGGTTCAATTTATACCCAGAATTACACAATCTGTCCTTGTCGGACACGACTCTTACTTCTATTACAACTCATACTAAGGATGATTCCCTAATACAAACTCTAACCGACAATATCTATTAGGAAACTAACATTATATCCTAATTAATAGATACAATTCCCTTCTCCGGACCCAATCCGTATGTGGGAATCCTCATGAAGCTCACCAACCGAACCCGACAAAGACTCTGTTATCCTCTCGTCGGAATCGGCTACATCGGCTACCCTTGTCCGACTCTGTCTCAGCCGATGTCACAATAGCCGATTCGGTCACCAGTCGATAGACACCGAAGCCGATCCAGTCACCAGCCGATTCTTGCTCTGTTTTGATAACCGCCAGCCTCCTCCAAATCCGCTTCGATTTTATCTTCAGATCTGATATTTGATTTACCAAATTTGGTCGTTAACACAATCATATCAGCAAGACCTCCCGCATCGGCCCGCAGGATACTGGGCTGATATGATAGCCGAAGTGATGCGAGATCAGTTCGGCTTGAAGCCTAAGGAGAATTCTACGGTGTATCGGCACCCGTACCCCGAGGAATTTGACAGAGTGCGATTGCCACGCCGATACAAGATCCCGGACTTCTCCAAATTTTCAGGGCAGGACAACGTCTCGACATATGAGCATGTGAGCCAATTCCTAGAACAGTGCAGAGAGGCATCGGCTATCGAGGCGTTAAGGGTGAGGTTTTTCCCTCTGTCCTTATCAGGGTCTGCATTTACATGGTTTTCATCCTTACCCTGCAATTCCATCAGAGGATGGATAGATCTTGAGAAACAGTTTCACAGATATTTCTACAATGGTGTACAAGAGATGAAACTGTCCGATCTCACCACCATTAGGCAACGAGTTGATGAATCGGTCCCAGAGTATATCCAAAGGTTTAGGGACATAAGGAACAGATGTTACAGCCTCAGCTTGACCGATTCTCAATTGGCCGATCTAGCGTTTCAAGGATTACTCGGGCCGATACGAGAGAGGTTCTCGTCACTGGAATTTGACAGTCTAGCTCAGCTAGCACGAGCAACGATTCCAGGAGGCAAAGAAGTTTGCAAAGAAGATCAATACGATCTATCAGTATGCCTCCGACGATGACGATGAGGAAGATGTCGATGTCGACCTGGCCGAGTGGGCCCGGATGAGGAAGCCGACAACATGCCAGTGGGCAAAAAAGGGTGACAAAGAAGACAAGTTTGACTTCGATATCAACAAGGCCAATAAGATATTTGATCTACTGTTGCAAGAAAAGCAAATTCAACTGTCAGTGGGTCACGTATTGCCATCGGCCGAAGAAATCAAGAAGAGAAGATATTGCAAGTGGCATAACTCTTATTCACATCATACCAATGAATGCAAGATATTCAGACAACAGATCCAATCAGCTATCGAACAAGGCAGAATTAAGATCGATGACGCCAAGAAGCCGATGAAGATAGAAGGACACCCGTTCCCAATCAACATGGTGCGGGCAGACAGGGCTGACAGCAGTGGCCATCGGACCGGCAAGCGACCTTATTAGACCTCTGAGGGCCTGATCAGAAAGTACCAGCGGAGGTAGGAAGAACAAGCTCAAGACTACGCCGATCAAGACAACTCTTACGACCCACATTGGGAGTGCGAGTTTTTCCGGTTCTGCTGGAACGAGGGGATGAGGTTGCCATCCATCCAGGATTGCCCTGCGTGCAATGAGGCAAAAGACTCCTATCAGGGCATCTCAAGCAGGCAAGCGCATCGACCGGCCAAGCAAAGAAAATCTATGCATGAAAGGCTGGGGCCGATGCGCCAAGAGCAACAGATTGAAGCCGAGGAGCAGATCCAGAACCCCCAATGGTGCCCAAGCGATGTATTCAGCAAGACACAGAAACGGTGGGTTCAGAGACTAAGAAGGAAGGAACAAATCCAAGAACAACGGGCGACAATGGCCCACCGGCCGGCTAAGACCAAGAAAGACTGGAGGATAAAATCCACGGTGGTCACGTCCGATGAGGGCACCTCCGATACAGCTCGGGCTTCTACGGCTTCAAAAGGTAAAGGAGTGGCATCGGCGTCTGTTAACATGGTTTTTATTCTGCCAGCTGAATACAGCGTGCAGGCGGCCGATGAAGTAATGGCCGGCGACGAACAATCTTCGGTTAGACTACAGTTGTCACCAGACCAAGCCATATTCGACAAGCCAGCTGACGACAACCACAGGCACCTGCGGCCGTTATACATCAAGGGATTTATCAACGTGCGGCCGATGACGAAGATGATGGTCGATGGCGGCGCGGCGGTCAATTTGATGCCATACACAACCTTCAGGAAGCTTGGGAAAGTACCTGAAGACCTTATCAAGACCAACATGGTGTTAAAATACTTTGGTGGCAACGCTTCTGAGGCGAAGGGGGTGCTCAACGTGGAACTCACCGTGGGCAGCAAGACGATACCCACAACCTTCTTCGTCTTCGATGAAAAGGGTTCCTACAGCTTGTTGTTGGGACGAGACTGGATCGATGCAAACTGTTGCGTCCCTTCAACAATGCATCAATGTTTGATACAATGGCAAGGGGACCAGGTCGAGATTGTGCAGGCCGATCGGTCAGTACACGTGGCTAATGCCGATCTCGCAGTTTGGGAGATGGAGGGAATCGATTGCTTGTCCGGGCGAGTTTGGGACGTCGATTTCCTCAAAGTAACTGATTGCGATATCGAGACGATTGAAGATCAAGACAAGCAGTTGCTTTAACAAAGATGTGTCATCCACTGTCCAAGACGAATAAGCTAGTCCCTACACAGACGATGCAGTGGATGAGTTAGATGGAAAATTGGGATAAGGCTTTACGTCGGCCGATCAGCTCGAGGAAGTTGATATACGAATAGGTGATAAGCCTAGGCCGACGTATGTAAGTACAAACCTACCAAAGGAATATAAGAATAATTTGATAAATCTTTTGAAAGAATTCGTAGATTGTTTTGCATGGGACTACCATGAGATGCCAGGATTAAGCTGATCGATCGTGGAACATCGGCTACCTATCAAACCAGGCTATCGGCCATTCAAACAAGCTCCTAGGAGATTTAAGGCTGATATGCATGAAGCTATCAAAGCAGAGATCACAAGACTTTACGACGCCAACTCTATCAGACCCTGCCGATATGCGGAGTGGGTTTCCAACATAGTTCCAGTGTTAAAGAAAACCGGCAAGCTTAGGGTATGCATCGACTTCAGAGATTTGAATAAGGCAACACCAAAAGATGAGTACCCTATGCCGCTGGCCGATTTGCTGGTAGATGCCGCGTCTGGACACAAAATCATCAGTTTCATGGATGGGAATGCAGGCTACAACCAGATTTTCATGGCCAAGGAGGATATTCACAAAACAGCCTTCCGGTGTCCGGGTGCAATTGGCCTGTACGAGTGGGTTGTTATGACATTTGGCTTGAAAAACGCTGGAGCTACTTATCAGAGGGCTATGAATTATATTTTTCATGATCTTATCGGCTCACTGATCAAGGTTTACATTGATGACATCGTCGTAAAGTCCAAGGAGTACGATATGCACTTGGCCGATTTACGCAAGGTACTAGAAAGGGCAAGGAAATATGGTCTAAAGATGAACCCTAACAAGTGTGCCTTTGGCGTATAGGCCGGTCAGTTTCTGGGTTTCTTGGTCTATGAAAGAGGTATTGAGATCACACAGAAGAATATTGATGCCATAAAAAATATCAAGCCTCCAACAAACAAAACCAAGTTACAATCTTTGCTCGGGAAGATCAACTTCGTCCGGTGTTTCATATCAAACCTATCAGGCAGAATAGAGCCATTCACTCCATTATTAAAGATAAAGGACGATCAGGAGTTCGTATGGGGTGATAGGCAACAGAGAGCGTTGGACGATATCAAAGAATATTTAAGTTCTCCCCCAGTCTTAATCCCTCCACGGAAAGGGATTCCATTCAGGCTGTACCTATCGGCCGATAAAAAATCCATCGGCTCAGTCTTGGTTCAAGACATTGATGGCAAGGAACGAGCTATTTTTTATCTCAGCAGGAGGTTGCTAGATGCCGAGACAAGGTACACGCCGGTGGAAAAATTATGTCTGTGCTTATATTTTTCATGTACTAAGTTAAGGTATTATTTACTTTCCAATCAATGCATTGTGGTCAGTAAGGCCGATGTGATGAAATACATGCTATCGGCCCCTGTTTTAAAAGGAAGAATTGGGAAGTGGATTTTTGCTCTAACAGAGTTTGACCTCAGATATGAATCGGCCAAAGCAATCAAAGGACAAGCCTTGGCCGATTTCATTGTTCAACACCGGGATGATTCAGTCGCATATGCAGATATCGTACCATGGACGCTGTATTTTGATGGATCTATCTGCCGACACGGATGCGGTATCGGCCTGGTCATTATATCCCCTCAGGAGGCAAGCTTTGAGTTTGCTTTTACTATCAAGCCTTATTATACCAACAATCAAGCAGAGTATGAAGCGGTACTTAAAGGTTTGCAGTTATTACAAGAGGTCAAGGCCGATTCCGTCGAGATCATTGGTGATTCACAGCTGGTAATTAATCAACTTTCTGGAGAGTATGAATGCAAAGATGATATTCTCAAAGTCTACAATGAAGAATGCAAGGTGTTGCTCCAAGTGTTCAAGATAGTGACGATGAGACATATACCCAGGAAGCAAAACTTCGAGGCCAATGATCTGGCTCAGGGGGCATTGGGATACAAGCCGATGGTCAAGGATGTACGGGTTCAAATCGCTGCCGTGGACGCCGACGATTGGAGACTTGCTATCATTGATTATTTGAGGAATCCTTCCCAGTCGGCGTCACGACAAATGAAATACAAAGTGTTGCAGTATGTCCTGTTAGATGATGACTTATACCATCGGACGGTTGATGGTGTCTTGCTCAAGTGCCTAGGTCCTACGGAGGCCAAAGTGGTTATGAGCGAGGTTCATGAAGGGATTTGTGGAACACATCAATCGGCCCATAAAATGAGGTGGCTCTTAAAGCGCGTTGGATATTTTTGGCCGACAATGCTAGAGGATTGTTTCAAGTATTATAAAGGATGTCAAGATTGTCAGAAATTTGGAGCAATTCAGCGCGCACCGGCATCGGTTATGCATCCAATCATAAAGCCGTGGCCGTTTCATGGATGGGGAATAGATATGATCGGTCAGATTAACCAGCCATCACGCAAGGGACACAAATATTTCTTAGTGGCTACAGATTACTTTACAAAGTGGGTTGAGGCTGTTCCCCTTAAGAAGGTTGATTCCAAGAATGCGATTCAGTTTTTCAAAGAATATATCATATATCGTTTTGGGATACCTCAGACAATACCCACCGATCAGGGATCAATCTTCGTGTCCGATGAGTTCGTCCAGTTTGCCCACAGCATGGGCATTAAATTATTAAATTCTTCTCCGTATTACGCGCAAGCTAGTGGGCAGGCAGAGGCTTCTAATAAGACTTTAATCAAGCTGATCAAGAGAAAAATCGACGAACAGCCGAGGCAATGGCACACGACGCTGGCCGATTCCCTTTGGGCGTATCAGATGGCTTGTCATGGTGCGATTCAAGTGCCTCCGTATCAGTTGGTTTATGGACATGAAGCTGTGCTGCCATGGGAAACCAACATCGGCTCAAGAAGGATTGCTTTGCAAGACGACTTGACAGCCGATAAGTACCATAATCTTATGGTCGATGAGTTAGATGACTTGGCGCATGTCCGATTACGGGCATTTGAAAAGATTAAACGTGATAAAGACAGAGTGGCTCGTCATTATAACAAAAAGATTGTTGCCAAGTCATTTGAGGAAGGGGATCTTGTATGGAAGCTAATAATGCCGATTGGTTCCAGAGATAATAAATTCGGCAAGTGGTCACCTAATTGGGAAGGTCCTTTTCAGATTCATCGATGTGTCCCTCACAATGCTTATTTGCTCAAGGGGCTAGATGGTGAGATTTATGGACGAGCTCTTAATGGCAAGTACTTGAAGACATATTATCCTAGCGTCTGGATTGATTCATGATCAGCCCCTCAGCCGATTTATGATAACAGCCGATGTGTTATGCATTGTCTCTAGATGGTCGATATATGCTATCGTCCTTAGTTCAAATTTTACAACATGAGCCCTCATCTTCTAAAATTTTGGGGGCATATATATATATGAATTTTTGCAGAATTTTTGCAGAATTTTTTGGAATTTCAAGGAATTTTTCAGACTTGGCCTTTTTCGGATTGAGATCGACTTCGGCTGCTTGGCCGATGAGATTAATTATAATAAGGGGATATTCGTTTATAAGATGGACTTCACAAACAATTTTCAAGCTGGAATGTCTTCAGATCTATTTAGACCAAATTCGGCTGCTTAGCCAATGATATTTGTGTTTATACAATACAAAGACAAAATATGTTACATCACCCGATGAAATCTGCAATAGCTGTGATGGCTCTACGGTGAATCTGCTCGATATCTTCTATAACTTGGGCGTCATCGGCCGTCGACCCTGGGATTGGCTTCAACGATTTGCTCAGGGTCGCAAGGTACTTGGCCGATGCCTTTAAATTTGCCGTTTGGTCTTCTATAGCCTTGGGTGATGCAGCTATCCCGGCCTGGACTTCTTGGATTTCCTTGCGAGTTGCTTCTAGCTTGGAGATGAGGTCTGCTTCGAGGCATTGGAGTTCTTCAAGTCTGTTCTTCAAGACAATCGGCTCCACAGCTAGCTCATCCAATCTGGTCTTGTCAGAATTGACTTGAGCCTTGCTAGCGGATAGGGCCGATTCCAGGCTTTCGCGTTCCCGCCTCTCCGCAATCCTTTCTTTAGCTTTCTGAAGCTTGAAGCGATATTGTTCCAAGAAGATGGCCGGTGTTAGGGTCTCCATCAGATCTTCGGGCAGTTGGTCTTGAATTTCTTGTACCCTAACTCTGATGGAAGTACAATCCTCCACCAAGAACTCTAGCGAGGATTCCAGCTGATTGGCAATGTCGGCTAGCTGGTTCTTTAGCTCGTCGGAGATTGATGTCTTGGCTGTGGCAGGAGGCTCCTTGTCCTTGTCATCCAGGAACTGGCCGATGTCAAAAGAGAACATATCGGCTAAGCTCTGCGAAATATCAGTATAAGCCAACATCAGCTTAGTCAAGCAAGAATAGGCGAAAAAGGGATCAGAGTAATCCTGGTTACCTGTGTTGGAGCATCAGCGGTGCTTGCATCGGCTTCCTTTTGCTGTGATGAAATAGTAGGCGAGGGGATTGGCCGATGTGGTGCAGGTGATGGAGCTCTTGGCTGGAGAAAAGCAAGAAATTGATGAACATATCTATGTTGCTAGAGGTACAATGTAAACTTAACTCTTACCGAAGCAATCGGCGAGGGTGGCGGAGAAGGAGAAGGGATCCTCAATCGGGCTTTAGCTCATTCACGCTTCTGTAAGGTTGCCTTTTTGGTTCTGGGCAGCGGAGCTTTTTGAGTCCGTTCTTTTAGCAAGGATGACGTGACAACCTGTAAGGAACTAAAATGTAACATACTAATAAAAGAAGATTGCATAGATTCAAGAAGGGAAACGTGTTACCTTGCGGACTGCGTGCCTGGTTTTCCTTGGCTGGGCGGTGCTGACTTGGTCATCGGCCGGTGGAATTGTAGTGGTTTCGGCCGATGGTTCCTCAATGGTCTCGACCGTTGGGTTCTCTTGATATGCACTAGAGTTCGCGACCTTCCGAAAGGTTCTGATAAACAACGATTTGGACGGAGTCGCGACACAAATCAATCCGGCTTCTTGAACGCACACGCTCTTGAGCCCCGCAATCGCAGCACCATGTCTCCTCTGGTTATCACCCGTGTCGAAATGCGGGTGACCTCGCCGAGAAGGCTAATTCCCTATTTGCCAATCGAAGAACACAAACAAGAACGAGATAGAATACAACCAAAATTGCAGATGAATGATTAAGCTCACAAGTTGGGGTCTTACAAACCGATCTAGCGGCGAAACTGTTCATGACAGATTAATCTAAGCAAAACCCAAAACCTAAAGATATTGATGGCTACTGATATATGGAGTTTAGGGTCGTGCAAGCACCCCTTGACACAACCCTAATGGGCTCCAACACGATACACGGGCCAAAGGCCCAAATACGGCGTCGCAGCGTCGGGACAGACTCTGAATGTCAACTTGTTCGGCCAATTCCTGATGACTCGTAATGAATTTGGATATGGGACCAGATCCATTGGAAAGGTTATCTTCTTAGCTTTCCATCCATATAAAGAATGCCCCAATCCGAGCATGTATGCGACCTGGGCGCCTGTTTTAGTGCAGACTGGTCCTGGACTCCGAATTGCACCCGAAGTCGACTTGGAGAAGGTCTTGGTTTGGTCCCCAATCAACTTCTTTGATATTCCATGCATTCGTTATGCTCGGCTTCTTTTCCTTCATCCAAGCAAGTACCTCTGCAAACAAAAACAAACAAAAGTCATTGTGTAGCAAAGTATGTTCAAAAATATAATAAGTAAATCTTATGTAGAACTGGTTAACCTTTGGCTGATTAATACACAAGGTAGTCATGGTTATATCCGAGCTAGTTGTGTCCTCATCATCTCTTCTTCAGGCGCATCGGCGGTTGCCGCATCAATTTCTTCCTCCATCACTTGTTCATCAAGGAATTCTTCCATGGAGGGGTCTAGCTCTTAGAGATCGACTTGGTCATCAGTTTTGGCTTTCTTGCTGGATTTTTGGGATTTGCCTTTTGCTGGAGCCTTCCTCTTGGGGTTTTCCTTGGTCATCGGCCCTTGAAGTAGTGATGACACCTTTGGGGCGGTAAGGCCGATGATTGATTCTAGGATGGTTGATCCTGATGGAGCCACAGCTTGAGCATAACAAATTCTTTGTCCGCTGTTGCTCATAGATGGGATCGGCTCGTCTGGGACTTGAGGGCTGATACCTTGGATGAGCTCTGTCACGTACAATCTGGCCGATTGATGGAAAATGTGAGCAGCCCATTCTTGCCACCATGCTTGGAAGCTGATATGTACAAAGGGGCTCAGATGCAATCGGTCGCAGTCACCCAGGTTCGGGGTTTCAATTTCCAGTGCCTTGCTCATGATCAACCCTGACGACACTATGCCCCTGCTCTCTAGGAGTCTTTGGAAGTATAAATTAATGGGGAGTTGTCCGAGCCCGCACTGTCTAGCAGCTACCATGGGGTTATAGAATTCATAGGACAGGCTGGTACTTCTTCCTTGAAATATGCCTACTAGGAGCAGGCATGGGGTGATGCCAATCATAAATGACTCTCGGGATTCCATGTCATCATTTATTAGGTTCAACTGCAGATCGTCAGGGAGTTCAAAATCCTGATCCGAGAGGTGGAGGCACATATCCATCTTAATTGATGGGGGTCCGGTGTAGAATTGGATGAACCAAGTAGACAGGTCTTCGGCCGATTGATCCGCTCCAGGATAGACAGAGGCCGCCTCTCCAAAAGACATGCATCTTCTTGTTCTATGGTCTTCATGATCGGCATACTTTGATGGGAAACAGGAGTCTGATAGTGGAGGCCGATCAACCATGGTGTTGGTATGAATGGTTAGCCAGAGCTGAATAAACCACCATGGTCCTCCGTGAGCTACAGTCTGCTTCAACATTAAATCTTGAGTGGAGACATGAAGTAGCCGATAGATGGCTCCCAAGAGGTATCGGCCAAGGGGGATTTGTTTCTTGTCGACCAGAGCTTGGGCCAAATGTTGGCAATTGGTAGTAGGGCCATAGGTCGATCCGCAGAAGACAAATCGTTCCAACCACAGCGTCAGGAAGGCCACATGTTCCCTTTCCGAGACTGATCCTTGTTCCATGTGTTCAGAAACGTACCCAGACCAGCCTCCAATCTTCTTGGTTTTCAGTTTGTGGCTATTGCTAGTCAGGAGGCTGAAGGGATTGATCTCGGATTGGATATCTAGTCCTGTTAGCATCTTGACGTTGATTAAAGTTGGGGTCATCGGACCTTGCTTGAACAGGAATGCGTTCAAGGTGCTAGACCAGAAATAGGTGGCCACCGACATGAGTGGCTCATTTTTCTTGGTATCGGCCAGGGACAAAGTAATACATTGGCCGATTCCTATTTCGTCCCAATGGACCTGTTTGGTTGTAGCGATTCTCTTATGCCAGGTTCTGTATCCGTTGAGTTTTGATGGCCAGGATCTGAAAGTGTGTTTCCATGAGGAGACGTTGGGTTTGGCTTGTTTGAAGGGGATTCTGTCTGTCTCAGCATTAATCAGCCATGTCGGGTCACAATTGCCCATGGGGCCTAGCAGGAATCTGTGTGATTTGTCGTTGGTGGGGATCAAGATTTGGTTTTTGAAAACCTATGGCGTAAGAACAACGATGAAAGTATAAGACCCGGGGGGCAGAAAGCGGAAACCTTAATTTGAAGAACATGGCAAGAAAACGAAAATGTGAGGGGATTAACTTACCACGGGGATTTCGGAGGCGTAGAACGGAGCGGAAGCCATTGTTATCGTCGACGAAATGGCCGTGGAAAGGGTTGATGCCGATGGGATGCCGAGGGGTCGCCGGAGTTGAAGAGCATGAGTGGCTGTTAAATCGGCGGCGGAGAGTTGCGAATCTGGATCTGCGCGGTTTTCAGACAAACCGTAATGAGGAAGTCGATGGGTTCTTCGGGGTTAATTCCGCCACATTATATAATGAAGCGGAATTGGGGGCATGTGTTAACAGCGGATTTTCGTAATCGACCCGGAGAAGGAGGAGGAAACCGAAGCAGAGACAAAGAGCTAAGTTGGAGTCAAACCAGGTCTCGTATCGGACATGGTCAGCGTATCGGACTCAATGAGGCGTTGGCAGGAAGGCTGTATCGGCCGATTCGGATCTGTATGGTTATTGGCCGATAGAGGTTGGATGTTGACAAAGTCAGCGTGGGCTTGGTTTGGGCTCAGGATAAGCTTCGAGGAAGTTGCCAAATAGAGATAAGGCTCGGTTTTAGGCAATTGTATCTTGTAAATCAAGTAGGTTTAGATCTAATCTGTGGCAAAAGTCTGCCGCAAAGACTTGTTGTTTGTTAGAGATAAGATCGTGTCCTACATGGACCCTGTTGTAATCTTGGGTATAAATATCCCGATAGTTTGTACATAGAGAAGCTCTCTCACAACTCAATACAACAAACCAGTTTCAATCTAGTTTGGCGCATCGCTAACCCTCACAAGAGGTTGATTTCGACGAGTTCTTGCTTCCCGGAGCAGAGGTAAGAACTCGTTCCCGACGATCTGCATCGTCGGGGCTAGCATGTCGCTTTAGACACGTTAAGCCTCGATGATGTGATCGTCGTTTATCATGTTCTAGGTAATCTTGACGTGGCTTTCTAATTCCATCTCGCCAGCGGTTAACTTGTTTTAGGGTTTATTGCCGACAACGATTGAATTGGTTTGCTCTTTTAGATTATCTAAGGCATCTACCATCCCCAAAAGCAATCGACGGCTTGATTTTCTTTGTGTTAAGTTTTGATTCACACTTTGAGTTGCTATCGACCTTAGTCCTGTTTTGAGATCTAACACAAAGCCTGCTTTCGATTGTAATTAAGGATATAACTGGGGTTCCAGCCAATTTTATCTGATGCACGTGTTTATTATAATGTTTTCATGTGTATCTGTCATCTACATAAACGGATTGATTAATAGGAATGCATCTGTTATGGATAATTCTCTAAGGTTTATCTGTGATTGATATGTTTATATTGGTTGATTGGTTCATGTAGATTTGCACTAGAGTATTAGCTAGTGTAGTTATCTTTATTGTTCTTATCGGCTGATGCCATTAATTGACAGCAACATGTTGATGAAGGCCGATAAGATCCATGCTTTAATCTTGCTTTATCATGAGTAAGCCGATATAGCTTTGCCCTATCGGCTGGGCTATGACAATGTGTCATCGGCCTATTGGCCGATCGGCTGTTGTTTTCTGACGTGGTTTACTTGTTTCTTGTTGATTGCAGATCAAATCAACTGGCACGCTCTGCGCACAGCTAGGCAAGCCATTTGGACTTGCACTGGAGTAAAGCAAACCTCCCAGGCCGCCGTGGAAACGCGGAACCCATTTGGTTGCAAGGTGGGTCGAAATTCTGCGCCAACAATATAACAATCTAATGCTCGATGAGCTGATAAATCTGTCTAATGTGATGGATATAACAAATCTATCTAAAGCATCATTGTGATTGTAGAGAAATATCGCCTAAGACAGAAGATCAAACCTAACCGAGACAGTCCTAGCTAAATCGATGCGTCTCTAAACACAATGCTGTTAAAGATAGAATCGAAACATCAAGTAAGCAAATATATCAACCGAACTAGAACGATCCAAGAGGTCGAAACGATGCAGCCTTGAACAACACCAATGTAGCCAATAATTCATAGGGGCCGACGTAACGTTGGACTTACCCCTTCGCTGGAGATCAAAAACTGATGCAGCCCTGCATCAGGTGCCAAGTTTTGTTGGTTGATAAGTAAAACCTTGGAAAAGAGGGTGGCGATGCGCCGAAAGTAGATGTATTGTTCGTTGTGATAGATTACAAAGACCACAGGTGTACATATTTATATCCATTGGCCGATATGAGTCCTAACTGGACATGACACAAACATTCCTAAAGATAAAAGTAAAAACATAAGTCCTGATCAGACACTAAACATACTTTCTTAAAAATAAAAGAAAACTAACTGACTCTGCCTAATTAATAGATAATTGATGTGCTGTGAGCTCGGCGTCTTTTGGATAAGCTTCCTTTAATTGATTAATTTACTTAACTGAATCCACTAAGAATCTAACTGCTGGTGACTTGATGTGTCCATCGGTTAATTCCAGGACTCTGAAGCCGATACGATTCCTAAGCCGATAATGACTTTGGGGCTTACCAAATTTTGGCATTAACATATGCCCCCTAATTTTGGAGTATGAGGACTCATGCTTCAAAAATACTCTTCTTTCTGATCTTGATAACTCTAAAATTGATCCTTCTTGGGCCGGGGTCCTAAATGAAGTTACAAGCCCATAGGCCCATTATAGGTGACACAACACGTTGTTTTTATGATTACGACTACTAAGATAGAATTTGGAGATAAGGCTGGATCCGTTGGAAAGAGGACTCTGAGAGCTTTCAATCAAGTACTCACGAGCCTAAAACGGAGCTCGTATCTCGATTGGCGGCCGTTTGAAGTAAACATTGTAGCAGGTGGCCGAATTGGATTCCAGAACTTCTGCAAGTCAATCTCGATTTCTTCCAGTTGTCTTATGATATGAGCAAAGGTTGTATCAATGGTAATCACGGTCACATCATATAGTGTCCTTATTCATCACAATTAAAGCAGGTGATGCTTGCTTCTTTTGAGTCCACTAGTGGCTTGGCATCACGGATCTTGTGAGGTGGTGGCGGAACGCTGCCTTGAGACTCGAGTGCTTGCACCAGATTCGACTTGGCTTGAGGTTGATTCTGACTCCAATTCTGATTTTGTGGCTGTAGTAGCGCTATAAGCCATTTATTCTGGTTGATCATGTGCTAGGCCACTGCCATATAGTCTACACCAGGTGATTCATTAGCATCGGAGCTTGAGACACTAATGTCATAGCTTCTGACCTTCTGCTGCAAGGTTTGGAGAGGGAGAGAGGGAAAACCAAGGGACAAATAGATCAGAACTAAGAATAAGACCTTAAAAATCCAATCTTTTACAAATATGATGTTAGTTACACTTATTCTGCAAGTTGATTAGGCAAGCAACCTAGCATGGTTACATCACAACCCACCAATGTAAACCATGCGCTACAAACACAAGCAAGAGAAACACACGCCTAGAAGAAAACAACATTACTCTTGGTAGCCTAGGTTCGATTAGAGGGTTCTTCGAGATCTTCACTCCTTGGCTCTTGGAGGGGAAACTTCGGAGGCAGGTTACTTCTTCACAAATGACTCCACTGCTTCCTTTGCATTCTTGCCACCTCATTCAACTAGTATGTGTTGAATTCAAGTAAAGGATGCAGAAATAAACACTTTACAAAGAGCAAAGGGGAATTTTGCAAATAGTTTTCTTATAAAATAAGTCCTTAGGGTTTGTCTGTTTGGCTTATGCTACAGTTGGAATTGCTCTGATACCAGCTTGTCACGCCTGGAAAATACCTTTCTCGTACACTAGTGTATTAATCTCCGTCCTAGGAAAAGCCGAGGTACACCAGACAAACTTCATACAAAAGACATATCTTTATTAATTATCACAATAATATTTACATTATTACAATGGCATATTAGGCATGACAACAAAAGAAAAGCAGCAGCGGATTAGCAGGTCTACGGCTCCAACTTCATAGGCGCTCAACTGGGGTATAAGCCAGGACTCCAGCTAAGACTTCTTCTTCAAGAGCTTCACTGATTGGAGGGGAAATGATTGAGCAAGGATGAGTACAACCACCGTACTCAGCAAGC
Source organism: Oryza officinalis (assembly GCA_008326285.1). NCBI lineage: Eukaryota > Viridiplantae > Streptophyta > Magnoliopsida > Poales > Poaceae > Oryza > Oryza officinalis. The sequence continues at coordinate 31,266,608 of BDMV01000007.1, read as the reverse complement.
CACACCAAAAAAATACACTTAATGCAAGGGAGTACAAGGATTCGTTTATAAGGGTTATTTTGCGGTAAACAAGCATTTCAAAACATTTAATCATTTAAAGGCATTTTAATCAATTCATGGCCTATCAATAGTCAAATTATTCTCAAGCCACGTACCCATGCAATCTTGCCTTAAACCAAGCCCACAGGTAATAAATCTAGTTATTCTAGTTCATTAGAATAAAAGCTCTAACTTTGGGTCATTGCTAGGCTTGCCCATAACCCATGGCACGGCTATTCGAATAGTTTATACTCTGGCTAGAGGTGTACATCTTTACCCACAAGAAGCATTCTTGACTACACGTCAGCCATGCATCATGATACTAGAAAGGTACTCGAGGAGTCAAGATAGAGACATAAGCCACTATTTAGTACCGTCCTAAACAAAGAACACCGACATAGACTTTCGTGGCCAGAAACCCTTGGACGAGCGGACGGTCTATGCCCCTGAGTGTGACAGCCAGGAACGTCCGCCTGATGCTTGGGCCTCATCCATCCCTATCCATGTCTTCCTTGTTCATGACCACACTAACCGATACGTTAAGCCTTACCCATTAGACATGTGGTTGCACGGAATATGCTTTGCAATCATGCCCCGAACACTGGTCCTTATGTCGACCGAGGTTCGACTAGCTAAACCAAGCACCTCGAGCCCAGCCAAAATCAAGTTTGGGAAACTTTGAAAGGGAGGTCCAACATGTCCTAGCCCACAAGCCTCTAATCCATCAATAAATAAGATTATAGTGTCATTCCCAAAGTCTAGGTATTGTAAAACATCTATTTGTTTCAAATAGAGCAATGCTATGCATAATCCTAAAATTTATAGTAAGCACCACATATAGAGTTCTTACTAGCTGGTTTTTGTTACCTAGCGTTATCAAAGATAATTACACAATATTCAATAAGTAAGGCCGTAACAAGGAAATATAGGAAAGACTAAGTAAAATAGTTATAACGTGGTAAATTTAGCAAAGCGAATGCAATAATTTAAAATAAAATAGTTTTCACAAACTGGGATTCAATATGCTCAAGGAGAGCATAACTTGCCTTGCTTAGAGAAAAAGGGTTCTGAAGCTTTAGCGAGAACTCGAACTGCACCACGGGAATCACCAAAACGGCAGCAACTACACGAACAACCAAAAACAAGAATACAACTCTAAGAAAGAAACGATGACAGTGCATAAAAACAAGTACGGATTCTTTAAGTTATAACAAAAACTAGCAATTTTAATGGGTCAATTTGGAGTTCGTACGGCCGAGAAACGACCATCTGAAATTTGGGTGCAATTAAAGTGGAAATTTAATTATTACTATATCATTAAATTATGTGTAATGCAATATCGCTCGAGGAGGGAAAGGATCGAGCGACTGGCAGCCAGGACCGACGGGTCAGACGGCAAGTTCACCGTGGACCAGGTTCATAGAGACGATCCACGGGAAGGACGGATGGAGACCATACGTGTTAACCGAAACAAGTGGCCAACAAGCGGGCCTCAAGTGAATGCCACGTGGGGAACCACACGACGGCCACGGGGTGCACGAACACGGCCGCCACACGTGCGAGCAAAGACCGCACGAACGACGGTCGACGCCAGCGCGTGAGACCGGGACCGACAATGGCACGACGGGCACAATGGAGACACTGAGAGGACGAGGAAGGGGCAGCGAGGGAGAGATCCTTACCACAACACGACGAGGCGAAGGAATGACTGTGGCTACCGACGACGAACGGAGGAGACGGGCGGTGACGAATGGGGCGACGACTGGGAGACGACTTCAACGTCGGCCCTTGCACGAAGGCGAGGATGAGCTTGACGATGCGGAGCCGAGGACAAAGACGACAAGTGACGAGCTGAGGACGAGCTAGGCGGGGACGACAGCCGGAGGAAGACGACAACGACGACGACCGGGAACGGCTTCGTCTTGACGAAGGGAGGGCCAACGACAAAGGCAGCCGGCGGCGGCTGCACGAAGGTGAGGCCGGCGTGAAGCACGCCACTATGGTACCGATAGCGATGACGGCGTAGCGGGACGATGCTCTGGTGAGGAGGGAGAGGAACGATCGGGGTGAGGAGGGGAAAGGGTAGGGAGCTCGCCGGCCGGGCATCAATGGCTTCGGTTCACCAGAGATTAAATTCGATGATTTGAAGCCGAATTAAGAGGGGTAAACGTGGGAAAATTGTTGAGGAGGAAGAGAGAAACCGATTTTTGCATTTGATTTGGGAAGGAAACATGCGAGGATGGAGATTGGTGAGGCGGCAACACTTGAGTTCGGCTGAGAGGGAGAGGAACGGGCGGTGGCTCGGCTGGAGGTGGAAGACGACGGCGTCTTGCTTCCCTGGGCCGGTTGGGCAGCACCTGGTTGCAGGCGGGGGAGGGAGGCCGGCCTAGGCCGAGTAGGCTGAGGGGCAAGGCGGCCCAGGAGGGAGGAGGGGGCTAGGCCAACGGCTGGGATGGCCCAAGAGGGAGGGAGAGAAAAGGAGAGCGAGTGGAGGAAAGGGAGGAGGAAAAAGAGACTTCGCTCGTGGGCTGAGGGAGAGGAGGGAGGACTTTGGGCCGAAAATGGCCCAAAGAGAAGAAAAGATTTATTTTTAGGTTTTTCATTTTAATTAAAACTAAAATCAGTTTTTGTTGCTTTAAAATTTTTTCTTGTGCTCTAAAAATTCAAGTAAAAATTGAGGGACCAATTTAGATAACGGAGAATTTATGAAAAATACTCCAAGCCACTTTCGCAATTTTTCTAGCCCGTATTTTAGTGTTCAATATTTCCTTTAGATTTTTAATTATTTTTATTATTCATTTTAGAAAGTGATTTTTAACTTGGAATGAATTACTCAGGACGTGACACAATATGCTATGTACCTTTTGTACTAATATACATTTTCTGTATTAGTTAATGTTAGAAACAGATGGGAGAGTCAAATGACGAAATGTTCCTCTTGGACACGATTAATGAGGGTAGCAGCCAGTACTTTGAAATGGAGGAGCACGAGGATTGTAGCCAGTACTTAAATGAGGAGCACAAGGAGGAAAACGAGCAGGAACAAGAGGAGGGACAACAGAACGTTGGTTGGAAGAAGGCACGCGGATAACGAGGTCTTGCGTGAAAGGTGGAGGGGAGACACATTGTAACTAAAGTTAAAGAAGATGGCGACACGGTTGCCCCCGAAGCTGCAGCAATGAAGTTTGTGTCACAGTGTGGGTGGGTAGTGAGGGATCACGTGCCGATTAGCATACAAAATTGGCAGAGAACAAGGTCGGATAGTGAGGAAACTTATCTCCCATAGTTAGAGAAGGATATGTTGTGGACAAGCCTACTCGAGACCTTCACTCTCCAGATCCCTTAGGCAGAACATTCCGAAGTGAAGGAGTGGGCTCTCAAGAAGATGGCCGCACAATTTAAAACCTTCAAGAAAAATCTGTACAACAAATTTGTCCTAAAGGTTCTAACATCAGACTTTAACAAAAACCCCAAGCTGAGGGATCATTTATGGAGTACAAGTCATCAGAGGATAGGGTAATAAGGATAGCGAAGAACAAAGCCAATGCCGCCCGAAAAAAGTACTTGCACCGGCTAGGGTCGGGTGGCTATAAGAAGGCAATTCCCAAATGGCAGAAGATGGAAGATGCTTTAGCCTCAACAAGTATTGTTCCAGCCATAGTTGATTGTCCTGAACGATCAAAACAATGGTACTACGCTCATGGTGGCACACTAAATGCGTTTGATGTCTCCCTAATCTTTAGCGATGACATATAATAGGCACCTCATCATCTCATGGATGCCCTAGAGGCCTCTTCTCATGGGAGATTCCAGCGAGATAGAGAGAAGGATGAACTAACGATGGCACTATAGAATCCCGAGCACTCAGGACAAATGCGCGAAAAAGGGTTGGTGCCATCAAACTATGGGTTTCGCGAGGACATCAACACATACAGTAGTCGCATGAGAAGTATGGGTCCTGGAGTATGATCAAAGATTGTCCAATAAGGTGGCAAGACAGGTCAAGCTACGATTAAGCCAAAACCAGTAATCTGATCGTTACATCCTGATAGCCCCTCCGGCAATCAAAGTAGCTGGGTTTCTACAGGGCAAATAGTACATCAAACCAACGAAGCTACAACAACGCCACCTGCTGATGAACCAAAGTACCCTATGGATGAAATCACACAGCGAACACCGTGTGAACTGCATATTCCCATCACTCAAGGTATGCTCGTAGTTTGCACATCCTGTTTTGTAGCTTGTCAAAAGTCGTGCATATGTTACTAAATAACCTCGTTCCTCGTGAAGGTGGCGTGTGGCATGGCCATACAAGTCGAGCAAGACTAGAGGTACCACTCTATGCCGATTCCACCTCGGTACTCAAAGGTCGAGGTGGAGTAGGTCTGCCAAGGCTTTGAGGATCTCATGCTGGACATCCCCGGAGGAGACGAGGAGACAAAACTAGGAGAGACATTCCACTGCATCATATTATGGAGCAAGCGCTACATCGTGCTTCCTGGGCCAATGGCGGCGTCGGTTCGTACATCTCCAACGCCGCAGTCTGATCCTCAGCCTCCACCACCTCCTCCATCTCTTCTGCAACTTCGGTCTGCACCATCTCCTCCATCTCCACCGCCGCAACCAGCTGTACCTAGTCAAGAATGGTCCTGCTCAATTCCTCCCGCACCGTCAAAGTATACACAAACGAAGAAGCCAACATTTGACGAGCCAAAGAAATCTGCTTCAATGAAAAGTCCGTATGATATGACTAACAAGGAGACTAATGCGGAAGTGTCCAGGCAGGTGAAGGATCACTTCAAGTGGCGAAGTCCAGAGAAGAAGGTTCCAATAGACCTAACAACAAAGGCATTTTTTTCAGAAGATGAGTGAACCAACGAGAGCCCGCATAGTATCAGACTACGATCGCTCAATACGCAAGTCTTATCAGAAGACTAAAAGAAAGTCAAAAGCTGTCCCCTAGCTCGGAATGCAAGCAAAACAAGCAGTTTACAAATCTGAACATGATTGCAATGTAGAATAATTTATGACAGATACAAATCTTACCAAAGAGCAACTATTGGGGATAGCCCCTATCAAGAAGGCATCAGTAGCTGATATTCATCACAAATTTAACCTCGGTGAACCACTTGTCAAGCCAGAGCTGGTCAAGAACCTATCTACATAGATGTACCGGTTCCATCAATGGTATATGGAACAATCAACCAATGGTAGGATCATGTTCGCTGCAAGGGTTAAAGATGATATATGGATAAACTTCAGCGATGTCTACGACATATACCATCAAGACGTCCTTGAGATCTCTTTTGTCAGTTGCTGGTTTCTGTAAGTGTCGTTTAATTTTATTTCATCTCTTAGCCCATTGTATGTAACATCGAAGATTTATCGTGTGCAGATACCTCACGTCTTTTTGTGCGCTGTAGAATGAAGATTCAAAATTGCCGAAGGCAGGAATATTTCAGGGTTAGTTTCATGGACCCGGTAATAATTAACAAGAAGACTATACAGGACTTTCCAAAGGAAACAGAGGATAACATTTACAAATTCCTAGTGCAGCAACATTATAAGACCTTCATACTCTTACCTTACAACACAAAGTGAGTTTTTATCACCTTTTGTACTGTACCAATTTCCTTCTCATATTCATACAATGATATGTATATTATTTCACACAATTTGCAGTTTCCATTGGATCCTCCCTGTCATAGACACTTCTAAAAGCTTGATCCATGTCCTGGACTCTATGCGGAAAGCAAACGAAACTTTCTACTCAATCATTAAAATGCTTAACAAGTAATGTCATCCATTCCACTATCGTTATGATTGCTTCTATTGCTACTATGTGCATCAAGCATCATTAATTATAGTTTGCAACTTCAGGGCGTGGGCATGGTTCCGTACAAACTTCCGCGGGGAATTCAAGGAAGAACTGGCTGTGAGGATGAACTTTCCAGTTGGTACATGGTCAAAAATTATATATCTCGTTTATTCTATAATAGAAATATTTCATAAGTTCGTTTGTTCTTTAGTGTTTACAACAGGAATAGGGGACCAACTTGTGCGACTACTATGTTTGTGAATTTATTCACTGCATAATAATCATCATTAACACTGATAAGGATATCGAAGTACGTAAACATCATTCATAACTTACACTCTTCTCATTGATTTAATATATTCATATCTCATTTTTTAAAAATGATAGATTTTATGGATGAAGCAAGAACTCCTCCCGGTGGATTACATAAGGGTTATTCAAGAACAACTTATGAGATTTATTATGGACGAGGGTGTTAATCCATCGGGAGAATTCCATGACAATGGACACCTTGTTCCTCAACCCGCAGAGTTCTCTTAGCTTCGTATATTTGTAATATATGATAGAATATTAGAAATCAACGACAATTATACATATATCAAAAACATGTATTTAATTCCCATTGTACATAAGTAATACCAGCAATTATATATACGTGATGCTATATACAAAAATATATAATCATATGTGTATGTATCATGTATATATGTATGGATTTATATACATACATGTGTGTGTGTGTGTGTATATATATATATATATATATATATATATATATATATATATATATATATATATATATATATATATATATATATATAAACAACAAACAAGCACTGAAAATATTAAACAGCAAAAAACTCTTTAGTACCGGTCGGTTGGCCCAGGACTAAAAATACCCATTTTTAGTCTCGGATTATACGTACTGGTTGCACAATCGGGACTAAAAGGGATTGCCAACCGGTACTAATGTACTATTCTTCAACAGTGTTTTATTGGGTTAGTTTAGTGGTTGGAGAGACTTGTGCCGATTTGATTGGACAATGGTACCTAAGATACCAGAAATGACGCATGTATGTAAGTACCATATTTAAAATCTAGGTATAATGTCTGATACCTAGTGGTGCCAAATATGATATCCTAGGTTTCAGGCATGATACATGTAAGTGTCAAGTCTGATACCTAGTGTTACTAGGAATGATGTATGGAAGTACTGTATTAAAATCTAGGTATGATTTCTGATACCTAGTCATGCCAAATATGATATCCGAGGTTTCAGGCATGATACATGTAAGTGTCAAGTTTGATACATAGTGATGCCAAATGAATGTAAGTGCCGCATTTAAAATCTAGGTATAATATATGTTACCTAGTGGTGCCAAATATGATATCTCACGTTTCAGACATGATACATATGAGTGTCAAGTCTAATACCTATATGTACCAGACATGATACCTATCATGCGTGGTACGTGTCGGTACCAGGACCGATACCCATTCTATGATATCTCTGGAGGTATGATACCAACCAGTACCACGATTTGTGCAGATAGGAACAAGACATAAAATATGCAAGTACATGGTATGATACCCATCGGCACTAGTCCTTATATCCCCACGCCATTCTCATGCCGAGATTGACTAGGTTTTAATAGGGTTGAGTCCATAAAAAAATAGATATTAAAAAAGAATATTTTACTTAAAATTCTCACAAAATTTAGATATTTTTAAAAAAAGGTATTTTACTTAAAAGATTCAAATCAATAAATTAAAAAATGATGAAATTAATTGTCAATGGGTTGTACGCTGATCAAGGTATTTGTATAGTATGAGGATCGTTGGAACCAGGGAATTCACGAGAGTCAATCAAGCAAACAAAAGACAGAGATTTATACTGGTTCGGGCCCTCAAGGTGAGTAATTACCCTACTCTAGTTTATATGGATTATTATTGGGAAAAACACTCAGAATACAATAAGGGATATAAAAGCTGACTGATTTCATCGACTAGAAGCTACCGAGAATGGTCCGGCGAGATCTATTCAGCGAATATGGCGAAGATTTCCTCCGGATTGCTTCTGGGCGTAGATTTTGGTTTGGTTTGTACTTGATTACACCTCCTTGACCATAGGGGCCTTGTTTATATAGCAGAGATCACCATATCCTCCAAGTAGAATTCAGAGAAACAGAACAGAATATGGCTCAAGGAAATCTTATCTTCCCCGACTAGGACCCTGACACCCTCTATTCAAAGAAGATAATTTCCTTCTCTTTCCACCGTATTTCTTTGATTAAAAGATGCCTTGTCGTATACTTTTGGGTACATGATTCTACCATATTTCATTAACCCATGTATAGAAGATATGCCCTATCCTTGACTCTGACAGTAGCCCCCGATATCAATGCAAATGATTTTATCGACATCCTTCAACTACTTTTCCGAGAACAACCGTTGTTGAACTCATCAGACCGTTCTCGGATGCCGAGAAGGTATAGAGCAGGCAACATGGCTGCCCCGAATATGAAGACAGTCATTTAGATTGAAGTCAGCAAATCATAACGGTTATAAACAAATCGGCTAAAACCTCAAGATGATTTCTCTGTGTTCTCCGAAATTCGAACCGTCGAATGGGACCTATAAAATGTACTTATGAGATCCATTTGGGTTTCGTTTGCCAATGCAAGAAACCCTAAACTTCTCTCCTGCGCCTCCAACCTTTGCCGCCTCATCTTGCAAAAAACCCTAAATCACAACCTCCTTCAACCCTTTTTGACGATTCTCAATGGATCTCCCTGCGTCTAACGTTGGCAATGTTGAGAGGAAGGAGCTGGAATTGGATGGTGCTTTGTCGAGTGCCTAAGTAGTGGCGCGTTCGGAAGGAGGTATTGATCCCTTGATAAATCTTGGCCAAATAGTCACTCTTGCCTCTTTTGTCCAATGCGGTTTTCTTGTTCCTCCTTCCGAATTCTTGTCATTCCTTCTTGATTTCTACGAAATCCATCCCCTTCATCTTAACCCGAATTTCATTGGTCTTCTTGAGTATCTTTACCCATCTATGCGAGGCGTACCTTGAGGTACAGCCTTTTATAGATTTGTTTAGATAGTTCTACGAGGTAAGATGGATGGAGGCCTCCAAAATCTCGGGATGATCTGGCCTCCATTTTCGGGATGGAATAAAGGACGAATATATTCCTTTTAACTTCCCGTCCTCCAGAAAAGATTGGTGAAAGAGCTGCTTTTACCTCCATATCGAGGACTGATCTCCTGTCCTTGAAACCCCTGACCAAACACCCACGTGCCTAGAGAGATGGACTTCCAAACCTTCGATGACCACTGCCTTACCTCTAAGGACGTGGTCTAACAGGATATGAAGTTGTCCAAGACTTTATCCATTGTCGGAACTAGGCTCTCCAGGCCCGTTCTCACTCCGCGTACCTGTACACAGGGAAACATGATGAGATACGGCTTTCGCATTGGGGTACAACTTATAGTTCTTTTATCGTTGATATAGAGAACCATGGTTGTTCTTCAATAGATAACATTGTCATTTTTGTCGATCACGGAGCTCGTTGAGGACACCGTGGCCGAACACATCGGCAAGGTGGTAGTTGACCCGCCGTTGTCTACCGCCAACATCCCTACTCCGCTATGTGCCTTCCCGTCGACAAATTGTGACACCATCGTGAACATAAGTATTTTCGAGCACTAGTCCATGTCATTCATTTCAATGCCCGTAGGAGTAGTAATCTTGATTCTGTCAGGCATTACCCTTTTGCAACATCCGATTCTGAATTTTCATATGTTCGATGTCTCTGTATTGTAGATTTCTCGAAGTTGTGAACAAGGACATCCAGCAAGGCGGACATCCGTCACATATAGTTGTCAAAACTAGTATGCCCCAGGGCTGCTCGACGCCAAGTCATGGAGGACGTGCCCTGGTTGCCATCGCTTTCGACAACGCCTTGATCTCCGAAGAGGACTAAGTGATGTTGCTGCACGAACAATGCCATAGTAAGAATATTGTAACATTGTAACATATTGTCCTTGTACTCAGACCAAAGATGTGCTAACGATGTCATTTTTCTATACCTTGGACGTTCTCTTGCAGAGATGGAAGGGCGGGCAGAGTACTGGAAAACAATGTATCAGAAGGAAGGACTGGAGAGGGCCGTCGACAACATCAGGAAAGATCAAGGCATGAAGCTTCTAAGGGACAGGGAGATATGGATCTCGGCGGATCTCGAGAACTGCTACTCCATTCTATAGAGGTTATGCATAGAGTTGCGGGTGGCTCGTCCTCCTCCCGAGAAGTCGATCTCTGGGTACCTAGCGTGGATATGGGGCACATGGAGTGTGCTTCTCGGCACCAATCAATGGATCGACGATAGCCTAAAGCAGGAATGTCGTCGAGCTAGCCGATATGCCGGAGGACACATACTCGCATGTATCCGCGAATCTCATCCCCAACTGGACCTGAGCTTCCTTCAGGAGGGATTTACGAGTTCTCAGAGGACAGCCGCCGAGATCGACCAACTTGCGTAATCTCTCACTCCTCTTGCTGTAGATATCTTCTCCATGATGAACTGGCAATGGCCTTCTTGGTAAGTTTAGTCGTCGTATTACCCTATAAAGTAATCTAGACAAGGCATTAGTAGAAACTGAAACTTGATCAATTTTTATAAGTTATTAGAGCATATGAGGATAAGAGATTACTCTTAGCCCCCAGCTAGTTTTATGGAAAGCATTGTGGAGATTATGGGTACCTGATATCCTCACGACTAGCTTATCCGACTTACCATAGGAGATAGGTTAGGACTCATGATTATATAAACCGGCTTATGACTTGGGTATTACGTTACCATTGTAATAAGATAACGGCTCATAGTCCATAGTTGGTAAGATTGAGGAGTCTAACATAGAGTATGATAGGGTCTCCGACTTGTAAGCCTACCCTCTAAGACTATATAAGGAGGGTAGCGCGTCCTTTGAGGGATAGACGATTGCATAGAGAATCATAACGAGAGCACACGAGATCAAGAGGTCAAGAGATCAATAAATCACTCGGCGGATCGAATCCCCGAAACAGGAGTAGGGTATTACCTCTCGTTAGAGAGGGCTTGAACCTGTCTAAACCTCTTTGTATACTAATCCATCGTGTTTGGCGCTTGACTGCTACCCCCGGTTTCTTATTGCCGAAAGCAAGTTTCGACAATTGGCGCACCAGGTAGGTGCTCTGCGTCAAGTTTTCTTCTTCATCTCGCCGACAAGCGCGATGGGATCTTCATCAGGCATCGACGACTTCGCCTTCGCCCCTGGGTAGGCGTTCCACTTCGGCAGCCCCGACTTTATTGCCGACTGGAATCTTTGCCTCCACGGTTGGTGTGCTCCGCCGCCGCTGTTGATGGCAACGTCGTCTTCACCGTCGGTCGTCTTCGTTATTGCCGACTGGAATCTTTGCCTCCACAGTTGGTGTCTTCGTCGTCATTGATGGATGACATTATCCGTAGATCGGCCACCTCTGCCGACACCGGTGGAAATACCAAAAAGCTAAGTCATCATTAATTTTCCATCTTTATATGATATCTTCTTTTTCCTCTGCCTCACTTCATCAACTGGTCCTCCGTTGAGCAGTGAGTCGGGGGCTACAGATGTTATATCATATTTTTGCAACAATTTTCATAATATTTATCTTGATTGCTTGCGACATAATCCGAGTAAAAAAAGTGTTGATCGAGTTGTGCAACTCTATTTTCCCTATGCTTTCCGTTTGGTTTGTCGATGGATAGTTGCCTTTGAGCTGAATCCTAGCACCCGGGAGCTCATTGGATGGAGTGTATGACGCAAGGTGCTAAGTATTACTCGGAAGAAATCAAAAGCATAAAGATAAAATAATTTGTTTTCTGCTCTAAACAATTACGAAAGTACCCGAGTAGTAAATTCTGATATGTGAAACTTTGTTCCATTAATGACGAACTCATATTAATGACTAGTCGGGCAAAGTGTTTAAACGCGGGGAGTCACCTACTCGGGGAAATCAAAACCAACAACAGGAGAAATACATACTTATAAATATTTTGAAATGCTTGAATTTTCCTCAAGTACTATGTTTGCATCAGGTACTACTCATCCTACGTGTTTATACTACAGGATCGATCAATTATACATCATCGTCGGTCTGCCTTCGCCACCGCCGACTGGTGTTTTCGCCTACACGGTTGATTGGTGACATCACCGTTGTTGGGCCTCTACGGCTTCATCGTCGGCCAGCCATCGCCGCCGCCGACTGGTGTTTTCGCCTACACGGTTGATTGGTAACATCACCGTTGCTAGGCGTCTACGACTTCATCGTCGCCTTGCCTTCGCCGTCGCCGACTGGTGTTTCGGCCTACACGGTTGACTGGTGACATCACCGTTGTTGGGCGTCTATGACTTCTTCGTCGGCCAGCCTTTGTCGTCGCCGACTGGTGTTTTCGCCTACACGGTTGATTGGTGACATCACCGTTGCTGGACGTCTACGACTTCATCGTCGGCCTGCCTTCGCTGCCGCCGACTGGTGTTTTCTCCTTCACGGTTGATTGGTGACATCACAGTTGTTGGGCCTCTATGACTTCATCGTCGGCCTGCCTTCGCCGCCGCCGACTGGTGTTTCCGCCTTCACGGTTGAATGGTGACATCATCGTTGCTGGGCGTCTACGACTTTATCGTCGGCCTGCCTTCGCCGCCACCGACTGGTGTTTCCGCCTTCACGGTTGATTGGTGACATCACCGTTTGGCGTCTATGACTTCATCGTCGGCCTGCCTTCGCCACTGCCGACTGGTGTTTTCGCCTTCACGGTTGATTGGTGACATCACCGTTGTTGGGCGTCTACGACTTCATCGTCGGCCTGCCTTCGCCACCACCGACTGGTGTTTCTGCCTACACGGTTGATTGGTGACATCACCGTTGTTTGGTGTCTACGACTTCATCGTCGGCCTACCTTCGCCGCCGCCGACTGGTGTTTCTGCCTACACGATTGATTGGTGACATCACCGTTGTTTGGCGTCTACGACTTCATCATCGGTCTGCCTTCGCCGTCGCCGACTAGAGTTTCCGTCTACACGGTTGTTTGGTGACATCACCGTTGTTGGGCGTCTATGACTTCATCGTCGGCCTGCCTGCGCCGCCGACTGGTGTCTCCGCCTACACGGTCGGTTTTCACACCATCATTGTCGGGCGTCTATGTCTTCATCGTCGGCCTGCCTTTGCCACCGCCGACTGGTGTCTTCGCCTACACGGTTGGTTTTCACACCACCGTTGTTGGGTGTCTACGTCTTCATCGTCGCCCTGCCTGCGCCGCCGCCGACTGGTGTCTTCGCCTACACGGTTGGTTTTCACACCACCGTTGTTGGGCGTCTACGTCTTCACCACCGGCTCACCTTCCCCGCCGTTGACTGTTGTGCAATTTCGTCATCATTGTGGAGCAACCTCATCCGCACTGTCTTCGGTACCGGCAAATTCTATTGCCTTTACTTCGCAAGCTTCGTCACTTCACCAACCACGACGTCTCCAAGAGCCTCAACATGACATCCTCAATGCGTATCTTCACTCAAGCAATGGCTACTCAATGACAAGCTATAGTTCTTGACTCTATGATCAGTTGTTTCCCAACTAAGCATAGAGTCGGGGGCTACACGAATACAAGACTCAAAATTCGACATGCATTATGTCAAGATAAAGCAATCAATTAATCAGCCAACGAATCAACTTCGGAGAAATCAGCTTCGTCTTTGCTCCAGAGCAGACTTTCTACTTCAGCAACTCCAATATTTTCATCAACAACTTTGGCTCTCATTTGATGCTACAGTCAATTCCAAGTTTTTCAAGAGTTAAGTTCAAGATTTAACCTACATGTTTGGGAGTTTGGAGTTATCAACCAATTAACTCAGATTCGACGAGTTGGATAACAATATCCAAGTGAAGCATCTTCAACGACTACGAAATCAAGTTCTACTACCGTTATCATTAATCAAGAGGCGATTGCATCAATCTTTGCCACACACATGCTAGCGTCAAGGAAACTACTTGAGCTTTGATATCTTTTCAACAGTTTGATGGATTATTATCGTTGATGTTATCATCGGCACCTTCATCATCGGCATTATCTTCATCTTCAGTCAACTACTGTCAACCAAGTTCTTTGCTTCAGGAGTTTGGGCTTCGTCTACACTAAAATTTGACTGGGGCACCAACGCCGCCATCTTCATCAACATCTTGCCATGTCTCTTCGACATTACCTATTCTGCTACTGTTGACGGACAAATTTGTCTCTACAACTGGTTGTTTTTTCTGCTACGGATCGTCATCACCACCGGTTGCGTCTGTCACAGTTGGTTGGCCTATTACGCCGCAACTGATTAGTATTTTCGTTTTCATCATCCGGCTATCTCCGTCGTTGCCGACTGGTGGTCTTGTCGTCATTGCTGGCCTACGTCGTTGCTGCGGATGTGCGTCTTCATCTTCAACACCGACTTGCCTTGGTCACCAATGACTGTCGTCATTACTGCTGGTCACGTTTATCACCGCTGACTATTTTCTTCGTCTCCATGGTTGGTGGATTTCGCCATCGCTGTTGATGGGCAACTATGTCTCCACCACCGATATCTTCGTTACCTTTGATGGACAATTTTATCTTCACATTGGTGGTCTCGCTTCCATGTCGATTGCATCAGTTGCCACCAATGGATAACCTCGACTGCGACAGAAGGACAAGCAACATGCTCAGGGGCTTAATAGCTCTAGCACGACGATCATACCTTCAATTTGGACTTATTCTGGATATATGCAACATAAATACATGGTCGCGAGCTTATCTCCTATATTCATGGTCTGGATCAATCATTATTTTCCACAAGGGTCACAAGATGAGTTCTTGTGCCAATTGGGATTCAGTTATCAAATCTATTTTGGTGCATCCCATGAGGGATAACCGTTCGAATCAGAAGATGAAACGGCGGGGAAGACGCTAGCGCTTCAGAGATTTTAGGGTATCGCTAGGTTTTCTCGTGATTGGGCCGAGACCCATGAGAAGCTTACGGCCCATATTACAGGTGTGGCTTGACACGTGTCTCTAGGGACTTAAGTAAATTTGCTCTGGCAATATGCGCGTGTCTCACTGCCCAATACCTTTAAAATCCTTTCATACAGCAGTTACACAACTTGTTGAAGGTTGGTACGATGCAACTTGGAAGGTGACAAACAGTAAAGTTTTTTATAACTGTCCTGGTAACTTTTTTATGGGTTGTAGGAGCTGTTTGGTCTTTACAAAGCATTTGGTTTTATATTATATCAATGCTTTTCTGCCACCTTGGTGTGCTCTTTTTGATTAAGACCGATATTACGGCTGGAGCTATTTAATATTTTGGTCGTATTTTTCAGATGACTGATGAATTATTAACTCAGATTTTCTACCCATGAGGGTTGGCTGAGCTGTTTGTTCTGAGATGACTCGGGCAAAACGACTCAGATAAGGATGAGCTTGCCGAGTACTTGGAATTCATTATACACTATGCCTTGATTATGAGGTTATGTGTTATATGATTTTTTATGATTGCTTTTGGCTTAGGCTAGGCATTTATTTAACTCAGGAGAGTATGATTATTATAGTTCTTGACTATATGTTTAGTTTGTTTAACTAAACACATAGTCGAGGGGCTACACCTAATTAGGTGCATCAGTCGATGCACCTAAATATCTATTCTTAAGAAATTTTTGAGATGTTTTCAGCCCTTCACAGCCTTTCTATTGGATGATAAAGCACTCGGGAGACTCAGGCAGAGATGATGAAAGCACTCGGCGATAGAAGCACTTGGCTAAGGAGGTACTCGGCTATGTGTTATTCTGGTTCGGGGCAAAATTATTTCGTCGACTATGAAGGTCTCGGGGGCTACTGTGGAGATTATGGGTACCGGATACCCTCACGACTAGCTTATCCGACTTACCATAGGGGATAGGTTAGGACTCATGATTATGTAAACCGGCTTATGACTTGGGTATTACGTTACCATTGTAATAAGGTAATGGCTCATAGTCCATAGTTGGTAAGATTGAGGAGTCGAACATAGAGTATGATAGGGTCTCCGACTTGTAAGCCTACCCTCTAAGACTATATAAGGAGGGTAGGGCGTCCTTTGAGGGATAGACGATTGCATAGAGAATCATAACGAGAGCACACGAGATCAAGAGGTCAAGAGATCAATAAATCACTCGGCGGATTGAATCCCCGAAACAGGAGTAGGGTATTACCTCTCGTTAGAGAGGGCCTGAACCTGTCTAAACCTCTTTGCATACTAACCCATCGTGTTTGGCGCTTGACTGCTACCCCTAGTTTCTTATTGCCGATACCAAGTTTCGACAAGCGTATTTCGATAAAACTAGCTTAAATTTTCATATTTGATCGAATTGAAGCAGCGAATTCTAAGACCCCAACCGTGAAGTTGGAAAAACCAATTCCCGATTACAAGGTGAGTTAATATGTTACAGTGGGTACTCTGACATGGCCTTTTGACCCTTAGCATTCGACTAGCTCACAATGCCAGGTCGTTCCTAACCAAGGTGCTGAGACCCGATAACTAGATGGCATTAACGTAATAGATCGATAGGAAATGACTTCGATTTGCAGCAATATGAAGCAAAAGGGGTTCATAGTATAAAACATTGAAATAAATAAGACGAAAGATGTATATATATATGTGTGTGTGTGTATATATATGTATATATATGTGTGTGTGTGTATATATATATATGTATATATATATACTGATACAAATCAACTTACATGTTAACCTCTAGTCTTATACATAGAATTTCCATAGTTGATCAATGTTCCAAGAATTGGATAACTCGCAGCCTTTGTCATCGGTGATTTTGTATGCACCTAGTCGTAACACTGGTCTCTCCCACTTTGGTAAGAGCTTGTTGCGCCCTGCCTGGTTCTGTACTCGTTAGAGGACGTATTTGCCGATGTAAAGTGTACGAGCTTGAATGCACTTCTCGTGATAGCTATGTAGGGCCTGCTGATATCTGACTACTTGGATGGCAACTTGATCTTGGTGTTCTTCTAGTAGGTTGATGTCATCTTCTCGCCTGTTGTCTTGGTCCTCATCTAAATACTCCCCCATAGATGAGAAAACGTATTGATTTTAGAATAGAAAGAGAAGGTAAAGGTGGGCAAACATCAATGATCAGAATTCTATTTTAGTCACTAAAGGCAACTACCTTTCCTTTGCTCCGAGGAATCCTACCTTCCCCGAAGGTAGTTTTCCTCTCTCTTTAAAACCCTATACATTTAGTTACCCAAAAAATGAATGGTATCCAAGCGTGCCTCTTCAAGGGGGCCCCTATTTGACAAGGGAACTAAACCCATTTCATTGACCTTCGAACCGCTCTTGCCCTCCCCTTTCACTTCCATAGTGGCCTTCTTTGGCTAGCCACTCATTTCACTCTCAAGCTCTCTAAGAAGATTCAAGATGTTTTGAATTCTCCTTCATTCGAACTCATGTTGATCGATAGCGTAGCTCAGTAGGGAGCATGGCCTCAGATCCATACATGAGAAGAACGGTGTCTCTTTGGTTGGTGTAGTCGGTGTGGTATGGACGGCCCATAGAACAGAAGGGAGCTACGCGTGGTACTCAACCCATCGTGAGTCATAGGCTAGAAGCCTATCGTATACACGTGTTTTGATCCCTTGGAGCATGATCCCATTTGCCCGCTTGACTTGTCCATTGCTCCGAAGATGAGAGACTGATGCAAAGCAGATCTTGACCCTGTATTTCGAGCAGTAGTCCTGGAAGGCAGCGCTCGTGAACTGGGAGCCATTTTCCGTCAATATCCAATTTGGAAGCCCGTATTGGCAAAATATCCCTTTGATGAACTTGATTGCTTTTTTGGTTCTGATTTCTCTTGCTGGCTCCGCTTCAATCCACTTAGTGAATTTATCTATAGCCACGAACAAGAATTTGTAGCCACCTTGTCCTCTCGGGAAAGGTCCGAGGATGTCCATCACCCAGCACGAGAACGACCAGAACGAAAGGATAGTTTGGAGGGCCAAAGCTGGTAACTTGGTGTGCTTGTTGTGAAACTGACAGGCTTCGCACCGTTGTACCATGTTGAAGGCATCTTGAAGAGCCGATGGCCAATAAAGACCGTGTAAGAAGGCCTTACCGACCAACATTCTCGCTCTAGCATGTGATCCGTAGATTCCTTCGTGGTTGTCGAGTAGTAGCTCTTTGCCGTTGTCGACGCGACGCACTTCAACAGTACTCCATTGGCAGCTTTCTTGTATAGATCATCCTTGTCAGTGATATGGGCCCAGGGGTATCGTGAGTAAAGGGAGGAGGTCGCCCCGAGTACGCGTGGCACGCCCCGAAGGGGGTCGGGCCATGCGTGGAGCAGCAACTGCCACTCGCGCGGGAGGTCGGGCTGCCCAAGCCCTCCTCCCGCACGGGGGGTCGGGCTGCCCTGAGCCCTCCTCCCACGATTAGCCCCACGTGCGTCGGCTGGGCGGCTGTCACCAGTGCCCACCTATCGCATTCAATGCGGTGAGTGAGTGTGCTAGAAGGCTACGTGGGCTGACATGAGAGATGTGATGGCGGATGTGACGACGTGCGCCGTGCGCACACGCCTACCATTGTAGGACGTGCCCGGCGCATGCCCCGTCCTGTCACATTTAATGCGGGCCTTTTGGCCATCCTTAGGGCTTGACCGGCCCCTTTCTCCTTCGGTCGCTTCGGTGCTGCGCCGCCCCTTAGAGGGCCCGGGAGGCCGGAAGTCCGCCCGGTCATTCGGAGTGACGGCTAAAGGCGTACTATGGTGGGACGTGCACGTCCTGGCACGTTGAAAAGGACACTGCACACGTCTTTGTATCTGTAGCGCTTTTTATTTTCTCTTTCCATCGAACCTGAGTCTGAGGCCTGAGTGGTAACCCCTTGAGATATAAAAGGTGGTCCTGGCTGAGGGAGAGGGGGGTTTCTTTCGAGAGCACCAAAAAAAGGGGGAGAACAAGCGCTTGTATTCTCGCACATACATATCACATATCAACCACACACAGGAGTAGGGTATTACGCCTCCATGGCGGCCTAAACCTGTATAAATCCGGTGTGTCTTCTCCATCCCCGAAGGGCCTGACGCCTTCTAAGTTTACTTCTCTTCGTCTTTTGAGATCTCACCTGTGCCCCTGGTCCAAACGAAAAAAAGGGACTCCACGGTTTCCTGCTAGAGGAGTTTTACCTCCTGACAACTGGCGTGCCAGGTAGGGGGCACGTCCGTGTTTCTCGAAACCCATTGCTTTTCTTGCCCACCACGCTTCCGGTGATGAGCAAGATGGCTGGAGAGCCCGTCCCGTGCGTTACCCCACTTGGTCAGGCAGGAGATGGTGAGGCGACCGACGGCGACGTGCGGGACCACAGCCCGAGTTTTTGGCACTGGCCCCACGCTCCCCCATCTCCACCGCATCGCTGAGTGCCTCGGTGGGTGGAGGAACGTGACCTGGCGCCCCTTAAGCATGGCGGCACCGGGAATAAGGCCGAGGGCTCCAAGACTTCTTCGGCGGCTTGCCAAGGAAGGCTCCATGAAGGCCTCAACCTGTATAAATCCGGTGTGTCTTCTTCATCCCCGAAGGGCCTAACCCCCTCTAAGTTTACTTCTCTTTGTCTTTCGAGATCTCACCCATGCCCTTTGTCCGAACGAAAAAGAGGGACCCCACAGTTCCCTGCTAGAGGAGTTTTACCTCCCGACAGTCCCCAATCATACAATAAGCCTTGGCTTGTCGAGCGAACTTCTCTGCTTCCATGTCATCGTCCGGTAGCTTGTCAGCATTGAGGAATTTGATGAGTGGTGTGCGCCAATCCGTAGTTGTCTCGATGTCTGCGATGAGCTTGTCATTCTGAGTAGTAGCCCTCGAGCCAACGTCAGTGGTGCTATTGATGTCATCGTCGGGTGAGCTCTTGACCGAAGGATTGGTTAGCACTTCAAAATACGTACCTGGTTCCATTAGTTCTCTTCTGGAAGCTCAACGGGCAAGGTTGTCGGCATTGGCATTGTCTTTTCGATAGACGTGGCGTACCTCGAACCCATCAAATCTTCTTTCTAGCTTTCTAACTTTGGCGAGATACTTGGACAACTCAGAGTTAGAGCACTTGTAGTCGTTATGCACTTGGTTAGCGACTATTTCTGAGTCCCCTTTCACAATTAGTCGCTTGACCCTAAGTGATACGGCGGCTCTTAGTCCAACAAGAAGTCCTTCATACTCGGCAGTGTTGTTGGTTGCACGGAAGTTTAGCTGCACGGCATATCGGAACCGATCTCTGGTTGGTGAAGTTAGATCAAATCCAGCGCATGCTCCTTGGCTGTTGAAGGCTCCATTGAAGGCCATAATTCATCGCTCGTTGTCTGTTTGGTCGGCTTTACCATCCTCGAGGGTGGTCCAGTCGGCGATGAAATTTGCGAGTACCTGAGACTTGATGGTTGTTCGTGGAACAAAGTGGACATCGAATTGGCTGAGCTCGACGACCCATTTGACAATGCGTCCTGCAACTTCCTTGTTTCTGACAACCTCACCAAGGGGGTATGAGGAGACGACCATGACCTTGTGGGCCTGGAAGTAGTGGCGCAAATTTTGGGATGTCATGACCATAGTGTAAAGCAACTTTTGGATCTGAGGATATCTGGTCTTAGCATCGTGTAGTACTTCACTGACATAGTAAATTGGGCACTGAATCTTTTCGCGCTCGACAACGATGATAGTGCTTACGGAGTATGGTGTTGCGGCGATGTAGAGGAAGAGCTCCTCCTGTGGTTGTGGTGCGACGAGGATAGGTGGATTAGCGAGGTAATGCTTGAGTGCAGAGAACGCCTCGGTTGTCCACTCGAACTTCTTTTGTTTCTTCAAAAGGTTGAAGAAGGGTAGTCCTCGCTCTCCCATCCTTTCCATGAATCGACTTAGAACTGCCATACATCCTGTGAGCTTCTGGACTTCTTTGAGCCTTGTCGGTGACTTCATGTTCTCGATGGTCTTGATCTTGTCCGGGTTTGCTTCAATACCTTGTCCGAAGACTAAAAAGCCAAGCAGTTTGCCCGATGGTACTCCGAACATGCACTTCTCTGGGTTCAACTTGAGCTAATGTCTTCAAAGATTGTTGAATGTTTCCCATAGGTCATCGATGAGGCAATCTTGCATCTTTGTTTTAATCACAATGTCATCGACGAAGGCTTCAACGTTGTTGCCGAGTTGGGACTAGAAAGCCCTCTGAATCTCGCGCTGGTATGTGGACCCTGCATTAATCAGGCCGAAGGGCATCTTGAGATAGCAGAATACACCGAAGGACGTGATCAAGGCTGTCTTTTCCTCGTCCTTGACCATGCTGTTTTGATGGTACCCGGAATAAGCGTCGAGAAAACTCAACAACTCACATCCAGTGGTAGAATCTATCAGTTCCTCGATATGTCGAAGGGGAAAGTAGTCTTTCGGGCATGCCTTGTTTAGATCAGTGAAATCAAAGCACATTCTTCATTTTTCGTTGGCCTTGCACACCATGACTAGATTTGCGAGCCACTCTAGATGAAGGACTTCTCTGATAAAATCGGCTTTGAGAAGTTTGTCGAGTTCTTCTCGTATAGCCTCATTGCAGTCTGGAGTGTAAGGATGCAATTTTTGCTTGAAGGATTTTGCATCAGGTCAAACCATCAATTTTTGCTCAATCACCTCCCTGGGACCCCGGGCATGTCAGACGGTTGCCAAGCGAACACGTCTGCTATCGAGCTCGGCCCCGATCTTAACTGTCTTGTCGAGGGTACTATTGGTCAGCGGGATTATCTTTATCACACCATCTGGTTTGGATGCTGGGTTGGGCTTGGTCACTTTCCGAGGAGGTTCAATTGCGGCGGGCATGGTGGGAGTTTGCTCGACCATGTCGAGGCTCCTCTTGTCACACTACATGGCCATCTTCATATTCCCCGATATTGAGATCGTCCCTTTGCGTCCTGGTATCTTGATCAGCTGATAAGAATAGTGTGATGCTACCATGAATTTGGCCAGTGCTGTCCTTCCGAGAATAGCGTTGTAGGCTGTGTAGAACTCGGCTACATTGAACGTGATCTGCTCCGTTCGGAAGTTGTTAGCTTTGCCAAATGTCACCGGTAATGTGATCTTTCCTAGAGGCCTTGACAATGACTCTGGGGTAATGCCACGGAAGGGTTGTTCTGAAGGGACGAGCTTGCTTCTCGGGATCCCCATTGCGTCAAGTGTGCTAGCAAAGAGGAGATTAATGGAGCTGCCACTATCGATGAGGACTCGCGTGACTTTGACGTTTCGAATAGTAGGTTCAACCACTATCGGATATCGTCCGGAGGCTGTCGTCGGGGTTGGGTGGTCGGCATTGGAGAACTCGAGCTGAATTCTTTGAGCAATTAATTCATCAACTGATTTCTTGATTAGATCTTGTAATGTATTCATCAAAACTCCAGATTGATCGAACAAGGCACGATGAAATGCTTCATCAACTGTATCTTGAAGTGTTTCAACCATCGGCTTGGGGAATTGAGTCTTCTGAATTGGTCCTTGTTGCGTCATGACGAAAGATTGAAGACAATGCTTTTGAAAGTCAGCCACGGATTACTCCATCTGCTGCCTTTGTTCTTCTATTAATTCTCCATTGTGATCAAGATCTTGGCATCGACTTTTTCCTTAGACATGTTGGTATAAAACTCATGTCCCACCGGGCGTGCCAAATCTGTGTTGATGAAAAATCCACGTCTGGCCGATGGTGCCAAATCCGATGTTTACGTGAACCATGTTGAAACACACGAACTTAGCTCCAGTGCAAGTTCTAAAATATTGATGGAATACGGGCATGCCAGTCAGTTTGATCCTGCAACTGACAAGATATATAAATTGAAGATTAAATAGCCGATCGGCTAACAAACCGATGGAGCGATATTAGCCAATGTAGCGATACCAGCCGATGTCAATAGGGTTTTGACCAATCGGCTATTTGTCTGATGTAAATTCCAACACTTGGATAAATAGTGATGTAAAGGCAATCGACTGATGATAATAGAAATCAATCGACTAATAATGATATAATAGAATAAATGTTGATCCGTTGGTTAAAGCATACATCGGCTGGAGATCTGGTGTTGCTAAATCCAAATGATAAGATAATCAATAAAACTTTTGTTGCAATCAGCTAACACCAACTTATATATGATCCTTATAAGCTGATGCAACCTCCAGATAACTCATCGGCTCAAACTCCGATGCTACCCTTATCGGCAATCAAAGAGCAAGTTAGTTCTTACAATTCCAACCATGCCTTAGTAGGTCAAACTAGAGGTGGCCAAACGGGCCGGGCCAAAACGGGCGGCCCGAGGCACGGCGGAACCTGTAGCCGGCACGGCCCGGCACGGCCTGCTACAGTAACGGGCCGTGCCGGCACGGCACGAGTAGCCGTGCCGTGCTTGGGCCGCCGGCCGAGCCCGCGGGCCGGCACGGCACGGCACGGCTACTGTAGTAAGTCCGCATCTCATCCCTCCCCAAGTCCGTATCTCATCCCTCCCAACCGACGGCCCAGCCCGCTAGCCGCCTCCGCAAGTCCGTTGAGCACCCCTCCTAGCCGATGGCCCAGCCCGCCAGCCACCTCCGCAAGTCCGCATCGCATCCCTCCGCGCCATTTCGGTTCCTGGGCCAACAGTGCCCCGTCCACGGCCCATTTTCCATTAACGGGCCCGTACTGACACGGCGGGCCACACGCATGCCGTGCCGGCACGGGCACGGCCCGGCCATCCACGGGCCGTGCTTGGGCCGGCGGCTCGGCACGTGGGCCGGGACGGCACGGCCCGTTTCATGAGCCGTGCCTAACGGGCCGTGCCGAAACGGGTCGTGCCGGACCCGTGCCCGTGCCGTGCCGGGCCGGGCCGCCCGTTTGGCCACCTCTAGGTCAAACCCAATTGATGCAGCACTACGCATGAAAGAAAGTATAAGATCTAAACAATCGAGCATTTGATTGTTTTTTGGGGTGGTCATATGTTAAGTTTAACCAAGATAGTAAAACCATCAAAGAGAAATTTCACACATCGGATAAGATTGGCTAACCCTCCGATGAAACATCAGCATGAACCTATCGGCTTAACAAGACTTAGATTATCAACAACAATCTAGTAGGTCAAACCTAACCGATGCAGCACGAGGTCGAAGCGATGCAGCCTTGAACAACATTAATGTACTCGATATATTCACTGGGGTCGGTGAAACATAGGGCATACCCCTTCACCGGAGATCAAAGCCGATGCAGCCCAGCGTCAGGTGCCAAGTACCACCGGTGATAAATAAAAACCTCAGAAAAGAGAGTGGTGATGCGCCGAGTAGTTGTATTGATCGAGAGATAGATTACAAAGACCCTGGGTGTTCATATTTATACCCTCAGGCTGATATGAGTCCTAATTGGACACGATACAAACTTTCCTAAAGATAAAAGGAAAAACATAAATCTTGATGAGACACTAAACATATTTTCCTAAAAATAAAAGGAAACTAACTGACTCTACCTAATTCGTAGATAAATTGTCAAGCTGCATCCTCTTCGAACTCGGCATCTTCTGGATAAACTTTCTTTAATTGATTAATTTTCTTAATCGAATCCACTAAGAATCCAACTACCGATGACTGATAATTCCTATCGGCCGATTCTAGGACTCTAAAACCAATACTATCTTTAGGCTGTTGAAGATTTTGAGGTTTACCAAATTTTCACGTTAACACCATGCGAACACTTTTTCCCTTGTCTTGGGCGATCTTCCTGGCCATAGCCTTTTGAAGACACTGCATTCCTCGAACGTGTGAGCACTGCTCTTGTGTACCAGACACCACTGTTGTACCGGGCCGTCGTCTTGTGAAGGAGGTCGTTGGAGAGCTTGCTTATCTTGTTCTGCGACAAAGACCTCCGACTGTGCCTTTCTCTTTCCTCCTTTCTTGCGACTGGATTTGTGACTTGGTTCCGGGTTGTCCTTTTTAGCCGGTTGGTTCTTTTCCGCCACTTTCTCCTTCTTGTCATTTCTTCAAATAGCTTTGTCTGCATGGGCACACCTATCAATGATCTCGAACAGCTTCATGGCAGATGACATCTGCCTTGTCGCTAGTTCTTAAATCGTGTAGCGATCTCGGACGTCGGATTTGAAGGCCCGTATCACAGATGCGTCGGTGATCTCAGGGATTGTGTTCCGACACTCATTAAAGCACCAAATGAAGTCTCGGAGGGTTTCACTGGGCTTCTGTATAAGGGCGTGAAGATCATCCTCGACTGCATGCCTCTTGTAGGTGCCTTGGAAATTTGCGACGAACTGCTTCCAAAGATCCGTCCAGGAAGAAATCGAGTTTCAGGGAAGATGAACAAGCCATGACCGAGCAGATCCTTTCAACGCTGCGGGTAAATAATTTGCGAGTATGTTGTCGTCTACACTGGCGGCATACAGAATAGTAGAGTAGACGTGTAAGAACTCCTCTGGATCTGTGCTCCCGTCGTACTTCTCTACTGCCGCGGGACAGAATTTCGGGGGCCAATTTATTTCTTGAAAGGAAGGCTTAAAGGCCCTATGTCTGCCTCCAGGTAGAAAGGGAGGCTGCCGACCATGGTGGCCGCGTGAACTACCCCTTGATGATGACGAAGAAGATGATGAGGGATCACTGTAGTCGGGCATGTGATCACGACATCGACGGTCGTGACCTCGGACATGTCTTGGGTCCGGAGATCGACAGTCATCATCCTCATCGCGTTTGCTGTCACCTCGGCGCACTGGGGCATCTTGGTGACCACGGGTTGGGTTATGATCTAGGATGCCATCCCGACAACTGCCCCGACAGGATCATCACGCTAATCCTGTTGTTGTTGCCTTTGACCATTTAGTTGTTCACGGAGATCACGAGCATCTTGTCAGGGAGGTGCCTGTTGAGCCCACCATTGTGCGAGGCATTATCAAAGATGCGAGGTTCATCGTTTGGAGGGGCATTGAGAGTGCAAACGTTCTCGGCGACCTCGTCGACTTGAAGGGGGAATCGGTGGAGGCGGCGGACTGGCAGCCGCTACGAAGGCAGAGTTGAGATTGGTGATAGTGTACTCCATTCATTTTAACCACGCGTCCACCTCCAGAAGGGTTACTGGGTCAAAGGGAGGTTCTCGAAGCAGATTGGTGACGACGGTGAAGTGCTCGGCGGGAGTTCGGATAGCCTCCGAGCGAGAAGGGGCTGCATCTCAAGATCGGACGAACTTGCCTTCCTTTGTGAAACCCTGTGGTGTGTGGTCGTCCACACTCCTGTTCTCGATCTCGATGTCGACCACGTTCACATCGCGCGGAGAACTTGAATTGGAGGATTCCAGACTATGAAGGACAAATGGTTTGTCGGGATCGATTCCAACGAATCCCACCATACGATTTAAGGGATTGTCGTCCGTGGACGTCGCTCGAGATCTGTCTCTACGAGCATGGGTCAAACAACATGGAACTCAGGTGATCGGTTTGCAAGCTTTAGGAACATCTTGCAGCTTGTTTGGGGGTGACTCTTGGTTTTGTGAATTGGACACCATGCCTTGTAGGAAGAAGTATGCTGAATCCCTCGCTCTTTGTAGGCATCGAGTTCAGCTTTTGCCTGGATGATGACACGACATCCAGCCAGCGGATGGCTAGAAGTCTTGTGGATTGGGCACCATGCACCATCCTTGTCGGTAGATTTCCTTGTCAGCACATGCTTGCCGGCTGAAGCTGACGACTGGGCTACCTTAGGGATTTTGTCGACAAATTGGTGTTTCGGCGTCTCTTTCTCGGTCGAACCAGAGAGGTGGCCGATGAAGCGGACAAATTCGGCCATGCCGTTGTCATAGCCGCGCTCTTTGTGTCTGCTAAGAGGGGCGAGATCAGGACGGCGGTGAAAACCGGGAAGACGATGGAGCCGACTTGGACCATGGCGAAGGCTGGCTGGGTTGGATCTCCTCAACCAGGTTGGTTGTAGAAGCCCTCCTCGGTGGATCCTGTTCTTGAACTCATCTTGTCGTAACCTTGAAGCACCAAGTCCTCTACCTGGCGCACCATTATCAACGGGTTGTATGCTGACCGAGGTATTTATAGAGTATGAGGATCGTTGGAACTAGGGTATTCGCTAGAGTCGATCAAACAAACAAAGGACAAAGATTTATACTGGTTCAGGCCTTCAAGATGAGTAATAACACTACTCCAGTTTATATGGATTATTATTGGAAAAAACACTCAGAAAACAATAAGGGATAGAACAACTGACTGATGTCATCGACTAGAAGCTACCGAGAACTGCCCGGCGAGATCTATTTGGCAAATATGGCAAAGACTTCCTCCGGATTGCTTTTGGGCGTAGATTTTGGTTTGGTTTGTAACTAATTACCCCTCCTTGACCACGAGGTCCTTGTTTATATAGCAGAGATCACCTTCTCCTTCAAGTAGAACTCGGAGAAACAGAACGGAATACGGCTCTAGGAAACCTTACCTTCCCCGACTAGGACTCTGACACCCTATATTCCGGGAAGATAATTTCCTTCTCTTTTCACCGGGAAGATATCTTGTCGTATACTTTTGGATATATGATTCTACCATATTTTATTAATCCGTATATAGAAAGTATGCCTTAGGAAGTATGTCTTATCCTTGACTCTGACATTAATATATTGAGAAATAAAGATATAAGAAAAAATTCTAGCTGTAGCTGAACATTGGATAGCCATAGCTAACATGCATAACCTACAGATGTCGCTGTATATCACTACTGGAGAACTGATCTTTGGTCGGAATCAGAAAAACCGGAATAGTCCCGGTTCGAATATGAACCGGGACTAAAGATCAACTTTAGTCCCGGTTAAAAAAGGTAACGGGTCGCGATGATCTTTAGTCCCGGTTGGTAACACCAACCGGGACTAAATATCATCTTTAGTCCCGGTTCAAACACCCACTGGCCCTGTCAGGCTGGTGTCAGGGGGGCGGGGATCTTTACTCCCGGTTGGTGTAATCAACCGGGACTAAAGATCCTAACTTTAGTCCCGGTTGGTAGTATAAACCGGGACTAAAGATCCCACCGGCCCTGTCAGGCTGGTGTCAGGGGGCGGGGATCTTTAGTCCCGGTTGGTGTAATCAACCGGGACTAAAGATCCTAACTTTAGTCCCGGTTGGTGGTATAAACCGGGACTAAAGATCCCACCGGCCCTATCAGGCTGGTGTCATGGGGGCGGGGATCTTTAGTCCCGGTTGGTGTTATAAACCGGGACTAAAGATAATTTAGATCTATAGTCCCGGTTAGTGTTATTAACCGGGACTATAGTGATCCACCTTTTTATACTTCTTCTTCCTCCTCTAGCCCGAGCCATTGATGCCAAGAGAAGGAGGAAGAAGGGAAGTGCTGCCAAAATTTTTGATAAATTTGTTTTGGTGATAATATACAAATCGGAGAGATCGAAAAGGTTAGCAAATCCATTCTCTAATAATGTATGCTTAGCATATTGCATTTATAGCTTTGTTTCTATAAAATATTTTCTCCATAAATGTTTATGCAAAATGATGAGTGAGAAAATATGTTAGGCAAAATTAGGTTGATTTTGAGATTAGAAAATTTGGATAATGATGTTAGGCAAAATATGTTAGGCAAAATTAGAATATTTTCTCCATTCTCTTTTCTAGAAATTAGTTTCGCTTTGAATAATGATGTTTTAAATTTTTGTATGATTATTTAATTAGTTTCGAGAATGTGGATTTCGTTAGTAACATTGGACTATTTGATGTCTAGATGGATCGACAATGGATGTACACCGCGGATCGACGGTCGAAAGAGTTTATTGAAGGCGTGCATTATTTTTTGAAGGTGGCCAATGCTAACAAGTACAAGGGTTTCATGTGTTGTCCATGCAAAAAGTGCAGTAACCGAAAGGAGTATTCATCATCAAGAACTATTCATGCGCACTTGTTTGAGTCTGGATTCATGCCTGGATATAATTGTTGGACCTCGCACGGAGAGTTAGGGGTTACAATGGAAGAAGATGAAGTAGAAGACGAGAATATTCCGGGCTGGGCTCATCAATACGGTGGATTTGACGAAAATCCGGAAGGCGAGGCGGATGGAGCTGTTCAAGATAACGTCGCTGTAGATGATCTTGGTCAAATGTTGCGGGACGTAAAGGACGGCTGCGAAAGTGAGAAGGAGGTCAAAAAATTGGACCGTATGTTAGCAGACCATAAAACTTCGTTGTACCTAGGTTGCGAACAGGGGCACAAAAAATTGGGTACGACGCTAGAATTCTTACAATGGAAGGCAAAAAATGGTGTGAGTGACAAGGCATTTGGCGAGTTATTGAAACTCGTCAAGAACATTCTTCCGGAGGGAAACGAGTTGCCCGAAACAACATACGAAGCTAAGAATGTGGTATGCCCTCTAGGACTAGAAGTACATAAGATACACGCATGTCCGAACGATTGTATCCTCTATCGCGGTGAGGAGTACGAGAACCTAGAAGCATGCCCGGTTTGTAAAGCACTACGATACAAGATTAGACGAGATGATCCAGGTGATGTTGACGGACAGCCTTCGAAGAAGAGAGTTCCTGCTAAGGTGATGTGGTATTTTCCTATAATACCACGGCTCAAGCGTTTGTTCAGGAACAAAGAGCATGCTAGCATGATGCGCTGGCACGCAGAAGAACGTCAACAAGACGGGATGCTGCGACACCGCGCCGACGGGTCGCAGTGGAGAAACATCGACAGAACATTTCCAGACTTTGGAGAGGATGCCCGAAACGTAAGGTTCGGTTTAAGTACAAATGGAATGAATCCATTTGGAGAGATGAGCAGCGGCCATAGCACTTGGCCTGTTACCATGTGTATCTACAACCTTCCCCCTTGGCTATGCATGAAGCGAAAGTACATCATGATGCCAATTATCATTCAAGGCCCAAAGCAACCTGGTAACGACATTGATGTGTACCTAAGACCACTGGTTGAGGATCTTCTGTTGTGGAACAAAGAAGGTGTCGACGTGTGGGACGAGGACAAACAGGAGCAATTTATCCTGCGAGCGTTGTTGTTCGTGACCATTAACGATTGGCCTGCACTTAGCAACCTATCCGGACAGTCAAATAAGGGGTACAAGGCTAGCACCCATTGCATGGATGAAACTGAAAGTACGTATCTGAAACACTGCAGGAAGGTTGTTTACATGGGTCATCGTCGATTCCTTGTTGCTACCCATCCTGTACAGAAAAAAGGCAAGCATTTCGAACAGCAGGCAGACCACCGTACTAAGCCTAAACATCGCAACGGAAAAACCGTGTTTGCTATGGTGAAAGATCTGAAAGTAGTATTTGGAAAGGAACCTGGCAGCCAACCTATAGAGAGCAAAGATGGTCACACGGTGATGTGGAAGAAGAAGTCTATTTTTTGGGAGTTACCCTATTGGGAAGTCTTAGACGTCCGGCACGCGATCGACGTGATGCACCTCACTAAGAACCTTTGCGTCAACCTGTTAGGCTTCCTAGGTGTATATGGGAAGTCGAAAGATACACTTGAAGCACGTAATGATCTCAAGCATATGCAACAACGCGAAGACCTTCACCCGGAACCGAAGGATAAAGGAAGCCATTACTTGAGTCCTGCAAGCTACACCCTGAGCAAGGAAGAGAAGGAAAGTATGTTTGACTGCCTGGAGAGCATCAAGGTACCGTCTGGATACTCCTCGAACATAAAGAGAATAATAAGCATGAAGAAAAAGAAATTCACAAACCTAAAGTCTCATGACTGTCACGTGTTGATGACACAACTGCTTCCTGTTATAATTTGTGGTATCCTTCCTGATAATGTCCGGGGAACAATAACAAAGCTATGTGCTTTCATGAACGCAATTTCGCAAAAGATCATAGATCCAGACAGTTTAACAACCCTTCAAGAGGACGTGGTCCAATGTCTCGTCGGCTTTGAGATGATCTTTCCACCGTCATTCTTCAATATAATGACGCATCTTCTATGTCACCTTGTGAAAGAGATCAGTATTCTCGGTCCTGTGTACCTACACAACATGTTTCCTTTCGAGAGGTACATGGGCGTTCTAAAGAAATACGTTCGTAACCGTTCTCGTCCGGAAGCAAGCATCGCCAAGGGTTATGGAACAGAGGAGGTCATTGAGTTCTGCGTAGAATTTATTGAAGACCTTCGTCCAATCGGGGTACCCGAATCAAGCCATGAGGGGAGACTACGGGGAAAGGGGACTCTTGGAAGAAAAGCAATAATGACCGTGGACAACGATTTATTCCGTAAAGCACATTTCACGGTTTTGCAACAATCTTCGTTGGTGGCTCCTTACATCGAGGAGCACCTGGCGATTGTTCGGTCGAAAAACATCGGCAAGTCTGATGCATGGATTACACGCCATCACATCGATACTTTCCCCGTTTGGCTACGACAACGTCTAATGGGTGCAGAAACCATTGACCGACAACTAGCCTTCTTGGCGAGGGGGCCTTCTTGCTCGATATCGACATTCCAAGGATATGAAATCAATGGGTATACATTTTACACAAGAGCCCAAGACAGAAAGAGCACAAACCAGAACTCTGCTATTCGTATCGACGCCATGAGATACGATGGTGCAACTAGCACGTATTACGGTGTCATCGAGGACATATGGGAACTAGACTACGGACCCCTGAAGGTACCTCTGTTTCGATGCCAATGGGTTAGGCTCACCGGTGGAGGCGTAACGATTGATGACAGTGGGATGACAACGATTGACCTAAGCAAGGTTGGATACTCAGACGAACCTTTCGTCCTAGCCAATGATGTCACACAGGTTTTCTACGTGAAGGACATGTCTAGCAAACCAAAGAAGGGTAAAGGACCCGACGAGCCAAAGCGCCACGTGGTTCTCCCAGGCAAAAGGAAAATCGTCGGAGTCGAGGATAAGACTGACGAAGATTACGATCAGTTCGACGGGCAACCTCCGTTCGCGGTGACGGTTGACCCGAGCTTCCTCCTTTCAAAGGAGGACACCCCTTACTCACGCAACGATCATAGCGAAGGAACATTAGTGAGGAGAAAGTACGTGAGAAAAACTGTGACATAGGTTGTTGTATGGACAATGCAAATTATTTATAATGTATTGAAGGCCATGCAATGTTTGTGTTTTTTATTACTACAATTATGTAAGGAAAACTGTGACATAGGTTGTTGTATGGACGACGCAAATTATTTATAATGTATTGAAGGCCATGTAATGTTTGTGTTTTTTAGTACTACAATTATATATGTAATATCAATTTTGAACTATTTAAATAGGTAATATAGTATTAGATAGTAATATCAATTATTGGAATGTAATATCAAATTGAAACGTCATATGTTATTTATATGTGATTATTTATATTTAATAATAATTTAAAACTATTTAAATAGGTAATATGGTATTAGATATTTTAATACTATTCAAATAGTATTTAAATTGGTCAAATTTTAATTATATATCATTATTGGAATGTAATATCAAATTGAAACTATTAAAATAGGTCATATGTTATTTATATGTGCACTGTTTCAATCTTTAGTCCCGGTTGTTAAACATAGCCGGGACAAAAAGATAATTTGGCCGCAGCGGGAAAACATCTTTAGTCCCGGTGGTGGCAGCAACCGGGACTAAAGATATCTTTAGTCCCGGGTGGTGGTATAAACCGGGACTAAAGATGTTATCTTTAGTCCCGGTTGTTCCCACCAACCGGGACTAAAGATCCCGACTATAAATAGCTGGGCGCATCGTCTTCTCCGGATCCACACTTAGCCGTTTCTCATTCTCTCTCAACTCTCAGCGCGCACGTCCTCCGTCTTTGCCGCCGCCGTCGTCTTCGTCGTCTCCGCCGCCGTACGTCGTCGCCGTCCGCACCGCGCCTCCCGGCCGAGGTTTGCGCCGATCTCCATCTTTTCTTCCGTCCGTTTTCAAGAATGCCACGTACCGCACCGCCGTCGCCGCGCCGTCCGCACCGCCGTCGCCATGAATGGCACGTACCCGCGCCACCGCCGCCGCCGCCGGCCCGCGCCACCACGGCCGCTGTCGCCATGAATGCCACGTACCCGTACCACCGGCCGCCGCCACAACACGGCCACGCCACCACCACGGCCGCGCCACGAACGACCTAACGATAGAACAAACGTGAACGGACGTGAACGGACGTGAACGAATGTGAACGAACAAACGACATGCAGACCGAACGAGCGAATGACCGATCAAACGAGCGAACGAGCAAATTAGCGAACGAACGAGCGAACGAGCGAACGAACGAACGAACGACTGAACGAGCAAACGAGCGAACGACCAAGCGAACGACCGAACGACCAACCAAACGAACGAACGAACGAGCCTATGCACGAACGAGCAAACGAGCGAACGAACGACTAAACGACCGAACGACCGACCGAACGAACGAGCGAACGAACCTATGCACGAACGAACGAGCGACCGAAGGAACGAACGAGCGACCGAACGAATGAACGAGCGACCGAACGAACAAACGAACGAATGATGGTACTGGTTCGCTCGAAGTTCGCTCGTTCCAAGGAGGTACTGGTTCAATATACTGGCTAAACACAAGCATTCGGTCTTTCATGACTAAACAGAAACGGAGAATTTTCAAAACAAATTTTGTCTTGACTCCTATGCATGGGGAGTCAAGACAAAATTTGTTATGAAAATTATCCGTTTGTAGCCATGAAAGAGCGAGGTATTGTGTTCACCCAATATCTTGAATCACTATCTCTGTCTTTATTCATTCATATGTATGTATGGAACGATTACCTCTAAAAGTATATATTTAATAATGATTAAAATTAAATTTTTCTTTGTCTTTTCTATATGATTAAAATAGTTATATTTGCGAATTTGAATATAATATTGCACATCTTTGTACATTTTCTAATAGTGTTTTAATTTTTTATCTAATTTTTTTTCTAATAGGTGTTGACCGCCGTCGTCGCTCAAGCTTAAGTAGCCCCAATAACTCCAAGCAAAACTAAGGCAAGTTTCATGAATTCCTTCATGTGTGTGTATATATATATGACATATGCACGTAGGTTGCATGTATAACAATGAATTAACTGGTCATTGTACGTATTTCTCAACAATGTCATTATATGTAAAACAATATACTGTTAGTTGATGTGTACCTCGTAATGTTACAAACAGATGGCAAATCGTGATGATGAACAGATCCTCATGGACGAGATCGTAGAGGGCAACAGCCAATATTGGGCGGATGAGGAGCCAGAGGACCCCAACCAATACCTCAACGAGGAGGGAAACGAGGGCACAAACCAACAGGAAAGTGAAAGGGAACCAGCCGTTGCAGAGAAGAGGGCACGCGGACAACGGGGTGCCGCAAGGAAGCTAGAGGGCAGGCATATTATTACTGAAGTGGCCCCAGATGGCGAACCAGTTGCCCCGGCCGGTATACTACGTAAGTTTGTGGGACACAGTGGTTGGGTCGTGAGGGATCACGTGCCCATTAGCATAGTGCACTGGCGTCAAACAAGAACAGCAGAGGATGATGAAAGTTATCTGCCAGATACGGAGAAAGCAATGCTGTGGACCACCATGCTCGAGACCTTCATGGTCCCTGAGACAGATCAGCCAAGACTGAAAGAATGGACGATGAAGAAAATAGCTGAACAGTTCCAGAAGTACAAGTCAGCTCTATACAAGAAAT
Organism: Oryza officinalis; assembly: GCA_008326285.1. Classification (NCBI taxonomy): domain Eukaryota; kingdom Viridiplantae; phylum Streptophyta; class Magnoliopsida; order Poales; family Poaceae; genus Oryza; species Oryza officinalis. Next base: position 31,231,978 of record BDMV01000007.1, on the reverse strand, counting down.
ACGACGTGAAGGGTCTGACACCTGATTTCGACAAGTTAACGAAGCTGAGGGATCATTGGGATGCGTTTGTTGCATACAGGACTTCCGAGCACGGGCAAACGCAAATAGCAAAGAACAAAGCCAATGCCGCTAAGAAGCAGTACCATCACCGGCTAGGGTCAGGTGGCTATTAGAAGGCAATCCCCAAGTGGGATGAACTGGAAGCCGAGTTGATTGGAAAGGGTATTGAGCCGGCCACAACAAACTGGCCTGAACGTTCAAGAAATTGGTACTATGCTCATGGTGGAAAGCTCGATCCCACTGATGGCTCCATTGTATTCGGCGATGCGATCCGTGAAGCAGCTAGCCGACTCACGGAAGCAGTGGAGGCGTCTACTCAGGGAACATTCCATCCTGACAGAGAGAAGGACGAGCTTACGCTCGCACTACAGAATCCCGAGCATCCAGGACGAACACGGGGGAAAGATGTGGTTGCATGGAAATACGGATTTCAAGAGGCCAGCCACACTTACAAGAGTCGGATGAGGAGCAAGAGGGATACCGAGGACAAATTAAGATATCTCGAGGAGAGGGTCACCCTGCAGGAAATACGGATGCAAGAGGAGGTCGAACGACGGGTGGACCAACGCCTTGCGGAACGACAGAGCGAGCAGACGGTGCAGCTATATGCCCCTCCAATCATGGTGAGCCCCTCGGGCAATCGCAGTAGCTGTGCCTCTACAGGGCAGGCAGGAGAACAGGTCATGGAAGGTGCAGCAGGGCAAGCTCAGGCAAACCCAACGTACCCCGTAGATGAAATCACGCGGCGGACACCTTGTGAGCTGCACATTCCCTTCAAGAACATATCACTCAAGGTATGCTCTTAGTTTTATGATATGTGTCTTGTAAATTGCATAACCGATGGTGCATGCATCTGTTAATTACTAAGTAATCCTGACTCTCGTGAAGGTGGCGTCGGGCATGGCCATACCAGTGGACCCTTCGGGGACATATCATTGCAGACCGATTCCACCTGGGTACTCAAAGGTCGAGGTTGAATTGGTGGAACGAGGGTTCGACGATCTCGAGCTGGACATCCCCGGAGGAGACGGGAAGACGAAACTAGGAGACACAGCACACGCCATTATACTATGGTGCAAGCGACACATCGTGTTTCCCGGGCGAGCAGCGGCATCTTCTCCTTCGTCTCCTCCGCCTGCACCCTCTCCTTCGCCTGCACCAGCTCCTCCGCCTGCACCTTCTCCTCCGCCTGCACCGGCTCCTCCACCGCAGTCTCCTCCGCCTGAAACCTATCCGTCGCCTGCACTGGCTCCTCCACCGCAGTCTCCTCCGCATGCAACCTCTTCTTCGCCTGCACCGGCTCCTCCGCCTGCACCGTCACCGTCTGCTCCGCCTGCACCGCCTAAAAAGTCATGCCCACTTCGTCCCGCGCCGTCAAAGTCCACACCACCAAGAAAGAAGCCAAGACTTGACGAGCCAAAACTCCCCGCTCTCAAGAAAAGGACGTATGACCGCACTCTCGAGGAGAATGAGGAGATCGTACGAGCAGAAGTGAAGGCGTTCTTCGAGGCACAGAAACCACCAAAGAAGATTCCAATAGATCCGACTGCTAAGAAGTTCTTCCAAAAGATGAGCGAACCGGTCAGGAGGGCTGTACTTTCCGATTATGACCGGTCGGTGACGAAGTCGTACAAGAAACAAAGAGCAAAGGCCAAATAAGTGCCTCAGCTCGGAAAGCAGCGGAAACAATCAGTTGAGCCGTTGCTATCACTCGGTGAAGAGGAGCTGAGGCAATGGATGAAAGAGACGGGTCTGAGCAGGGCGCAACTGGTGGGAGACACACCGATAACCATGGCGACAGAAGCCGACTTGAAATACAAATTTAAAGTCGGTGAACCGCTTGTCAAGCCTGGTGAGGTGAACAGTCTCTCAACACAAATGCATCGATTCCATCAATGGTATATGGAACATTCATCCAGAGGTAGAATAATGTTTGGAGCGAGGATAAGAAACACAGACTACTACCAAGGAGATGATGTTCTGTGGATGAACTTCGAGAATGTGTTCGATGTATACCAACTAGACGCTCTCGATGTCTCCATTCTCAGCTTCTGGGTTTTGTAAGTATCGTTTTAGCAAACTTTATTTTGTTCCTTAGCTTCTTCTATGTACCATTCCCTGGTTAGAATGTGACGATAAGACTGATGCAAATTCCTTTGTCTTTTGTAGAATGGAGATTCAATCATGCCGTAGGCAGGGGATTTTCAATATTGGATTTATGGACCCTCGCAAAGTCAATGACGTAATGATACGGGACTTTGAGAAAGATACAGAAAACAATATTGTTCATTTCCTGGTGCAGCAGCATTACAAGACCTACATACTATTGCCATACAACACAGAGTGAGTTTTAACTGTCTTTCAAATTTGTACCAACTTCCTCCCCGTACTCATAACGTCCCATATATATCGTCAGACGCAATTTGCAGATTTCACTGGGTCCTTTTACTCTTCAACCTTAAACTTTGCAAAGTCCATGTCTATGACTCAATGGATAAACCAGAGTCTACTTTCACCAAGGTTTTTGAAGTGATAGACAGGTAATGCCATCTATTCAACCGTCATTAATTATGAACACCGCTATTGGTACTATGCAGATCTCCGGTATTTAATCATAGCTTCCAACTGTACATAGGGCATGGGCAAAGTTCCGTACATTGGTCCGCGGGGTTTGGAAAGAAAATCTTGGTAGGAGATTTAAGTTTCCGGTGAGTACATGCTCCAAAATTATTTAATCATTCATTGCTTCTAGAAAAAATTAGTACATTAAATCTCTCGTCGTTTCTCCTTAAGTGTGCAAAACAGGAGAAGGGGAATAACTTGTGCGGCTACTACGTCTGCGAATATACTCACGTACTTGTACAGCAAATCAACAATGACAGGGATATGGAAGTACGTAAAAATTATTCATACATTATGTCCCGATTTCTTATTGACTTCATATACTTATATCTCAATTTTTTTTCGAATGATACATTATTTACACGAGGGAAAACCTATCCAACGAAGAATTTATCAAGGCTGTTCAAGAACAACTGATGGGATTTATCAATGAACAAATAATTGATCCCGCGGAAGAATTCTACTATGATGGAAGTGCTATTCATCATCCTCTCCATGGATAATATGTCTTAGCTTTCTTCGTAATATACAATAGAACATTATAATTAACGAAAGATTGTAATATATGTATATTCAGATGTGCATTCATGTACTTATGTGTGTGAGTATATTTCGATAATAAAAGTATATATTTACTTAAGTGCTTATATGTAGGATATATATATATATATATATATGTAAAACATGTATTTATATATATATATATGCATATTGCATATATATACATATAAATACATATATTACATATATACGCATATTATATGTACATATATATTATGCATACAGATATATGCATATTATATAAACAAGCAGCTGGCAGAACCAGCAAATATTTTTGTTTAAAAAAAAATATCATTAGTCACGGTTGGTAACACCAACCGGGACTAAAGATGACCGAGGCAGCTAAGTGGCAGCCATCTTTAGTCCCGGTTGGTAACACCAACCGGGACTAAAGATGATCTTTAGTCCCGGATATTTCACTCGGAACTAAAGACGCCGATCTTTAGTCCCGCATTCGTAGTCCCGGTTCAAGAACCGAAACTAAAGACGGTTACGAACCGGGACTATAATGGGTTTCTCTAGCAGTGTATAGACATGCAGTGCGTGCCCTGCATAACTATAGCTGTACATAGGCATGCAGTGCCTAGCAGCACACGCGTACGACGTACTCCTATATCTTGTTGTGTGGCAAAGTGCAGGAACAGGAAAGCATTACACGCGTACTGCTGTGGTGGGAATCAGGTGGGATGAGTTTGACTTGGCAAATCAGTTTTCACGTAGTCAGGTGCAACCATGCAAGGTATCAGTTGGTCATTAAATAATCCCGTCAGAATGGGATCCCGTTCCCTAGATTTTCTCCAGTAAGTCGCACCAGAAGTTTTAAAAACATAGTCTTAATCTATTTTCTATTAGTTTCTTCTAAACGTAAGCGGAGACAAATATCACACTAACTTTCAAATAAGCCTAAAATCTGAAGGATATGATGGCGTCATCTTGCATCACTACTTAAAAAACAAATTTTTTGGACGAAACCCACATTAGGTTACAGACGGACCGTAGTTGGCTATGTATGCAAAAATCATCCTTCATTTTTGCATATGGCTCCATAAGAGGCTCACATGCAAAAATCGGTTTTCGTAAACGAACCTCTTAAGAGACTGCATGCAAAAATGAGTTCATCTTTGCATGCAACGCCTTAAAAGGTCCACTTGCGAAAGTCGATTTTTGCATGCGGGCCTCTTAAGAAACCGCCTAGAAGTCTAACTTGCCTTCTATTTTTTTCTTTCAACACTTCAAAAAATTTTGAACTCAACCTTATCTTCTCTTTTCTATCTCACTTCTTATCCTATTCACCTCCTCTCCTCTTCTCTTTAGCCGGCGGGGGCCGGGGGCGACGGCAGACACGACGGCGGCCGGCGGTAGCGGCTCGGTGGCCGGCGGCGGACGGCGGGACGGTAGCGGCTCGGCGGCCGGTGGCGGACGGCGGCAGCCGGCGGCGGGTGACTCGGCAGGGATCCCCTCGCCTGGATCCGGCGGCGACGGCCGTCCCCCGCGTGGATCCGGCGGCGGTGGCCGTCCCTCGCCCAACCCCGCACAAATACGGCGCGGTGGCGGGAGGAGCACCGACGGCGGGCGGCTGTGGGCAGATCCGCCTTCCCCGACGACGGGACCATTGGCGGCGGCAAGAGTGGACGACGTGACGCCGGCAGCTAGCCAGCGGCGGGGGCGGACGGCGTATTTTTATTTTGTGATTTGGTTTCTTGCGGTGGGACCTGTCCGTTTGGATTTAAGGTTTAGACTTGATACAGGTGCTCACATTTACCGTTACGTATTCTTTTGATGGCAAGCATTCAATGGTAGACGACGTATCCACCAACAGTGAAACACCCGGGATGATTTTAACAATCATTAAATATACCGACCCGGTCTTTCAAAAGTTCTCATAGGGATAGAGTGAACATGCATGTATGAGTTTATAGAGATGAGTGCGTGTTGTAAGCGCACGTTTTTTACTCTGATCTAAAACAAATATAAGGCAAAATATTCTCCAAAAAGCTTTAAATTTGTGCCATTTGATTTTAGGCATCCATAAGACAATCTAATTTTAGGCCATTATATTAATGTATTCTCTTCCCACGGAGAGATAAAACTTTGTAAATGACAATTTAACCCTCGGCTCACCTTGTAAATGGAGAGATTTACAAATTTTGCTTAAATGTAACTATGGTGCAAAGTAGTAAAGATTTTCCACTTCGGCCACATCGTTAGACTGACCCTAATCAACGAGATACAGATTTTCCGCTTCGGCCATATCGGCCTCATATAGGATTATAAAATTTGTCATAGTAAACGCATGTGTGTACACACTTAGGAGTAACACTTAAGAGATAGAGATTAGACATAAATCCATGGAGCTCAAAAAATTCCTATTGAATCTCATCCACTTTCACTATATATATCCGGATTGCACAACAAGCAGAACAAGTATATATACAACCGATCGATCGATAACCCTACAGTACATTTCTCATGTATCCTTGTTCTTCATATTTGTAGTTTACACCGTATATTATAGCTTAGGACTTTGCCACCGTGGAATAGTTTCCGCTGCCAGGAAGCAGAATTCCGCTCTTGAGATGGCTGGAAAAGTTTTGAAATTGAAAGTGAAAAGGAGTTTAATTTCGTCAGTATATATCACTTGCTCTAATCAAAGAAAATAAATTTACTTGTTACTAATAGTAAATTGACAGTGTAAGGGTAAGGAGAAAGAAATTTTACTTATCAAATGCCAGCCACATAGATCGTGTAGCGCCGTAGAAGATGAACGATAGGAGAGTCAGAGCTATACTGTCTATTGTCAGTAGTTAAAGGTCAACCATGTATAAATTAGCTAAATTACCAGCCTATAGCTACTTTCTTTCAAGAAGAAAAAGAAAGTACGCAATTCATAATGACCATATTTTGAGGCTTTGAGCGAAGGACAACACAAGTGAGTGTTTTCAACTTTAAATAAGAAAGTTGCATGTGTTATGATCAAGGGATCCAGCTGGCTAAGTTGGCGTTTGCACCTTTGAACCACCATTAAATATAATTGATCCATATCAAGTAAAATTAAAGCAGAGAAAATCATTACGTGCCATCAACAAAGCCCACATTATCCACTCTCGTGAACTCTCTCGTTCTGCTGTATGCACGACATTTGGATTGCTTGTTTTCATCCCTTTTCACCATTGTCTTTACAATTCCGTTAGTCAAAGGGACAAAGTTTGCCCTGCCTTCGGCTACATCGTTAGACTGACCCTGATCAATGAAAGCGCCGAAACGAGCTTGGCCATGATTAATAAAGGAACAAAAAAGAGTTTAGCCGAGTTACAATATCAGCAGCTAGCTGCCGTTAAAATAGAAAAATCAGCAACGATGGTCATGCCCGCAAAGTCATCAAAACAAAACAGGAGGGAAGAGAGAACTGACTTAAGAGTCACGTTTAAATCCTCAGGATAAATAATAAGTTACTAAATTGAACTTTTGAACGGAATTTGATAAGAGAACAACACAAAAAAAATGGATAAAGAAAATGATAAAATGGGTTAAGAGAGAGAGAGAGAGAGGTTAAGGATACTGAAGAGGTAGCGCTCCCACCAGTCCATGACGTACAGCCCAAAGGTGACGTTATACAGGAACAGCTTCCTGCCAATCCAGCTCATCTCCTCCATAGTACTCTATCACTCTAGCTGCTCTCTCTCACTCTCTGTTGAAAGAGGCATGTTGGTGTGTTGGTATTTATAACTGGAGGACGCAGCAGCTAGACCTTTCCATTTGCCAAGCTAGCCATAGCCAGCCAGCCGCTGCATCTCGGCCGGTTTTTCTTCTTGTCACACTTGGGGCACCAACTGAATGCAGCCTTACTGCAATATTTTTTTTCAGAAAATGGATTAAAACCCGACCAATACATTCGAACTGAAGCTACACGCAATCTTTGCTGCAATACGATGTGCCATGGAGAATTGGCTATGGAGTTATGGAAGTCGTCGCAAGACAGGATAAGTGACTGTACAGTGCGTACCTACTCGAATCTGAACTCGCCTAACTAGCACGACTTTTTCCTGTGTGACATGCTATTAGAAATTTGCATGGTTACCCACTAATTACCATGGGGCGGCGGGGCTATGTTAGAAATTTAATTAAGAGACCAAATAAGCTAGTTCAAGTATGGAGCAGATAACTATACTTTGTTAAATCACTTCACTTTTCTCCCCCTTTAAAACTCACCTGCTCTAAGATTCACACCGGTTATAAACCTAAATCACACTTAAGCCTAGAGCAACCGAAATCTTCCGAAAAGCTAATTGCAGTTAATTAACTTACCCATGAATTCAATTGCTTTCAAGGCTTAAGCCACTCGCAACTGACGCTTGTGAGTTCGGATGTCACTACTGTAGAAAGAGTGATTGATGTCAGTTGAGAATCGGTTATAGATGTCAAAATTCTCAACCGGCACCCAGCAGAGAATCGGTTATAGATCCTTTGAGGAAGACTCAAAGGTGTCCGTTTAGAAACCGATTTCTTTGAGGTTTCAGGAATCGATGCATCAGCTCGAATTGAGCAGATCCATCGAGCAGCAACCCTTTACCCTGACCAGTTTCCATAGAATCATAGAATAAATATTTTAACATCCCCTATCAATATCCAACAACACAGAGAAAGAGTTGAGGAAGCCATCCTAAGAACACAAGAACGGGCCCGCCGCTCACCATTGTCAATGTTGGGAAGGGGGTTGCCGCCGCCATTACCGCTCACAGGTAGGGATGCCGCTGCATCCGCTCGTGGGAGGGAAGGCCGTTGGATTTGGTGTCGGGGAGGAGCCGCGGCCTCTCGTGGGTGGAGAGCCCGCCAGATCTAGCATTGAGGAGGGCGCCGCCGCCACCACTCATGGGTTGGGAGAGAGAGAGTTGCGAGAGAGACCGAGAGAGAGGTCACTCAAGAGAGAGGAGGATAAATGGCTGGTTGCTCCTCCCCTTATCTACTCGCTTGTGGATAAGGATGAACGGTCGGCTCGACTTGGTTTTTACTGATGCCTCACAAACTTCTTCTCGCCAACCACAAATACATCGGTGGCTCAAGAGTTACACCTAGCCGTCTAAGAGTTCTCAACCTCTAAGTGTAAAAGTTGAAACAAGAATCTCTTGAGGATGAAGCAAGTGCTCAATAAATCTTCACGAAGTCAATACCAAGCACTCATGTAAACTCAAATCCAACACTCTCTTACACACACAAAGTCCGAGTTTGAATATCGATGGAGAGGATAAATGAGAGAGCAAGACTTAAAGTGGATCTTAATGCAAAGCAAGCCAAGGGCAAGAGTATGCAATAGTACCAGCAGCTTGGGCTTGAATGGGGAGGGGGCTATTTGTAGCCATAGCCTCAAATCTGTCCGTTGGTGGGCAAAGATTCTTTGTTCGGAAATTTCTGAACCAATTTCGGAAACTTCAATTCCGAAAAACACCAGTGAGCATTTTGCTGGTCGACCACTTTCGGAAATTTTTGAAAAGCACTTTTGGAATTTTCTGAAAAACACCAGTACCAAAATAGCTTTTTAATTAACTAGCACCTATGATAAATTAAAAATATTGTTTTTTAAAAAAAAGGACACCTATAGTATTGATGTCAATTTTTCTCTAGGACCAATACCTATAGTTGCTTAAATGTGCTGGTTGTATATGCTTTTAGCCCGCGAAGGTGAAAAAGGTCTATAGGTGCCACTCCAGCACCAATAGTACCATCCTTTTTTTTGTATTTCTGTAGTAGCGTGTTGTGTTGAGATGACATGCATGTGGAACGAGATAAACCATTTGTACATGATTAATCAAGTATTGATTTCTATAAAATTAAAAAGTATATTTGTCTAATTTATTTAAGAAGCTTCTATATAGGACATATTGCACGAAATGTACCATTTATCTATTCGGAAAACATGCTAACGGAGAGAGTTGTCACAGGTGTGTGTCTATATATATATATATATATATATATATATATATATATATATATATATATATATATATATATATATATATATATATATATATATATATATATATATATATATATATATATATGTTTGTGTATATATATGTTTGTATATATATATATATATGTTTGTGTATATATATGTTTGTATATATATATATATACGTGTATATATGCACGTATGTATATTCTATACCCAGCCTAAGCAAGCTTTATGTACCTTTGTTTTGTTTCATAAACAAGCTGTATACGGAGTCAGACGTGACGTGCATCGGCTGGGTATAGAATATATACACGTATGTATATTCTATACCCAGCCTAAGCAAGCTTTATGTACCTTTGTTTTGTTTCATAAACAAGCTGTATACGGAGTCAGACGTGACGTGCATCAGTCTTGTCTAATCTAGTGAATGGTACAGTTTGGACTAACCAATATATTGTCAATCATGATTTGGACTGATGAATGAATTAGATTTTGCGAACGATGGAAACTGATGGAGTTCATCCTAGAGTTCCCTACAGGTATGCAGATTGTCAGCAGTCGTTCTTTGACGGGATCGTGCACGTCCAATTAATGAACTATCTTTATATCTTACCGATAGATCATTCACGAAGTCCACGGCTCCATGAACACAGCCTAATACGTATACATTCAGTCAACACTACTACAGAACTCGTCATCATGAATGACCTATCCGTGTCAGAGGCTCATCAACCGTCACACCGACGTCATTTTTAACGGTCCGGAATAAATATCGATAAAGATGTACACACTTACAGGCAATTTTCGTAGGTCCTTAGGTCGAGTCATCACCGATGACACTCATTGGTGACGGGCTCATATAATAACTCGACGAAGTTAACAGTCTAAGCCTGGTGACAGCTCGGTCTTAAGGCCCAAAAACGATAACAATAAAGCCCATCACCGTTAGTCATTTATTGCTCTCTATAAATACTCCAATTGTCCATAAGAATGGTTATCCCACTGTTTCACATTTGTAGTGGGAGTTGTTGGGGGTGAATTTTGTCTTTTTTTATAAAGAAAACAAAAAATTCAGAAAAATTCTATTTAGATACTTGAAAAATAATAAAATCCCTACAAATTTGGTAATACTTATCTTACAAAATAATTTATCTAATATTTGTTCAATTTTACAGCGATGGATCGAAATTGGTAGATGTACAAAACTGATCGACATAACAAAGAGTATAGAAGTAGCGTTTGAAAATTTATAAACGTCGCGGAGGAGGATAGGAAAAGAAGAAACAATGATTACATGACTTGTCCATGTGCAGATTGCAGAAATGAGAAGATGTTTAATAGCAGAGTAGATGTACACACTCATCTGATACATCATGGGTTTATGAACGGCTACACATGTTGGACGAAGCATGGAGAGTAAGAATCAGTCGATATTGCAGATGCTACGGATAGTGACGCACAAAATCAAGAATATGAAGATGAATATGACATGTTTGTTCCTTATCCATTGGGTGGTGAAATGGTTGATGTCGATCACGATCTACTGCAAGACATATTTCGTAATGTTAAGGAGCCAGCTTACAATGAGAAAGATTTCATGAAGTTCACCAGGTTGGTCAGTGATTCAGAGACACCTTTATATGCCGGATGCAAGTGAAAGCATACCAAATTGTCAACAACCCTGGACCTAATGAAGCTAAATGCAAGTATTGGATGGACAGACAAGAGTTTCACAAAACTTTTGGGTATATTGAAAGGCATGCTTCGTGAGGACAACACATTAGCCAAGACGGCATATGAAACAAAGCAGGTTTTGTATCCTCTGGGGTTAGAGGTTCATAGAATTCGCGTTTGTCCAAACAACTGCATATTGTACCACAAGTAATATGCGGACTTAGAGGCTTGTCATGTCTGCAACGCTTCTCGATACAAGCGAAAGAGAAGTTCAGACGAAGGAAAAAAGTCAAAGAGAGATGGTCCGACGAAGGTTGTGTGGTATCTACCTATCATTGATCGTTTCAAGAGAATCTTTGCCAATCCCAGGGAAGCGGAGTTAGTACATTGGCATGCCACAGAGAGAAGGAATAATGGTATGCTAAGGCACCCTGCAGATTCGATTCAATGGAGGAATATCGATCGAAAATACCCAGAATTCGCAGCTGACCTGAGAAACACGAGGATATGTTTGTGTACAGATGGCATGAATCCTTTCGGAGATATGAAGAGTTCTCACAGCACCTGGCCAGTTCTTATTGCAAACTATAACCTACCGCCATGGTTATGCTTCAACAGAAAATACATTATGCTGTGCTTATTAATCCAAGGACCGAAATAGCCCGACAATGATATTGATGTGTTCTTGGAGCCTATTATCGATGATCTAGAAACACTCTGGAAAGAAGGTGTGCAAACTTGGAATGCGTATGGTCAGGAGTACTTCAATCTTCAAGTTTTACAGTTCTGCACCATTAATGACTATCCCACACTTGGTAATCTTTCTGGACAAACTATCAAATGGAAGAAGGTTTGCTCCGACTATATAGAAAATACATGCAGTAAGTGGCTGAAGAAATCACGAAAGATGATTTACATGGGTCATAGGAGATGGCTCCAGCTACATCACGCAATTAAAAGAGAGAAGAAAATTTTCAACGGTAAGAGAAAGCTTCAACTTGCTCCCACGGACTTGACTAGAGATGACATGGACAACTTGGTCGAGGACATAACTAATGAGTTTGGGAAGAAAAGGAAACGTAGTAAGGCAAAGGACAAGGGTATGCGAAAGAAAAAATTCATATTTTGGTGACTACCTTACTGGAAAGATATTGAGGTCTGTCATTGCATTGATCTTATGCATGTAGAAAAAAATGTGTGCGAGAGTTTGGTCGGGCTACTACTGAATATTCCTAGAAAGATAAATGACAGATTGAACACGCGCCTAGATCTATAGGATATGAATATTCAAAGTGAACTCACGCTAGTAACTAATCCAGACACAGGAAGAATGTTCCTCCCTCCAGCTTGCCACACCTTGTCGAGGGATGAGAAGGTGCAATTGTTATCCTGCTTGAAAGATATAAAAGTTCTATCGGGCTATTCAGCAAGGATAAGTAAGTATGTTTCATTGGATGATCACAAACTGGATAGAATAAAGTCCAACGATTGTCACGTGCTAATCACACAGCTCTTATCAGTTGTTATAAGAAATATTCTTTCACCCAAAATCTGTCACACGATCATGCGGCTGTGCGCATTCTTCAATGCAATTGGCTAGAAGGTTATAGATCCCGAAGATCTTGATGGGTTGTAGGCAGATATTGTCAAAACTCTCTGTCACTTGGAGACGTATTTTCCATTGTTTTTCTTCGATATCATAGTTCATCTCCCTATTCATCTTGTGAAGCAAACAAAATTGTGTGACCCAGCTTTTCTAAGATAAATGTACCCGTTCAAGAGGTACATGGGAATTCTGAAGTCGTACGTCCAAAATAGAGCAAAACTGAACGGGAGCATCATTGAAGGGTACATGACTGAGAAGGTTATTGAGTTCTACGTTGACTATATGGACGAGACCAATCCTATCGGAGTTCCAATGTCTTGTCATGAAGGAGGTTGTCAGGTGTTAGCACAACAGGCAGAAAACGAATTATCCCAGATTAAGACGCCTATGCCTAGGCCTATTTCTCTGTGCTCCAACATATGACAGAAGTTGCCCCATATTTTGAGAAGCATTTAGCGAAGGTTCGATAGGAGAACATGGGTCAATCGGATATGTGGATCAACAGAAAGCATAACTCTCGTTTCAACGAAGGGTTCAAGAATCGTATTGCAACATCGCCCGATAGTACAAATGAAACAGTAAGGAGGTTGGCGGCGGGTCCTTGTTGGGATGTTGATACATGGCAAGGATATTATATTAATGGATACACATTTTACACCGTTAAATAAGATGACAGGAGAACAATACAAAACAATGGGGTTCGTATTGATGCAAGTCAGAATCAACTTGGTTCCAACACATACTATGGCCACATAGAGCAGATCTGGGAGCTGAACTACATGAAGTTCCAAGTCCCAATGTTTCGTTGCCAATAGGTGAATTTACGCACTGGTGTCAAAGTTGACAAGGAAGGTTTCACAACTTTAGATCTAACCAAGGTTGGATACATCGATGAACCATTTGTACTTGCGAAACACGTCAAGCAGATTTTCTACGTAAAAGACCCGGCAAACAAGAAGATGCATGTCGTTAGGGATGGCAAGAGAAGAATTGTTGGGGTTGACAACGTCAGCGATGAAGACGAATACAACCAAAATCTTCATGTAAGACCCCACATAGACCTTGAAGATGATCCCGAAGAGGATGTGGCATATACTCGTTAAGATCACACAGAAGGCATATCCTTGTGGTAGGTATTATTACATACTCGAGTCCATTCATTGCAGCTAGGATATGTGTTTGGCGCATTGCTGTATGTGTTTTGCAAGGATCGATGAAGAAAAACGACAAGAAGGCAACGATGGATTATGGCACGGCGAGGAGGACGAGGTCAGTAAAAAAGGATGTGTTATTCTTGTAATAGAAGCTTTTGTATTAATTTGATTTGCTATGGAGGCCTTTCTTGTAATTATTAATTTGATTTGCTATTTCTTGCAACAAAAGAAGTATTTTGGTTCAACGTTTCAAAAATAGGGCTTGCTATGTAATAGCCTGAAAATCGGTCTTGCATCCAACGTTTCAAAATTTTCTCCACCGAGCTAGGTCGCCGCCCTCGCCGCCGCCACATCGACCTCCTCCGACCCCATCCATCGCCGCCTCGTTCTCCACCAAGCTCGGCCGCCGCCCTCATCGCCGCCGCATCGACCTCCTCTGAGCCCGGCTGTTGCCCTCGCCGCCACCGCATCGACCTCCACCGATCCCGGCCTCGCTATCGCCGCATTGACCTCGTTCTCCACCGAGCCACCGATTAGTGAATTTTTATGCATTGATAGGATAATTAGTGAATTATGTGGTGAATTGGTTAAACCTCCGTGGATATGATAATCTCATTTGGTGAAGTAGTTTTTTTATATATTTTTATTGTTTGGTAATTTTTCTGTGTAAATCTTTATCTTTGATAGTATTACTCCATTCATTCCTAAATATTACTACCTCCGTTTCATATTATAAGTCGCTTTGACTTTTTTCCTAGTCAAACATTTTTAAGTTTGACCAAATTTATAGAAAAATATAGTAATATTTTCAACACAAAAGAAACATATTATAAAAATATATTCAATATTATATTTAATGAAGCTTATTTGGTGTTGTAAATATAGCTAATTTTTTCTATAAATTTAGTCAAACCTAAGAAAGTTTGACCATAAAAAAATCAAAATGACTTATAATATGAAACGGAGAGAGTAACTAGCATTGTTTCCACTTTGACTGCTAGTAATAATTTTAATTTGAATGGTTAAACTTCGATGAACGAAAGCTTAATAATTATATTTAAGGCTTAACAAACACTTTGATAATATGATAATATGATATCCTTTTAATATTTTAAAATCCTTTATAGAAAACAGAAGAAGTCAAAGTTTAAATATGAATAATGTTTGTTAATATGGAGATTTTGAGCATAGTGAATTATTTTTATGCATTTAGGATAAGTAGTGTATAGTAAATTATTTTTTATGCCTTCAGGATAACTACTGTATAGTGGATAATTTAGGATATTTTGTTGAATTTATGGTAATTTAGTGCAATTTATGATAATTTCTTATGCATGTATGTTATTTTGCATTATTTAAGTTTGTAGGAAATGTCTAATCATGCCCCAGCAACGTCGGCAACAACTAGTGCAACCACGTCTGGACTTAACCATAAAACTACAAATAGGATACCTAGGGAACAGTTAACGATAACGGATGTTGACGCCGAAGGATTCCCGGTGGCTCCAGCATTAGTAGTGAAGAAGTTTGCAAGTACATGCGGAGTCTTAGGAAGACGACATTTTAGCATCCTAGTGGATGACGCCAAGGAAGTGCCAGATGAGGATAAGCACACTGCTTGGACGAAGTTCAAGGAGTGCTTTGAGTACCCTCAAGACGACGAGGACATTCTGAAGCATCGTGCATTTCCAAATATGGGTTTGGCTTGGAAAAATTTCAAGACAAAGCTCGTTAACGAGTTCGTACTCAACCCCAACCACTCAACACCATTTGGCACGTACCTGTGGATCACGAAAACCGTTTAGGGCAAGTTTGTGGCTTCAAAAACAACTCTTGTGTTCCTGGCAAAAAGCGCGGCCGCTCGAGAACTCTAGGTTAGGAACAAGCACCAACACTGGCTTGGCACTGGAGGATATAGCACGAAGCAAGAGCAATGGCAGATGGAGCGAGGCTGTAGTATAGTCTAACATCCCGCTGCCATTTGCTGACATCCTAGACGAAAGAACAAGGAATTGGACAAGGGCATGGGTAGTTAAGAATAGCGATGGAACACTTATGTTCCCAAATGCAGATGATGACCGAGTGTACCAAGAAATGGTGAGTTCTCGATATCGGATGTTTAATCTAGATGTCTCTCTGTATAGTAAGCATGATCTAATCTGACTTCACTGTACTGTTGGTCGGATATGCTGCCGAGAGATAGTCGTCGCAAGAGGTGTGCTTACAAAGACGTGAGAATGACAACCTCACAAAAGCACTGGCAACCCAGAACATCTTGGACGGACAAGAGCCATTGGCTCTAATGTTCCATGAAAGATTGGGTTGTCGCAATACTCATGGCAGTACAAGAGGAGGAAGCTGACTAAGAGCAGAAAGAGAAGCGGCTGAAAGAAAAGATCAGAGTCAAACTTAGCTCGGAATTTCATCAGAAACTTAATCAGGTGAAGGCACTCATCGAGGGAGAGATGCAACAGCAGAACCCCAACCCGACCCCGCTCCTAGAGTACAAGCGAGCCCCACGCAATGGCGAAGCAGTTGCGCGTCAACTGAGATGGCATCAGAAGAAGAACCAGTCCCCACCGTAGTCGACAATATAATGATAAAACCATGATACCATGCACATGTTGTCTTAACTAACCCATCTATTATATCCTATTCTAAGAACATGGATGAATCTATCATAGGGACCCACATAGTGCATCCTAGAAGTTAGGGTGACACCGATGTTTTCGTCCACCACCGGTAAGGGAGTCGCTTTCAAGCCTACCCCGGAAACCAAAGTGCACGGAGCAAATTTGATGGCTGGGCATGCTAAAGTCCAGGTGGACATGGTCATGGACAACTGGGTCAACTGGCCTCTGGAGATCCCACCAAACGACAAAGTTTTGACCCTGGGAGCTCCATGTGGAACCTTTATCTAATGGCCCAAGGACCAAACTATCCTAAATATGGTTCCTATGTCAAATACGCAAGGACCAAGTTGTCCACCGCCAAGACCCACTCCAGCTCCTTCAACCCCTCCTGTCATCTAAGACCCACACAATGATATCACTTTACAATATGATACATATTTTGGGTTATATCCTATGAAGGACGACGTTATGGCTAACATTCCCCTCCTATCGAAAAAAGCAAGGCACATTCTTCTCCACCAATGGTATCCAACAGAAAAGCTCGTGGAATGAGGAAAGGAAAAGGAAAGTTACACACCTCACTCTTGACTCCCAAGTAACTCGATTTAGGCAAGGAGGCATCAGTTCCTATTAAGAGCCTAGCTCCGACAACCTTCCAATTAGCCATGTCATTGGTTGGAGACCACGAGCTAGCTAAGATGGGTCATGCTTGCCGAGAGTTGCATGGATACTACATGGAGAGGTCGAACTCAAGGAGAAAGAACAAAGAGACGGATATAATGGGCCATTACGGTGCAGAGCCATTTCTTGGGCCAGCTACCTATATTGTGGTAGACTTTAAGGATCTCTTTGACCTCTTCAGGCTGCGAGCGGTGGACACCAATCTCCCTTAAGTGTTACATGTTGTAAGTATTGATGAGTACAAAATATGCTAATAACAATCCATATAGAATGCTTATAAGGGTTATTGTCTTGCTTGTAGGTTAAGTTGGCAGAGGGCACAAAGAAAAAGAATCCAAGATGGTTTTCTAGATACAACCCAAGTCAACGAGACAGCTATGCAGCACAATCTTGAATCATAGACAACTTATGTCAAGGACTGTTTGTGGGCCCGCCAAGACAAAGACTTCATTATATTATAAGTGTGTTACCTAATTAGATGGAAATTCATGACGCATATATCTTTAGTATTTAACTTCCAATATATTAATGCCGCAGGTTCCATTGGATTCTCCTGGTCATAGTACCAAAGTGGAGTAAGGTTTACTACCTTAACTCCTGAATTAATGAGAAATACAATTTTTTGGTGCTGAAGCTGCATTAAATGATGCGTGGGCCAAATATGTGCAATAAGGCAGCAAGCATAAGGGAGGACGTCCCGACCTTTATCACCACAAAGACTTCCCATGCCGTCAACAAGTTGGTGAAATTTGTGGTTTTCACATGTGCCATAACATGAGTACTTTGCTGGGTAAGGTAACATTACTAGATCTTGAGGTTTGTACTTACGTACACTTAAACACAAAATAAAGCTACTAGTTCAGTTGTGTACATATATATACACACACACATATATATGTATATATACTAACTTGGTGTCTCACTTGCAAGAAAAAATTAGCAAAATTCCACTGCACAACTTTGAATATATTAGATAGGAACTAGCTGCCTTCATACTTGTGGAACTCGTATCTCCAAAAGGAAGCTTTAGAGTAAAGTAGCTCGGCCAAAATTTGTTGAACATTTTTCAATGCTTATCAAAAACATGTGATTATGTAACATTTATGTATATATTATATGTAATACAATCTCTGATGTTAATGTATACATTTGCAATGCTAATTATATCATTTGTTTCAAATTATACCTCGGTTTTGTAGGTTTTGATACTTTACTCTTGAAGATGCATGCAGATGTGGATGTGGATGTGATTTTGAATGTAAATGTGAATGTGATAATGAATGTATGGACTGATGGCATGTGAATGGATGTGTGAATGGGGTTGTTCGGAATGGTTGTGTGAATGTGGCTGCTGGGAAGGGGAATATATATATCTGTTTCTGTCATTTTGTAGTGGGCATGGCTAGCAAAGGCCTGAGGCTAGCCAAAAAATAAAATTTATTTTTTTGGTAAATTACTCATCAGTGACTGGTTAGAAAAAATAACCGATGCTGTCGACGGAGTAGATCACGACTATGTTATTTGTAGAGTATGGAGATCATTGGAACTAAGGTATACGCGAGATTGAGGTAAAAGAGATGAGAGACAGAGATTTTTATACAGGTTCAGGCCCCTTAACTGACAGTTAATAGCCCTACTCCTATTGGCTGAAGTCGGTGTTGATCTTATATATCAGAATTACACGAGTACAATATTTGGAAGAACCTAATCTAGTCGTCATCGACTTGGTGACAAGTATCTCCACACGTAGTCGACGACAAGGTAGTCTTCTTCCTTGAATATGATCTCGCCGAGGTTTGGAGGATAGCCCTAGATCCCTCATGTCGGCCTCTGTGGCTCCAGATTGAATCTATCTAGGCTTGTCCCTCATGTTGATATGTCTTGCCCCGTATTGTTTTGTCCCCTCTCCTCCTGAGGGTATTGTATTTATACCCATAGATGTTCCTTTGTCCAAGTAAATCTAGGGGGACAAATATAGATACGATCCGAGTAGTCCTTGTAGTTTCCAACTTGAACTCTGCTTCTCCTTCCTTATCCGGAACACCTTCCGTATATAAGGCATAATTCCGTATAAAACTTGGTATATGGTAGGCCTCGCCGAGGCCAATCCAAGATCATTGGGTATACCTTATCCATAACACTGACAGATGCCGATATGCATAACAGCCATCGGGTCTAACATAGAGCCCGTCACTGACGAGTCATCCGTGATGGTCTCCAAACCATACCAGCAAAGGTGACCTAGTCATCTTTGTCGGTTCATAGTAGGGACCCGTCACGGGTGACTTATCGGTGGCGGACCCTAGTTTGACCCCTACAAGGTCAAACC
This sequence comes from Oryza officinalis, assembly GCA_008326285.1. Lineage (NCBI taxonomy): Eukaryota > Viridiplantae > Streptophyta > Magnoliopsida > Poales > Poaceae > Oryza > Oryza officinalis. The sequence goes on along the minus strand of BDMV01000007.1, from coordinate 31,212,708 downwards.
TATCAGTGACGAGGTTTAATACTGACCCGACCAAGATAACTGTCATCGGTGATGACGGTCGGCCCAACAAAGATGACTTTTCACATCATTGACCTTTAATTCGTGACGAAGCTTCTCGCCGATACAAATGAGCTGTTCCATGCTAGTGCAAACATTTCTTGATTCCACAAGTCATCAACCGCTACCTATATATCAACGGTCAACACACCGTCCAATGCTCCGGGTAAGGGTCATAACAGTTAGCTATAAAAATTACCACATCATCTATAATCAACATTAACAGTTAGTTACATTGTATAGTAGACATGCTATGATATACAATCCCGTAGACAAGCATGCTGAAAAGCTATTGGTTAGAAGATTATTTGTGTTACTTTTCTGCCTTAGAACGCATGTGCACCCTAACTAAAAAGAGCTAGTCTAATAATAGAGCTAACTACTTGCTAGAAATTTATCTTAGAGCTAACATGTATAATGTATAATAGGTTAGCTTTATTTTTTTCCTACTGTCTCTCACCATTGTGAGAGGCTAAGGATGTTGGTTTTCTCTTTTTGTAAGAAGCTCGAAGAGTAATGGCTTCAAAAGTCATTTGTTGCTCTTCAGTACTTTTTTAGGTTTTGGCTGATTAGCTGTACGTAAAACGAGAAACCCAATTAACATATGATCAATTAATTATTAATTATTAAAAATTTTAAAAATAAATTTATTTGATTTTTTAATACACCTCTTACATAAAAAGTTTTCACACAAAATATATCGTTCGGCGATTTGAAAGAGCGTATAACAAAACAAAAATGATGAGTGGCTAAGCTTAGCTCTTTAGAATAGGGCCTTAGTACCGGAACTTTTCTGAGATTTATTGAATGGGTTTAGCGCTCTAGCTTGATCGCTTGGCGAAACCTGGAGCTGAAATGGGATGGCATTTCACTTCTCCAGATCTTCGGCACTTTGAAATCGTTTTTTTCCCTTGTGTTCTATAAGGCTAGCTTGCTGTAATCGCATCAGTTTCTCCAATAGAAATGGGAGGGGGGCAGCCTCTCTAGTTAAAAAAAGAATCTCTCTTGATATCCTCTGTCAGTGACTCAAGAATAGGGGTCCTATAGCAGACGGCATGCACCGAGAAGATGCCACATGTTCGCTTGTGATGAGGATATCACTAGCTTGAATATAACTAATGCTACCTTATGTATTCATGAATCAAATGTGCATTCTTTCTATGTAATATTTACGTATTATCTATTTGAACAAACGTTACTGCACCAAGAGTTGTGTATTCTCGTTTGCAGAGATACTTGCTTGTATAAAGGAAAAAAGACCGAGCACAAGGAATGAAAATATGATCAAATTAGTTGATTGGAGACCAAACCAAGATTTTTTCCAAATCTACTCCTACATCACAACGTCACTTTTGGTTTATAGAAGGAAAGAAATAAAGTTCTGCATGTTTTGGATTCAGATTCGGGCATCCTGATAGCATCAACTTCAAACGGACTGCTGTCTGGCTCGTTACCTACGCCGGAGAGCGGTTTGGGCGGGGCATGTGGCCTATCCAAATTATGAAGGACAGAGCCCTAGGGGAACCCTAAATCCAATTCCTAGATGAAGGCTGAACGACGTGTTCAGGACGGCCTTAAGTCCCCCACTCTTCCCATTTATGAATGATGGGATGGTTATTTACCTCAGGATAGACACCATGGAAGACAGGACAGGGCAGCAACTGCAGTGGCTGCCCCCTTGTTACTTCAACAATGCCGGCTATTGGTATTTGTTACGGTCATAGATAATTTTGTAAGCCCACAGATGCCGATGTAACACTTTACCTCAAAGTATTCCAAGGGTATCGAAACATAGGGAACATGTGTGTAGAACCTAAGAACATGATTCAACCAAGGAAAACAACTAATGGAAGGCTTAGGATAGAGATGATTTCTATGGATTAAATATCATAATTTAAGTTAAAGTAAAACTCTATCAATTGCTTCGAACACTGGCTTACCCCTAGTCTGTCAAGAAGACTCTGGCCTACAGCTCTATGATGTACCCGAACATGAAGCATTACAAAGGACAGACCGAGCTGTCACCACCTGCCACCTACCTCTACAACCCATTGAGCAGACGACAAACAAAGGTTACTTCTAGCCTAGACACCATGTCTATTCTATTAATTACTTCCCTAATCTCGGATCCACGCTTATAGAAGATTAAGGTACTCTACCTAAGCAGAGTGATGAACTCACAACAATAAGAATCTATCTTACTAAAATAAGAAAAGTAAGTACAAAAGGATATCACGAATACTTACATATAGGCAAAATTTGCAACAGAACATCGTGACTTCATGGTTTTAGCTGTGGGACATCGCAGGAACTCACTTTTGAGGGAAAACACTCCATAAATGTGGTTATTTGCTAGCGGAGAGAGTGCCGACATCTTCGACACTCCTCTGGAACTCCCTTGGAAGAATGCCGACATCTCCGGCACTCCTTCGGAACTACCTCAGAGCACTCCTTCCGGAGCTTCCCCTCACTCTCTTCCTATATTCTAAACACTACTAAAGTGTATCCTTAGTATGAAAGTGAGTTGTACTTCCACTTTGTTATGTTGTTGAGAATGAAATGAGAAGCTCCTTTTATAGGCATCAATGACGGTTACTATGGCGGTTACCACCCACAACCGTAATTGGGACTACATCTTGGACCTCCATGTGGCGGCCAATGGCGAGAGGAGCAAATGTTGGTTCGGCTGAACTAGGAGTTCGATCGACCCTTGGATCCACCGTCTTCACATGCACATGGCCCAGATGGTTTCTTGAAGTCGGCTGAAGCTATCTGTGAAAGTTGGGCCCAAGAGGGCTCAACAGTGGTTTGGTCAATCCACGTTTGCCTCTTTTCTTTGTCCCCTTTGGCTAGGATGCTATCCCTTGGGCTCTTGTATGGATAAAAATAATTGGGCCTATTTGGAGGTGATTTGGTCAGCTTGTGGGACCTTCAATCCTTCGCATGGAGGGTGTATTTTCATCCATAATTACCTGCCTACAAATATTCACCAACACTTGTGAAAATGATTATTAATAAACCCTACCACTCTGTTTGATGATTTATTTCAATTGGTTTTATGTAGGAATATGTGGTCAAATTTGGTATTTAAGGATCGTCAACACTAGCCAGGAAAACAGAATGGAGTGGTTGACTACCGTGCCTTCACCGAGCCCTTCTCATTTTACTACCTCTCACTAGGCAATGACAGGCGGGCCTCATGCCTAGAGGGGGCGGTGAACCCTATTCGCGTCTCTACGTGGATTAAGCGGGGGCGCATGGCAAGCTGTTGTCATGCCCAACATGGAGTGGGTCCTACTCAAAGTAGCCCCGAGGGGTGGATTGGATGGAATAGTGTGACAAGCTCACACTATGCCTAGCTCACGATGGTTCCTACTAGGGCCTATCCATAGGCTGAGCAAGTAAGCGAGAAGATGAGTTGCTAACACGAAGTAACATACCTAATGCTAATATGAATAAAATCTCCCCACGAGCTTTAGTCGTGTGGTGTCCCCAAGAGAAAGTATAAGGGGAGAATCGAGAGGTACCAAGGGTGAGGGGTTGGAACTAGGGTGGCTTAGGAGAGACTTCAACACATTTGATCATGTTCTTGGGAAACTAGAAGAGAATAGTAGCGAAACTACTCCGTGTAGTCGACAAACTTGTAAGATCCTTTAAGGACAAAGAGAGAAATCACCACCACAACAGGAGTAGGGTATAACACCTTCGGGTTGTCCGAACCTATACACGTATTTGTGTTCATCTGTTTCTCGCACTTTAGAGGGGCCCAAGCCCCTCACTCTCACGTGACTAGCTCCTTGGCTAAACTCACAAAGGGGGTGTTGATGTTGAATCGCACCATCACACCATGAGCACGTTGTTCGCAACCCGCAACAGCAACTGGGGATGCGTCGCTCAGGGAACATAGATGTCGTCGAACGAGCACTCGGGAAGGACCCGTCTGGGTAAATGCACGCCGGTTTGTCCTAGGCTTGGTAGGGCAGCGAGGACGTCCTTTAATGCCATAGAGACGAGAGACGACAAGCAATTGTGGGATTGAGGGGTGAATTGACTTGGGGTATAGGTAGCAATGAGGGAGATGTAGACTATAGAGGGTATGTGTAATGGATTGATTTTATGATTGACTAGTTGTTATTTCAATTAGACTTGGCCTCCTATATTTAAATTTAAAGGAGGGGTGGTCTTGCGTCCCTAGAGTCTTTTTCATGTCATATTAGGCTCAGTAATCAATTATGACTTGAGAAATCCTGGTTTCAAATAAGGAAACACGAGAAATACCTAAATTGGACTCGAACTCTAGAGTCTGCCAGTTAGTCCGACCCTATACCTGAGGTCGGTCCGACCTTAGGCTGTAGGTCGGTCCGCCATTATATTGAAGGTCGGTCCGGCCTTGCATAGAAGGTTCCAGCTGATCTCAAATTTTGCCAAACTTTGGTAAACTTTGACCCTGGTGCCAAATTTTGCTATCAACAGGGGGTTACGCCGGATCCCCACTATCGGGTCTATACTCCGACACCCTCCTAAGAAAACTTTAAATTTATGTAAGTTAACCCAGGGCATGTATACACACTTAACATTTACTACTTCCCTTGTTTTACATTCCAAGACATTTGGGGTTTTGATTAAATTCATGCATGGATATATATGTATGTGCTTTATATATGTGTCCAAATTCATATTGATGTTAGTGAATCTAGATGAGGAATGAAGAGGCCAAAATGTCTTATAGTATGAAACAAAGGGAGTAATAGACAGAGATTTGTAAAAAAGAGAGAATTATAAAACTACACCAAATGTCACACTGAGTTTAAGGGAAATAAATCAATGAAGAAGCTCACAAAATTTCTATTGAATCTCATCCACTTTCACTATATATATCCGGATAGCACAACAGAGTGTAGCTTAGATGTACCAATGTATGTAGGAAGCATGAGTACATACAGATGGAGAAAGCAAGAATACAAATGACAGCATTTTGAAACCAGTAAATAAACAGAACAAGTATATAAACAACCGATCGGCCGAAAGCCATACACATTTGTTCATATTATTTGTGTCGATCCTAGAAAATGGCAATAAGAAAAGGGAGGTAGTGCACGAGATCTAAAATGGATGAGTAAAGGGACAAAGATTTAGACAGGATCAGGCCTTCTTAATGAGAAGAAATATCCTACTCCTGTTTCGGGGATTGAATCTGCCGAGTGTATATTGATCTAACGATCGAGTTGTGGTTATGCCCACAGGGGGCTCCCTGTCTTCCTTATATGAGGGGGGGCAAGGTTATAAGGAGGGAGACCCAGTCGTACATGCATAGGTTTCCTTATCTCTTTTACATAATCATACCTAACCAAGACTATGGGCCTTTCCGTACAAAACAAGGTAAAGCAATTGCCAACTTCTAATCTATTACATAATGTACAGATATGACCCCCATCATATCTTTTGTCGGATAAGCTCTCCATGTGGGTATATGGTACCTATAATCTCCACAGCAGCCCCTGAGACCTTCACAGTCGAATAAATAATTTTCTCTCAAGCTTTTATGTCAAGAAGCCGAGTGCTTCAACACCTTTACTGCAGTCTCTCGAGTGCTTTTACCCAAAATACGAGGATGTGGAGGGCTGAAAAAAGAAACAATAATAAAGATTATGTATTTAGGTGCATCGACTAGTTGCACCTAATTAGGTGTAGCCCCCAACTATGTGATTAGTTGAATAAAACTAAACATATAGTCAAAGAGCAAATAAATCAACCAGCCGAGTGGTTTTGACAAAAATCATGGCATACGTGATGTCAAATCTGAGCTAATAATACTCAAAATAGATTTATCAACCGCCTATTAATGACCTAAAGATGTCATAAATAACATCAAACCAAAAATATTGGTCTTAAGAAATCACACACATATGTGACTTTATAAAAACAATAACATAGCACTTGGCCAAATGTATTGTAAAACATATGCTAAACAGTGTTTAACTTTTATAAAAAACTTAATACATAAGCTACGAAGCATACTATTCGCCACCTATTTCAAAATGCATCGTACCAACTTTGTTAAACAAAAGTTGCATAACAGCGAAAAAAGAGAATTTTAAAGGTATTGGGCACTTTCCATGCGCATGCTGTAAAGACATATATGCTAAAGCCCTAAAGACACATGGTAGGCCACACCTGGGATTGGGTAGTGAACGCTAATAGGCCTCGGCCCAAAACCGTTCACTGATACCCTTAAATTAATAAATTGATACAGTGTATCGTCTTCTCCGTCGCTTCAGTCTCTCAAAATTGACCCATTTGGGCTCTTGTTTCCTTCTGTTGCCGACGAAGCTAGGGTTTCACCTCCCTGCATAATCCACCATCAAATCGCTCCCAAATCTTACCACACACAAGCACCTTCCATCCATTCCTATATTCCACATTCCAGTCCTCAGCCAAAAACCTCAATCCAAGTTTTCCCCACTCGACTCATGGCAAAAGAGAGAGAAATCCCTTTTGATCAATGGGAAACCTCAGATGTAGAAGAAAGGCACCTCCTGAAGATGGTGAAAGATGGCGTGCTGCCAGTGAAGGAGATCATTGAGTGGTGCCCAACGGCCAGTAAAGAATTTCCCACACCCAACACGGATGAGATTGTCGTCTTTACTCCTTTCTTTTACAGTGGTTTTGGTCTTCCCACTTTCGATTTCTTCCTCGGTCTTTTGGCTTTTTATGGCATTAAGATTTACCATCTTAACCCTAACTCGATACTCCACAATGCCATCTTTGTTCATCTTTGTGAAGATTTCGTAGGAACCCATCCCCACCGCAATCGCTTTTGTCGCCTCTTTTATTTGAAAACCCAACCATCTAAAGAAAAACCTTGCGTGGTTGGGGGCTCAGGCTTCCAACTGCGAGGAAATCTTCAAAAACTTTATTTCTCCTTGCCTCTCAAATCCTCAAATAGAGGATGACACTCAAAGTGGTTCTACATCTCGAACCCCTTCCCTTGCCACCCTGACTTTGTCAGACTTCCGCCCATCCATCATCCTCAATGGAACTCCCTGCCTGAGGGCCTAGACAAGACCGAGGCTGATGTTTTACGTGCCTGGATAGCCGAAATAAGGACAAGGGCTTGAAAGACGAGAAAATCACTCGGCATTTCATCAAATGTCGACTGGCTCGAATAAAAGAGAGGTCCAAGCCAGCATTCGAGTACGAATGCCAGTTGGATCCCAACTGTGAAGATCCTCAATCCATCGACTTCAATGTCATGTGTCAAGGGATGTACAAATTATTTTCATCAGGAATAGTCGTAGATTATTCTCACAAGCTCCCAGTGACTCCGTTCAGTCTATTTCGTCCTCATCCGTCGGTATGTAAACTTCTTTACTCATTTTTAATCAAACATTTCCAAATGCTATAAACCTTGTTCATTACTTTTTATGTAAAACAAATTCCTTGTTTCGAATCCCCTAGCCTTAACTCGCCGCTCACCAAGAAGGAACCCGAGTGGTAGCAATCAACCTATTGGGGGGCCTACAATCAAGCTGCACCAGGGCACCAAACAGCCAACCACAGAGCAGAAAACCAAGAAGGCCGATAAGAAAAAACTAACGAAGATGAAAATCGATTCATCTGATGAATATGAAGGCCCCCAGCACAAAGTACAAGTGAAACCCGACATCACCTCCTTTGAAGAAAACTGGATTCAAGATAAGGACATCGTCCAGGTCCACTTTTAATTCTTTCACTCATCTTCATAGTGTTGAGTCAGAAATCCAGTATGCCGTGTATGTAATGTCTGAAATCCTAGATCTTAAGTATATGTTCCATCTTGCATTGTATCTTGTAGAAAACCTCAGGATATTGATCCAACCATCCATGAACAAACTCAGAGAAACACTGAGTCGATTAACCAAGATGTCGGCGAGGTCCACAACAAGCCTCCAACTGGCGACCAATTGGGGACTACAAAAAACACGAATACGAGCCAAGAGCCCTCGACTGGAAACCAGTCGGGTTTTAATCAAGAAACCACCACTAGCCAGGAACAGTCGACTAGAGACCAATCGGGAAATACTACCTCAGAATCACCACAAGCAGGCGAAGATGAAAGAAGAAAATCTTATGCTGCCCCTGGTGATGATCAAACTGGCCAACATGAAAAAGTCCAGAGCCCTCCTCAAGAATAGCCAGAAATAAACGAAGATAAATCTTCCTGACTTAAACTTCTTCAAGATTAATATTTAAGTATAACACCATTGCTCGGTTATTTGACCAGAACCCACAACAGATGAAGAAGAAGAAATCCTTCGTATCAAATCTCTAGAAGACTACTTGCTGCCAATAAAAATACAATGGCTTGGTGCAGACAGCTTGGCGAGGGATCATTCTGAACAGGTAAAAAGAGGCCGAAGAGAGGGACAAGCTGGTAAAGGGGGCTTAATGTTTCCACCAAGCTTTTAAAGGTAACCAAAAAATCTTTCTCCTTACAATTCCTGAGTAAACCAGTCGCCCATATACTTTTCATGTCTTTTTGGCTCGACAATAGATTTATCTTCAATCTCAAGTAGAATCAAAAACTCTCGAAAAGCTGGTGCGTCGTCTAGAAATGCTAGAAGCAGTTAAGAAAGAGCTGGCTAAGGCTAAAGAAGATGCAAAATCCCAAGATCGCATCCAAAGAGAAGAAATATGCAAGCTTTGAGATGCCAATTTTGATTACCGAGGAACAGTTGAGGGTAAGTTATACTCATCCCTTGTCTTCAATTTAAAAATCCTTTGCTATTGAGACTTCCCTCATACACAACCATTGTTGCAGCCCAAAGAGCTCAAATTGAATCTTTAAAGGCCTAACTAAAGAAAGTTGAGGAAGCCAACTCTAAGCTCCAAGAAGACAAGGATAATGCCATAACCGAACTAGAAGCTAAAACTCTCTGCCTGTTTTTAAACATGAAGAGTTCTTGAAAAATATAGTCCGTCTTAACCTGTATTACTTTAGCTCACAAAGCAAAAACCCAAGCTCAGTTCGAAGTCTTCACCGAGCGCATCAAGAGAGCAGAATCAGTGCGAGACCACATCGTCAATGTTGCAGCTCCTATACTTAACGCCATCTTCCAGAATGGTCTCAGCTCTAATTTAAAGGATGCCACCGAGATCTTCAACAAGCTTAGGAATGCTCCCAATAAGTATTATAAGAACATTGCCAAAGCAGCCACCATGGAAGCAAGCCAAGCCCTGGCGATGACGAAGTCATTATATCCACGAATGGATATCATTGCAATTGGAGATAGCTTTGCAGATGGCACTTCCGAACAGCAAGCGCTTGATTCATCAATGAAGCTGAAGAACCTGCTCGGAAGATAGCCAAAGACGTAATAGAAGAATTCTAGAGTTCGGTTTCTACTTGTCATATAACTAATGATTGTAAATGTCTAACTTATGTATGATATTGTTCTAACTATGATTTGTATATATAGAAAGAAAACATTCATCCAACCAAACTAAGCCTAAAAAATAGTTAAGTCTTCAAAAAATTTTACAGTACTTGTCAACATCTCATAGCCAAAACAAACCAATGATAAGCCAAACTAATTTTTGTTGATGAAATGAAATAACTTCCTCATTACTATAGATAGCCCCCGACTGGCTACTCAAGAAGGCAAGATACATGACGTAGGCAGTCGAGAGAGAAAATATACATCAGGATAATTTTGTTGTCGTCTCATCGGTAAGCTTCGTCATGTCCTCCTCTACCTGTCGGTGCTCTCTTTTGCCGTTGTTCAACGTCGTTGTCGCCATCCTGGGTTCGTCGGCGTCGAGCCAACGTGGCCGCCATGTCATCGCCTCGTCAACGCCACGTCGTCTCTCTATCCTGAGTGGCATCCATCTAGGTCAAATCTGAGTCATCAAATTTAGGTTAACTCTCTGTCAATATCGATCTTAGTTGTCCAAAATTTGTATAGATCTTTTTCCCTCTCTTTTCAATGACATATTTGTCCTTTTTGCTATATGTCATCTACCAAATTTGATCCAATCTTTTTCTAGAGGATGTTTTTAATCTTTTCTCTAAGTTATAAATTATTTGTAAATTGTTTCATTTATTTGGAATAGTCTTTTCTTTAATAGGTTTAAATGGATTAAATTTGTAAAATTCATAAGTAATTCATACGAAGTCAAAATGAGACCATTCAACTCTCATAATTCATCTAAAATCATGATCTACATATTTGTTTATTTTAATTATACTATTTATTTGGTTTTTATTAGTCTTTTTTCTCATTTTGCATGTTAGCTTGTTCTTTTCGTCATTTTGGAGGTTCGCGGGTGCGTTGGAAGTGTTCCAGAATATGAAGCGAAGACCGATTATTGGAAGGCAAGTCAGACAGATCCTAAACACAATCCCTTTGAGCATGTTAATCCTATATTTAAATTCTCGCTTTATTTCAAATGTGCATTTATTTTGGAATGTCATTGGATGGTGTGAACCTATTTCTTTATTCTGGCGAATTTACATTGATTACCCTATTCCTTGGTACCTTTGGGTTATAAATTGACTAGTTTGGACTTTATATAATGGTTCAGCTAGATATTAGTGTAATTGCTTAGTCATGCTTAGAAACATTAGTATCAATTTACGTGGGAACAACTAATGATTCATTTATGATTAATGATGGCTAATTAATGGTATGTCATGACAGTTGGTCATGACTGGTTAATAAATGTCCAACTAAAACTTGACTAATGGTGGGTTGTGAGCACATGGTTGTGTTGGTCGTGCTCATGGCAATTAAGGACCGATTTGCAAGCTACTGTTGTGAAGCATTAACTGTACTAACCATAACCTAGCATGGGCAACGGCTGGATCTATAGTATAACATGACCAACGGGAGACACCATAGTATGTTGTTGTTCTTTTATCGTGGCAGTAGTTGTTTGGGCACTAAAGGTGTGTTCGGCCAGCTGTGTTCCCAACTCCACTCCCTCATGTTCCGCGCGCATGCATTTCAAACTACTAAACAATGTGTTTTTTGCAAAAAGTTTCTATACAAAAGTTGCTTTAAAAAATCATATTAACCCATTTTTCAAAATAATTTAGTAAATACTTAATTAATCATGTGCTAATGAGTCGCTCCGTTTTTCGTGCGGAGGGAAGGAGTTCCCAACTCACCCAAACAAGCACAACCTAAGTAGTCTCCTATCTAGGTAACTGGCCATCCCTACCAGAGACAAATGCTTAGTGGGTGTCATTTGGTTGGGCATGTTATGCGAAGGATCTTGTCACGATTTTCCCCTTTGCAATACCGTGGTGGTATTTCGGGGCATGGCAACATGTGTGGAATTGTGTCTTGTGGGTAAATTTATACACCTCTGACTAGAATAAAACTATTCGAATAGCCGTGCCCGCGGTCCTGGGTACGCCTAGCAATGTTTTTTGTGATTAGTCCCACACTACTCATTAATGATAATAATTGATGATGATAACTTGTTAGCTCCTATTATGGAGTTTAGATCTGTGCAATTAGGTTTGGTTGTTCAGAGATGGTTAGGCCCGTGCAACATTGGCGTGTTGTTCAGTGTGGTTATATTACTATTTAATAACTCTATTATTTTACAATTCTCAAATGTTTGCTAAATGTTGTCTTTGCAAATGGACCCTACTATTGCCATCCTTTGTATCCCTATGCACTTGCATATTTGCTGTATGGCTTGCTAAGTATTCCATGTACTCACCTGCAATAATCAATCAACCTTAGTTGGAGAAAGTTTTCGAAAGAGAAGACGTTTAGCTTATACCCCAGTTGAGCTGCTTGTGGGAGTGGAGCTGAAGCCTTCATTACGTCGTTTGTCCGCTGTTGTTTTCTTTCCTTTTGTAAGTATTTAACGTTATTATTATGATGAATCTGTATATTAAATTATCAATTTCTGTACCTCGGCTAATTCATGGATGAGGATTGTATGCATAAATTAGTTTGGAAATTGCCAGTAAATTTCCGGGCGTGAAAATGCCCAAGTGGATATGTTGCAGCAATTGCTATCCTTCCTCAGGCGACACACACCATAGTAAAATACTAGTCGGGCTCACTTGTAGAGCTCTCCTTCTGAAAACACGTAGCACTGACTTCGACGACAAACTCGCTAGGCTTCATTTTGGTCTTGAGGCAATTCTTATTTGGTCAAAAACTTAATGAATGGCATCCTCCAATCGGTATCCAACATCGAGAGTTGCCTTGACTTATCTTTTCCAAAAACTTACTTCTTTGAAATAGTGGGCTCATGAAGGTGTTCAACGAAAACATCTGTGGGCGCAGCCTCCCTTTTGGATTGAAAGTTTGCCAATTCATCAGCAGCTTCATTGTGATGCCTTAACATGTGAGACAGCTCCAAGCAATCGAACTTGTCTTCCAACTTGCGAACCTCCTGACAGTAAGCGGTCATGTTGGCATTTAAGCAAGACTAGTCTTTCATGACCTGGTTGACAACCAACTGAGAGTCCCTGCACATTATCATCCGGCGTATCCCTAGAGATACAACAAGGTGTAAACCATGAAGCAAAGCCTCGTACTCAACCACATGATGCGATGTTGGGAAGTAAATTTGAAGAACATATCGTAGCCGCTTCCCCGTCAGCGAAATAAGGATGACCCCAGCTTCAGTGCCTATAACTTTTTTAGACCCATCAAAATACATAGTACAGTATTCCAGCTTCTCCATTGGTGTCCCTTCTTGGATCTCCATCCACTCGACAACAAAATCAGCCAATACTTGGGATTTAATTGAAGTTCGAGCCTTGAAGGCTATATCAAACGTCATCAACTATAGAGCCTGCTTTGTAATACGCCCGATGGCTTCGCGGTTATGAAGGACATCACCGAGTGGAAAAGATGTAACCACAATAACCGGGTGGCTTTGGAAATAATGTGCCATCTTTCGTGCTGTTATTAATACTCCATATAGTAACTTTTGGACTTTTGGATAACACGTCTTGGAATCAGCCAAAACATCACCGACAAAATAGATAGGCCTTTGAACATTTTGAATGTGTCCCTCCTCCTCGTGTTCAACAACCAACATCATGCTAATCACCTGAGAAGTCGCTGAAACATACAGTAACAAAGGCTCCTGTGGGAGAGGTGAAGCCAACACGAGAGGTGTGGTGAGGAAGTTATTGAAATCTTCGAAGGCTTGCTGGGCTTCGGGCGTCCATTGGAAATCGTTGGTCTTCTTTAGCAACTTGAAGAAGGGCATGACACGTTCTCCAAGCCTAGAAACAAACCGATTGAGTGCCACCATGCATCCGGTATGTTTTTGAACATCTTTCTGAGTGCTCGGCGGTTGCATATTACATATAGCGTTGATTTTCTTCTGCTTGGCTTCTTTGCCGCGATGCGACACCTTGAATCCAAGTAACTTCCCTAACGGTACTGCGAAGGTGCACTTCTCCGGAGTTCAACTTCATCCTGAAGACCCACATGTTTTTGAAAGTTTCTTCTAGGTCAGCGATCAAATCATCCTTTTTCTTCGTCTTGATGACAACATCATAAAGATAGGCCTCCACGTTGCGTCCGAGTTGAGATTGCAAACATCTTTGAATCATGCGTTGATAACTGGCACCGGCGTTATTCAAGTCAAAAGGCATCGTGATGTAGCAATATGCACCGAACGGGGTGACAAACAATGTCTTCAGGCAGTCAGATTCCTTGAGGCTGATTTGATGATATCCCGAGTAACAGTTGAGAAAAATGAGAAGCTTGCAGCTGACTCATTGAATCAACAACTTGATCAATACGAGGTAATCCAAAAGAATCCTTGCGGCAGGATTTGTTGAGGTCCGTGTAGTCCATGCACATACGTCATTGTCTCGTCTTCTTCCAAACTAGAACTGGATTAGCCAGCCAGTCGGTATGGTAAATTTCTTTGATAAATCCAACTGCCAAGAGTTTTGTCAGTTCCTCCTTGATAGTATCTCTTTGGTCCAGACGAAATCGGTGGAGTCGTTGTTTGATAGGTTTAGCATCAAGCATCACATTTAATGAGTGTTCGATCACCTCTCTAGGAATACCAGGCATATCAGTAGGTTTCCAAGCAAATATATTTTTATTAGCTTGAAGAAATGTGACGAGTGCATTTTCCTATTCACAATCTAACTCAGCACCTATAACAGTGGTTTTGGAGGGGTCAGCAGGATCCAGCGGAATCTTCTTCGTCTTGGTGTCACCTTCTCCCGACTTTGATATCTTCTTTGCAGGGATCTCTCCTTCTTGAGATGTTGATGCAACCAGTTAGATCTCTTCTCCGCTAAGTGCTCTCTCACGAGATTGGGCCATCTCGTAGCTTTCTTTGTCACAACTAAAAGTTTGCATTACGTTGCCACATAGTGAAATAACTCCTTGCGGGCCTGGTATCTTCATCATTAAGTAGGTGTAGTGGGGCACAACCATGAGCTTTGCAAGAGCCGGCCTTCCCAGTATGGTATGGTAAGTTGCCTCGAAGTCCACAACCTCAAAGCAGATGTTTTCTATTCAAAAGTTTTCCCAGATGCCGAAGGTGACTGGAAGAGTGATTTGGCCGAGTGGTGTCGAAGACAACCCGAGGATAACCCCATGAAACGGAGCAGAGCTAGGCTTCGACTCAGATCATGGAATTTGCATCTCGTCCAACATTTTGGCGAACAGAATGTTGAGCGCGCTACCACCATTGATGAGGACATGCTTCAACTTGATGTTGCGAACGACTGGGTCTAACACCAGGGGGTACCGTCCCGGGTGAGTCACTCAGTCAGGATGATCCGAGAGGTCGAACATGATTGCCACCTCGGACCACCATAGTTATTGGGGTACTTCAGGTTGAATCGCATTGATCTCCCGATCGGTCAATTTCTGCTTCCTCTTGGACTCATATGAGAGTGGGCCTCCAAAGATATGGCTCAACTCTGTCCGTGGGTCTTCAAACGCACCCGAGCTAGCTTCACCGTCATCTTTCATTTGTCGTGAAGTTCCTTCACCGAAAGTGAGCTTGAGTTGTGCTGCGTGTTCCTCCGCGAATCTTTTGTAGATGTAATAATCCTTGGCCACATGCTTGGAGTTAGGATGATGAGTGTATTGGGCGTTTATTATCTTGTCGTAGTTGCTAACACGAGGATGCTAATAATTTAAAGTTGTGGCCACCAAATCTTTGGGTATGCGCTTGCGCTCTTTCTGATTGTTGTTGCCATTGTCCTTCTTGAGATGCCAATGACTTCCCGACTGCTTTTCTTCTCGTGATGCATTAATAGCATCGGAAGACATAGCGTAACAATATGTCGTCTCGAACAGCTTCATAATGGTCCATGGAGGTTTGCGACTGAAATTACCGATGAGTAACTTGTCTCGAATCCCTCTTCGGGAAAGCAGCGATAATGATATCATCAATGACCACCGGGATTTTATTGTGGGCCTTCGAGAAACACTGGATGTAATCCTTAAGAGACTCGTTGGGACGCTGAACAACGTGGTACAGGTCGAAGTCAGTGCCCGGCCTCTCATAGGTGCCCTGAAAATTTACAACGAAGTGCTTTCGGAGCTTGCCCCAAGAATTAATAGATCCTCTCGGGAATCCTGTTAACCAACAACTTCCTAAGTCGGCGAGTGCGGCGGGCAAGTAATTTGTCATAGTCTTGTTGTCTCCTCCTGCTATGCGAGGCGAGAGTGTAGACGATAAGCCATGACTTAGGGTCAGTTTTGCCATCGTATTTCTCGATTCCAGTAGGCTTGAAGCAAGTCGGCAAATCCACTCGACATAGTTCACGAGTAAAGGTTAGTTCGCCATCGTCGTCGCTATCGGGAGAGCGCTGGTGGTCATCGTGATGTGCACGGTTTCCCCGATCTGGATGAATTTGATTTAAGGTATCACGCAGATCTCTTGGAATGCGGTGCCCACATCCATCGTCATGACGCCTGTCATGATGTGCATGGTGATGGATCGTTGTTGCGGTCGTGACCTCTGGCTAACTGGTTTCGGCGATAACCACCATCGTCATGACAAAGCTGGCTTGATGTTGTGCGACCTTTGCTACGCTCAGATGCCCGGTGGCCTTTTGAACCATAATTGGATGGTAACCGACTGCCAGCAGGTGTCCTTGGGGACTCAGCAAAATAGTTCTCTACTTGACGAGATGGCCCGGTGATCTTATCTTGTTGTGCTGCTGTAGCCACGATCATAGTCATCACTTTGTTGGTCATGTTGTCAGGGGCAGCGTCGATGAGGGTATTAATCAGCTTGATTGCTACCACGGTGTTCTGCTAAGGCGTAGTGAAGATGTTGGTGTCGTTTATGCGGGTTTGAATAATGCTATTATGAGCGGAACTGTCGCTTCTGATTAGGTCTTGTTGTCTTCGCTGGTGCTCTTCCACTTCTTTGCACAGATGCTACTGTTCTATTCTTGATAGCTCCTCCTCCTACTCCCTCGCAATGTGGGCTTGTTCGTTTTCGTCCGTAACGCCTGCTATGAAAACTCCAAAGAAGAGCGGAGTATAATCGTTGTCAAACTAAGAGCTATTGACGCTTTCAGTGTCGAAGTTGGTGTAGCTATCCGAGTAGCTAAGATCATTAACGATCTTCGTAACGTTGCAGGAATCAAGTGGCTAGATCAATACTCCCACTCCCTAGATCCAAAATCGGACATAGCCGAACCATACCTGGACGAAGCCGGGGGAGGGGGGTGAAGCCGATCTAGGTTCCAACGTCGCAGCAAGGAGCAGAGGTAGGCGAATGGCAATCTAAGGATAAGTCGTCGCCGCATTGTTGGAGAGGCCATGAAGATGAGCTGACGTTGATGATTTCCTCGAGTGGTTTGAAGCCGACTCGGAGGCATAAGCTTCTAAATAGATCTCAGCGGCATTTGGGAGACCAAACGGTCCTAAAACGGCATGGTCTCTCCACGACTGGTTTGAATCCAGGTCGAGAAGAGAAATCTTGCCAAAGTTATCGGTGTCGAAATCGAGGCTGCCAAAGTGGTAGGCCTGTCCTAGAGGGAAGGCGAAGTCGTTGGCTCCCAAAGTTAATCCCATCGCACTTGTCAATGGAAAACTCGACGCCGCCCCTACTTGGTGCGCCAACTGTCGATCCAAGAAATCGACGATAAAAAAAGGGGTAGCGCATGAGATCTAAAATGGATGAGTAAAGGAAAAAAGATTTATATAGGTTTAGACCTTTTCAATGAGAAGTAATACCCTACTCCTTTTTCGGGGATTGAATTTGCCGAGTGTATATTGATCTGACGATTGAGTTGTGGTTACGTTCTCAGAGGGCTCCCTGCCCTCATTATATAGGTTCAGGGGTAGGGTTACAAGGAGAGAAACCTAATCGGATACGATGTAGGTTTCCTTGTCTCTTTTACATAATCATATCTAACCAAGACTATAGGTGTTTCCGTAGAAAACAAGGTAAGACATTTCCCAAATCCTAATCTATTACATAATATATAGAAATGGTCCATCTCCTATCTTTAGTCGGATAAACTGTCCACGTGAGTATATGGTACTCATAATCTTTACAATTTGTAGTTTACACCATGTCACCATCGTATATTATAGTTTAGGACAGCACCACAATGGAATGGTTTCCGGCTTTCGCTGCCAGGACGCAGCACTCTGCTCTTGAGATGGCTGGAACAGTTTTGAAATTCAAAGTGAAAAGGAGTTTCGTCAGTACATATCACTTGATCTAGGCAAAGAAAATAAATTTACTTAATTGTTATTTCTAGCAAATATGTAGAGCAAGAGTAAGGACTGAGAAGGCCGGAATTTACATTCCATTATCAAGAAAAACTTTACTTGTCAAAATGCCAGCCACAGAGACCGTGTAACGCCGTAGAAGATGAACGACAGGAAAGCCAGAACTATGCCATCTATTGTTAGTTAAGGCCGACTAGTATAAAGAAATAAAAGATAAAGCACACTACTCACCTCACATCATTTACTTTTTGGCATATCAGCTGTATTTTAAATTTTGTAAGTATAATTTTAGAGTTGGTTTTGAGATGTTTTTAGTATGGTTTATTTTTCAGCTCTATGAATGTTTTAACCGTAAATTACTTTGGTTGCTTTGTTTTTTTCTCATGGCTTATCAGCCTTAGAGCAAACGATAAGGCTATAATTTCGAAATGAGCCGCAACATAATGTGTGCTGCTTATACTATAGCTGCAGCTCAGCTGCAGTGCAGCACAAGCTAGCAAGCTGACATAAGAGCAAGTTCAATATTAGAGCTCACATAGAAATATTGAAATATATACAACAGATTAGATATAAAGATTAGATATAAGGTTGTTTTTATTTTTCCTGCTCACTCTTTCTCTCATTTATCTATATCTATATTAATTTGACACTTTTTAATAGCTCTCAAAAGGCCTAATTGTTGATTTAATAAATCTCTAATCATGGCTGTAGATTAATACTACAACTTAACCATTGACCGTGTCTCATTACAGTACTACAGAATAGCTAATATGGTACAGTACTATATGTGTCAGAAACATCATAACCGACATCTGTAGGGCTTTTTCTGCCCCGTGCATGTACCTCAGGGCGCCAAAGGATACAACCAACACAGTTCTATGAGTTCACATAAGTGTTGGTTATCAATCCAAACTGGCACATTTAACATGGGGCAATATAGATGTCAGTTTTAAACCCTAACCAACACCTTTCTATAAACCCCTCAATGGTTACTTTGGTCATGACCATTGGTGGGTCTCACAGAAAGTTGCTGGTTAGGGTTGAGAATCAGCACCTTTGAGTGGCTATCAAACAAAGGTGCTAGTTCTTGGCTAGAATTGGCACCTTTGATCACCAAGTAAACTCTGCCCCTCCCTTCCGAGCTGATTAGCCAAAGAACAAAGTGGTGCCTCTTGTTCTCGCTCGATCAACTAGAGGGGGAGAGGTTTTGCTCTATTTTCTTTTGGTTTTGTTGAAGATCTTTAATTTGGTTGCTACAAGGTTAGTTTATATAATTTCTCACTCTTTTTTTTTGAAACACTTGTTGAAATAAATCGTTTGTTATATATTTCTTAACCAAAAACTTAGTGTAGTTCTAATTTAGATGTATATTTCTTTTTATCTTTTTGTGTTTATTTAATTACTTCATAGATCCATCCTCACCCTCACCCATGATAATTTTGGTAAGTCAGTAACCTGCAAATAAACCCAGAATCTAAAAGATGTGATGGCTTGCTGGAACTATAAAGGGTTAATTGGATATGTGCCCATGTCATGCAGATTTTCGTCAACTTTGAATGAAGATTTACGAATAGACTTCAATAATTGTTTTCTCATTCATATTGGTTTTTTTAGTTACTCTTTATGCAGTTGCCTCGTGTTTGCTCCCTTTGAGAGAATATTGTAATAAGTGGTTGTAGTTTTATTGAAGCAAAAGCTGAGATTTATTTAATTATAAAAAAAATTTGAATCCATGACACTAAAAATTTGACTGTTTTGAAAAATCCTATTCACCATATGCCATCACAACTCTTTAGGTACGTGAGATATGCCATTCTCTATCCCCTGGACACCAACTCTTTATGTACGTGAGATATGCCATTCTCTACCCCCTGGACACTATCAGACCCACATGCAGTCTCCTGTATTTTCGTATAGCCCTAAATACCCCCACTACATCTATTTTCTCCACTCGCTGACAGGTGGACCCCATGCGTCATCCCCTCCCCTTCCTCATTCTCGAGCTCCAGTGGTTGAGGGCGGGTCGCCAGAGGTGGAGGTGGTCGACGGCATGCCGACAAGAAACGCGCCCTTGCTCGTGCCCGAGAGCGAGCCCCGGCGATGCGGCGAGAGAGGAGGAGCCGACCATCGTGGGGATGGGCACGTAGGTGCCGTGGAGCTGCGGGACACCGCCGCCGCTAGCATCGCTTACGATCTCACGCATCTCGTTGCTGTTCTTTCTACCCCTGTCGCTGGCGCCTTGGAGTAGCGGAACCCCGCTAGATCTCGCCGTCACTGTCCCACAACCGCCCGCAGATCTTGCAGCCTCGCCAGCGGCCGGGAGGAGGACGACGGCCGCAATGAGCTGCTCCATTCCTCGAAGGCGTTGCTAGCCGAGGCGGCGTCGAGGGCGCGGGGGTTGCAAACGGCCGGGGAGGAGAAAGTGCGGGAGGAGCTGGGACCTCGGCAGATCTCGCCGTCACCGTTCCGCCACCACCTGCTAGATCTTGCAGCCTCGCCGGTAGCCGGGATAATGATGACGGCTGCAGCAGATGTGGGAGGAGCCGAAGCCACGGCGAGCTGGTCCATTCCACGGAGGCTCTGCTAACAGAGGGCGGTTGGGGGCGTGGAGGTGGACGGCGCCGGCGGCCAGGGAGCAGAACGACGGCCGAAGAAGGTGTAGAAGGGCGTGGAGGTCGCCGGCGGCCAGGGAGGAGGACGACGACCAGAGAAGGTGCAAGAAGCCATAGAGGTCGCCGCCTAGCCGGCGGCCAGGGAGGAGGACGGCGGGGGATTGATTTGGGTCTCTGACCTGATTCGATGATAAGCAATGGTGGCAGGGGTAATTTGGTCCCTACAAAAATACGGTAGCAAAAAACCCATCCATAGCGTGTTGTACGTGTGCGTACACAGTGGCATACATTGCTGTTTTTATGATGAGCTAGGCCTTATGTATGGTCGTATGGCATACATTGCTGATGCCCTTACACGGACCTTGTCCAAGGCAAGCAACGAAACGAGCTTGGTCCATCGTCAGAAAGGAAAAACGAAACGCGCGCGCTTGGGTACGATTAATTGCCACCTCCATCTACAAATAAACATGCTTCTAATGTATAAAATTTCTCCATAAACATAACTATTTCTCCATAAACATAAAATTTCTCCATAAACATATATAACTGATAGTATAGTTATATCGTTGGGCGTGATACTTTTCAATCAAGTAATAAATTGCTAGGGTCACCAAAACACCGTTAGTTTTTGTCAAAGTCCATTAGAAATGCTTGTATTTGTGGATGGAGAAAAACAAGAAAAGAGTCAACAGAGTTACTATATCAGCAATATTGTCACTGCCTACTCCCTCTGTCCAAAAAATAGATCATTGCTAGCTCTAAAAATTGACACATTGTCTATAGCTCACATATACGATAGTTTCACATAAATATATACTATATCACTAAACTTAGTCAGCTCTCATACATACCATATCTTAAAATTCATGTTACAGCTGACTACAAATATGTAGCTCGATTTTCTTCTCTCTCCTTATCTCTCCTTCACATATACTTGTAGCTAGCTTATATTGTACTTGCTCTAAGGCTACGTTCGGCAGCAGCTAAAAGAGAGAAAATTTTATTCATTTATCACATGCATGCTTTTCGAATTACTAAACAATAAGTTTTTTTTAAAAAATTCTATAAAAAATTATTTTAAAAAATTATGTTAATTCATTTTTAAATTTAAAATAATTAATATTTAATTAATCATGTGTTATTTTTACGTATCTTCCTAATTTTTTTCTCTCCTCTCAAGGACATCCTGAGGCTGTGTTTTTCATTCTACTTCCCCAACACACATCTCTTTTTTCGCGTGCATGCTTTTCAAACTGTTAAAGGGTGTATTTTTTAAAAAAATTTTATATACGAAATTTGCTTAAAAAAATCATATTAATCTATTTTTCAAAAAAAATTAGCTAATACTTAATTAATCATATACTAATGAGTCGCTCCGTTTTACGTACGCGTGGGATTAGATCTCAACCCCACATGCCGAACTGTCATTGAAACAGGGAAAAAGCAGACGACTACTGACGTAAGGCATCGTCATATTGATCTTAATTAAGGGCAGAGCTACTTCCTTGTTTTTATTTAAGTATACTTCCCGGAATGCTTAATAATGTTTTTTCATAAACCTTTTACATATAAGTTTCTTTAAAGAATAACAAAATATCTATTTTTTAGCTTATAATAGCCATTACTCAATTAATAATATATGCTAATATGACTCATCACATTTTAAGTGTAATTAAAAAGCTCAAGCCACCCGCTTATTCGGCAAGCTAAGAGCAGGCTCACTAGTACAACTCCAGTCGCGGATGACCTTAACCTGACATATCATATAGAGTTTGAGCTAAAAATTTCTTTGCACAAGAATATGCTGTAGTTTATGATTGTCACTTTCTGCTTGCATGGGTAGTCATCTAGTATATTGCTACTACTCAATATTGTCTTAAATGCATCAGCTTTTGACTTGTCTTGGAGAGGGAGCTAATCTCTCGGACATACAAAACAAAATAATTTATTAATGCATAAATAATTAAATATTAGTTATTTTTTAAAAAATATATTAATATGATTTTTGAAAACAACTTTTGTATATAATTTTTTAAAAAACATAATGTTTAGTAGTTTAAAAAACATACGCGCAAAAAACGAGAGAAATGAGTTGAGAAAGTTGGATGAAGAACACACCCGCTCACCTTCTCTCAGTTCGCCATTTTTATCAATGTGAGCATTCCACAGCCGGCTTAAATGATCTGTTATTAGCCACGTTTCAATCTTTGGGATTTATAAGTTACTAATGCTGAGTTGTTTTGGTCAGTTTTTCAACTCATCTTTTTTGTTTTTCGCACGTACGTTTTTCAAACTGCTAAAACGATGTGCTTTTTAAAAAAATTTTAGACAAAGTTGATTTAAAAAATTATATTACTTTATTTTTCAAAAAATTTTAGCTAAAAATTAATTAATCGTATGTTAATGTATAAATCGTTTTGTGTGCCGGAGCTCTGACACATAGCCTAAATAAACCATAGAAGTCAAATTGACAAGAAAAAAGGAAACGAAAAATGATAAAAATGGATTAAGAGAGAGAGAGAGCGCGCTCTGATAAGGATACTGAAGAGGTAGCGTTCCCACCAATCCATGACGTACAGCCCAACGGTGACGTTGTACAGGAACAGCTTCCTGCCAATCCAGCTCATCTCCTCCTCAAAATCATCCCTAACGCTAAGCTTCTCTCTTTCGTTCCCTCCTCTCAGCCACTGCTTAATCTTTCCCGCCATATTACTGTAGCTGTTCTCTCTCTCGCTCAGTGTGCGCGTCGCTGCAGGGAGAAGACGCCTGTTGGTAACTGGTATTTGTAGCTGGGAGATCGAGCCGCTAGCTGCATCCCGGCCGGTCTTTTTTCTCCTCACACTTGCGACACCAATTCATTGCAGCAGCTTTGCTGAAACCATCTGACCATTGATTTGATGATCGTGCTATCACGGCCGTTGATTTAATATGCACTTTAATAGCGTGGGTCATTATAAAGGCGATATGCTCTACGCTACTTCTCTTTGCGTTTGTATAGCTTATAATCAACCCAGTTAGTTCCATGTACAACGCTTAACACTAAGTCGTCTCTATCCAAGTTAATTGATATCCATATTTTAAAAAAAAAGTTAATTGATATCCTAAATTGATATCGTATCCACTTCTGGAGAACCGATATTTGCTCGATCGACAAAAATCACAAATCTCTCGGATCTCTTACGAACCAGTACTAAAAAAATCTTTAGTACCGGTTAAAATATCTAATGACACATAGCTATCTTTAGTACCGGTTGGTGGCACTAACCGGTACTAAAGATCAACACTTTAGAATCGGTTCGTGACATAAATCGGTACTAAAAATAATATTCATCTTTAGTACAGACTAGTATTACCAACCGACACTAAAGATTATTTTCTTTTTATAGGTGTCTTCTTTCTCCTCCAGCCCGAGCCATTACTTCAAGTGTAAGAAAAAGGGAGAGAGGTGCTATCAAAATTTTTTGTGAAAATATTTCAGTGATATTATACAAATCGAAGAGATCTAAAAGGTTAGCAACTTCATTCTTTATTGATATATGGTTAACATTTTACATGTATAGCTATGTTCCTATACATTATTTTTCTCTAAAAAGGTATATGGAAAAATATGAGAGAGAAAAATTGTTTACAAAAAATTAGGGTACATCATAAAATTATAAACATTTGGAACTTTAAATTTTTTTTAAAAATAATTAAAATAAGAATAATACATGGAAAAATATATTTACTATTTTTTGAAACTGATAGAATTTATATATAATTAACCATGACTCCGATTAAATCCATTTAAAACTCATTATAATCGTAAATAAGAAGAATACATTAAAAATGTGTACCGTCAGTTTTTAGTTTAATTATGATGTTTTAAATTATTATATGATTATTTAATTACTTTTACTTTCAGGAACTTCCTTTACATTTGTTTATTTGATGTAGATGAATCGGCAATAGATGTACACCGTGGACCGACGGTCGAAGGAATTTATTGATGGCGTGTATTATTTTTTAAGTGTGGCCAAGACCTACAAGGCTAAGGGTTTTATATGTTGTCCATGCAAAAAGTACAAAAATCAAAAAGAGTATTCTACATCAACAACTCTTCATTTCCACTTATTGCAGTCGGGATTCATGCCTAGCTATAATTGTTGAACCTCGCACGGAGAGTTAAGAGTTGCAATGGAAGAAGATGAAGAAGAAAATGACAACATTCCAGACTGGGCTTAATACGGTGGATTTGCAGATAGTTCAATAGGCGATGTGGATGGAGCTGTTGAAGAAAACGATGGTGCGGATGATCTTGGTTAGATGTTGTGCGACACAAAGAAAGATTGCGAAAGTGAAAAGGAGGTCCAGAAATTAGAACGTATATTAACGAACCACAAAGCGTCGTTGTACCCAGGTTGCAAACAGGGGCACAAAAAGTTGGGTACCACGTTGTAATTCCTACAATGGAAGAAAAAAAATGGTGTGACTGACAAGGCATTTGGTGAGTTATTGAAACTCGCAAAAAATATTCTTCCAGAGGGAAACGAATTATCAAAAAAAACGTACGAAGCTAAAAAGATAGTCTACCTTCTAAGACTGGAAGTCCAGAAGATACACGCATGTTCGAATGATTGTATGCTCTATCGCGGTGAGAAGTACGAGAACTTAGAAGCATGCCCGGTTTGTAAGACACTACGATATAAGATTAGACGAGATGACCCCGGTGATGTTGACGGTCAGCCTTCGAAGAAGAGAGTTCCTGCTCAGGTGACGCGGTATTTCCCTATTATACCACGACTAAGGCGTTTGTTTAGGAACAAAGTGCATGCAAGAATGATGCGTTGGCACGTAGAAGAACGTAAACAAGGTAGGATGCTGAGACACCCTACCGATGGGTCGTAGTGACGAAACATCGACAGAACATTTCAAGACTTCGGAAAGGATGCACGAAACATAAAGTTTGGTTTAAGTACGGATGGCATGAATCCATTTGGAGAGATGAGCAGCAGTCATAGCAATTGGCCTGTGACCATGTGTATCTATAACCTTCCCCTTTGGTTATGCATGAAGCGAAAGTACATCATGATGCCGATTATTATTCAAAGCCCAAAGCAACCTGGTAACGACATTGATATGTACTTAAGACCATTGGTTGAAGATCTGAAACTGCTGTGGAAGAAAGAAGGTGTCACTATGTAGGATGAGGACAAACAGGAGCAATTTAACCTACGAGCATTGCTTTTTGTAACCATTAACGATTGGCCTGCACTTAGCAATCTATCCGGACAATCAAACGATGAGTATAACGCTTGCACCCATTGTATGGATGAAACTAACAGTACGTATTTGAAGCATTGTAGGAAGGTTATGTACATGGGCCATCATCGATTTCTTGTTGCAAGCCACCCTGTACGAAGGAAAGACAAACATTTTGAAGAGAAGGCAGACCACCGTACTAAGCCTAAACATCGTAACGAAAAAATCGTGTTTGCTATGATGAAAGATCTGAAAGTAGTATTTGGAAATGGACTTAGCAGCCAACCTATAGCAAGTGAAGATGGTCATGTGGTGATGTGAAAAAACAAGTATTTTTTGGGAGTTACCCTATTGGGAAGTATTACAGGTCTGCCACACAATCGACGTGATGCACCTAACTAAGAACCTTTGCGTCAACCTGCTAGGCTTTCTAGGTGTATATGGGAAGTCGAAAGATACACTTGAAGCATGTAATGATCTCAAGCATATGAAACAACATGATGGCCTTCATCCGGAACCGAAGGAGAAAGGAAGCTATTATTTGAGTCCAGCCAGCTACACTCAGAGCAAGGCAGAGAAAGAAGTTATGTTTGAATGCTTGGAAAGCATTAAGATACCGTCTGGATACTCCTCGAATATAAAGAGAATAATAAGCATGAAAAAGAAGAAGTTCACAAACCTAGAGTCTCATGACTGCCACGTGTTGATGACACAGCTGCTTCCTGTTATAATTCGAGGTATCCTTCTTGATAATGTCCGAACAACAATAACAAAGCTATGTGCTTTCCTGAACGCAATTTCACAGAAGATCATCGATCCAGATAGATTAACAGCCCTACAAAATAACGTCACCTTTGAGATGATTTTTCCACAATCCTTCAACAATATAATGACATATCTTCTATGTCACCTTGTCAAAGAGATCGGTATTCTCGGTCCTGTTTACTTACACAACAAGTTCCCTTTCGAGAGGTACGTGGGCATTCTAAAGAAGTAAATTTCTAACCGTTCTCGTCCGGAAGTAAGCATCGCCAAAGAGTATGGAACAGAAGAGGTAATTGAGTTTTGCGTAGAATTTATTGAAAGCCTTCGTCCAATCGGGATCCCGAATCAAGCCATGATGAGAAACTATGAAGAAAGAGGACTCTTGGAAGGAAATCAATAATGACTACAGACAATGATTTATTCCGTAAAGTACATTTCACAGTTTTGCAACAATCTTCGTTGGTGGCTCCTTACATCGAGGAGCACTTGGCAATTGTTCCCTCCAAAAAATCAGTAAGTCTGATGCCTGGATTACACGTCATCACATTGATACTTCCCCGCTTAGTTGCGACAACATCTGATGGGTAACGAGATGATTGACCAACAAGTAGCCTTCTTGGCGAAGGGACCATCTTGCTTAATCTCGATATTCCAAGGATATGAGATCAATGGGTACACATTTTACACAAGAGCTCAAGACAAAAAGAGTACGAACCAGAACAGTGTTGTTTGTATCAATGCCATGAGATATGATGGGACAACTAGCACGTATTATGGTGCCATCAACGATATATGGGAACTCGACTATGGACCTCTGAAGGTCCCTCTGTTTCAGTGCCAATGGGTTAGGCTGACTGGTGGAGGTGTAATGATTGATGATTGTGTCATGACAACAGTTGACTTTAACAGGGTTGGATACTTAGACGAACCATTTATCCTAGCCAATGATTTAACGCAAGTTTTCTACGTGAAGGACATGTGTAGCAAACCAAACAAGGGGAAAGGGCCCGACAAGCCAAAGCGCCACGTGGTTCTCCTAGGAAAATGGAAAATCGTTGGAGTCGAGGATAAAATTGACGAAGATTACGATCAGTTTGATGGGCAACCTTCGTTCACTGTGACAATTGACCCAAGCATCCTCCTATCAAATGAGGACACCTCTTACTTACGCAACGATCATAGTAAAGGAACATTCGTTAGGAGAAAGTACGTGAGGTCAACCATCACGTTGTAAATTATTTTTAATGTATTGAAGGTCCCTCTGTTTCAATTGTTTTTATTTAACATAGGTTGGTGTATGGACGATGTAAATTATTTTGAATGTATTGAAGGTCCCTCTGTTTCAATTGATTTTTAATATATTCTCCTTATTTTTATGATTTTTTATTTATCATAGCTAGTTTTACAGTTGATTATATATGATTTTTAAAATTTATTATAATTTTTAAATTTTTTTAATGTATTTTACTTATTTTTATATTTTCTATTTTTAATGGACTTAGTGGAAAAAAATTTGAAAATAGCGGAAAATATCTTTAGTCTCGATTGGTGGAAACAACTGGGACGAAAGATAAGGGTATATATATTTGTCGTTTCGTATTCTTGGCGCACCGATCGGGACTTAGCGTTTTTCATCTCTCTCGCTCTCTCGCCATCGTCGTCGTCGTCGTCACCGCCCGAACTCCAACGCCACTACAGCCACCGTCAAAACTATCCTCCTCCTCCATCGCTACCACCCCCGCCGAAGACGGTCAGAGCCCTAATCCACGCCGCCGCCGCCTAGGTTGGTCTCCTCCGCCGCCACCAAGGATGGCCCAATGCCACCGCCGCCACCGCCGGCCGGCCGCCACCGGCCACATGGACGAGCCGACGCACGGTGGACCGAGTCCACTGTGTGTCGGCATGCCTTTGGGAGGGCTGACAGGCTAGGCCCACCTGTCAGTCCCTCCCAGATTTTTGAAAAATAAAAAAAAATTAATTTAAGAAATACATTACAAACGTAAAAAATATAAATTAAAATTAATACATTATACAATAAAAATAATAAATTAAAAATTAAAGTATAAATAATAGGTGAAAGATCTATTTACAATGTTTAGAATCTTATAAAATTTATATTTATATAATTCCATTGAAAAATCATTAAAATAGTTAGAAAATAAGGAGAACACACTAAAAATATGTTTAGAATTTTAAAAAACTTCTACAAATAATTAAATATAGATAATTTTTAAAAATATATTTACAACTTGTGCTATATTTTAGTTATTCAATGCAAATATTGTAATAACCTAACGATTGTTTTGTTGCAAGGGTTGGACGCGGGCGACTCTCAAGTTGAATTACATGATTCGAGGGTCGCCAAGCAACACGCTAAGGCAAGTTATGTGAACAATTCGATATGACATGTTAATTCTAATTATATGTATACCTAGTTCAATTAACTATGTGGATATATATAACAATATAAATATAGGTTGCATATTTCTTAAGTAAGTGAATTTTAGAAGTTCTTCGTAGTTGTCGACAATGTGGATATATATAACAATATACATGTAGGTTGCATATTTCTTATGTAAGTGTAATTTAGAAGTTATTTGTAGTTGTTGACAATGTGGATATATATAACAATATACATGTAGGTTGAATATTTCTTAAGTAAGTGAATTTTAGAAGTTCTTTGTAGTTGTCGACAATATGGATATATCTAACAATATACATGTAGGTTGAATATTTCTTAAGTAAATGAATTTTAGAAGTTCTTCGTAGTTGTCGACAATGTGGATATATATAACAATATACATGTAGGTTGTATATTTCTTAAGTAAGTGAAATTTAGAAGTTCTTCGTAGTTGTCGAAAATATGGATATATATAACAATATACCATTCACCAAAAGTAATTTACATTTTCTGTATTATTTAATGTTACGAACAGATGTCAGGTCATGATGATGAATAGGTACTCTTGGACGAGATCAATGAGGGCAACAGCCAGTACTAGGCAGACGAGGACCCCAATCAGTACTTGTATGAGGAGGAGAACGAGTAGAGGAACGCGGAAGGAAACAAGGATGAGCAACTGGCCAGCAAACTGAGCGTTGGTACGAAGAAGGCACACGGACAACGAGGTGTCACGAGGAAGGTGGAAGGGAGACACATCATAACTGAAGTGAACCCAGACAGTGAACCAGTTGCCCACGCTGATGCAGCAAGAAAGTTTGTGTCACACAACAGTTGGGTCGTGAGGGATCACATGCCCATCAGCATACAGAACTGGTGCCAAACAAGGTCACGCGGAGATGTGGAAGAAACGTATCTCCCAAATACAGAGAAGGACATACGGGGACGTGGAAGAAACGTATCTTCCAAATACAAAGAATGACATGTTGTGGACCACCATGCTCGAGACCTTCATGATCCCTGAGGCCGATTAGGCCAAAATGAAGGCTTGGACTTTGAAAAAGGTGGCCCAACAATTTTAGGGCTACAAGAAAGATTTGTACAACAAATATATCCTGAAGGATCTGACACCGGACTTTGACACATTCACCAAACTAAATGATCATTGGGAAACATTTGTGGCCTACAAGACAGGAGTGCCAGGGCAAGCCAAGATAGCGAAAAACAAAGCCAATGCCTCCAAGAAGAAGTACTTTTACTGACTAGGGTTGGGCGGTTACAAGAAGGCAGTGCCTAAGTGGCAGAGAATGTAGGATGCTTTAGCCGAAAGAGGTATAATTCCGGCCACACTTGATTGGCCTGAACGATCAAAACATTGGTATTACGCTCATGGGGGTACACTGAATGCTGCTGATGGCTCCCTAATCTTTGGCGATGACATATGCCAAGCAGCTTACTGTCTCGTGGATGCTCTAGAGGCCTCTGCTAAGGGAAGATTCCATCCGGACAAAGAGAAGGACGAGCTTACGCTCGCACTACAAAATCCGAAGCACCTAGGATGGACGCGCGAAAAAGGCGTGATTGCATGAAAGTACGGGTTTAAAGATGACATCCACACATACCGGAGTCGCATGAGAAACAAGAGAGATTAGGATGCAAAGTTGATTAATCTTGAAATGAAAGTCACGAGCTACAACCAAAGATTGCAAGAGGAGGTGGCAAGACAGGTTGATATATGCCGATGTGAGCGGAGCCAGCAGACCCAGCCGTCTGTTCCACCCGTCATGGTTAGCCCCTTAGGAAATCGAACTTCTACAGGGCAAGTAGGAGATTGGGCCAACGAAGTTGCAGTAGGGCCAGCCGACGACGAACCACCGTGCCCCGTGGATGAAATCACGCAGTGGATACCATATGAGCTGCATATTCCCTTCAAGAACTTATCAATCAAGGTATGCTCGTAGTTTGCACATCCACATTTGAAGACTTCGAAAATGGTCCATATGTTACTAACTAACCTCTTTTCTCGTGAAGGTGGCGAAGGGCATGGCAATACACCATACAAGTCCAGCGAGACGCGATGTACCACTGTAGGCCAATTCCACCTCGATACTCGAAGGTCAAGGTGAAACGGGTCTGCCCACGATTTGATGATCTCTAGCTAACCATCCTCAGAGGAGATGGGGAGAAGAAATTAGGAGAGGCAGCCCACGCCATCATATATGGTGCAAACGCTACATCATGCCTCCCAAGCAAGCAACAGTGTCTGTTCCTACATCTCCACTGCCGCAGCCTGACAATCCTCGGTCTCTATCATCTCCACCATCTCCTCTGCAACCTCAGTCTCCAGCGTCACATCCATCTCCATCGCAACCTTGGTCTGCACCGTCTCCTCCATCTTCACCGCCACAACCAGCTGCAAGTAGTAGGCAACAATAGTCTTGCCCACCTTGTTCCACGCCGTCAAAGTCCACACAAACGAAGAAGCCAAGACTTGATGAGCCAAAGAAAGCTACTCTCAAGAAAAGACCGTATGATAAGACTGACGAGGAGATTGACGAGGAAGTGAAAAGGCAAGTGAAGGAGTATTTTAAGTCATGGAGTCCACAGAAGAAGACTCCAATAGACCTGGTAACTAAGGCCTTTTTTTAGAAGATGAGCGAACCCACGAGAAAGACCTTCGATTGCTCAATTCGCAAGTCTTATGGGAAGAGCACAAGAAAAACAAAGGCTGTCCCTCGGCTTGGAATGCAAGAAAAACAAGCGGTTTCCCTGATGCCATTGAACCTTGACATTACTTTACTAGAATTTATGGCAGATACAAATCATAGCAAAGAGCAACTGCTGGGGATAGCCCCTATCAAGAACACCACAGAAGAAGATCTAAAACATCCATACACAATCGACGCACCACTTGTCAAGCCAGAGCTAGTCAAGAACATACCTACACAGATGTACCGATTCCATCAATGATACATGGATCAATCAGCTCATGGTAGGATTATATTCGAGACAAGAATTAAAGATGAAGATTTCTTTCGTGAGATGTACGATATGTGGATTAACTTCAAGGATGTGTACGACGTATACCAACAAGACGCCCTTGATGTCTCTCTTCTCGCTTGTTGGGTTCTGTAAGTGTCATTTAATTTTATTTCGTTCATTAGCCCGTCACATGTAACATCAAAGATTTAACGTCTTTTTTCACTATAGAATGGAGATTCAAAATTGTTGTAGGCATGGATACTTCAAGTGTGGTTTCATGGACGCCTACATAATCAACGAGAAGACTGTAGATGACAAGCCATACAAAACCGAGCAAAACATTTACAAATTCCTGGTGCAGCAATATTTTAAGAAGTTCATACTCTTGCCTTACAACACAAAATAAGTTTTTACCGTCTCTTGTACCAATTTGCTTCTCGTATTCATAACATGATATGTACACCACATTTCATGCAATTTGTAGATTCCACTGTGTCCTTTTTCTCATAAACATGTCTAGCAGCAAGATTCATGTCATGGACTCTATGCGGAAACCAAGGGATACTTTCAACAAAATCTTTGACATTCTTAACAGGTAATGTCGCTACTATGTAGATCAAACCATCATTAATTATAGTTTGCAACTGCAGGGCATGGACAAAATTCCGTAGAAATGTCCGCAGGGAATTTAAGGAACAACTGACTGTGAGGATGGACTTTTCGGTACTAACATGATCCAAAATTATATATCTTATTTATTCTATAATAGAAATATTTCATAAGTTCGTTTCTCTTTTAATGTTTACGACAGGAACAGGGGACCAACTTGTGCGGCTATTATATTTGTGATTTTATTCACTGCATAGTACAAGACATTAACAATGATAACAATGTAAACACCATTCTAGAATTATTTACACTTTTCTCATTGATTTAATATATTCATATCTCATTTTTTTTTAAAACGACAGGTTATTTGGATAAATGACCAACTCCCCTCGACAGATTACATAAAGGTTGTTCAAGAACAACTGATCGGATTTCTTATGGACGAGATTGTTAATCCGTCAGGAGAATTCCACGACAACAGACAACCTATTCCTCGTCACGAACAGTTCACCTCTTAGCTTTTGTAATATATGATAGAACATTAGAAATTAACAACGACTATACAAATATCAAAAATGTATTTAATTCTCATTGTACATAAGTAATATATACCAACAATTATATATACGTGATGCTATATACAAATATATATTAATCATATGTGTATGTATTTACTTATATTTATATATATATATGGGAATGTGCAAAATTACACCCGGCTGCATGATAACTAAAACGCTCCCCTCACATACACCCCCTTCCCCCCCATCCCGGCAGAACTCCCCCCACACCTTTCCCACCGCAGGTGCTCTTCCCACCCCCCTCCTCCCTGAGCACCCTCCACCCCGCACCTTTTGAAAAACATCGTATAGTAAAATAATTTTTAACACCTTGTCCGTGGCATAGTATTCTATAAGTAAAATACATAAAATTTAACAATGTACCCATCCCGCACCTTTTAAGTAGGGAGTAAATTATATACTTGATGTGCAAATCGTGCGATGTACCCATCCCGTACCTTTTATGTATGGAGTAAATTATTTACTTGAAGTGAAAATCATGCCATGTATCCATCCTGTATCTTTTAAGTAGGGAGTAATTTATTTACTTGAAGTGTAATCGTGCCATACACCTCTATCCCAAGTTTCAGTCAATGTTAAATAAAATGATTTACCCCTAATTAATTTTTTACTACATGTATTGGAGCCTCATGTATGGGATTAAAATCTATACTAATATTTTTAATCCCATGTGTATTTATCAAGACATTTTTGTTTTTAGTAATGTATTTATTTCGTTAGACACGTTCGCATTCAGTAATTAATTCACTCTGCTTTGCCATGATTGAGTAAAAAAATTATGAGTAGTTATACGCAAGTAATAATTCTTCTATTAATCATAACAATATCATCAAGAACAAAGTGATATCATGAGAAATTGTATTTTGGTTCTATCAGACAACCAATAAAAAATCACACATGTGTGACAAATACACATTCATCTTGATCTAAGAAAAATTAAAAAAATGCAGTCGATACAACATCCCAAGATGCCAAAAACGACCACCACCAAAATTTTTTTAAAAACAACACCACCACCAGTTCAATTAGATGTCTCCTAGAATCACCATGTCATATCATCATCGTTGGAAAATTTGCACAATCCAACAGAAGTCAAGGAGGATCCATAAAAAAAACACAAAGGCCTCGTAACTGTAGCAGGGAGTCTTGGCAAGACAGCAACTTCCCTCTCTGCTGCTCCTTTCGACTTCCCTCTCTGCTGCTCCTTCCCATTGATGCTAGCGCCAGTAAGGGGTGCGCTCCAGTTCCCCCACGCCACAGGATTCATTCATGGATAAAAAAAATTAGACATCACTGCTGATGGATAAAAAAAGTCATTTGCTATCTCCTTCAATGACAACGAGAACACATAGCCATTCACCGCCGCTGGCCACATCACTCACCGGAGCTGTCATCCCCACTCACTTCCTAGGATCAAGTAAAACATCAAAGTATCCATTAGTAGCTTCATCAAACCGGATTTATTGAATTTAAAACAATAGAAAATTACAAAACAAGGGTACTATGTACTATGCTGCTTGCCTTTAGTATGCAGTGATCTAATTTTTTCCAACATGTTTCCTCTAAGGTACTAAGGTCTAGCATAAAAAAGGTACAAAGGCCTGTGGAGCTGTAGAAATTGTTGCACCTAGTATATAAATAAAGATCTAATCTCATGTTAGCTCCTAAACTAACAATATGAGAGCAAACAAACAAATAAATGCACTAATTAAGAAAAACTGAACTATGAGCATTCCTATCTAAAAAAATAATGGAGAAACACATCTGAATCTTCTACCCAAAAACTGAAATAGATAAACTGAGCTAAAAATTGAATCAACCAATAGGGCCTCTCAAGCTGAAGTATCTGGTGCTTCCAACAAAGATCAGAAATGGACACTTGAGCCACAACATTTTTTGTTAAGATGATGGGGAACGCAAAGATCAGAAATGGACACTTGAGCCACAACATTTTTTGGTAAGATGATGGGGAACGCAGAGAAAACCAATACGACAGGCTTGGGGCAAGAAGATGGTGAATGCACCTCTTTCGACTAGCGGTCACGCCCTATGCCTGCTTCGCTCGGCCATGGGCTCCAGCGCGGGCACAAGTGCAGACTGCAAACCGGCACAAGTGCAGACTGCAAAATGTGAAGGAATAAGAATACAGGAGCAAATTACCAGAATTGCAGCAGCAAATCAGCAAAAACAAGAAAGAAGCAAAGTAAAAAGTTGAGAACTCTATGGATTCAGCTGCTTACCCACGTTACCATCGTGCATTGCAGATCAGTGACGCCGCTGCCGTGGGAGGGAGGTAGCGAGGTGCCCCGGCACCGATCCGGTGCTGTTGTGACGTGTAGCCCTATAAAATACCTCCACGTATCGGCGAGGATGCTAGGTACAAAGGATGCTTGGAGGAGGGGGTGAGGGGAGGCCTGATCTGCTGCCAGATCTGTCGAGGGAGGAATCAGGAGGTCGCGCATATGGTGTGGTCGACGCAGTCAGCAGCTCCTCCCCGCAACCTACCGTCAACTGCCGCCTCCTCACAAGATCCCGTCGATGCCATTTCCAATTTATGGACGGGGTGAGGAAGGTAGCACTAGATCAGGTGAGGAAGATGACTGGAACCACCTCACCTTTCCGCGCCAACCGATGTTGGCAGCGCCCCTAATATCCTCTTCGCCAAGACACTGGACGAGATGCAAATCCCAAGATCTGAATTAAAGCCGAGTTTAGCCCCTTTTCATGGAGTCATCCCAGGGCAGTCATCTATGCCACTCGGGCAAATCACTCTTCCAGTCACCTTCGGCACTCGAGAGAATTTCCGCACAGAAAATGTCAGCTTTAAAGTCGATGACTTTGAAACTGCTTACCATGTAATCCTTGAAAGACCTGCGCTTGCCAAATTCATGGTAGTCCCGCATAACACCTATCTGATGATGAAGATGTCCGAACCTAATGGAGTCATCTCCCTGCGCAGCGACAAGGAAAGCTGTGACATGGCTCAATCTCGCGAGAGATTGCTTGGCCAACAGGAGGTCCGACTGGCCGCATCAACATCAGGCAAAGAAGAAATCCCAGCAAAGAAGGTGACGCCAAGACGAAGAAGCTTCCACTTGATCCCTCTGACCCCTCCAAAACTGCTGTAATAGGTGACGAGCTGGATTATAAATAGGAAAGCGCGCTCATTACCTTTCTACAAAATAATAAAGATATATTTGCGTGGAAACCATCTGATATGCCTGGTATTCCTAGAGAGGTGATTGAGCACTCGCTAAATGTTAAAGAGAATGCAAAACCTATCAAACAACGGCTTCACTGCTTTGCGCAAGATTGGAGAGACGTTATTAAGGAGGAACTCGCCAAGCTTTTGGCGGCTGGATTCATCAAAGAAGTTTACCATCCCAACTGGTTGGCCAACCCAGTTTTAGTTCGGAAGAAGACAGGACAATGGCGTATGTGTGTTGACTATACCGATCTCAACAAGTCTTGTCCCAAGGATCCTTTTGGTTTGCCCCGCATTGATCAAGTCGTCGACTCGACCGCCGGCTGTGAGCTTCTGAGCTTCCTTGATTGTTACTCGGGATACCATCAAATCAGCTTGAAGGTTTGACTGCTTGAAGACATATTTATCACCCCATTCTTGAAGGTCCATCAAAAACGCTGGAGCTACATATCAACGCATGATCTAGAGGTGCCTTCAGACCCAACTCGGGAGGAACGTGGAGGCTTATGTCAATGATGTTATCATCAAGACCAAGTGAAGACAGGATTTGATTGCCGACTTAGAAGAAACTTTTTCAAATATTCGAGCCTTCAGGATGAAGTTGAACCCAGAAAAGTGTACTTTCGGAGTACCGTCAGGGAAGTTACTTGGGTTAATGGTGTCTCATCGTGGCATTGAAGCCAACCCAGAGAAGATCAACGCCATTCAGAACATGAAGCCGTCGAGTACCCAGAAGGATGTCCAGAAGCTTACTGGATACATGGCAGCATTAAGCCGGTTTGTTTCTAAACTCGGGGAACGAGGCATGTCCTTTTTCAAGCTGCTCAAGAAAACGGATGAGTTCCAATGGACCCCGGAGGCCCAGAAAGCTTTTGAAGACTTCAAGAATTTCCTCACAATGCCACCCGTGTTAGCCTCACCTTATCCTCAAGAGCCCATGCTACTCTACGTTTTCGCAACTTTTTAGGTGGTCAGCACGGTCCTGGTCATAGAACGAGAAGAAGAAGGACGAGCTCAGAAAGTTCAAAGGCCAATTTATTTCATCAGTGAGGTGTTGGCCGGATCCAAAACACGCTATCCCCAGGTACAAAAATTATTATATGGAGTTTTAATTACCGCCAGGAAGTTAGCTCATTATTTTCAAAATCATTCGGTTACTGTGGTTACATCTTTTCCACTCGGCGATGTCATCCATAACCGGGAGGCTACTGGGCGTATCGCAAAGTGGGCTTTGGAGTTGATGCCATTGGATATTACTTTCAAAGCAAGAACATCTATAAAGTCCCAAATTCTGGCTGACTTTGTGGCCGAGTGGACCTAGTGCCAAGGAGACGTACCTAGGGAGGAGCTGCAATACTGGACCATGCATTTTGATGGGTCTAAACGAGTCACCGATACAGGAGCTGAAGTTGTCTTAATTTCCTCGACTGGAGAGAGACTGCGGTATGTTCTTCAGATACACTTTGCAGCTTCACACAATGTGGCCGAATATGAAGCCTTACTTCATAGCCTAAGACTTGCTGTATCTCTCGGTATACGTCGAATGATTATACGAGGAGATTCCTAGTTGGTAGTAAATCAGGTTATGAAGGATTGGTCTTGTTTAAACGACAATATGGCTGCTTATTGTCAAGAAGTTTGTTAGCTAGAAGACAAGTTTGATGGCTTGGAGTTATCTCATGTCTTAAGGCACAACAATGAGGCGGCAGATCAATTAGCCCAGTTTGGCTCTAAACGAGAGGCAGCCCCGACTGATGTCTTTGTAGAGCATCTCCATGAGCCAATTGTTGCTAAAAAGCCAACCACCGAAGAAGAGGTCACAAACCAGGTTTCCATGCTTGATGCTGACTGGAGAACACCCTTTATCAATTTTCTGACTCGGCAGAAGTTACCCGAAGATCGAGATGACGCAGAGCGAGTCCGATGTCGTAGTCAGAATTACGTCATGGTTGCTTCGGAGTTGTACAGGAGAAGCTCATCTGGAGTCTTGTTAAGATGTGTTACACCCGAGGAAGGATGACAATTGCTGCAAGATATTCACTCGGGATTTTGCGGCAGTCATGCTGTAGCACGTACTTTGGTGGGCAAGGCTTACCGGCAAGGTTTTTTCTGGTTCACGGCGGTTACCGATGCGGACAAGGTGGTTCGAACCTGTGAAGGTTGTCAATTTTTCGCTCAACAAAGTCATGTTCTAGCCCAAGAGTTGCAAACAATTCCGCTTTCATGGCCCTTTGCCGTTTGGGGTCTGGATATGGTTGGTCCCTTTAAAAAGGCTCTAGGAGGTATTATGCACCTATTCGTTGCAATTGACAAGTTTTTTAAGTGGATTGAGGCTAGGCCGGTTGCTATAATAACGATAGATAAGGCGCCAGATATTATCTTAAATATTGTGCATCGGTTTGGTATTTCAAACAAGATTATTACCGATAATGGGACTCAGTTCACTGGAGGTGTTTTTAAAGAATTTGGTAAAGATTTTGGAATCAAGATTTGTTATGCGTCAGTAGCACATCCTAGAAGCAATGGATAGGTTGAACATGCTAATGGTATGGTTCTTCAGGGTATTAAGGCTCAAGTCTTTGATAGATTGCATCCCTATGCTGGTAGATGAGTTCAAGAGTTGCCTTCGGTTTTATTGTCATTACGGACTACACCTAGTCGGGCTACGGGTCAGTCGCCTTTCTTTTTAGTTTTGGGTTAATTGGATCCATGGCACTGCAAATATGACATATTAGAAAAATGTCACTACTATTCGTGATATCGGCTACGTGCCACTGGAATCTGGGGAAATTGGAACCATGCCACTCCCGTCCATTTTTCTGTCAACCTCCGTCTAATCCTACCTGTGAAATGTCACTTTTGCCCCTTCCCCTTCCATCTCTCTTCTTGCTCTCTCCCGATGAAGAGACGAGATGACCTTCTGAATCAGGCATCTACGGGCTGTCCTCGCTGTCGGTCTCGACGAGTACATCATCGTCAAGTGCCGCGCCCTTGCCAGTGCCCTCGTCATCAGCCATGGCGGCGCTGGCGCTGGCAGGGGCAGTAGCGTCGACGTCGCCGTTGCCGCTTGTGTTGCTGCCGGCCGTGGCGTTGGAGCTGGCGTTGGTGATGGCTGGGGATCGACCTTGTCACCGGTGTTGCTGTCGTCGACCATGACAGCGGCAGTGGGATCGACCTCGTCGGTGACGGTGGTGTTGTCGACACTGCCGCTGGCGCTGGCGTCGACCTCGACCTCATTGCCGGTGTTGCTGCCATCCAAGGCACTGGCCTAGGGCCCACTTGTCGGCGTCCTCCATCCACTGCCTCCTCCTCAAGTCTGTCCTCCTCCACATCGACGCGCACCTCTCGACCGCGCTCCTCTCCGTTTACTCCGCGCTCGGCAGCCCGGACCACGCGCGCAGGCTATTCGACGAAATGCCCGAGCCAGGCCTTGTCCCGCCAAGGTGGAGGAGACGCGAAGAGAGGAAGAGAGAGTGTGCTAATGGAGATTGACAGAAAAATGGACGGGAGTGGCATGGTTCCAATTTCCCCAAATTCCAGTGGCACGTAGCCGATATCATGAATAGTAGTGGCATTTTTCTAATATGTCATATTTGCAGTGGCATGGATCCAATTAACCCTTTAGTTTATGGGGTTAAAGCCATGTTGCCGAGTGAGATGGAGTTTGAATCTCTTCGAGTTCGTAATTTCAATGATGAGCGTTATGATCAAGACCGAGTTGATGACTTGACTCGACTGGAAGAGGCTCGTGAAGCTGCACTTGTCCAGTCGGTGAGATATCTCCAAGGACTTCGGTGTTATCATAATCGTAATGTTCGATCACGAGCATTTATTGTTGGTGATATGGTTTTGAGAAAGATTCAAACAATGAAGGATAGACATAAGTTATCTCCATTATGGGAAGGACCTTACATGATTGCTGAAGTCACTCGGCCAGGAGCGTATTGTCTGAAGCGTGAAGACGGGACAATTGTGGAGAATTCATGGAATATTAAACACCTTCGTCGATATTATACTTAACATCAAATTTTTTGTATTATGTTCTTCTCGACTGCCGTCTTCAAGTAATTTGCCTTCTTGAGTTGTCAGTCGGAGGCTATGCGTATCAATAAAGTATTAAGCTTTTTAACAATAACTTGTTTATATTTGGTTTATCATTGTTTATTGTTCTGACTTGAGTTAAGTAAATAAGGACTAAAAATTTTTTGATGACTTAATCAAGTTTAGGCTTGGTAACAGTCGGACAAAAATTTTTAAGAAATTCAGTGCGAGACTCAGCTCAGGGCATAAACATAAATAAATTGAGTAATTACAAGTTGGATCACAAGAGTTATTTACATCAAGCATTTATCCCTGGAAGTTTTCAACAACATCGGCATCAATCTTCTTGGTAGACTCTTGAGCTTCATTTATCAGCTCTAATGCTTGTTCATCAGTAGTGTCGTCTGCAAAGCCGTCTCCTATAGAATTTATGTCTACCCGGGGATAGAGAGACTTTGTCATTGCTAGAGTTTGACTCACACTCATAGTAGCAGCATCAGTAATATTTTCTATATATTTCTTCGAAGCTATCCTGAGTTTGTGAAAGATCTCATCTGCATCTTTAACACTTGTTCCTAAGCCATTCTGATAAATTGCTGACAGGATTGGCGTGGCCGCATTAGCATATCATCCCTGATTCTCTTGGCTCTCTAGACCTTTTCAGCAAAGACTTCAAATTGAGCACGTGATTTAACTTTATTGGCTGCAAGATTGGTAAAATTCAGATTATATTGATGATCAAGATGAGTTGAATTAAGGAATATAAGTTCTATGAGGTTACCTTCAAGCTCTGCTGTGACTTTATCTTTATCTGATTCAAGCTTGGCATTGTCGTTTTCTACCTTCTTTAATTGAGCCTTGAGGGATTTAATCTCGGATAAATTGGCTAATGCATAAAGACATAGAGTTAATAGAGTTGAACAGATTGACTAAGAGCAGATGAGTTAATTTTTCTTACCTCCAATTGAACTGCGAAGTTTCAAATTTATATCTCGAAGCTTGTTGATTTCTTCTCGCAAGACAGTTTCTCTAGCTATGGCTTCCTCCTTGGCCTCTTTGAGCTCTTGTTGGATGTTCTCTAGGGAATTGACATGAGGTACAAGTTTCTCCAAGGTGTCAGACTTAGCCTGAGAGCGACGATATATTCTCTGCATTGCAAAAATAAGTCAGCCGATTGTATATGAATTAGCAATTGAGATATGATGAGTTTCTTCTCACATTCATTAGTCGGGTGGCTTCATTGAGGCTAGCAACAAGCATATCTCGTACTTCAGCTTCTTTTTGCTTGTTTAGTATGATATCTTGTTTCTTGCCTTCTGCATCGCGCCACTCGATCTTGACTGCAGGCAATGAGTCTTCTGTAGATTTCAGCCAGATAATTTCTTCATCTTCTCCAGTTGTTTGTTCTAAAGTAGATGAGAAAGATAGAACTCAGGAAGCGTGTTCAAGACAAAGATTTGATGATTGATTGGTTTACCTGTTGTCGCTCCGGGATGGTCTTCTTGAGTGGCAACATCCCTAGTTGTTTGATTCTTGTTGATTTCTTCGGCAGCTAATGTTGGATCTTCAACTGGTGTTTCTTGGTTGACTGGGATTTGCTCTTCCTTGCCCGGCTGGTTGTCAGTCGGGGGTCCTTGAGTTGTTGTTTGTTTAGAAGAATCTGACTGGTTTCCAGTCGGGGAAGCTTGACTGCAGTCGGGGGCTCTTGTCCAGGAGTAGTCTCACTTGGGAGAGGGTTCTGGGACCCTTGTTCTATGGTTTCTTGGTTCTCCGGCACTACAGTTGGGGCTGTTTTTTCTGTTTGACCGGTAGGATCTATGTCTTGAGGTTTTCTGCAGAAGATGATACATGGTGATCGAAGTGGAATTAGATAAGTTTTCAGGAAAAAAGACAACACCAGTCGTATGAAGGATACCTGTTGGATTTTCTGATCTTTGGAGCAGATCTGGTGGATGGCCTAGTTGAGCTGATATTAGCCTTGGGTGTTTGGACTTCTTCAGACTCTTCATCTGAGTCATCAATGACTAGCTTCCTCTGTTTGCTTGCGCGTTTGCTAGTTTCTTCAACGGTGGCTGCAGCTCTTTTGTTTTTTTGGTTGGGGTTTGATCTTTGGGCCGCCAGTTGGCTTCCTGGTAGTCGGCTAGGCTGGTACATCTTCATGATAAACCTTGTATGGTCGAGAGATGATCAGAGTATTTGTCTGCAAGCAATTTTTTCTTTAAGAGACATTGAAGAGCATGCCGAGATAAGAATCATTAAAGCTGTAGGGTTTACTTATGGGAGGAGGTGGTCGATGAATGTTGCAGGGAAGAACTGGTAGTTTATTGCTTTAGTCTACTACAATCCTAGTGGAGAAGATTTTGTACATACGAGCGCACAAGACTTGGAAGTTTAAAGATTCTCGATCTTCCCGGTTGGGGTCACTTTGTCCTTCATATTCGAAGGCTGGCTTGGATCTTTCTTTGATGGGAGCCAGTTGGCATTTGATGAAGTACCGAGTGATTTGTTCTCCTTGGAGACCCTTATTCTTCATTTCAAGAATTTTTGCTAGATTGTTTGCTTCTACCCAGTCTTGGTTCTCGGCAAGGCATTCCAGTTGGCCTATTGGATTGGCAGAAGACCGATGAAGTTGGGCAGGCTGGGGGCTGGGTTAGAAATGTAAAACCAGTTCGCATGCTAGCTCTTGTTGGAAGATTTCAAGGGAAGAGGAAAGTAATCTTTGCGAAGAGTGCCGCGGAGTTAAAATCCGACGCCACCAACAACACAAGGGTTATCCTTGGTCGGGTGGGCCTTAAGAGAAAACGTGTGGCAGAAAAGATTGAAATGGGGATAGATTCCAAGGAAGGCTTCACATACATGGATGAAAATGGCAATGTGCAGTATAGTGTTTGGGTTTAGATGATAAATTTTGAGACCGTAGTAATCAAGAATGCCGCGGAAGAATTCAGAAGTTGGCAGACCAAATCCGCAGTAGAAAAAGTGGGTAAAGACCACAATCTCACCAGTATTTGGAGTTGGGAACTCTTCGTCATACGCCGGACGCCAGCCAATAATTTTCTTTGTTGGGAGGACTCTATCCTTCACCATTTCTTTCAGAGTTGATTCCTTTACGTCAGAGGTTGCCTATTGGTCGAAGGGAATTTCTCTCTTCCACCATGAGTGAGATTTGAGGAGGATTGAGTTTGGTGTTGGAAGCAAGGATTTTTGGGGAGGATGTTAGGAGCGGGATGAGCGCAATGGATTTTGATGGGATTTCGAATAGCTGGATGAGTGGATTTGGTGGAATTTGTATTGTAGGTTTTTGCGGAGGAGCTTGTGAACAGGAGCGTGAAAGGGGAAATTTTTCAGAAGTTGAAGCGGTGGGGAAGACGATGGCGCTTCAGTGATTTTTTTAGGGTATCGGTAGGTTTTCCTTTATTTGGGTCGAGGCCCATGGGAAGCTTACAGCCCATGATTCAGGTGTGGCTTGTCACGTGTCTTTAGGGACTTAAGCAAATTTGCCTTGGCAATATGCACGTGTTCTATTGCCTAGTACCTTTAAAATTCTTCCATACAATGGTTATGCAACTTTGGAAGTTGGTGTGATGCAATTTGGAAGGTGACAAACAGTTAAGTTTTTTATAACTATTTTGGCAACTTTTCTATAAGTTGTTGGAGCTGTTTGTTTCTTATCAAATAATTGATTTTATATCAATACTATTTTGCCATCTTGGTGTGTTTTTCTTGGATTAAGACCAATATTATGGCTTAGGCTAATTATATTTTGGTCATATTATTCGGATGGTTGGTAAATTTACTTGAGGGTTTTATTAACTCGGATTTTATATCATCAATACAACATGTTCCTGAGGATGGTGAAGTTGTGTTTTTTGAGAGGATTCGGGCAAGACAGCTTGGATAGCATGAGCTTGACATGGTGCCAGTACTCGGGGTCATTATACACTGTGCCTTGTTTATAAAGTTATGTGTTATATGATTTTTGTGATTGCTTTTGGCTTTGGCTAAACATTTATTTATATCACCCAGATGAGTGTGATTATTATAGTTCTTGACTATATGTTTAGTTTATTCAATTAAACACATAGTTGGAGGCTACACCTAATTAGGTGCATCTAGATGATGCACCTAGGTATATTTTTTATTTTAGCCCTTCACAGCCTTCTTATTGGATGATGAAGCACTCGGGAGACCTAGGCAGAAATGATAGAAGCACTCGGCGATGGAAGCACTCGACTATGAAGGCATTCGGCTATGCATTAGTTTGGTTCGAGGCAAAGTTATCTCGTCGACTGTGAAGGTCTCAGGGGCTACTGTGGAGATTATG
Source organism: Oryza officinalis (assembly GCA_008326285.1). Taxonomy (NCBI): domain Eukaryota; kingdom Viridiplantae; phylum Streptophyta; class Magnoliopsida; order Poales; family Poaceae; genus Oryza; species Oryza officinalis. Next base: position 31,168,197 of record BDMV01000007.1, on the reverse strand, counting down.
GGTACCATATACCCACACGGCTAGCTTATCCGACTGACTATAGGGGATAGGTTATGAGTCATGATCATATAATAGGCTTAGGACTTAAGTATTACGTTACCTTGTGTATTAAGGAACGACTTATAGTCCTAAGTCGGGAATACTATGGAGCCTTATACTGTTTGTAGTTTGGTCTCCGACTTATGAGCCTACTTTCTGAGCCTATATAAGAAGGGCAGGATGTTCCTTAAGAGACATTGAGACGATAGCAATTAGCTAGGTTTCTCTTTATACACAACTCGGTTGTGAGATCAATACAACTCGACAGATTTAATCCCCGAAACAGAAGTAGGGTGTTACTTCTTTATAGAAGGTCTGAACCTGTCTAAATCCTTTTGTCTACTAACCAATTGTGTTTAGCAATTGTACACCACCCCCTATTTCTTATTGCCGAAATTAGGTTTCGACAGAGCCCTTTCCCGAGCCGCCTCTGGTGATGTATCGGAGCACCACCGGCTTGCCGGCTCCCACAGCCACTGACGTTTGGAAGGAGCACCACCAGCTTTCCCTTTCCACGCCAAGGCCACCGCAAGTGACTAGCCTATTGCTCCTCATTGTCCCCAATGCCTGGTTCTCCTCACTAAGCTGGCAACGATGCCTGGATTTGGAGCCACTGGTGCCCTACCCTAGGGACTCAACCGACATCATCCTCGCCACAGCCATCCTGGGGCACGAGCCACCGGATCAGGGAGAGGGTGGTCACCTTCGCTTCATCATTGTCGCGTCCCGCACCATAGGCACCATCGGGGAGAGGGTGGCCGCCTTCTCCTCTTCATCGCCATCAACTCCCAAGCCATGGCCACCGCCAGCCCGTTGCTTCTCATCGCCGCCTGGCCCACATCGGAGGAGGGCCGACACGGTGGCTGATCCCATTGGGGTCAGTTGATGCCATCCTCGATCATGGCCGACAGCCCTAGCCATCGCCACCACCCACAATCCGCCGATCCGGAAAAAGAGGAGGATTAGGAGAATGGATTAAGATGGCTGTTACAGGTGGGGATACAAAGTGTATATATATATATATAATATGTTCTCATGAGATTGTAAAAAAGTTACTCGCCTGTAATTGAATTAGTGCTAGAGTAATAATTTTATTCACTGTTTTTGTGTGGGATGTGCGTAGGGGGGAGGGGGTTTGAGGGGTTGGGGTGGGGGTGGGTTGTGTTTTAGTACAACGCAACCCATCTGTAGTATAGGATGTTTATATATATATGTATGCATTTATACATATGTATGCATATATATAAAAAGCAGCAAGCAATAAAAAACATTAAAAAAAGCAAAAAAACATCTACCGGTTAAAATAACCGAGACTAAAAAAGAGGCTATCTCCAGCAGTGATCCATCTATGCGATATCACTAACGCCCTGTCCTTTTTTACTAAAATATAAATCTTACCTTGATTTTTATTGACATGTTTTTTAAACTGTTAAGTGGTACTATATTTCATAAAAATTTTCTATATAAAAATTACTTTAAAATACAAATAAATATAATTTTTTATATTTGAAATAAGTAAAACTTAATTGATGATACGTTAATGATCTTCTTGTGTCTACACTTAATCTTTAAGCATATTCAAACGCGACCTAAGGAGCTATCATCGCGGAGATTACAATGTGCGATCCTCTTCTGAGTTGCCATGACCTGTGCTAACATCAACGTACTATGTTGCTGCGATCGACTCGAGGGATAGCATCTGATAGCATCTGCAGCATGATTCACAACATCAATCAATATCCACATCGGCATTCGGCAACTGCTGCGTGCGCGTGTATCCATCAACCATCAATATGGTCCAGCCACGTGCACACGGAGCTGTGTAACGTTTATTTCATCCAAGAAATTTCCTATCCCTTTTATTGCACGAGCAAAACATCTCTCGCAGCCCATCCCGCAAGCAATCCTGATGCATACACATCATGCATATACTTATCATCTGTCCAGAGTAAACGTGTTTATTTTTTGTGCTTCATTATTTTTGTTCTACTAGATGCATCGATCTTTATAAAGAAACCCGCGAATACGTAGATACCTTATTTATTATTCCTTCCATCTTCCGTTTCATGTTATGAGTTATTTTGATTTTTTTAGTTAAATTTTTTGGGTTTTATCAAATTTATAAAAAAATTAGCATTAAATATAACATTAAATATATTTTTATAATGTTGTTTGTCCTGTGTTGAAAATGTTGTTATATTTTTTTTATAAATTTGGTCAAACCTAAAAAGATTTGACTAAAAAAATCAAAACATCTTATAATACAAAACGGAGAGAGTATTTATAAAAAAATGTTATAATAAGTCACTATATATTATCTTACAATAAAAAATAGAAAAAAATGTACCATAAACTTAAATATAGTAAATATCACTTTGTCTAAATATCATTTTGTCCTGATTATGAATGCCCCTCCCATAGATGAAGCCGACCATAACGACTAAGGCTTTTTTCCATGCTACCCTTAAAACCAGCATGTAGCATAATTTTATAATGCCTAATTCACTATCAGCACCCACATAGACAATTACATCGTTAAATAGGAAGTTGAGCTCTATTGCCAAGAATAACCTCTTATGAGGGCTACCTCAACTCAACCATATATATGCTCTTACTATACTTATAGACTTGTAGCAAGCTCTATTATCAAGCAAATGCTTGGCGTCCTTTAGAAAAGGACAAAGTGAAGACAGAGGTGATGAATTCTTTTTTTATGTTTGGAGTTGTTTTGTGGAATAGAATAGACATAATTTAGTTATGGTGTTAATTTATCAGTGATACTTAATTTTTTTTAAAAGAAAACATAGTACAAACGCAGGTTCTCATAATGCCCACACACTCACCTCCCTATATACGCGTACACACATATCTGATCCCTATAAGCACCTTCAAAAGATTTGGTCAGTATATCTTAAGATTGACAAAGTCAATGCCAATGTAGATGTGTTAGTATTTGTTATAGTCATAGATAAATATGCAAGTGCATAGACACCGTTATAGCACTTCACCTTAGAGTATTCCAAGGATATCAAATCACAGCTAACGTGTGTGTATATGTAAGAATAGAATTCAATCCAAGGACAACAACAAATAGTAGGCTTAGGCTAGAGAGGATTCCTATCGATTAATTAACTAAACTTAAGTTAGAGATAAAACCTTATCGACTGCTTCGAGCACCGGCTCTCCCTTGGTCTGCCAAGCTAAGTACCGCCTGTAACTCTATGATGTACCCGGATGTGAAAGGATACAAAGGACAGACAGGGCCTTCACCACCTGCCGCCTACCTCCCTTCCCATGGAGCACATAACAAACAAAGGTAACCCCTAACCTAGATACCACGTCTAAGTTATTGATTAATACTCTAGCCTCACACAAAAACTTTTTTCTTTATCTAGAGTCCTAGTACTAGATCACTTAATATAAATACTAAGCAACGAACTCGTAACAATAGGAATTAATATATCTCACTCAAGCTAGTAAATTAAATACCAAAGGAAATCTCGAACACTTACTTTATTAAAGAAGTATTCGCCGAGGTACAAGAGAGAGAGTGTCGATAGCTCCGGCACTACTTCGAACCATTCCCTCACTCTCTACCTATTTTTTCCACACTACTAAAGTGATGCCTAAAGTATATAAGTGAGTTGTATTCCACTTTGTTGTGTGTTGAGAGTGAAGTGAGCTCCTCCTTTTATAGTAGCTCAATGATGGTTGTTAGGTTGGTAGTTAAGTAGATAAACACATGTGATCGTCATTGGGGACTAATGGAAAAGTGCCACGTAGAAGCTGACGGTTAGAGGCGCCAACCCTGGTTCGGCCGAGATAAGCAAACCATCTCTGGACATCGACTTTCTTCTGTGTATGACAGGTAGGCCTCTATAGTGGTGCACTATGAATTAGCTCAATTTCAGTCAGTTTTGACTGACACGTGGGCCCTCCAATCCATGTGCTCACGTATGATTGGTTGGAGGTACATTTTATCGCATGGCGGTCATAAATTTATCCAAAATCACATGCATACCAATATTCATCAATATTTCATGGAAACGGTTAGTAATAAACCCGTACCACTAAGTTTTATATTATATTTTGTATTCATTTATGCAGGAATTGATGGTCAAATTTGGTACTTAACGACCGCCAAGAAGGTCCTCATAACACACGCACACACATACTCTACCCCTATGAGCATATCCAAAAGATTGGCGGTATACCTTGAAATTGATGAAGTAAACACGGACGCCTCGCTGTTGATGGGTATGTTGCCTACCATTGGAAGAATAATTAACCACCACAAGAAAATTAAACAGTTGAGCTACGCTTACTTCACAATAATACTTAAATTTTAATGGTACAAATACAATATTGTCGTTTGAAAATGAGCAAGGTTGAGTAACACATAGTTGTTTATATTTTTGCAAAGATATATAGTTTACCACGTGGTTTGTTTTTAACTCTTGTTGTTCATAATTACATAAGACGCTTGTACTAATTTGAACAATTATATATTTTCACGAACTTATTTATAATAACTAGTTCGTTGAAGTGCACTAACAGTCACGTTAATGCGGTATATGGCATATCCATCAACTATATGTCTGGTATATTAGACTGAAAATATATCATGAGCAGTTTAATACTTATGTTACTTCATTGTTCAAATCAATTGTTTCCAAAACTATTTCACGACAAAAATACCTATATATATGACTATAATTCTCATGATGGATTAAGAGGTTGTAATACCTATATATATTGTTTACACAACTAAATTTTCATTCTTACACACCATAAATTTTTACACACCATAAATGTGTAGATAAAATATTGCGTTGTATATTTATCGGGTGATATTACACACCCTAAAATATGATATAAAATTATTTAAAAGTTTATCATGACATTAATTATTATATGTCAGCGCTATGCATCCTGATGTATTATGTTAATTGATTTGATATTTTATCTTTGATATATTTTAACTCTACATGTTTGTGGAGTAATATATTTTATTTTTATATCATACAATATCCTAGTTTAAAACTAGACCATTGATCATTTTCTGATCATACTAAGCATATATATGTTATATTTTTCAGCGTTTTGGGGCTTTTTCCTTGCAAAATGTAGGTTCGTACGTGTGACATTAGGAGTGATTATTTTTTTAATAGATCTAATCTAATGACATAAAATAACGGGTTTCCTAATTTAATATTTGTGCAGTAATATATTTAGCTTTATATCATAGAAAAGCTAGTTTAACTACCTTTGATTTTTTTAATTACATATGTACGTTTTGGGGGGGTTTTTTGCGATAGTATGTACATACATTTGTATGTTGTCGACGGGCTATACCCGCCTATGATATTTGTAGAGTATAGAGATTGTTGGTGCTAGGGCTATACCTGCCTTTATATACTGCTATCACACAAGTATAATATTTGGAATGACCTAATCTAATCTGTGCTTCCTCGAATACGAACTCGGCGAGATTAGAGGACGTCCTAGATCCCTCTTATCAGTCTCTCTGATTCCATGTTGGGTATGTCTAGGCTTGCTTCAATGGATGTCGGCTTGTCTTGGATTGTCTAGATCTATACTGGCTTGTATTTGCCTCTATTGACGTGTCCCCTCTCCTGCTAGAGAGTCTTGTATTTATAGCGAAGATCATCTTTCTCTACAAGTAGAACTCGGAGAAATAGAATAGGATATGGACTAAGGAGATCTTATCTTCCCTAACTAAGACTCTAGCACCTTCTATTCTAGGAAGATGATTTCCTCCTTTATCTACCATATTTCCTTAATCAAAGTATATCCTCTCGTATACTATTAGGTATATGGTATTTTCGTATACCATGAACTCATGTATAGGAAGTATGTCTTATACTTGGCACTAACAGTAGCCCCCGACCTCAATACAAATGATCGGACTAGCATTCTCGACTGTGTAGCCCAAAGATCCATCATTATCAGTATCACCTAGCCGTTATAGGTATACCGAGTAGGCATGGAATTCCTGACAAGTCATCTTTCCTTGCCATGATAAAGAATGTGACCATTGTTTGAATTTGAATTGAGGTCAGGAAACATCATCTTGGTGGGTAAACCATCACTTCGTTCAATGTTTCTCTCTCCTTATGTAGGTTCTCAGACTCATACAAGATATGCGACCATGCTGTAGCGGTGTTGTCGTTCTTAGTTTTTTTTTAATCAGCACAAAGTGTGACCAAAAGACTACTATTTGATTTTGCTCTGTCATGGGACCTCTTCTTATATGTACTGAGATTTGAAGTTACTAATCTGGCATCCATCTGGTCGGAAATAAATTCCACCTACCATGTGCCTTCGGACTAGTATATGTCTCTTAGTTGAGTACAAGAATTGTCGGTTTGAAATTTATTTAGTCAAGACAAGATGTTGATTACTATAAAGCCTCCCATTAGTCTGTTTCACTCAAGAAGACCAATTGCTCTGATATATGTTTTTCTTGAAATCAATTCTCAGAACAAACTATTAGACAGTAAGCCCCCTAGGGAACACCTAGGAGTAATATGATATGAATTGAAAATATTGAAAATAAATTATATATATGTGTGACAATAAATGAGTACTCTCACTAGAGTTGTCCTCAGCCGAACGGAACTATGTACTCCTCCTAGCCCTAGGTGGTTTTATGAAAAATTTTCCACAAAAGTAACTTGAATATCATAATAAACTAGGGCTAATTGGATCCATGCCATTGCAAATATGCCATATTAGAAAAATTCCACTACTATTCGTGATATCGGCTACGTGCCACTGGGATTTGGGGAAATTGGAACCATGCCATTGCCGTCAAATATTCCGTCAATTTTGTCTCTCTCCCACCCTATTCCTCTCTTGGCAGGCTGGGGCATATGATGTGGCCGGCGCAGTGGTGGATTGCCGCAGACGGGAGGAGGTCAACGGCGATGGCAACAACTTATGAGCCATCCTGTAGTGGATGGGAAGAGGTCAAAGACGATGATGGTGGCGACAGTGGTGGTTCCTGAGCCTTCCCGCCGTGGATGATCGATGACAACGATGGTGACAGCGGTGGCTCCCAAGCCCTTCCGCTGTGAATGGGAGGTGGCCGACAATGACAGCGGTGGCTCCCAAGACCTCTCGCCGTGGATGGGAGGTGGTTGACGATGATGGTGGCTCCTGAGCCCTCCCGCCATGGATGGGAGGAGGTCAACGACGGCGAAGGTGACAGTGGTGGAGGATGAGGTGCGCTAGAGAGAGAGAGAGATTGGAGAGACGCAGGGAAAAGAGAAGAGAGGGAAGGGAGGTGAAAAAGATGGAATTGACGGCTAGGTCCCACGTACAATGTGGTCTAACGGACATTTTTGACAGATTCTGTGATGGAGTGGCATGGTTCCAATTTCCCCAATTCTAGTGGCACGTAGCCGATATCATGAATAGTAGTGACATTTTTCTAATGTGGCATTTGCAATGGCATGAATCCAATTAACCCAATAAACTAAGGTGAAGAAGCGAATTCGTAGCCCCCAGTCGTGATGTTAAGAAAACCAATTCTCCATTACACGCCTAGTTGATCAATATGACATGACCATTTGATCCTAAGCGTCCGACTAGTCCAATAGTACCATATGTCCCCGACCAAGGTTCTGAGACCCGGTGACTAGTTGGAATTAATGAATAGGACAATAAGAAATGACTCCAACCAGTAGCAGTATGAGAAAAAAGGATCAACAGATAAACATTGCATATCTGATTTATATAAAAGCTTACATAGATTAATGCATGAATGTGGTAGGATTGCTACACACACTGGTTGAGCAAGGACCAGGTGTGTAGTCATACTCGACCACTCCACAGAGGTGGTGGGAGGATCGCTACAATGCTCGTCAAGAACTAGGTGTGTAGTTGTACCTCGATGACTCGTAAAGGTAGTGGAATCTCTACAACGCCAATACTCGGATCAGGTATGTAGTTGTACCTCAACCTTGTAGAGGTGGAGGGAGAATCGCTACAACGCTGGTAATTGGACAATGTGTGTAGTCATACCTCAACCACACGTAGAGGTGGTGGGATCGCTATAACATTGGTACTCAGACTAGCTGTGTAGTCATACCTTGACCATTCGTAGAGGTGGTGGGATCGCTATAACGCTGATACTCGAACTAGGTGTATAGTCTTACCTCGACTACTAGTAGAGGTTGTGAGAAGATAGTTACAACCGCCGTGTGATGAACAGGTGTAGTCATACCTCAACCACTCGAAGAGGTGGTGGGAGGATCACTATAACCGCTGGCCGAGGACCAGCTACAGTCGTACCTCAACCACTCGCAGAGGTGATGGGAGGATCGCTACAACCGTTGGTTGAGGACCAAGTGTAATCATACCTTGACCACTCGCAGAGGTGTTTGAGTTGGTTATTACATATGCATATTATGTGGCCAGCATGACTTCACATACCCAACTTATAAGCATATCGGACGTCCGTTCGTAATCATGTCGGGTGATCAAGCCAACAACATTCGCAAGGAGATTGTACATAGCAATCTTTTCACAAATAAACAGGGTCGTGACCGGTAATAGATGTGAGATAGGCCGCTGGTTGTTGTTGGTAGGTTTGGTCTAACCACTCCGCATTTATTCAAGAACATTCTCGACAATAGGGCATACTCGACCGCTGCCTATTCGAGTGCTTGATTGTTCCAGAAAAATATTTTCTAAAGATAATATATATTACAGGAAATACCGAGCAAGTACTCGAAAAAAATATAAATCTTCTTGTATTATTAGGATATAGTGAACAGATTGAATATCGGATATTATGCATACCGAGCCCAAAAAACAAACTGTACGTGAGAGTTTCCCTTCATACGGCTCGAATTATTCTAAGATGTTGGAAAGAGTGATAGCGCCCCGTCTTGGCCGAAATCTATGCAAATGCACAGAAAATAGAGAATCAAATAACACGTTCAATAAGTAGACTAGTCTTAACCCATAATCCGTCTAATACAGAAAACGCTTACACACAATATTGTATAAAAATATACAGCATAATAAATTACTGATCTGATGATGATGATAGGTTCGATAAAATATAGCGTACATGTATAGACATATGTCAGACACATCTACATTAGTAAATTAATTGAAGAATTAATCCACTAGTTACCTTGTTATGAGTAGCCAATCTTTTGGGCAGGATGTGCACTTGAAGCTACCTATACTCACGTACTCGTCTTCTTGTGCACATGGATGCTAATCGATAGTATGGAAGCAACCGAGTACAACCGAGTATATTTGTATCACGTTTACCGAGAAGATGCAGTCTGGACTTCTGCGGTGATTTTCTACTGTGTCGGCCACGGTTGTAATTTTATCGGTTTACGTGCGTGATTATACTCCTGTATGTATATGGCCTGTTACAAGTCGAAGAATCCGAGTAGCAGCTCTGCTCGGCCCGCCTAATTGATCTGAGGACATCGGGTTTAATCTTGCGAGTTAGCGACAATGGATGCACCCGGTGACGTACTCGACACTTCGGCAGCTGGCGGCGTTAGAAACTTTGTCGATCTTAGCAGATCGAATCGTTGGGCGGGCGACAGTTCTGATCTAAAAGAATACGTATCCCTCGTCGGAAACTTACAACGACGATGCCTTAATTAAGCTTGAGATGATGAGGGCGGAGAACATACTTCGATCAGATCATATCTTTCAGTGTCGAAGTTGTCAAAGTATCTTTTATCGAAAAATCTATCTCTTCAACCTATCTCGTCCAGATCTTCTAGCGCATAGCCCCTTACCTTACATGTACTGTCGATGGGCTATACCTACCTACGGTATTTATAAAGTATGAGGATCGTTGGTGTTAAGGTATACGTGAGTTGAGATAAAAGAGATGGAAGACAAGGATTTTTATACAGGTTCGGACTCCTTAACTGACAGGTAATAGCCCTACTCCTGTTGGCCGAAGTTGGTATTACCCCTATATGTCATTATTACACGAGTACAATATTTGGGATGACCTAATCTAGTCTCTGCTTTCTCGAATATGAACTCGGTGAGATTAGAGGATGCCCTAGATCTCTCTTGTCAGCCTCTGTGGCTTCATATTTGATATGTCTAGGCTTGCCTCGATAGATGTCTGTGACTTCATATTCGATATGTCTAGGCTTGCCTCGATGGACGTCGGTCATTCTTGGATTGTTTAGATCTATATTGGTTTGTATTCGTCTCTATTGGCGTGTTCTCCCTCCTACTAGAGGCTCTCATATTTATAGTGAAGATCATCTTACTCTCCAAGTAGAACTCAGAGGAATAGAACAGGATACGAACTAAAGAGACCTTATTTTTCCTGACTAAGACTTTAACACCTTTTATTCCGGAAAGATAATTTTTTTTACCCATCGTATTTCCTTAATCAAAGGATGTCTTCTCATATACTATTAGGTGTATGATATTTTTGTATACCACGAATCCATATATAGGAGGTATGTCTTATCCTTGACACTGACATGTTTGTTTTGGTTTTTTTGTCGTGGAGCCGTGCGTAGGTATTTTCTCTAGTGAGTACACGAGAAATTAATTAGGAGGGAGGAATTATTTTTTAATAAATCTAATATATTGTTCAAAAATAACTGGGCCACTAATTTAAGCGAAAATAAATGGTTGGATGTTTTTTCTCAAAATATATATGATTTTTTCCAATTTATTAGAGCGTGTCACATAGTATCTTGAGAGCGTTTGTAGAAATGTCATGTGACAATTTAAGAGCGTTTATAAGATGTTTAATGAACTTTTAGTATATAATAGATTTTTATCTCTTTACTTGTTTTTATATTATTTTATGTCTTTCATGATTTACACAAATTTAATTAGTTCATAAATTTTACTGGTGCAAATAAGAGTTAATTTTCAACTCTCTCAAGTAATAAGAATTAAATTTTATTGGTTATGCTATTTTACTATCTCTTAGGTTATACCCGAACGTGTAGACATACAAATTACAAATAGGGTTGTCACCAATTATCGCCTACCTCATTTTTCATGAGGCACACCCCATCCAATGACATTTAATTAACTTAAGCACTATTCTTACACTAACAAATAATAAAACTAATTCCCTGGGACTCTCACCGTTCGAAATGGACAGGTTAAAACTAGTGTAACCCCTTAAGATCATTAGAATGATGACATCGCATAGATCGTCAAGCCTAATCAAGTGAAGTATATAATTGAAATATAAACTAGTCATAGAACACATAACTAACAAAGTAGTATATGAACTATAAACACTAATAATTCTTGGTATTTCTTACGATCACAGATAAATCCGCAAGTACACGGATATCGCTATAGCATTTCACCCAGAAATATTTCAAGGGTATCGTATTTATATTTTCACAGGGAAGACGAGAGTGTAAAGATACAGTTCAAATATTCTTAATCAAGATATAATTAAATATACCATAGTCTAAACAGGGGTTAAGGTAATAATGATAGTTGGGTAGTGTGACACACAGGAGATTCATCTCTAATAATGATACACTAAGTAGTGAAGGACTATAGAGAGCTAAGGTTCACATGTGCTTCTATATCACTAATGTTTAGTTTACACTTAACACATACATGCTTACAAGGCTAGTACTTAGTTCTAAGAACCCAAGTACTATTGAAAGACCACTCCCTGTTGGTCTGCCAGCGTGGTTATGATATTTTACGAACTCTTACATCATACCTGAACGTGGAGGAATACAAAGAACGAACAGGGTTGTCACCACCTGCCGCCTACCTCACTTTTCGTGGGGCATACCCATATCCAACGTCATTTAACTAACCTAAGTATCATTCTTATGCTAATAAATAATGTCACTAATTTTCCCAGGACTCCCACCCAAAAGTTAAAACTAGTGCAACGCATTAGGATCATTGGACCATTACCGTGGCATAGATCGACTAGCCTAATCAAGTAAAGCATATAAACGAAGTATAATCTACTCATAGTACACATAACCAATAGACTCGTATTGAACTATGAACACTAATAAGTAAAGAAGATAATTTTTTTATTGCAACTATAGTCTTACAAGAAGAGTAAAGTACTAAAGACATATCAGAATCTCCGAGAAGACTATAGGACCGAAAACTACTCTAAGCCTAACTCCATCACTACTAGAGACAATACAATATATAGAATGAGAGAATTGTGTCTTGAGGTGTGTGTTGTGAAGTTAGTAAAGGATAGCGCGTAGGCTATGATAGCAGAAAACAAAACTTTTCTACCGCACACACCAGGACATCATGCGAAGATAGGATCATGGATCGTTACCACTAGACGCGCAGCGGAAGTAGAGTTGGAGAAGCCGGTCCAACCACATGCGTCGAGGTAGTAGTGGAAGTAGTCAATCGCCACGAACAGATCGTCTCCTCCACGCGATTAGCCGCACCAGGAGCAGATCCGATCTGCCGATTGATGACACCAATCTACGCCGCAACGAGCAGCGCCTCCACCGGTATCCACACATACGGGGCTGGAGCACCGATCGCAAGTGTGCTAGCACTCGGGAGCTGCTAGGGTTTGGCTCTGGAGGTGGCGGCTAGGGTTATGCTCGAGATGAACAGATGATGTACCTCCCTCAGCCCCTAACCTCCATATATATAGACCTCTCTGCTTGGGCCTCGTGGGCCAAAGCCCAACAGGAGTCTACTCGGATCCCTATCCGAACTGAGCCCACATCCGAATCACATTCGAATGAGTGTTCCAACACGTTAAGCGTGCGACCCTGTAGGTTCACATATACTTGGTCGCGACCCGAAAACACCTTTCCGGTCAACCTGTTAATAGCGGCCCCTAGCAAGGCATATTAACCTCTAAAGTACATGTAAAGATCATATTGGCTGAACCTGTAATGTTCTCATGTATGAATCTCTTTGCCTCACGATATAGATTGAGCTCAAGGCAAGACCTCTGCCATGCTCTTAATAGCTCAATCACTCTCTCGATTCCGTGATGGATTATAAACTTGTGATTGACTCCTCAATCACCTAGCATGGCCATGCATTTCCATAATCCATTACATCGAGGGGCCCAGAGATATCTCTCCCATAAGGAGGGGCAAATTCTATCTTGACCATCCACATCCCACTACATATTTCATAGCAAACCCGAAAACTATTTTTATAACTACCCAGTTACAGAGTAGTGTTTAGTAATCCCAGAATAAGCTACTACGTATGTTGGGAATCGTGATGATCTCAAGTCTAAGGATTCTACATAAACAGTACTTGAGACCAACTAATGACACATAGAATCTCTGCAGTGTCTCATGACGAGTCTATCCAACATATGTTCACCAACATATATCCATATTATTGATTGGTATCTCTATACCATGATCCATGAGACATGATCATCAATCAATACATATGCTGATCTTTAAATCATATTTGTTCCTCATATGATATATGATCAGGGATCATTTAGAAATAGCATCATTGTAACATTAAGAGTCTCATGAATAAGTCACATACTCATTGATCAAGAATAATAATGTCTATTTCAAGGAACAAAGCACTGAATCATAAACATAGTCTGTGATATATATACAACATCCCAATGTTACCTCTAGGGCATATCACTAACAGTTTCCCACTTGCACTAGAGTCAACAATGTAAGTATCGAATACCCATTGCCCTAGTGTGAGCCTTATGCTTTGGCTGGGGAAGTGGCTTTGTCAACAGATCTGCAATATTCAAATCCGTTTGTACTTTGCATATCTTCACATCGCCCCTCTCCACTATGTCGCGGATGAGATGAAATTGCCGTAGAATGTGCTTGGACTTCTGGTGCGATCTAGGCTCCTTGGCTTACGCAATGGCCCCACTATTGTCACAGTAAAGGTCCATTGGACTGGAGGCACTAGTCATCACACCAAGTTCAGAAACAAATTTCTTGATCCAAACAGCCTCTTTAGCAGCTTTAGAAGCTGCTATGTACTCGGCTTCCGTTGTAGAATCAGCAACCGTCTCCTGCTTGGAACTCTTCCAGCTCACCGCACCGCCATTCAGGCAGAACACAAATCCAGACTGCGATCTAAAATCGTCTTTGTCAGTTTGGAAGCTAGCATCGGTGTAACCATTTACAACGAGCTCTTCCTCACCTCCATAGACAAGGAACACATCTTTAGTTCTTCTTAAATACTTCAAGATGTTCTTTACAACAATCTAGTGGCCTTCACCTGGATTTGATTGGTATCTACTCGTAGCCCTTAAAGCATACGAGATATCTGGGCGTGTACAAAGCATGGCATACATGATGGACCCAATAGCCGAGGCATATGGAATCGCATTCATCTTCTCCCGCTCATCAGGTGTACTAGGACACTGACTCTTGCTAAGATTTATACCATGTGACATAGGTAGGAAACCTTTCTTGGAGTCCTGCATGTTGAACCTTTTCAACACCTTGTCAATGTACATATCTTGGCTTAATCCAATTAGCCTTCTTGATCTATCTCTATAGATCTTGATGCCCAGAATATATGCCGCTTCTCCTAAGTCTTTCATTGAGAAACTATTTTTCAAATAAGACTTAACAGACTCAAGCATAGGAATGTCATTTCCGATCAGTAATATATCATCTACATATAAAACCAGAAATACAAGTGCGCTCCCACTAGCCTTTTTGTAAACACAAGGCTCTTCTTCATTTTTGATGAAACCAAACCCTTTGATTACTTCATCAAAACGAAGGTTCCAACTCTGAGATGCCTGCTTTAATCCATAAATGGATCTTTGCAGCTTGCATATCTTTCCAGCTGATTGCGAATTGACAAAACCCGTGGGCTATGTCATGTACACATCCTCACTCAGATTTCCATTAAGAAAAGCTGTTTTGACATCCATTTGCCATATTTCACAGTCGAAATATGCAGCAATTGCTAGAATGATCCAAATAGACTTTAGCATTGTGACGGGCGAAAAAGTTTCATCATAATCAACACCTTGAATTTGTTTGAAACCTTTAGCCACCAATCGCGCTTTATAGATGTGAACATTTCCATCCATGTCTATCTTCTTCTTGAAAACCCATTTGCACTCAATGGTTTTTACACCATCAGGGGGATCAACCAAGTTCCAAACTTGGTTGGTGTGCATGGATTCAATTTCGGATCTCATGGCTTCAAGCCATTTCTCAAAGTCTGGTCCCACCATCACTTCTTCATAGGTCTTGGGCTCATCGTTGTCCAACAACAATATGTCCCGATGTTGAGTAGTCAAGAACATGTACCGCTCAGGTGCACGACGTGACCTCTCTGACCTACGTGGTGCAGGTGTATCCACAACAGGTTCTTCAATAGTTTGTTCATCCTGTTGTGAATCTGTGGGAGCTAAAACATTTTCAGGTGTTTCTCGAATTTCTTCGAGTTACACCGTGCTCCCACTGTCCCTTCTTGAGAGAAACTCCTTCTCTAAGAAAACACCATGTCAGGCGACAAACACTTTGCCTTCTTTTTGATTAT
This sequence comes from Oryza officinalis, assembly GCA_008326285.1. Lineage (NCBI taxonomy): Eukaryota > Viridiplantae > Streptophyta > Magnoliopsida > Poales > Poaceae > Oryza > Oryza officinalis. The sequence goes on along the minus strand of BDMV01000007.1, from coordinate 31,152,639 downwards.
AGAAGTAATATCCTTTTGTTTCCTTAGGATACCCGATAAAGAAGCATTTGTCAGATTTTTGAGTGAGCTTATCAGATTTTTGAGTGGGATACACCAAAATAGATTTGATAATTGAATCCCGTCTGGCACAAGAACTCATCTTGTGACCTTTGTAGAAAATAATGATTGACCCAGACCATGAATATAGGAGATAAGCTCGTGGCCATGAATTCATGTTGCATAAATCTAGAATAAGCCCAATATTGAAGATTGAAGGTATGATCCTGGTGCTAGAGATAGTAAGCCCCCGAGCATGCCACTTATCCTTCTGTCGTAGTCGAAGTTATCCATTGGTGGCAACATGGAGACGAAGAAAATAGTCGGCGGTGATAAACGTGACCAGCAGTAATGACGACTGGCGGCAGCAGAGATGGTCGTCTTGAAGGAGAGAATACCAGTCGTTGACGACCAAGGCAAGTCAGTGTTGAAGATGAAGACGCACATCAGCAGCAACGATGCAGGCCGGCAATGACGGCGAGACCACCAGTCGGCAACGACGGAGATAGCCGGACGATGAAGATGAAAATGCTAATCAGCTGCGGCGTGATAGGCCATCAATTGTGACAGACGCAACCAGTGGTGATGATGATCCGCAGCAGGAGATCCACGGAGGAACAAGTAATGGTGCCGATGGTAACATCAATGATAATAATCCATCAAACTGTTGAGAAGATATCGAAGCCCAAGTAGTTTCCTTGACGCTAGCATGTGTGTGGTGAAGAACTCCAAACTCCATGACATACAAATTAAATCTTGAACTTGATATTTGAAAAACTTGGAGTAGACTGTAGTATCAACTGAGAGCCAAAGTTATCGGTGAAAATATTGGAGTCGCTAAAGTAGAAAGCTTGCTCTGGAGCGAAGATTTTGAGTCTTGTATTTGTGTAGCCCCTGACTCTATGCTTAGTTGGGAAACAACTGATCATAGAGTCAAGAACTATAGCTTGTCATTGAGTAGCCATTGCTTGAGTGAAGATACACATTGAGGATGTCATGTTGAGTCTCTTGGAGACGTCGTGGTTGGTGAAGTAGCGAAGCTTGCGAAGTAGAAGCAATAGAACTAGTCGACGATGAAAACGTAGACGCCCAACAACGGTGGCGTGAAAACCAACCGTGTAGGCGGAGATACCAGTCGGCGGCGGCGAAGGCAAGCCGACGATGAAGTCGTAGACGCCCAACAACGGTGATGTGTCCAATTAACCGTGTAGGCGGAAACACCAGTCGGCGGCGGCGATGGCCGGCCGACGATGAAGTCGTAGACGCCCAACAACGGTGATGTCACTAATCAACCGTGTAGGCAGAAACACCAGTCGGCGGCGGCGAAGGCAGGCCGACGATGAAGTCGAAGACGCCCAACAACGGTGATGTCGCCAGTCAACCGTGTAGGCAGACACACCAGTCGGCGACAGCGAAGGCAGGCCGACGATGAAGTCGTAGACGCCAAACAACGGTGATGTCGTCAATCAACCGTGTAGACGGAAACACCATTCGGCGGCGGCGAAGGCAGGCCGACGATGAGGTCGTAGACGCCCAAAAACGGTGACGTGTCCAATCAACCGTGTAGGCGGAAACACCAGTCGGCAGCGGCGAAGGCAGGCCGACGAGAAAGTCGTAGATGCCCAACAACGGTGATGTCACCAATCAACCGTGTAAGCGGAAACACCAATCGGCGGCGGCGAAGGCAAGCCGACGATGAAGTCGTAGACGCCCAACAATGGTGATGTCACCATCAATCAACCGTGTAGGCAGAAACACCAATCTGCGGCGGCGAAGGCAAGCCGACAATGAGGTCGTAGACGCCCAACAATGGTGATGTCACCAATCAACCATGTAGGCGGAAACACCAGTCGGCGGCGGCGAAGGCAAGCCGACAATAAGGTCGTAGACGCCCAACAACGGTGATGTCACCAATCAACCGTGAAGGCGAAAACACCAGTCGGCGACGGCGAAGGCAGGCCGACGATGAAGTCGTAGACGCCCAACAACGGTGATGTCACCAATCAACCGTGTAGGTAGAAACACCAGTCGGCGGCGGCGAAGGCAGGCCGACGATGAAGTCGTAGACGCCCAACAACGGTGATGTCACCAATCAACCGTGTAGGCGGAAACACTAGTCGGCAGCGGCGAAGGCAGGCCGACGAGGAAGTCGTAGATGCCAACAACGGTGATGTCACCAATCAACCGTGTAGGCGGAAACACCAGTCGGCGGCGGCGAAGGCAGGCCGACGAGGAAGTCGTAAGCGCCCAACAACGGTGATATCACCAATCAACCGTGTAGGCGGAAACAACAGTCGACGGCGGCGAAGGCAGGCCGACGAGGAAGTCGTAGATGCCCAACAACGGTGATGTCACCAATCAACCGTGTAAGCGGAAACACCAATCGACGGCGGCGAAGGCAGGCCGACGATGAAGTCGTAGACGCCCAGCAATAGTGATGTCACCATTCAACCGTGTAGGCGAAAACACCAGTCGACGGCGACGAAGGCATGCCGACGATGATGTATAATTGATCAATCCTGATGCAAACATAGTACTTGAGGAAAATTCAAACATTTCAAAATATTTATAAGTGTGTATTTCTCCTCTTGTTGGTTTTGATTTCCCCGAGTAGATGACTCCTCACGTTTAAATACTCTGCCCGACTAGTCATTAATATGAGTTCGTCATTAATGGAACAAAGTTTCACATATCGAAATTTACTACTCGGGTACTTTCGTAATTGTTTACAGCAGAAAACAAATTATCTTATCTCTATGCTTTTGATTTCTTCCGAGTAATACTTAGCACCTTGCGTTATACACTCCATCCAACGAGTCCCCGGGTGCTAGGATTCGGCCCAAGGGCAACTATCCATCGACAAACCAAACGGAAAGCATAGGGAAATAGAGTTTCATAACTCGATGGGTACTTTTGTACTCGGATTATTTCGCAAGCAATCGAGATAAATAATAGAAAAATTAACTCAAAAATATGATATAACATCTGTACCCCCCAACTCACTGCTCAACGGAGGACCAGTTGATGTAGTGAGGCAGAGGAGAAAGAAAATATCATATAAAGAAGAAAATTGATGATGACTTAGCTTTTTGATATTTCCACCGGTGACGGTAGAGGTGGCCGATCTAGGGGCAATGTCGTCCATCAACGGGGACCAAGACACCAACCGAAAAAGCAGCGTGGAGGCGACCAATGGTGGAGGTGAAGGTTCGCAACAACGTGACAAAGATGCACGGCCATGGAAGTAAAAACACCAGTCGGCAACAGAATCCTCGTGGAGGCGAAGAAACCAGTCGGCAATGACGAAGATGACCGACGATGAAGATGATGTCACCATCAACAACGGCAGCGGAGCATACCAACCGTGGAGGCGAAGAAACCAGTCGACGATGACAAAGACGACCGACGGTGAAGACGATGTCGGTCTTGGCTCGTTCCTCTTGTGCAATCCTACGGGCCATGGCTGAGTCGGTCTCGGCAACTTTGGCCATGAGGATGTTGAAGAACTCCGGGGCATAATCATAGTCGAAGTCGGAGTCGTCGAAGTCGTTCGTGGAGATGTTGTAGAGGTCGTCGAAATTGGAAGAGCCGAGGTAGTCTGCAATCTCGGTAGATGAGCGTGATCCGAGTGGTTGAATCATGGCGGCGATTTCTCTGGAGCTCGGACCGCGGCATGATGATGAAGAAGATTCTCCCAAGTGGATCGATTCCAGCTCGGAAGATAGAAGATTGTGGTAGGTCTTAGCGTCGTTTGGTAACCCAAATGGCGCCGCGAGGTTTCCCCTTCCTGACTGGTTCGAATCCGAGTCGAGGAGAGAGGTCTTGCCAAAATTGTCGGTGATGAAGTTGAGGCTGCCGAAGCTGAACGCTTGCCCCGGAGGGAGGGCGAAGTCGTTGATGCCTGATGAAGATCCCATCGCGCTTGTTGGCGAGATGAAGAAGAAAACTTGACGCACTGCCCCTACCTGGCGCGCCAACTGTCGAAACTTGGTTTCGGCAATAGAAATTGGGGGTAGCAGTCAAACGCCAAACACGATGGGTTAGTTGGGACAAAGATTTAGACAGGTTCAGGCCCTTTCTAACGAGAGGTAATACCCTACTCCTGTTTCAGGGATTCGATCCGTCGAGTGGTTTATTGATCTCTTGATCTCTTGATTTCGTGGATTTGTGTACTCGTGTACTTGTGTCTCTATCTATCAACCTATCCCTCAAGGGACACCCCTACCCTCCTTATATAGTCTCGGAGGGGGGTTTACAAGTCGGAGATCCACTCATATTCTAAGTCGGACTCCTCTATCTTACCAACTTTGGACTATGAGCCATTACTTTATCTCAATGGTAATATAATACCCAAGTCATAGCCGGTTTACATAATCATGAGATATAACCTATCCCCTATGGTAAGTCAGATAAACTAGCCGAGTGGGTATCCGGTACCCATAATTTCCACAATAAGCTTCACACCCCCAAATCTTTAGAAAAGACAAGCTAGGACGGTGTCCTGTCCATATCTCATATGGTGTCTTTTCTACAGACCTTGATGGAACCCTGTTTAGTGTGAACGCTGCTGTTTCAAGAGCGTACCCCCAAAAAGACAATGGAAGATCACTTTGACTCATCATGGATCGCACCATATCTAATAAGGTGTGATTCCTCCGCAGAAACCCCATTCCATTGAGGTGTCCCTGGTGGAGTCAATTGTGGAACAATTCCACAATCTTTCAGATGATTGCCAAACTCATGACTCAAATACTCACCTCCAAGATCAGATCGTAGAAACTTGATTGTCTTGCCTAAATGATTTTGTACTTCATTTTGGAGTTCTTTGAACTTTTCAAAGGACTCCGACTTATGCTTCATTAAGTAGATGTACCCATATCTACTAATGTCATCAGTAAAAGTTATGAAGTACTGAAAACCACCTCTGGCTGTTGAACTCATTGGTCCACATACATCAGTATGTATGAGTGCCAACAATTCACTTGCTCGTTCACCTTGGCCAGTGAAAGGAGCATTTGTCATTTTGCCAAGTAAACAAGATTCGCATGTCTCAAATGATTCAAAATCAAATGAGTGTAGAAGACCATCTCTATGGAGCTTCTCCATGCGTTTCTCGTTTAGGTGGCCCAAGCGACAATGCCAAATAAACGTAGGATTGAAATCATTAGGACGTTGTCTCTTTGTATTAATGTTATAGATCGGTGCCCCTTCAAGAGTAGGAACGTATAACCCATTCACCAATGGAGTATGACAATAGAACATATCTTTAAGATAAAGAGAACAACCATTGTTCACAGATCTAAAGTCATAACCTTCTGCTTGCAAACATGAAGCAGAAATAACGTTCTTGGAAAGAGATGGAACACAATAACAATTATTCAATTCCAAAACTAATCCTGAAGGTAAAGACAATGACATGGTGCCAACAGCCACCGCAGCAACTCTTGCTCCATTGCCAACGCGAAGATCCACTTCGCTCCTCCTCAAACTTCTACTTCTTCTTAGCCCCTGCAATGATTTGCATATGTGAGCAACCGATCCGGTATCAAATACCCAATAATCAGTAGATGAAGTAGCAAGATTGATCTCTATAACATTTATACCTGGAGTGGAAGTCACACTTCCCTTCTTCTTCTCAAGATCCTCCAAGTACTTTAGGCAGTTCCTTTTCCAGTGCCCTGATTGCTTGCAATAGAAGCAATCAGCCTCAGGATGAGCATTGCCCTTCTTGTCTCGTTTGGCCTTTGAACTGCTCGCGATCTCATCGGGAGACAACTTTCTCTTGACCATGCATTTCTTGACATTGGGCTTGCCCTTGCCTTTCTGCATCATCATCACATGATTGCTATTTTTCTTAATGCTTTCCTCGGCAGATTTTAGCATCCCATGCAACTCAGCCAAGGTCTTATCCATGTTGTTCATGTGATAGTTTAGTATGAATGGCTCAAAACTCGAGGGGAGCGACTGGAGAATCACATCAGTAGCCAACTCTTGGCTAAGGGGAAAACCAAGTTTGTCCAGACTCTCAATATAGCCAATCATTTTAATCACATGAGGGCTGACGGGATTCCCCTCTGCAAGCCTGCATGCAAACAAGGACTTTGAAGTGTTGAACCTCTCAGCCCTTGCTTGGTTCTCAAACGTGCCACGCAACCCCGCAATGATATTGTAGTCGTCAGTGTTCTCATATTGCTTCTGAAGCTCAGAGGACATTGTGGCAAGCATGAGACAGCTCACATCGAGGTAATCATTAGTCTGCTTCTCATAAGCCCTCCGTGCAGCCGCAGTAGCATTATCAGGCAAGTCATCTGGATAAGGAGACTCAAAGACATATTCCTTGCGCTCTTGCTTGAGAACAATTCTCAAGTTGCGATACCAATCCATAAAGTTTGTTCCATTGAGCTTTTCTTTCTCAAGAATAGACCGCAAATTAAAAGTACTGGATGAGGCGTTAGTTGACATGATCTACAACATAAGAATATGCAAAATTTAGCACTATGTTTATGTTTATCTTTTACTAAACTATTTAACAAAAGACTCCCACTATGTGTTTTGCAACAAAACTCCCTCTAAGTTACATAGTGGGTCAAGATCCTCATTTCACTAGTTCCTAGTGAGCTTTGGCATCACGGCTAGGAGATGACTGACATGGGTAAGCAACACTTTGCTAATCACATCAGTATGTGACTCTTGTTTGTTGGGTGACATCAATATGCCCCAGCCCCAACCTATGCCCCAAGGTCCAAAACTATTTTGATAACCTTGTTGAGTAAACCAAATGTTTTCGCATGTAGATGTTCGACATCTACCTCAAATAATGTTGATAACCAATAGCACTCTACTTTGGTAGACCTACCATACGGTGATCATCATCTTTTGGTGCAACATATGGAAGGGCATAACACTTAATTTTTTGAGGGACTCAATCCTACCATACCAAAAGATAGTAAACATCACAGATAAACACATTTAACTGTGAATCAGTATGGCCCAAAGAGAATATCCATCTCCATGTAGGTGTAGATAATCTCCATCATCCACATTACTCCTTTAGGCCACCATGCTTGAAGACTTGTAACATCAAATCTAAGCTACTACCTATAATAGCTATAAATTGAAGATTACAAAGTTGTATTCAAGCACTATGGTCAACACGCAGGTCGTCAAATACAATATAGACAGCTAACAATAGCTGAAATATCATGACACGTGGGCCATGAACAAATGTTACATGCATCACATGCATCTCATACATTCATATGTCATAGGGCCATACTATTCACATCATTCCCTGCAAAAACAAGTTAGACGCATAATCGTATTCTACCTAACGATGTGAACACGTGACGTTATACAAGGGGGGGTTTTCGCACGGCGGTCCCTCCTTATGCCAATCCGAGACATTCTCAAGGAAGCTAGTTATTCTAATGGCCCAATGCTATCAGATCTGTATCCTACTAGCATTCAGCATAACACCTTATGCCTATCTGAGACAATCTCAAGGACACTAGTAGTGATACGACCCTAAAGCATTCAAATCTATAACCTACTAGTATTCGACATAACCACCTTATGCCGATCCGAGACAATCTCAAGGGAACTAGTAGCAATATAATCTTAAGGCATTCAGATCCATAACCTACTAGTATTCGACATAACCACCTTATGCCGATCCGAGACAATCTCAAGGGCACTAGTAGCGATACAATCTGCGCCTCATCTAACCCCTATTCACCGATTAATCTTATCAACCCGTGCTACCATCGATCCATCACATGAAACGACTGATCTAGACTGTAATAGATCCAATCTACTACTACCACATATCACATATGCGCTGATCCAGATCGCAAACTAAGCAAGATCGCTCTGATACCACTAAAGGATAGCGCGTAGGCTACGATAGCAGAAAACAAAACTTTTCTACCGCGCACACCAGGACATCATGCGAAGATAAGATCGTGGATCGTTACCACTAGACGCGCAGCGGAAGTAGCGTTGGAGAAGCCGGTCCAGCCACGCGCGTCGAGGTAGTAGTGGAAGTAGTCGATCGCCACGAACAGATCGTCTCCTCCACGCGATTAGCCGCACCAGGAGCAGATCCGATCTGCCGGTTGTTGACGTCAATCTACGCCGCAACGAGCAGTGCCTCCACCGGTATCCACACGTACGGGGCTGGAGCACCGATCGCAAGTGTGCTAGCACTCGGGAGCGGCTAGGGTTTGGCTCTGGAGGTGGCAGCTAGGGTTATGCTCGAGATGAACAGATGATGTACCTCCCTCAGCCCCTAACCTCCATATATATAGACCTCTCTGCTTGGTCCTCATGGGCCAAAGCCCAACAGGAATCTACTCGGATCCTTACCCGAACTGAGCCCACATCCGAATCACATTCGAATGAGTATTCCAACCCGTTAAGCGTGCGACCCTGTAGGTTCACATATACTTGGTCCCGACCCGGAAACGCCTTTCCGGTCAACCTGTTAATAGTGACCCCTAGCAAGGCATATTAACCTCTAAAGTATATGTAAAGATCATATCGGCTGAACCTGTAATGTTCTCATGTATGAATCCCTTTGCCTCACGATATAGATTGAGCTCAAGGCGAGACCTATGCCATCCTCTTAATAGCTCAATCGCTCTCTCGATTCCGTGATGGATTATAAACTTGTGATTGACTCCTAAATCACCTAGCATGGCCATGCATTTCCATAATCCATTACATCGAGGGGCCCAGAGATATCTCTCCCATAAGGAGGGGCAAATTCTATCTTGACCATCCACATCCCACTACATATTTCATAGCAAACCCGAAAACTACTTTTATAACTACCCAGTTACGGAGTAGTGTTTAGTAATCCCAGAATAAGCTACTACGTATGTTGGGAATCGTGATGATCTCAAGTCTAAGGATTCTACATAAACAGTACTTGAGACCAACTAATGATACATAAAATCTCTGCAGTGTCTCATGGCGAGTCTATCCAACATATGTTCACCAACATATATCCATATTATTGATTGGTATCTCTATACCATGATCCATGAGACATGATCATCAATCAATACAGATGCTGATCTTTAAATCATATTTGTTCCTCATATGATATACGATCAGGGATCATTTAGAAATAGCATCATTGTAACATTAAGAGTCTCATGAATAAGTCACATACTCATTGATCAAGAATAATAATGTCTATTTCAAGGAACAAAGCACTGAATCATAAACATAGTCTGTGATATATATAACATCCCAATGTTGCCTCTAGGGCATATCACTAACAGTCAGAAGGTCTCCTCTATTTATAAGCTTGTAATGACGGTTGTAGGCGGTTATAGAGGTCGGTGTAGCTGTAACTGTCATTGGGGAGCTCTCTGGAACATTCATGAGTAAGGTGGCGATGAGAGGGGCCAGGATTGGTTTGGCCAAACCAAGGGTTTGGGTGACCCATGGGCCCCACCTCTCGCCACCAACTTTCACCAATGACTTCCATGTGGGCCCTTGTGGCGGTTGAGGGTGGTTTGGCCCCACTTTAAGTCGGTTTGAACTGACTTGTGGGGCTATCGATCGATATGCTTGCACGTGATTCGTCGGAGGTGTGTTTTTTTTGCATGCCGGCTCATTTCTCCTTCACTTTATTATATACTAGTTGATACCCTGTGCTTTGCTGCGAGATGTGAATGAATGCATGTTATATATTATAGAAATGATAGATGTATATGTTTAAATAATATGAAAATAATGTGAAGATAATGATTTGACATTGCTTGCATATTGAGTTCTAAAAATACAACAAAATTGCAAAATAATATGTCATGTTTGCATGATATTTAAAATACCCTAGATAATAATTGCTAGTGGGTGATGATGTGGCACACACTCTAGATAATAGTTGTTAGTGGATGATGATGTGGCACACTTGCATGTCATTTAAAATACTCTAGATAGTAATTGCTAGTGGATGATGATGTGGCACACTTGCATGTTGAGCTTTAAAAGTTAGTGGGCATCAACTATATAGAAAGTATAGATTCCCTGCATACATAGTAATTATCCAAGACAAGTGGAACTATATTATTTATAACTATTATATGTTTAAAAAATGTTAGTTCTCCCTTTATTTATTGAGGTAGTTGACGATCAAGATTGGTACTTAATGATTGTCAACAATAATAAAAGAAGATAAATTCTTTATTAAACTCATAGTCTTACAAAGAGAGTAAAATAATAAAGACATACCCGATTCTCCGAGAAGTCTGGGGAACCGAGTCTAAAGACATAACTTCACTAATACTACAGGAAATACAACTATAGAATAGAGAGAATTGCTCTTTGAATATGTGTTGTGAAGTGAGAAAGCCTTCCCTATTATAGCCTTGTAATGACGGTTGGAAGGTCGGTAACTCCTACAACCGTCATTAGGAAGCTATCAAGACCGTCCATGTGGAAGGTGGGGATGTGAGGTGGCCATGGCGGTTCGGCCGAACCAGGGGTTCGGCCACCCCACCTCTCTCTACCGCCTTTCTCCATGGGCTGCCATATGGGCCCCTAAGGCAGTGTACAGTGGTTTGGCTCAACTTTAAATCGGTTTGAGTTGATATGTGGGTCCTTCAATCTGTGTGCTCTTGTGTGATTCATTGAAGGTGTGTTTCTTTGCATGCCAGCTCATTTTTCCTTCACTTTATTGTATAATCCCTGCTTTCATAGTATTTCTCCAAGACAAATGGAACTACATTTTTTGTAACTAAAATGCATGTAGTATATGTTAGTTCTCCCATTATTTGTTGAGGTAATTAACGTTCAAAATCGGTAGTTAACAACCGTTAACAACTCCCCCAAGCTAAATCTTTGCTAGTCCTAGAGTAAAGATAAAGTCTAGATTGTTGATCAAGAGTTTTCTACCATGTTTTATTTCTCAATAATATCATGCCTACAACATATTCTTCTACCTAGAATTTAATAAGTTGGCAATAGTACTTTTACCTCTCTTGCCTTAATTCCCATGTGGCCTTTAGCTTCTCCCCGTCTTGGATAGTTGAGAGACAGAACAGTTCATAGAGTACCAATCACATACTCTTTGTTCGACTGTCTTTTCAGAGGTTTTCAATAATTTTGCAAAATAAATCCAAGTTTCTCAAATGATACTCTTAGATCACTCAATGTGTATATATCCCTACCAAGGCATTGTGTTGCCTTTTTTTTATACTATCTCTAAAAGGTTTATATGTGAAGCTCAAGGTTGGGAAAAATAAATGAGGCAATACTTGCATCACATATATTGCAAAATCAAAAAGAGAATCCAAGAAGAAATCAAGTCATCCCATCTAATCAAGATGTGCTAGTGTGTGTCTATATGGTGGTAGGTAGTATGTGGTACTCCTTGTCATAAGCTCTCTTTATTTTCTAATTGGAGGAATGGATATCTTTCTTCTAACTATTTTTGTCATGTTGCTCAAGAATATTTGTGAGCATACACTCCCTTTCTTCTTTTTCTCTTTTTTTCTTCTCATAATACTTGAGAATATTTTCTACTTTCTATCTCTCTCTCTTCTTCTTTTTTCTATCACAGCCATCTCTTTTGCAACTACTAGGAGAGACTTTTTTTATTGACAAGATGAAGTATTTATGGTCGGTGTATGGCATGTTTTTGCTAACATCTAGTGTAGAGATCAAGCATATTTGGTGGGTGTGCGTGCGTGATCTTGATCAATAAAGCATGAAGAGATTCTAACAAGGGTCACAACATTTTGAAAAAGCTCAATGTAATAACAAGTAGCATATGTGTAAAGACTTTTGCAACATAATCATCATATGGCTCTGGTAGAAATTTACCATTATTGAGAAACTTACAATTTTTCGTTCTTTATAAACAAAAACTCCGGATGTCAACTATCTCTTGGAGAAAATATCATAGCAACTCTATTTCATCATCTCATAACCCACAACAACCTAGAATTAGATCATGCATGTGCAACCCACAAGCTTCAAGTTCAAGCCAAAGATTTTTGACCAACAAACTGAAAACTTAGGTGAAGACTAAATTGTGAACCAGGCACTAGAGGGAAATAAGGAAGAGTAACTATTCATCATTTCAACCATGAGAACTAAAACATTCTTACCGCGCATGAAAGCAAATATTTTTGGTATTTTTATCTTTTGCAAAGTTTTATATTTTTTTCTTTTAAGATGCAATGCAACAAAATAAAGATACAAGTTACCTTATGTGAAGACCCTCCCCAAGCTAGTTTCTTCCTCATGGTCCACGATAGGGATTGAACCCTTGTGAACGGAAGTAGGCCATCATGTCGGCCTAACTTTGTTGCATGGTGGCGTCGATGTTTGCCAATTGAACATCGGTATGCTGTTGCCATGTGTTGGTCTCCTAGACATGCTGGTTCAGCATGTTTTGTATATCATTATGTCGATGGGTTGTACCCGCTGTTGACGGAAAACAGGCGGCCTGAAAGATTTGCTTAACTTTAGTGTAGGTTTAAAGCTTTGGGTTCAAGGCGTGCTAATTGGTTTGATCCTGCAATCAACAAGATAGACAATGGTAAACGTTAGAAGACGATAGCCGATCAGCCGATAGGCCGATGTCATATCGTATCAGCCGATGCATGGATGAATCGGCTATAAATTATAAAATATGCTGCTCATAGACTAAATTTGGATTAAATATAATCATGAACAACTTTTCCTTAATAAAACCAATCATATAAGTCGAACCCAATCAATGCAACATAAGATTGATAATATTAAAGTCAATTGTTACATAATTATATGATCTAAATAACTAGTTAAATCTAAGTCAATTACGATCGGCTCTAGAGGTAAATAACATGTAATTACTAACTTAATATTTCTTTTAAATACAAGCAATTACGATAGATCGGACCTAACCAAGACAGTATTAATTACTGGTAACAAAGATTAGATAAATTGAATAATTACACGGATTTATATCATAGCCGATGAAGTAACTTGGGTGACGGGAGATAACGTATCGGCTATAGCTCCGATATAGCCTTATATAAGACTATCAACCTTAATTAAATCTACTAAACAGGTTATAACCTCAATAGATCAGACTTAACCGAGACAGTGCAAGATTAATAACAAGCTTAATAGATTTAAAGGATTGATAGACTTATATAAGATGATAGATATAACACATTAAGTAAAAAATAGCATGTGATCATAAACAAAAACAGTTATACCAGGTAAGAACGGTTGAAACCCTAATACTACCCTTATCAACAATTGAAGAGCAAGTTAGTTCTTACAACCTTGACTTTAACTTGGTAGATCAAACTTAACTGATGTAGCACCAAGCTACGATCAAAGTTGTAAGGTGTAAACAAACCTTTGATTGTTTTTCAGCGTGGTAGATACATTAATCAATCTAAGTCAACAAGAACTATTTAAGCAATATCAGCAAACCCAAGTCAAATCGGCCGATATAGACAAACAGTACTATCAACTTAAATTGAACAATGTATATGATAAATTAGCGCTTGTATCGACCGGATTAGATTGTCGAACTTAACCGATGGAAGCCCTAGCCCTGCCGATACAAGCAACTATAGACGGAACTCACCTCTTGCCGGAGATTAAACCTAATCGATGTAACCCAACTCGAAGACAAAAACTCGTCGAGAATAAAACCTAGAAAACTAGGATGGTGATGCGCCGAAAGTGTATATTGAACTGTTGTTTTATAAGACCCTGGGTGTATATATTTATACCCATGAGCATAAACTAGTTCGTATCGGACATGACACAAATTTTCCTAAAGATAAAACAAAAATTACAAGCCCAAACCAGACTCTAATCAATCTTTCCTAAAATTATAAAAGAAAAATAATTAACGCTGCCTAATTAATAGATAATTCTCCATGTCGCTTTCTTCTTGAATCCGATCTCCTTTTGGTAACATTTCCAATCCCCTCAAGCGAATTCGATAAGAACTCAACCCCCTGTCATCAAGTACCATCTAGCGGCAACTTCCAGATTTCTTCAAGCCGATACCTGCCTGCCGATACATCTCCAGCCAATGTAGCTTTCCATTTTTGGTTACCAAAATCATGCCGTCAATATTGCTCTACATCTAACGAAATATGCCATTTTTTTCCGTTAACAACCGTGTACGGTATTTGTAGAGTATGAAGATCATTGGTGCCAGGATATACGCGAGATTGAGGTAAAAGAGACGGGAGACATGGATTTTATACAAGTTCAGACCCCTTAATTGACAGGTGATAGCCTCACTCTTATTGGCCGAAACAGGTGTTGCCTTTATATATCAGTATCACACGAATACAATATTTAGAATGACCTAATATAGTCTCTTTCGGCTTAGCGGCTTGGAGCGCTCACATGTATTTGACGGCTAGTGTAGTCTTCTTCCTCATATATGAACTCGACGAGATTGGATACGTCTCTAGATCACTCATGTCGGCCTCTGTGGCTCCTACATTGGGTTTGTCTAGATCTGTATTGGCTTGTCTTGGTCTATGTTGGCATGTCCCCTCTCCTCCTGGAGGGCCTTGTATTTATACCCTTGGGTGTCCCCTTGTTCAAGGAGAACTAGAAAACCAAGTATGAATATGATCCGAATAATCCTTGTAGTGTCCGAGTAGGAATCTGCTTCTCCTTCCTTATCCAAGATACCTTTCGTATATAAGGCATGATTCCATATAAATCTTGGTATATGGTGGGTCCCGCCGAGCCTAACACAAAAGTATTAGGTATGTCTTATCTATAACTATTGACGGTCCTTAAGTATAAAATCCAACAGTCAATTGATGTGTAAAACCAATTGGAATAAAACATCAAACTTAGTGGTAGTGTTTATTACTAATCATTTTCACACGAGTTAGTGAATATTTGTGTGCAGATGAATTATAGACGAAAACCACCCGCCATGCGACGAAATACACCTTCGACCAATTGGACACGAGTACACAGATTCAAGGGCCCACATGTCAATCAAAACTGCCTCCAATTGAGCCCATCCAAGATAAAACATGTAGAGGATCCACCATGCAGCCTCCCAGCCGAAGGAGTGGCCGGGAGGTGGAACTAAGGGATCGGCCAAACCTAGTTCAGCCGAACCGCCTTTGTCTCCCCTCGCCATCTTCTTTCACGTGTAGGCTCCTAATGACTCCCCAAAGGCGGTTATCAATGATTCCCGTGAGTTACCAACTTCACAACCATTGTAGGATGACTATAAAAAGAGAAGAAGCTCTCACTCTCAAATTGCACAAGTAGAGTACAACTCACTTACACATTTAGGCTACTCTCTAGTAGAGTTAAAATATATGATGAGAGTGAGGGGAATCTCTGGAAGGAGTGCCCCAAACGTCAGTTTTCTCTCTGGGATGTTTCGGAGATATTGGCCTATCTTCGGGAGAGTCCTGGAGGAGCGCCGGAGTTGTCGGCCCCTCTCTCCGATTTTGTACCTCGATGGATTCTTATTTAATAAAGTAAGTGTTCGAGAATTCCCTTTGGTATTTAATTAGCTTACTTAAGTGAGATATATCCTCATCGGTGCGGGTTCGTCGCTTAGTATTTATATTAAGCACTCTAGTACTAGGGCTTTGGATGAAGAAGAAAGTTCCTACACGAGGCTAGAGCAGTAATTAATAACTTAGGCGTGGTGGTTAGGTTAGTAGTTACCTTCGTTTGTTATATGCTCCACAGAAAATGAGGTAGGCAGTAGGTGGTGACAGCCATGTCCGTCCTTTGTATCCCTCCATGTTCGGGTACATCATAGAGCTACAGGCTGGACACAGCTTGGTAAACTAGGAGAGAGCCGATGCTTGAAGCAATCAATAGAGTTTTACCTTTAACTTAAGTATAGTTAATTAAGCCATAAGAATCCTCTCTAGCCTAAGCCTACCATTAGTTGTTGTCTTTGGATTGAATTTTGTTCTTAGATATACACATATGTTCCCTGTAATTCGATACCCTTGGAATACTCCAAGGTGAAGTGCTACAGCGGTATCCGTGCGCTTGCGGATTTATCTGTGATCGTAACAAATACTAACAATAACACTAACACATTGGTTTGGAGATCAAGCTCTCCCAATTGATGGTTGCTATCTGCAAATTCTCGGTTGAAGTCATGATAACCTCTAGCTAAGTAAAAGCAGCATGCACCAAATGGTGGAAGCATCCCAGTGAATGTGGAGGAGTGATCCACACTGGGATATTGTCCCAGCTTCCGCTAGCGGGTTGCTCACGTGGCCACTACTCGCGCTTCGCCAAGCCAAGCCTCCTGCTTTATATGCCGGCGGAGGATGATCCCAACCGTTTACACCCAAGCTGGCTCCAATCCACTTGCTACACAAACGGATATTGCGGCTGATCGATGACTGCACTTCGTGACATGCTCCGAGTTATCGCACCAGAAACATTGCTCCTGCGAGCTACCTCTCGTAGCACAAGAGAAATGGTTAGCACCCGACACTTATACAAATAAAATTTCGGGTTAGGTAACTGAATCTTATTTATATATCCAAAAAAGAAAAATATAAGAGTGTCATCTAGACCATGTTTTATAATATGCCCTTGCCCAAGATAATCATTGTCAATAATAGAGCAAGGTTGGGTGATGTCTATGATTGAACCATCCTCCAATGCACCAACTTTCACAGCTATACGAGTGATTAAAGATATGCATTCTATTGGTCCTACCATCTTAAAAAATTTTAACCATTGTTTAACCATAGCTTTAATAGGAGAGATTTTAATCTTTTTAACCATGGCATATAGGATTTTCAACTCATCATTGCGTATTGGCCTCACATCCTCCCGAGGGAAGAGAGTAAAAGCCAGCTATTTATGTATCAAGCGTAAGGTTGGGTTGTGGATGTCGTAAGGTTCGCTGACTCCAAGTCCACAGAATACCGTCTGTTGAATCCCAGATAAAGACTGATATTCCTCCATGTGAGATGGTACTACGTTTCGAAGAATTGGAACGTAATGCCATCCCCCATGTCTCGCACAGTGCAGAGAAATTGTATGGTAAGATAATGTGAACCTTGCTAATCCATAGGCATGAAACCTTCCCATCCTATTTTGTGCCCCACATTAGCAAAATCAGCATCCATACCTGTTTTGGTGAGCAGGTTCAGGTCGTATGCTCGCGTGTGAACGAACACCCGATCTTTGAGGATGGCGCTTGCCTCTCCTGAGCACTTCCCAAATTGAGCTCAATGTTAGGACGAAAGTTCATCTCGCCTTGGTCCTCCTCCATGGGCACTTGGCTATGGGACTCCACTTGCTCTTCACTCGGCGCATACTCAGTGGATAGGCACGCACTCGAGCTATGGGAATGGTGTCGGGAGCTCGAACTCGTCGCCCTCTTCATTGTGTTGAGGAATCTTTTGGCTCTTTCTTCATCCTGCATGTAGATCAAAAACACGCAAGAACACTCGAAAAGGGTTACGTTAGCAAAAGCGAGTTAGCCGTCCGAGGGTTAGTAGTTCTTGTGGAGCTTGGATGCCACCACAAAATTGTCCTTGTGGGCAATAACACTCCACAAAATTGTTCTTGTGGGCGAGGCCACACCACAATAATCGTTTTATGGGGTAGTATTTTCACCACAATATGTTCTTGTAGCTCAACACATAAGGCTCACTTGAAATGCAAAGAAAGGAAAGCAACTCTTTCAGTTCAAACTTTAGACAAGAACACAAGAGAAAATTTGAGGGAGAGAAGAATCCAAGGGCAAACACTTGCCGCTTGGTTTGGAGCAATGAGAGCAAGAGCCATGGGGTGGCTTTTATAGTCGAGGAGCCACCCTTGGTTCGGCTGAACCAAGGGGTCAGCTGACCCCCCTTATGGCCCAAATGCTGCTCTCTTTTCAGGTTTGAAACAATGACATCTTACACAAAACAAAAGTGATTGAATGGGTATAGAAAATATCTCAATTCAAATTTAAGTCCCCAAATGGTTCCATTTTGATTTTCACAAAGTAAAGGCAAGGGACAACCTCACATGACTGTAAAGTTTCAATTAATGGGTCTTCATTTCAAGAAAATCCTGCTCACTCTTTATGACCAAATCTCAAATTTTGTATTTGCCAAAAAGATTTTGAAAATGCAAAGGTTCAAATTTCAAGTATGATTGGAAAAGCAAATATGCAAATGCAAGTTGGAAAATCAAATATGCATACTAGAAAAATTAAATATGGGATAACTACCGATTTACCTTTCGGCAAAGGACTCATCATTTCAAGTCCGAAGAGTAGGACTTTTCTCTGTCATGTTTATTTGGTCATTGCGGCATCCGACTCCGGGGATGATGAGACAGATGACTGCGGTTATTTTACTCGCCGCACCTTCTTGGTCTTCTTTTGTTTTGCCGTTGTGAACGATTCTGTGGACTTTGGGGGTTGCTGCTTTGGCCGTGCCCCTGCCTTCTAGGCGTCTTTATATTGCGGTATTGAAAAGGAAGTTCCCTCTTCAACACCTCTTCCATGAATGCCACAAGGTTGTCCTTCTTCGAGGATATTATTTCGACCTCTCGGATATTCTGCCTGTTTGGCCCGTAGTTAATCTTGATCATCGAGCATTGCTCCTTCCCAGTTTGAAAGTCAAACTTCTCCTCCTTGCCATTTATGTGGAATCGGATTTCTCTGACTCCCACATCAATGCGTGCGTCCATGGTACTTAGGAATAGATGCCCAAGGATAAGTGTTATATCCTTGTCGGTATCTATATCCATCACCACGAAATCGACGGGGACAAGGCAACCCTGGATTCTCACCGGACTATCTTCGGCTATTCCCGCCGGGTAGCGGACCGTTGAGTCGGCCAGTGTCACACCCCGAGGTTCCCCTTTCTAGATTTAATTCACAAAATAAATTGCCCAAAGAAAACATTTGTTTAACCTAGAGCAAACTCTTAATTAATAAATCCATTTAACAAGTGGAATTAGCATGGTGGGATTTTTCTCGAGTTCTCCATGTTAAAATACATTAACTGGATTTTTAGTGGAATTTTTAGAGCAAGAGAAATAATTTTAATAATTAAAATTCGATTATCAGAATTAAATTATTGAAAATCCCTTTTCTTCTCCTTTTTTGGCCATTGTTTCCTCCTTGATAATATGGGTGTGCCTGGTTCCACCCTTAGCCTCCTCATGGACGGTACCTGTTGTTATTGTTGTTCATGAAAAATCCTTTCTCATGGGTCTCGGGGCAGTCATTCCCTAAGTGTCCAGTATTGCAGCAAGTCTTACATGTCATCTGGACTTCCAGTGCTTGGGCAGTACCGTACATCTCCGCCTTGTGACAAGCGCGTTTGTCCAAGCACTTTATGAGGATGTCCATTTTAGTGGCGAGCATGTATGTTTCCTTAACGGTGTGTATGCCCCGCTGACGAGGTTGGAGTCGTTCTTCGCTCCACCCTTGGAGACCATGTTCTTTATCAAGTCTGCTGCACGAGCAACAGTCAATGAGAAGAAGGCTCCTCCTATAGTAGCTTCAATGTGATCATGGGTAGTCGATGTCAGCCTGTTCTACAAGTTCTGGATGATGAGCCAATCGTCCATCCCATGGTGAGGACAAGCTAGGATGTTCTCCTGCAACCTCTCCCATGACTCCAGGATTGACCCATTTGAAGCTAGCTGGAAGCTTGAGATTTTTCCCAAGGGCATTGGTTTCGCCCATCAGGAAGAATTTCAAGAGAAATTCAATTGAACATCTCTCCTAAGTGTCCACCACATCTCTTGGAGTAAAACCACAGTTTTGCTCTCCCAAGTAGGGAGAATGGAAACAGTCTGAGCCTGATGGTGTCCTTAGTCACTCCCTTGATGACAATGAGGTCGCAGAATTCCAGGAATTACTGGAGATAGGTGTTTGCGTCCTCATTGGCTTTCCCACAGAATGAGGTACTCTGCACCAATGTAATGAGACCTGTTTTGATCTCAAAGTTGGCATCCTCAGTGTTGATAGCGGGTCCAATGGGCAAGTTGGTAGTAGAGTAAGCCGAGTAATCACGAAGGATCTTCTGAGACATCGGCTTCAAGCTTGATGGTGCAAACACGACTAGTTCGGGTGCTGAGAGCCTGATTTGTGGAGGAACAACATGAGATCGGAATCTTCTCGCAAGCTTTTCTAGGTTATCGGTGAAGTTTATCAGCAGGTTGAAACCAGTCATACACTACCTGTTTTCACACGAGGAGAAAACAAATCAAGGTTAACCTCTTTGGACAATGGTTTATTAATTATAGTTATAATCATGAATATATGCAATCTATTCATTAAATAGTGCCTTCCACGGCAACGACGCTAGAAATGCTTGTTGGTATTTGTTATGATCACAGAAAAATTCACAAGTACATGGATACAGCTGTAGCATTTCACCCGGGAGTATTACATGGGTATCATTATTTGTTTTTCTGCAGGGAAGGCGACGGTGTAAAGAGTAGGTTGATAATCATGCTATAATTAATATGCCATAGTCTAAATAGTGTGACACTGGAGAAGGACAAAAGAGAGCTAAGATTCATATGTACTTCTATATCTATAGTGCTATAGATTATACTTAACATATACGTGTTCACCATTTGTCACTTACCGCACTTTCCGTGGGGCACACACGCATCCAATGACATTTAATTAACTCAAGCACCATGCTTACATTAATAAATAATGACACTAATTTCCCCGAGACTCTCTCCCTTCGAATGGACAAGTTAGAACTAGTGCAACCCGTTAAGATCATTGGACCGATACTATGGCATAGATCAACTAGCATAATCAAGTGAAACATATAATTGAAGTATAAACTAGTCATAGACACATAACTAATAAAGTAGTATATGAAATATGAACACTAATAGTTAAAAAAGATAACTTCTTTATTATATTAAGTTCATAGTCTTACAAAGAGAATAAAGTACTAAAGACATACCCGATCTCCAAGAAAACTAGGGAACCGAAGACTACTTTAAGCCTAACTCTACTAATAGTAGAGGAAATACAATGAGAATTGCTCCTTGAGTATGTGTTGTGAAGTGAGAAAGTCTCCTCTATTTATAGCCTTGTAATGACAGTTGGAAGGTCGGTAACTTCCACAACCGCCATCAGGAAGCTATCAAGACCGTCCAAGTGAAAGGTGAAGATGAGAGGTGGCCATTCTTCAAGGGCTGCTACGTGGGCCCATAAGACGGTGCATGGTGGTTTGGCCCAAGTTTAAGTCGGTTTGAGCTGACATGTGGGGCCTTCTATCTGTGTGCTCTCACGTGATTCGTCAGAGGTGTATTTCTTCGTATGCCGGCTCATTTCTTTTTCACCTTATTGTATAATTTCTGCATCTATAGTATTTCTTCAAGACAAGTGCAACTACATTATTTATAACTAAAATAAGGGTAAGAAATGTTATTTGTTGAGATAATAATGGTCGAAATTGGTACTTAATGACCATCAACAGAAAACTAAGATACTACTTAATTGTATGCATGCATGAGTATCTTATATTATGAAACATGGAAAAGAAATGGTTGTGTCCTATACTTTTTTGCTTTTAGGATGGAGGGAGTGCAAACACAATAATCTTAATTATTTGTGTATACGCATGCAGTGACAAGATCGTCAGTAATTGTTACACGAACCAACAATTAAAGCAAGCCAAGTATACTCCCTCTGTTTCAAATCATATTTGTTATTCTAGGTTTGTCTCAAGGTTAACATTTTTATCTTTCATTTTAGAATTCTGTGTAGTTTAGCAACATTTAAATTATATATTATGAAAGTATTTCTTATGGTGAATCAAAAATATAAATCTTTTAATGTTAAACTGTATGAGAGTTTACATAAATCGATGGAATATTTGATTTAGGACAAACCTAAACAATGAGTAATTTGAAGCAGAGGTGATACTACGAAAGAATTTACCATCCTGATTGAATCAGATTGATTAGCTGGAACAGGAAAAAAAGTTGAATAAGCTGTATGTGGCCAGTCAACCACCTAGGGCTTTTTTCATAAATGGTTGAATAGTTGAATGATTTTGTGAGAACTATTGGAGGGTACAAATGAATAACTTAACTATTATAAACTTAAAAATGGATTTAAAACAGATTTATAATAATTTAATATGTAAAAAACCTTTTTAGGAAAAAAGTACCGTTCACTACCACAAAGAGACACCTAATATCTATCTGTTCACTTAAAACACGGGCACATATGTTATATGTGTATGCTTTTTAAAAAAAGCTGACACTTATATGAATTTATAGGTACGGGGATTTTAAAAAAAAAACCCGGCACATTAAATCGCCAAGCCGAGCCAAGCCTCAATCCGTCTGCCTCCCCCACCCCTTTTCCGGGGTTCTCTGTCTCGCTTTTCTCCCCGCACTCTTTCTCCTCTCTTCACTCTCTGCTCTCTTTTCTCCTCAGCTTCTTCTCGCTTTTCTCGACCGACTCATCAGTGGCACATGATGCTCTCCTCGTCGGCAGGCACGCTCCCCACGATGGCAAGGAACAATTTCTGGGTATTGATCTTGGCTCAAAGCAATCGACTCAATGAATCGAGCCAGGGTCGATGCTATTTTTTAGTCGTGCACTCCCAATCAGTGCCCGTTCTCAGTCCGGCACTGATAAGTCCCCTCATTAGTGCCACCTCCGTGATGCCAGTTGAAAAATCCGATACCTATGTAAAATTTTCAATCAGCATCCATTAGGCTTTCGGTAGTAATGGTTTAAGAGCTTGAAAGCATGTCGCTAAACGGAATGGTTTCATTCCTTAGAAAAGAAGAGAACACGGGCATGAACAATGGTGTTTAATAGTGACATGCAAGTAAATTTGGTAACGTGGAAGAGAAAGAGGGGAAGAAAGAAAAACATTGTTACTACACAATAGCTTAGAGTGGACTCTTAGTATTTATTACATGAAATTTTGTTGCATGGGGTAAAAAAAGAAAAAAAGGGTATAAAAAAGTTATTATGGGGCATTATGGTTAAGAGCTCTGGTTGTCTCAATTATTATTAAAGGATAATCTCTAAGTAAAATGTACTTAACTAGTAGCAAATATCAGACCCTACCTTTGTACATTTGTACATGTCGATGATTCTAAACAGGTTTAGAATAATTTCGTTTCCTCATCAAACAGTACCTGTCAGCGTCACATCCGCCTTACCATTAGATGTCGACCTCTATACTGAGAAAAGTAAAACAGTTTGCCCATCATTTATTAATTGTGATATAGAAATATAACGGTTCAAACTAAAAGAAGAATTGGATATGTATTTAAAATATTGAATAAGATTATTACTGTTTGTTAAATAATTTTCAGAAAAAATATGAAATAATATTTTAGGATTTTTTACAACTTAATTGGATGTCTATATTTTACAGTTTAACTAATTAGTTTACGAATGTAATACATAATTCATGCACCCATTTGTCCCATTCACTTCTGACAAAGCATAGATTCTATCTTTCGTTAACATGCTTTCTAAACTACTAAACGATATGGTTTAACGAAAAATTTTTATATAAAAATTGCTTTAAAATATCAAATAATTTTATTTTTTAAGTTTATAGTAATAAAAAATCATTAATCATGAGTTAATGGTTTTTTTGTTTTTCATGCCCTAGCTTCTTTATTAGAAACGAACAGACTTTACATGTCCTAACTATTATGTTCTTTTATTAAACTTGTATATATCAATAGCCCGTGTGAAGGCACGGATTGATCAGGGAAAAGGTTTGGAGGATGTTTTTTTATGATTACCGATGGCAATACACTAAATTAAACCGAGTATGAGAGTTGTTGATTTTAAGGAGGTGAATAATAGAGGTGGTGAGGTATTTTGGTATAACGTTCACTATGAATTTGTTGGGTTTAATTTTCAAAATATAGCAAGTGTTGAACGTCTCAATTGCTACTGAGTTCATCAATTGATTCAACCATGGAGGACGCACACTTTACACGCACATACGTGTAAGTGCGACATCATAATACAGATGTTTTGAACAGTGATGGATGGAGCCTGCACCCAAGACTCCACATCATACGGCACACCATCATTTTGTCTCAACTTATCGGTCACAACTAAAATTTAAATTTTAAAGTTAATTTTAAGTTTTATGTTTTCTTTAAGCTTGTTTTCTAAAGTTGCTTTTTTAAGTCATAACATGTATGAAAAAATTTTACCTATAAATTATTTTTTACCACTAATAAGCATTACAAATTACAATTTTCAGATGACATATGGAGACGGCCCTGTTGACATTACTCGAGTGCTTAGCATTATAGTTGGCCACATGGGCCGTGCCAAGCTGGGCCGGTCTAAGCACGATCAAACTGTAGCTGGCCCAAGCATGACACAGCACGTGGCCTGTGGACTATGTTGTGCTTGGGCCAACACCTCCACCGGTGGGCCGGCATGGCGTGTCACAGTTGTCAGATAGGCCGACAGGGGCCACCTGGTCCATCTATTTTTTCATACAAATTTCCTAATTTTCCTTTTTTTTCTTTTTTTAATATATTACTCATATTTTTTTCAATTTTCTTTTACCCTTTCCCATTTTCCCATATGTTTCATCATGTTTTCTCTATTTTTATTTTTTAATATTTTTTTCCATATTTTCTCTTTTTTTCTTCATTATTTTTTTATTTCTTTTTCATTTTTTCAGTCTTAAATTTTAGTTTGTATGGGCCACTGTACTTATGGGCTGGCCACTGGCTCATGTCGTTCATCGGCTCACGTGCTGTAAGGGCACGATGCCTCTTTGAACCGTGCTTGGGCTGTGGCCTTGCCTCGTGCACTGACACGACACATCCCGTTGTAGGTGTCATGTTTAACAGGACGTGCCGTAGCGGGCCTGTGCCGTGCTGGGCCAAGCCGTTCGTTTAGCCTTGCTATACTTAGATAAACCCTCCCATGTCTTCTCATGCCTCAGAGCTCCTCTCCGAGGGGCCATCCATACGGAGGCCACCAGAGAGGCTCTTCCCCTTTGAACCTGTCTCTCGGTCGTCACAGGGCTGCCGGTCCACTTCGTATCCTCGGCGGAGACGGTCGTCGGTGGGAGCCCTTGCCTCCCTAGGTCATCGTGTGGCCTGAGACACGGAGGGATCCTTGCTTATTCAGTCCTTGTATACGACGCTAATATTAAGCGGAGTGCGGAGCTAGTTTTCTCCCCCAACGTACAGTTAAGCTAGCGGACCAAACTACACATCAAGGTTAAAGTAGACAAATTAGCACAATACAGCCGGCAGGGACTTTCCTCATCAACACAGATTCTGCGATCTTCCAGTCATCTCATAAGATGGGTGCTGGCAAGATGATCCGAGACCACAATGGAGGTTGCCTGTATGCATGCAGTGAGCTGGTCCCTGGGATAACGATGCCTGAAATTGCTGAGGCCATAGCGATCCGACGTGCCCTTTCCATTGCCTGGGAAGACGGTCTCCAGCGGGTAATTCTGGCATCCGATTGCCTTTCTATCGTCAGGAGAATACAATCTTTGGCAAGAGATCGTTCTTCTGTTGGCTGTGTTGTCGGTTAATCAAGATGATGGCTTCCAAGTTTTTATCCTGTTTGTTTGTGCGTGTCAATCGGTTATGTAATGTTGCGACTCATGTCTTAACTCGTCTTGCCAAGCTTTTTCCATGTTCTTCTTACCGTGGTGTCATCCCAGATGGCATCCGGGATTCTCTTTGTAATGATGCTACTTAATCAATGAAATGCTGCATTCATCTGAAAGAAACAGCTTATTGATGTAACCAAGTCGTTATCCAGAAATGCTTTCAAGGCTTAAGTCATCAGCCGCAACTAATGCTTCATGCATGCTTGTGAGATAGTCAGATCGATCGATGGAGATAAGTGAAGGGCAACTAAGCAAAGCTGTAGTTACAGCTACTTTTTTGTTATGTTTAAGAAATCAGAGCTTTTATAATGTTTGCATTCCTAAATGGGTAAAAATCTAACGCTCCTCAATGACATGTACAATGTAAAAGTATGCCGAAGAAGCCGCCAACCGATGACGCATTCGCTCAATTACGGTGGTTGAGCAGCAACCTCAAATCGCGCTTGGAAAGGTGCTCAAATTTTTCTCCATAATCTCAGTGGTGTTAATGCCCAGACCATGACGACTTCTCGATTGGACTTTCAGTAACAATCTGAATAGGAAATAACGAGGATTGTAGCTGCCATTTGCTGATTTATAAGTCTGATAAATTTAAAAGGAACTCATCTGCATTAGCTAGTCCCCACAGAGTACATCGTTGAAATCATACTAAACGGCTGTCATGGAATATATGAGATTGCTTCAAATAGACCCTTTAATAGAGTTTCCGCAAGCCAACTGATCCCGTGATTGAACGAACGCCCAGCCGTGCGGCACCTATGCAGTCCCGCTGCCTTTTTAGCTTGCCACAAGATGGCGTTGTAAACCAGAAACTAGGGCTTTGATGGCAAGATCGCTACCAATGTGAGGGCTCATTTGGCAGCCCAAGATCCCGCCGGGATCCTGGCCCATTCCCCGGGAGAAAGGCCCGCGTGGAAATAATCCATGGGCTAAACTTCCTGTACATTTGGAAGCCCACAAGATGAGGAAACCCTGGCCCAATCCGCGCTGTTTCCCCTGGGAAAGCTCCCACGCCTCAACAGGTTGGGAAATTTTCCCCCACTCGCGTCGCTCGTGAGCGCCGGCGCTCCTCCCTGTCCTCACGACTCTGCTGCGGCTCCCCTTCTCACGAGCCGCCACCATCAGCCGTTACCCTCCCGCAAGCCGTCGCCACCGCTGGGCCTCTCCCTCCCGCAAATCGCCGCCGCCGCAGGGCCTCTCATCCCGTCAGACAGAGGTTAGTCTTCTCCTTCTCATCCTCTCCTCCTTCTAGGGTTTCTTTCACCTATTCTTTTTTTTTTGCGGTGAGGGTTTCTTTCACCTATTCACCTCTATTTTTACAAGTTTAGGATAATTTGAGATTGAATTATAAATTTTACGGATGCAGCATACCCATCATTTTAGTACGTTTGTTTGCAGCTACCAGTGGTAGGTTTTTTAGACTTTAGTCTCTGACTTTCATTAGAGAACACACAAAAGACTGGACTTGAGAGGAGTTAATTTGGCAGTCTCTGGAGGAATCTATCACTGATACCAGTGCAGTATGGTTACATCACTGGTGGATCATGCATCTGGTGCTTATGCTCATCATATAGTTCATCTTGGGAATTTGGGTCTCTTACCATGATTAATTTGTGTTTGTGATGCACAGGATCTCGCCGTGGATTGACAGCGAGGAAGATCAGTGCAAGGAGAAGGGTGAGATGGGAGTGCAGTATGTCGTCCTCGACATGGGTGGTAAGTTCTTGCCTCTCTGTTTGAATTCTAAAACACACTGCATCTGACCACCTGAGAGAGCTAGCTGAAGATGGCCACGATCCATCACCATTTCTGGTTATGTATTCTGGTTTACATTTGTGATGATTTCTGCTAACTGTCGTTACAATTGTTGTTTATTTCTGTTCACTGCATTGCAGAGTGGAGGAAGAAACTGGTCATAGTATATTAATTTGGGCAGGAATCATGGCTGGTTGATTGAGGGAAGATTGGTTTTGTTTTACTAGCAGTAGTTTCCTGTACTGTATCGAGTAAATGTCCTGTTTTACTAATCTTCCTAGATAATCCTTCTTTTGGTATACTTTCTTCAATTTGACAAATAATACTATGCATGTATCCTTTCTTTAGTTATCTCTTGGAAACTTATTGTTTCAGGAAGCTATACTAGCTATAGCAAATAGCTGTCATGCTAAGTAGTTGGTTCACTTAGCTATACACTTGGTTCAGTAAGTGCCCATAATCTATGTTATGACACTCTGCAATCTCTCTTTCAAACGAATATGCTTTTCTATTTATTTTGATGATGCTATCACAGAACAATTATTCTTGTAATGCAGAGGATGATTGGGAGATTCAAGATGACTTATGGACATGGTTGGCACACATACATTTCGCCAAGTTTTTGTACCTGGAGAACATCTGGGAGATTTTGTACGTAGTTTTATCCCATCGTGATATAAGCAAATGCTAGCTAGCATGTAGTTAGCATGAGTTCTCTATAGTCCATAGACTTCAGCCCTATTTCTTTGATTACTCATCTTTCTTTCTTGATCAAGACATTATAACCTTGTATGAAATATAGTATTTGCATGTGTGGATGCATGGATGCCATTGATACTTCTGCGGCTTTGATGATATAAGTGTTATTACATCATAAAGCTCATCATGAACTCAGTATGTTGTGTAGATCATTTTTTATTTTTTATGATCTTGTAAAAAAGTACATCATTTCCATATGATTCTGTATTTTCTATATTCTTGTTGAATATTTTTATTTTTATTGTTATTCTGGATTTTCTGCTGGGGTTTTTTGAATTTATGTAGATTTTCCCTTTTTTTATTTTTTTCGTGATTTTTTCTGATTTTTGATATTTTATATGATATTTAATTATTTTTTAATTTTTTGGCTACGTGGAAAATTTCTCCTAGCACGTTTTCCAAATGTATACAGGAGAGGCTTCCTTGGCTGGGATTCCCCCAAAGAAATGGAGGGGGGAGAGCATGTCACCCAAAAAAATCCTCTTAGGGAAATTTTTCCCAGGGTCTTTTTCCCTGGGCTCCCAAATGAGCCCTGATAGAGGAATTGCTGGTGTCCTCTGGCAACCTTGCCGCCGCTGATTGCTGCTCATCTCTCTGCTATGAGGCCGGACGGAGTAATTAAAAAGTTTAGGTCAACAAAGTATAGGAATCTACACCGCTGCCATCAAGTTCATTTCCTATTCTGCCCCTACACAATTTTAACTGCATACTACTGCCCCTACTATCAGATGTAGTATGAACTAATCTAGTCCATTGGATCAAAGAGAACAAACGGCTCACGTCTATTTCAGGGTACCGTAAAAAAATCACTTAGTATTTACTACCGCCGTTTTATATTATAAATCATTTTGACTTTTTTAAGTCAAACTTCTTTAAATTTGACCAAATTTATATGAAAATATAACAATATTTACAACATCAAATTAGCTTCATTACATTTAACATTCAATATATTTTGATATTATGTTTATTTTGGATTGAAATTATTGTTGTGTTTTTATATAAACTTAGTCAAATTTAAAAAGTTTGACTTATAAAGAGTCAAAACGACTTATAATATGAAAGTGAGACTTATAATATGAAAGTGAGGAAGTAGGTAACAAAGATAAAAACATAAATTTGCTAGTAGAGAGAAAATGGCATAATTATCCTCAAATTTAAATCGTTACCACGTAGATACAGTAAAGTCGTTTGCCTTGTACTGGTGTACAGTTCTCATTTGTGTGGTTTCCTCTGGATTTATGTTTTATTACAAAGAACACATTAAAACACCTCCATTTAATTCTTTTGAGATTTATATTTTGTTTCCGAGAAGAGATTTACACAACTACAGAAAACACCATTGATGTCAATTGGAAAATCCGTATAGGTGTCGGATTTTCCAACTGGCACAATAAAGATGGCACTGATGAGGAGGAATCAAAGGTGTCGGTTTAGGAACCAGCACCTTTGATGTTACACGAATGCAAAAAAGAAAAGCCACAAAAACATCACAAACCACCATCGATCCAAAAACATCCCCAAAGCACACAGTACAAACTACCATCAATTCATCCAACAACACAACATAAATCACAAAACACAATTTCACATAGCACAAATCGCTCACCGGGACACCAAGGTTGCCTCTGCCGGATCCATAGGAGTCACTATCGTTGAAGGGGTGGACGCCACAACACCGCAGTGGTGGATAGGAGGGGCTGCAGTGGCGGGGTGGGAGAGAGGAGGAGAGGCGCTACCGCCACCGCCGGATCCGCCCGCGGGAGTGCTAACAGTCGTTAAGTATCAACTTTAGCCGTCAACTCCTGCATAACAGAATATAAATATATTATCAAATTTAATGGTAGAAATTTATTACTAACCATTTTCATGAGTATTGGTACATATATGTATGCATGTGATTTTGGATGAATTTACACCTGCCATGGAACGAAATGTACCTTCGACCAATCATACACGAGCACAAGGATTGAAGGGCCCACATGACAGTCAAACCAACTTAATTTGGGCTAAACCACAGTGCACCGTCATAGGGGCTCACTTATCATACATTGGGAATGACAGTTGGCCTAGGGTTCAGCCGAACTAGAGTTTCCACCCCTTCCCACCGACTTCCACGTGGCAATTGCTCATGGATGGTGATAGCGGTTGTGGGTGAACCGACCTCCACAACCATCATTCCAACCGTCATATGGCCCTATAAAAGGAGCTCAAGCCATTTCACAACACACAACAAAATCGAGTACAACTCACTTTCATATTTTAGTCATCACTTTAGTAGTGTTGAAAATAGGTAGAGAATGAGGAGAAGTTCCAGAGGAGTGCCAGAATTGTTGGCGCTCTCTCCTCACTTGTACCTCGGCAAATGCTTCTTTAATAAAGTAAGTGTTCGAGATTTTATTTTTGGTATTTAATTTCCTAGCTTAAGTGAGATATATCCTCATAGTTGCGGATTCGTCGCTTAGTATTTATATTAAGTGCTCTAGTACTAGGATTCTGGATGAAAAAGAAAGTTCATGCACGAGGCTAGAGTAGTAATCAATAACTTAGACGTAGTTTTTAGGTTAGCGGTTACCTTCGTTTGTTGTGTGCCCCACGAAAAATGAGGTAGGCGGTAGATGGTAACAGTCTTGTCCGTCCTTTGTATCCCTCCACATCTAGGTACATTATAGAGCTACAAGCCAGAGTTTCTTGGCAGATTAGGGGTGAACCAATACCCAAAGCAATCGAATAGAGTTTTACCTTTAACTTAAGTCTAGTTAATTAAACCATAAGAATTCTCTCTAGCCTAAGCCTATCATCTGTTGTTGTCCTTGTATAGAATCCTGTTTCTAGATATATACACATGTTCCCTGTGATTCGATACCTTTAGAATACTCTAAGGTGAAGTGCTACAACGGTATTCGTGCACCTGCGGGTTTATCTATAACCGTAACAAATACCAACACGGAGCCATCGCCGTCGCTGGATCCGCTCGCGGGAGAAGCCGTGGGCGCCAGATCCGCCAGCGGGAGCCGCCCCCCTCACGAGAGAAGTTGTCGTCACCGTCATCACAGCAAAGAGGCTGGAGGGGCGAGCTGGGCGAAGACGGAGAAGCTGGAGAAAGAGAGAGGTGAAGGAGGCGAGACAGGTGAGAGAGAGAGGGAGGTGAAAAGGGACAAGAGGGGAGTGACGTGGATAAGACTCCCTCTCCCTTTGTGCTAAAAAGGGGAGAGCAAGAATCCCGAGCTCCGGCTCGGCTCAGTTTTATGGGTCCATGTAATATATTATACGTA
Organism: Oryza officinalis; assembly: GCA_008326285.1. NCBI lineage: Eukaryota > Viridiplantae > Streptophyta > Magnoliopsida > Poales > Poaceae > Oryza > Oryza officinalis. Next base: position 31,121,204 of record BDMV01000007.1, on the reverse strand, counting down.
TTGATTTTTAATTAACCGATACATATAATGTATTAAAGGTTTCGATTTTTTAAAAAACCAACACCTATATATTGATGCCATCTTTAGAACCATCACCTATGACAGGCAACTATAGTTGCTTAAAGCTGTCGGTTACATATTTTTTCATCTCGTGGAGGTGAAAAAAGGTATATAGATGTCGGTTTTAGCATTTTTGGCACCTATAGTGCCGTTCCTTTTGTGTCTTTCTATAGCAGTGTTATAATGTGTTTCAAGAACATGATCGGTTAAAATATCATGGAAGGTTTGAATCCATTTAAGTTATATGTTTTATCAACTTATCCCTAGAAAATATGAACTGTAGATAAAGTATTCATGATGCTTGCTTCCATTTGAACATGCTATATGATGAAATTTGTGAATTATGTAAATAACTAATCAACTGCATAAAAAAGATCTTACCTGATACGCTTAGCCTAGCCGTTAACCGGCCGATCTCTTACGTTGAATCATCAACCATGTCGGTGCTTTTCCCTCTGTTTCTTTCCGATGAACAAGTACCCTTAAACAAGAACAAACTGATAAAGGAGAAAAAAGAAGACACAATCTGATTTTTTTTCATGAGATCTATTCGATGTCAAAATGAACGTCTGATTTATATTTTCTCTACTGAACGGTACTAATCAATGCAACCAGATATTTAATCCACTAAAAACACCCATAATTTTCTTAGTTAATTACTTTACCGCCATCCTTACGATAATTTTTATTCCCTATCTTATCCCTCTCAATACCTCTAATTAAGTAAACTTGCAAACAATGTAAAAGCTCTAGTAAGAAACAAGCTGTAAGACTTGACCTGGATGCATGGGTGTCCTTGTATAATCAAGTGAAATTGTTTGGACAAATAACCAATATATTGTCAGCTCTTGATTTGGAGTGACGATGAATGAAATTAGATTTTGTGAACGATGGAAACTGAGTTCATCCTACAGTTCCCTACAGGGCTACATATTGGCAGCGCAGCATTCGTTCTTTGACGAGATCATGCACGTCCAATTAATTAATGAACTGTCTAATCGATCACGAATTCCATGGCTCCATCAGCTGCTGCCTAATCCCAGCCATGCATGAACAGATGAACTGATGAAATAGTCTTACGCTACATGTCAAACCTTCCTCTGATCCGAAAGTCTAGGGAACAAAAACAAATTTAAAGTAATGATTTGCTTCTCGAATGAAAAATAATGATTATCTGTACGTTAATTACTTCGTCTTCTCAATTATTTCAGTCTTACTATACAAAAAAGTAAGTCAACAATTAATCATCATCTGATTCATCCGTACATATACATCACGTACATTAATTACAAACCCCTCTCATTCGTGACGGCCTGTCACTTAACTGGATTTTGCGGGCCGTCGCAACAAATACATCTCAAACGGGCCTAAAAAGAGGCCGATTAAGATATGGTTGCACAGACATGTTAAATGTGCATAAAACTCGAGCCCGTCACGGATGACACCTATTAGTGACGGGCTCTAGCTTAGACCCGATTGAGATAACCTTTAATATCTCAATCAGGCTCTAAAATAAGCCTATCACCGATGACCATCATCTGTGACGGGCTCCAACTTGAGGCCCGATGAAGATAACAATAAGACCCGTCACAGATGACATTCATAAATGACGTGTTTTTATTTAGGCCCGATAAATATAACTTATAGGCCCATCGCAGTTGTTAGTTTTTGGGCCGTTACGGATATTTATTGCACACTATAAATACCTTCAACCAACTAGTCTAACTATATCCCACTATTCACTATTTTGGTGGGAGGTTGAAGGAGCGATTTTTTATCTTTTTTCCAAGAAAAACAGAAAATTTATAAAAGTAAATGAGAAAACTAATCATTAATTCAAAAAATTCATCAATTCTCATTAATTTAGCAATACTTATTTTATAAGATGTTTTCTAATTTTTTTTATTTTTATAGCGATGGATCAAAGTTGGATGTATGCGTAAACTATGAAACGTCATAGTTAGAAGTATAGAAATGGCGTATTAAATTTTATAAACGCCGCAGAGGAGGATAGGAAAAGAAGAAACAACGATTACATGTGTTGTCCATGTGCAGATTACAAGAATGAGAATATGTTTGATAGCCAAGTGGACGTACACGCTCATCTGATACAATGAGGATTCATGGAGGGCTACACATGTTGGGTGAAGCATGAAGAGTAAGAATCAGGAAGTGGTGCAGCTGCAGGCAGAAGTGGTGCGCAAAATCAGGAAGATGAAGATGAGCATGACATGTTTGTACCTTCTCCATTGGGCGATGAAATGGTTGATGTGGATCACGATCTGCTGCAAGACATGTTACGTGACGTTGAGGACCCAGCTTACAACAAGAGAGATTCCATGAAATTCAGCAGGTTGGTCAGTGACTCGAAGACACCTCTATACGCCGGATGCAAAGCAAAGCACACCAAATTGTTAGCTACCATGGACCTAATGAAACTGAAGGCAAGTAGTGGATGGATAGACAAGAGTTTCACAGATCTTTTGGGAATTTTGAAGGCCATGCTGCCTGATGAGAACACATTGCCCGAGATGACATATGAAGCAAAGCAGGTTTTGTGTCCCTCGGGGTTAGAGATCCGTAGAATTCACGCTTGTTCAAACGACTACATATTGTACCACAAGCAATATGCGGACTTAGATGCTTGTCCTGTCTGCAAGGCTTCTGGATACAAGCAAAAGAAAAGTGCTGACGAAGGAAAGAAGTCAAAGCGGGGTGGTCCGGCGAGGGTTGTGTGGTATCTACCTATCATTGATCGTTTCAAGAGAATCTTTGCCAACCCCAAGGAAGCGAAGTTAGTACGTTGGCATGCCACGGAGAGAAGGAACGACGGTATGCTTAGACACCCAGCGGATTCGATTCAATGAAGGAATATCGGTCGAAAACACAAAGACTTTGCTGCCGACCCCAAAAACATGAGGATATGTCTGTGTACGGATGGCATGAATCCTTTTGGAGACATGAGTAGTACTCACAGCACTTAGCCAGTTCTTATTGCAAACTTTAACCTACCGTCATGGTTGTACTTCAAAAGGAAATACATTATGCTGTGCTTGCTAATCTAAGGACCGAAACAACCGGATAATGATATCGATGTGTTCTTGGAGCCTGTTATCGATGATCTTGAGATTCTCCGGAAAGAAGGTGTGAAAACTTGGGATGCATATGGTCAGGAGAATTTCAAGCTACAAGTTCTATTGTTCTGCACCATTAATGATTACCCCGCACTCGGTAATCTTTCTGGACAAACTGTGAAAGAAAAGAAGGTTTGCTCCGACTGTATGGAACATACACGTAGCCGGTGGTTGAAAAAATCACGAAAGATGGTTTATATGGGTCATAGGAGGTGGCTCCTGCTACGTCACGCATTTAGAAAGAAGAAGAAAATTTTTCAACGGTAAGAGAAAACTTTAGCCTGCTCCCAAGGATTTGTCCGGAGATGAGGTCCACAACTTGGTCAAGGACATAACTAATGAGTTTGAGAAGAAAAGAAAACGTAGTCAGGCAAAGGACAAGGGTATGTGGAAGAAAAAATCCATATTTTGGCGACTACCTTACTGGAAAGATCTTGAGGTCCGTCATTGCATTGATCTCATGCATGTAGAAAAGAATGTGTGTGAAAGTTTGGTTGGCCTGCTGCTGAATATTCCCGGGAAGACAAAGGACGGGTTGAACGCACGCCTTGATCTACAGGAAATGAATATTCACAGTGAACTCTAGCCCGTAACAGATGCAGAGACAGGTAGAGTGTACCTCTCTCCAGCCTGCCACACACTATTGAAGAATGAGAAGATCGCAATGTTATCATGCCTGAAAGATATTAAAGTTCCATCAGGCTATTCAGCGAGGATAAGTAAGTACGTTAAATTGGACGATCTAAAACTAGTTGAAATGAAGTCTCACGATTGCCACGTGCTAATCACACAGATCTTGCCAGTTGCTATCAGAGGCATTCTTCCACCCAAAATCCGTCACACGATCCAACGTCTGTGTGCCTTCTTCAATGCAATCAGACAGAAGGTTATAGATCCCGAAGATCTAGATGGGGGTTGCAGACCGATATTGTCAATACCCTCTGTCAGATGGAGATGTTTTTTCCACTGTCTATCTTTGATATCATGATTTATCTCCCTATTCATCTTGTGAAGCAAACAAAACTATGTGGCCCAGCTTTTCTAAGAGAAATGTACCCATTCGAGAGGTACATGGGAGTTCTGAAGTCGTACGTTCGGAACAGAGCAAAACCGGAGGGGAGCATCATTGAAGGTTACACGATCGAGGAGGTTATTGAGTTCTGCGTCGATTACATGTCCGAGGCTAATCCTATTGGAGTTCCAGCGTCTCGTGTTGTCAGTTGTTGGCACAATAGGAAGGTTGTCAGGTGTTGGTACAATAGGCAGGAAAAGAATTAGGCCCGATCAAGCTTCCTATGTGCAGGCTCATTTTGTTGTGCTCCAACATATGGCATAAGTTGGCCCATACTTTGAGGAGCACTTAGTGAAAATCCAGCAGGAGAACTTGGGGCGATCGGATATGTGGATTAATAGAGAACATAACTCTCGGTTCAACGAATGGTTCAAGAATTGTGTTACAATGTCGACGGATGTCCCATATGAAATAGTACAGTTGTTGGGGATGGGACCGTGTTGGGCCATAGACACATGGCAAGGATACGATATTAATGGATACACATTTTATACCGTCAAACAAGATGACAAAAGTATAGTGCAAAACAGCGGAGTCCGTATAGATGCATTCCAAGATCAAGTTGGGTCGAACACATACTACGGCCGCATTGAGCAAATCTGGGAGCTGAACTACGTGAAGTTCAAAGTTCCTTTGTTTCATTGTCGTTGGGTGAATATACGCACTGGTGTCAAAGTCGACAAGGAAGGTTTCACTTTAGTAGATCTATTCAAGGTTGGATACGCCGATGAACCATTTGTACTTGTGAAACAGGTCGAGCAGATTTTCTACATAAAAAACTCTACAAATAAGAAGATGCACATCGTGAGGGATGGCAAGCGCCGAATTGTTGGTGTTGACAACGTTGTCGATGAAGAAGAATACAACCAGAATTTTCATGTAAGACCTCACATCGACCTTGACGATGATCCCCAAGAGTCTGTGGCATATGCTCGATCAGATCATACGAAAGGCATAACCTTGTGACCGATGCCGTTGCACTTATTTGTTATACTATTTCTTGTAACGAATGAAATATTTTGTATTACTAAAAAACCTTTTGTATGAATGAAGTACTTATACTCCTATGAATTTCTGTCGCAACATTAAACACGTCTTTCCGTTCTATGAAAATAGTAAATTATTTAGTGCAGTTTATGAAAATAGTAATTTTTATTGTGAATTTAGTTAATTTGGTGAATTATTGTATTAATTTAGTGAATTATTGTACTTTAGTTAATTATTTTGACTACAGGTCAACAAAGGTCAACTCATAAATAGCAAACAAATATAAACATTATTTATTTCACATCGAAAAAATGGAAAAATACTATCGGTGATAGAGATTGAGTCATCTCTATCGGGCCTAGTATAGAGCCCGTCACGGATGACTCATCAGTGACGGGCTCTATACTAGGCCCGATTGAGATGTTTGTTTGACCGTATTAAGACTAGGGGTTCTCTCCCTCAGATCTACATCAAAAATTTTTCTAAGTCCCGCCACTCCAAGAACCCTAGCGCCGCCACCCTCTGGGAGCTCGCTGCTGTCGTCGGCCGCCGTCACCGCTGACCACCTTCCCCGAGCCCGGTCGCCACCTCGACCTCCTCCACCGGTAACCGCCACCCGATTTTAGCGGAATCGTCCTCTAATAACAACAGTGCTAAACTGTTGATCGTGCGTGCAATGAAAAATGTCACATGTCTCATTTTAGTGGAACCGTCTTCTAATAACAATGTGCACTATTCACAATTATCTTTGCTTTTTATAATTTATATAGGTTAAAATCAAATTATATGTTTGGGGAGTAATATATCACATAATGATCTATGTTTTTTTATTTTTTAACTTTTTTATGACTCAATGATATAAAAAAATATAGGACATCTCCTTGTTGCAAGAAATAAAAAACCACCACGTGTTGCATAGAGGACTAGCTAATTCGTTGCGTCCATGTGCTTGGAAGCTGTCCAAGTAGTTGGGCTCATGTGGAGCCATAAGTTTGAGATCAATTATGGAGTTAGTGGCGTCAAGGTTAGTTGCATGTGATTAGGTGTTTGTTAGGGCGAGAGTTGAGGGGCATGCTCTCTGTGATTTAGTGTATTATACTATAGTAATAATTTGTTTATATGTGAGATGTGCAATTTAGTTTATTTATATGTGAGATGTGCAATTTAGTTTATTATTGTGAGATATGCAATTTAGTTTATTTATGTGACTAAGTGATTTTAGGACTTAGGGTTCTTAGCCATTTTAGGAGTTAGTGACGGGTGCCAAGGAACTTTAATAGGAAATATGTACGTAGATAGAAAATTTGTGATGTGATTTAGGAAATTAATTAATTTTGTTGTTTTGTAAGTTATTTAGACGATGTCTCAGCAAGGTGAACCAATATCGACGACAACTAGTGGGTCCTCAAAGGGCACGGGCTTCTAGGACAGGGAACAAAATCCCTAAGGAACGGTACACCATAATAGAGGTGAACCAGGTTGGATTGCCGACACATCCCCGGAATGTTTTGAGCCGGTTTAGGTCGATCTGTGGGGTAATAGGGAGGGAGAACTTCACAATTCTGGTGGATGACATCAAGCAAGTGTCAGAAGCAGAGAAGAACACTGCTTGGCTAAAGTTCAAGGAGAGCTTCGAGTATCTTGCAACCGACAAGGCCAGGCTCAAGCATATGTGTTTGTGAATGGGGATGCTGGGAATGTGTATATGCTGGGAATGCTGGGGAATATATCTGTTTCTGTCATTTTGCAGCGGGCATGGCTATTAAAGGCCTGAGGCTAGCCAAAAAAACAAAATTTATTTTTTTGTGGGTTATACTCATCCGTGACGGGCATAAGTTAAAGTCCGTTTGAGTTATAGTCATCCGTGATGGGCTCTAGATTAGGCCCGATTGAGATTAGTAATCATCCATGACGGGCGCTAGTTTAGGCCCGATTGAGATTAGTAGTCATCCGTGACGTGCTCTAGTTTAGGCCCGATTGAGATTAGTAGTCATCTGTGACAGGCGCCATACCCGACATAGATGGAGGTTGCCACCCGATTGAGATATAAGTGACCGTTGTAGTGCTTATATGAAGCTAATTAGATCAAAGCACTAACTATCAACTGTCAACACCGGTCAATGCTTCGGGGCAAGTGTCGGTCAACGACGGTCAATGCTCTTGGTAAGGGTCGATCCACGACACGTCGTCGGCGACGGCCTGCTTCCACCGCCGGTTGAATATCTGCATCTCGGCGTATGACCTCCGCCTCACCGCAGCCCGGAAGGCGGAGTTGGAGCCGCCCTTGCCGCCGCCGCCGCCGCCGAGCATGGGGACGCTGCGGTGGACGACGTACTCGCTGTCGACGATGCCGACGTTGAGCATCTGGTCGCCGCCCACGCAGTAGCTGAGCTTGTAGTCGAGGCCCCACGCGTGGACGAGGTCGTTCTGCACCATGCCCCACGTGCACCACCACACTGCGCAAGAGAACACCGGCACCATCATCTCCACCCACCCCATGCATGACGGCGCCGCGTTGCCGCCGTCGTACCGGGGACGCGCTCGCCAGTAGAACCGCCGGTGCACGTTGCCTCCTTGTTCGCCGGTTTGTTGGCGGGCAGTGATGCCGTGGTGGATCTCCGAGGCGCGGGCCAGCGCCGGCTGCGAGACCTCGAGGCCTTCCCTCCTGACGACGGCGAGGTAGCAGAGCGGGTCGAAGGCGTCCACCTCAACGTCCTCGTCCCAGAGGAAGACGAAGTCGTACTCGGCCACCACGTCCGGGTGGAGGAACCGCTTGGTGAACCACCACTTGGTCTGGCCCAGCCATCGCCACGTGCACCGCGCGGCCGTGCCATGATAGGTCGCTCCACTTCTCCACGGCGCCGTCATAGTGGAACAGCATCACGATGAACTCGTCGGTGGGGAACTTGGAGACCAGCTTGTCAACAGCCACCGCGCCTTGTTCTTGATCCTGACGGGCACCGCCAGGAGGCTCTTCTTCTTCGTCGACGTCCCGCCAACGCCGCGCTCGGGGTTGTCGACCATCGACTCCATCTCCAGGTTGGACGTGCCCTGCACAATGCTGGCCGGCAGAAGCCTGCCGCCACCGCTGGACGAAGGCGCCGACGCCGCGCTGCTGCTCCGACGCTGATGGTCGTCTTGGCGCAACATGCTAACGTTAGGCTTTCCCGTTTGCATGTTGGTGCGCAGTGCCTGCGAGCGAGAGGACATCCGATCTCGTTGCCGGCGGCTGTAGGGTGGTGAAGCATCTAGGCCCCCGTTGTTTGTTTTGGTAATTAATGACAAGCGCTAATTGTGGACTAACTATTTCTTTGAGTTATATTTGTTGAGCTAGGACCACGTGATATATATGCATGGATGTTTCCCAAAGGATTAAAATTGATGGCGCAAAGCAAAAAGAAAAGAAGACGATAAACTAGTGTTTTAATTTTAAAATTGATCGAGGAGTTGGGCGATCAAATGTTTGCTAGTTTAATTATAGCTTTGCCGTACTATCAAGAGAGGTAATGACCTAGACAAAGAGCTGATCAAAATACCACATTAGGTCATTTGTATATTAGACTCATTTCATATTTCATTTCTTGCTGAGTTTGTTGCCTGGGCCGGTCTGACCGAGGACCTTGAGCCGGTCAGACCGAAGTTCCCTGGCCGGTCTGACCGGTGCCATGTGGCCGGTCTGACCGGCCCCATGGAGGCCTGCTGTGTGTTGATGGTGGCGCTCTGGGGTGAAAACCCGAGCCGCCAGAGCCGTAACCAGTCAGACCGAGCCTGTGGCGGTCTAACCGAGCCAAGGCCGGTCTGATCGGCTGTCATACTACGGTCTGACCAGCCAGTTCGTTTTTGCTCCATGATTGCCCTATAATGGCTAGTTTTCTAGCCGTTACAAAGTAGTCCGGTCTGACCGGCCACACAACGGCGGTCTGACCGGCAGTGCACTGAGTTGGGGATTTTTACCTCCAACGACTAGCATTTGTGGGTTGGGGTATAAATACCCCCCACCAGCAGTAAGGGGATCTTCTTGGCACTTGTTTCATTTGCATACACTCCTTGCATCTCTCCCACACTCACTTGGGCTTATGTTCATCCATTTAGAGTATTTGAGGGATTGTTGAGCCAAGAGTCAAGTGCATTGCTTCATTGTAGAGCTAGTGTGCCACTTGATCATCTCCGAGCCGCGTCATTGCTTATTACTCTTGGAGGTTGCCGCCTTCTAGACGGCTTGTGGAGGAGTTGCCCGGTGACCTCTCCAAAGAGATTGTGGAGGAGGCCCGGTGGAGATTGTGAGTGGTTTGGAGTTCACCACCTTCGGAGTGAAGGAAAAACTACCCTAGTGATCGAGACTTGGTAGTTCTCTCCGTGGGTCGGCTCCCACCTTGCCCACCCCTTGACGAAGAGGGCGTGCGGTGGCTTCGTGGTTGAGCGGTAGAGTTGGGCTCGCCTCAACGAGGATTAGGATACCGGTGAGTTTCCGAACCTCGGTGAAAAATTTCTTGTCTCTTATCTCATTTATTTGTTGCATTTATATTTGTACAATTTACATTCATAGAGACATATTTGAGCCCATATCATCCTAGGTTTGCAAAACTTAACTTAGTTGCTTACTTAACCTTGCACCTTACCTTGCCTAGCAACTTAGGTTAATTTTGTTTAAGTGCCATTTAATTTTAAATCGCCTATTCACCCCCCTCTAGTCGACATCTCGATCCTACAGGTGGTTAGATCGAGGAAGCTTCATGGAAGCGTCAGCGACGAACAGGAGGACGAAGAAGATGAGCATCGCCCTGAGTGCGACGTTTTGTCGCCGAAGCCATCTCGATCGGTTTCGATCGATCGCACGTAGGAGAGTTGGGGGCGTCGTACGTGTCACAATTTATAGCATTCTCCGAAGCGAACAAAACCAGTTCGGAGTCGGAGTACTATTATGAGTCATCGGCCGGTCGTTTGTTTATTTTCGGGCTACAAATTTGGACTTTAGAAAGTGTTTTAGGCTGAGTTCTTTTATTTACTTTTCCAACTCATCTCTCTCATTTTCCGCACGCATGTTTTTTAAACTGCTAAACGGTGTATTTTTTGCAAAAAATTTTATACGAAATTTGCTTTAAAAAATCATATCAATTCACTTTTCAAAAAAAAATTAGCTAAAACTTAATTAATCATGCGTTAATGCATACATCGTTTTAAGTGTCGAAAAGGATGAGTTCCAACCGCTCTTTCCAAACACAACCTTAGGTTTTTAGCTACTGATGAATGCAAACGAAAAATAAATATGCAGCTTCGTGGTAAAGGAAATACTTGCTTTGTTCGACTAACGGTTTGGGATTTCACTGCTACAAAGATTAAGATATCTCTAATGTCTTAGGGCAACCACAGTATATGAAAAAGTTAGCCTTAAGCAATAAATGATGATTTAGCTACTGTGGGAGCACACCTTAAGCTTCAGAAAAAAAGAGTTAAGCTTAAGGTGTGATCACAAGAAAATATGAAATCGTTTTTTCACTGTTCAGGGCCCATTTCTCAGCTTGTTGTCTTGCATGGAATGGTTAGGAAGTGTTTTTTCAAAGACTTACCATTATAGATATTATCATAACTATTGCATTAGCCTTGCCCTTATAGTAATTAATAATCACTAACAGTTCCATCGAAACCATAGTTTATCTCTAACTAACATTCGAAGCCTTTAATCGTTACATGTCTGACTACTAATCATTTATAACCTTAAACTGTTGAATCGTTTCAAAATTACGAGCTATTTGAGATCCTTCATAATAACGATTCTTAATCTCAAACTGTTACATATAAATCTATAGTGCTATGGGATTATCAGCCATTATAGATCTTACGTCTAACCTGATTGAATCGACCGGGTACTTTTTCGAGCAAGAGAGCAAGAGCCCTTCTTGATCCATATCATAAACCAGGGTTCAAAATTCCAGAACGGAATTTATGAAATTTCGGGTATATTAGAACACAACCCCCGTAGGAAACTATTTCACCCAAAAAAATTTTATTCTTTCAAATTTTCATGAATTTAGCAAAATTTATTTAATTTAACTAAATTTTGTTCAAACTTTAAATTATTTTGGTCCAAGATATTTTGAAATATCCAAAAATTTGGTCATATCGGTGCCCTTGCCCTTACTGATATAGTATTAAACTCTGTCACAAACCACCTCCTTGGTGTCTTCCTTTCTTAACCCCTACTTCGGTTGTCATCTTTCTCAACTTTTTCAACTCACTTATCTATTTTTCACGCGCACGCTTTTCAAACTGTTAAACGGTGTGTTTTTTTTTAAAAAAGTTTTATATGAAAGTCGTTTTAAAAAATCATATTAATCTATTTTTCAAAAAAAAATAGCTAATAATTAATTAATCATGCAATAATACGTGTTTCGTTTTGTGTGTCGGAGAGAAAAAGTTCCCAACCTCTCCTCCCAAACACATCCTTAATAAGCACCTTATGCTTAGTTCGCATGTTGCATTTTGTAGCGCCTCGGCGCTTTCCGAACACAAAATACTATATCTGCACTGTTTTGTACTGTTGGTGACACTGTGTTGTACTGTTTTGCGCTGTACATTTACTGTGTGCCACTGTAGCGTCGCTGACTCCGTCCGTCAGAGCGAGAAGGCGCCGTGAGACACCGACAAAATCCGTTAATTAAGCACTGCTGAAGAAGCTCCAGCGTAGTCGCTGCTCTGGTGCCGACCACGAAAATGTTATGCGCACACGAGAAGAAATATGTTAGCAAGAAATAAATAAATTTACGGTGTTTCGTATAAATATATTTTCAATAATATTTGGTTCTGTAATTTTTCGGAAGTTCCGAAAATGATTTTCGGACAACTCCGAAAATTTTCAGAATGCACAACTTGGTTCTGTAATTTTTCGGAAGTTCCGAAAATGATTTTCGGACAACTCCGAAAATTTTCAGAATGCAGAAATTGAGGAAAAACATTTTCGGATTAATTAATATTCAAAATTACAAATATAATATATTCCAGCCTTAGAAATGAAATTTTAGTGCCCATAATTGAACTGAATTGCATACGTACAAACACGGTGAAAACACTCCATTACGAAATTCATATTTGTCATCAAAATTACCACATATTTATATTAACCCAAAGTTTATAAAAAAACTAGCAAAATACCCGTACTTCATTATGGAGTTACCAATAGAATTTTATTGTAGGTTTTTATAAAAAATAATTATTATCGTTACAGGGTATTTCCATTTTTTAGTTTCCACTGTTTGGGTGTGGCTGGGAATTGGGTATGCAATCCTGCTGGATTGAGGGGTGGATTGAGTGCTACGCGAAATTATCAAATTACCCTTACTATTTGGACACATAGCTATGTTGTCTACTCATTTACCACAGCTCGGAGGGGCATTTTGGCTGAGATGGTTGAGATGGAAAATAGATTAATTTTCGTACAAATCTCACCGATGACTAGGAAACCAGGTAAATATTAATTCAATGCAGTACAGAGTGCATGCATCTAAAAATTGATGTGCCTGCCTTATTGGGAAAACATATATAGAAGAATTCTAGAATTCTCCATCACAATAAAAACAATACAATTTCCATAATTGATGCAATTCATGATATTGTAATAAGGTAGTACATAATCCATTTTACAGAAAATGCACAGTCTAGTGATAATGATTAAACAACGCATCAGCAATGCAATCACGCCAGGTGGTCATAGCTTGCTCGCTATTTCTACTGTAATACATCTGGTCGAATGATGTGTGCTGTGACACCACGGGATATCCATTGTACAGAGGATTGTTTTGACGGTAGTACACGTCAGCAGCACTATCCATTTTGAAGTTGTGTAGAGCAAAAGCTGCATGTATTATGTGCTTCGGAACATTCTCATCTCGAAAGTACGGTTTTTCCTTCAGTACCTTCCATTGTTTTTTGACGATGCCAAATGTTCTTTCAACAATACCTCGCAACGACGAGTGTCGATGGTTAAATGTTTCTTCTCGTCCTATAGGTGGGGGCGCACCTTCATCTCCAAGTTGATCCCTGTGGTAGCGTACACGTCGGTATGGTGGAAGACATCCCATCCTACTAGGAAACCCAGAGTCCACAAGTAAATACCTTCCTGTCAAAATGTTACGCATTAGAGGTACATTGTGCAAAATAGTGTATGTTCATTTTCATAATATAAATGTTAAAAAAAAATATGCACTGACCGTGGGGTATCCTTGGGAAATTGTCAGGATAATATTGAACTGCCTCGGTCAGAATCCTTTGATCGTGCACCGAGCCCGGCCATCCAGCATCAGAGAACATAATCCTCCCGTAATGATCGCAAATAACTAGAACATTTTTGCTCGTTACGTGGTGCCGGTTTCTGTGTTCAATAGACGTGGCAGCACATGTCACGACTTGCACATGTGTGCCGTCTACAGCACCGACGGACTGATAAAATGGTCTGATCCAGTCTTCATTCAAAAACTGAGGATGAGTTTCCGTGAAGTTGGGATCCACAGGTTTCAAAATCTTCCCCGCCAACGCGTTCATACTGATCAGTACTTGGTGGAAGCTAATGGACACAGTTGAGCTTGACCGTACGAAACGATTGTTCGTGTCTCTGTTCGGACGATTTCCTGCCATAGCATATAAGAACATCCCAAGTTTTTCTAACGCACATACCTCGAATGTCCCAGTAAGGCCATACGAAGTGACCAGTAGGTCATGAAGGCTGTGTATTTGCTCCGAACTCAAACGGAACATGGCCCTACATTGCCTTTGATTCGCCATAGTTTCCAGCATCCAACTAATACCGGTTTGAATCGGTATTCGCCTGGGAGCTCTCTCTTTTTGTTGCAAAGTTGCAGCGACTATATCAATGATGTCATCTTCATCATCGCTGCTTGAGTCCCCTCCTGAGCCGTGCGTTTCAGACACACCAGTACTCATTGCCAACCCTTTGAAAATGACAAGTTGCAAAATTACAGACAGAGTCACGTATATGTGCATTATGTAGGAACTTGCAAAATGGGAATAACAGCTAACATTGCAGTACAAAAGATATAAAATTAAAACTTGATAAGCCAGAAAAACGATATATGGGAAATTGCCATCTCGACAAGTTAAATCCACAGTTGTTACACTAACCCATATCCTAACTCATTAGCAACAGGATTGGCAGGATTATTTAGAAAACAAAGTACAGTTCTAGAATTATTCAAATACAACAACAATGGAACAGAGGAGGTCGTGCTTCACTGAAAACCACTGGAGGCACCTGCACCACTAGCACCCCCACCACCCTGTGACATCACCTGGATATAATCAAGACGATCTTCGGCTGTCGGAATTCTGATGAAGCATGCACAGTGATTGGGATTTTGGAATAAACGACAAGCAGCGTACCACACCGGACCGGTGATACGGTGCCCATCGTTTTCAACCAACTCCAAGCATGCCTCAATCCCTTTGGACTTAGCCTCGGCTGCCTATCTTGCCCGGCTATGCAAGGACTCACACCGCAGGTCGGCAAGCCTGTGTAGGGCCTCCCCGGTGCTGTCGCTGCGGGACTTCTTCGAAGACCCCCCTGAGGCAGCGCTCTCAGTGGCTGTCCTTTTTCCCTTACCCCCTGACGACGACTGAGGTGCTACTGCAGAAGGCATTGGAGGCATGTAAGTGGCTGTGAGCTGCGCAACATCAACATGCTACCATTGAGCTTGAGCTTGTGCTGGTGATGGCGATGCTCCAGCAACATCTGAATGGTTGCCGACAACGGTGCGCCCCCTGAAAACCGCATTGTGGAGGTCAATGTGCTTCAGAGGATCATTCTTGAAGGTCATCACGCCCTTCTTCATCTGCAAGGAGGTTTTCATGCACATGTCAGTACTGACAGACCAGGCATACAAGCTCTACATACTTGAAGACAGGATTGCTCAATTGCACAAATAAATATTCAGACTTGCAACTAGAAAACTAGATTGATCCCAGGAGGATAGCTGAGAGTGTAATGTTAGTGCATGTCACATATGCAGTCCCTCTTGCAGTGAGTGTGCAGGCAGCAAAAATGAAATGACACAATGAATGTGTTATGTATGGTGCTATACACCCTAACTCAGAAGTGATTAGGAACATCTCAATATCAGCACGCACTTACCAGGAAACAAGTCACCAGGAAACTAGCACAAGGTGCAAACAACATCAACATGTGCAAAGGTTAACTATGAAAAAGACCGGGAATCAAGCAGGCTGCAAACAATCAGGTTAACTAATAAATTTGGAAAGACATGCACAAATATGCTGACAGTCCCTAAGACAGCCCAAAACACTATAGTGTAGACAGCAGAAATCAATAGGCAGTAGGCAGATTGTTTACCATAGCTGAATGTCTGGATTTGCATGCATTCAAATTAGGGGATGTGCATGTCTGTTATCATCAGAAAATGATCCCATTCCATGGGCAGAACATTTTTGAAGTTGTGCATACCTTTCTGTTACAGATAGATGAGTAGTAGGAGTTCTGTACAATCAGAGATAAAGGGAGCAGCATGAACATATTGCAGTGCTAAACTGCACAAATTGTAGTAGTAATTACACTTCATTTTCCTTGGTACTGAAAACATAAGCATTCAACATGTTCATATATAGTTTATCTCAGAAATGGTATGTTCATATTGTTCCAGCTTACAAAGATAAGGGTATTAATACTAACCTCAATTTTACCCTAAATTTCAAGATCAACTTTGCTAATTATGTACAATCAAAAAAGCTAAATCAAATGAGCAGCCTTCAGGTATACTCCAGCAGGGCATAAAGAAAAAAAAGTGATACTGCACAACTACTACATGACCTGTTGCCAAATCTGAGTCGTCAAAATTCAGCATCTGAACAGCTGCTGGACTCTGCAAATGGTGATGCATGGACATATATAGAGATACTACCAACCAAGAATCTGGAACATTACATCCTGGTTTTGTGGATACCTGCATTCTTGCCATTTCTACTTAGGGAAGGGGGCAAAGAAAATGATTGGTTTGGGACCTTGTACAATAAAATAATTTTGGTCATGAAATGTGCTCATCTTCTCATGCAGGGATGCAGTCTGGAGTTAGGACCTTTTTTTGCAACTGCTGGGGTCACCTAAGAAATAGTCCCTCTCACACCCTCTCTCAAGTCTTTATCTCTTTCTATGACCACTTTGGAGAAAGGGCTAAGCTCTTTGTGGGAAACTATATCCAAGAGTCAAATACAACAATCTTTTCTTTTTGTTTCCTTGCATTGGCAATAGTGAGACAGGGCCAATTCATTTGCAAGGTGTAGTGTGGGGATGCTCTAGGAGATAGAGCTCTTTGGGATTGGCAGAGGGTGGGTACTCTTTCTCCTAAAAATATGTCCACTAACAAATGGTTAGTAACAGCCAAAACTCTTTAAATATGTAACATTGAATCACTCTTTATGGAGTAGTACAATTGCCATCTAGTATTGTAGTAATAGATGTGCATTTGCAAAGGCAACATCATCAAATGAGAAATGCCAGAGTGCAAGACATCGAGAGATGTTCCTTAAGGAAATGAGAAACTAACAGCATGATTTTTATGGTCAGACAGATATAATATATATACACTTCTAGTTGATGAACTATACATTTTACAAAAAATAATAGACTTACATTTCTAAACAAATGTAAACGTAGAATTTTACGCATATAATGTATTATCCATATCTGTTAACTTTGTCGTCGTCCTTCCTCCCCTCCAAAAAAAACTCCCTCCTCTATAAAACTTTTCCCTTTATTTGCAATGAAAAAAACTGCTGCAAAAAGACCCAAAACCCAATGGTGAAAAACTGGCATAGAAAGAAATTGAATCATATTTCTATCTCTCCCAATCCCATTGCAACGCATGGGCATATAACTAGTATGCAATAATACCAAAACTTGGGTACCAACGAATTCTCTGCCTATCATAAGAAAGAAAATGTGAATTATATTTTCAGAAATATTCAGTCTGTTAATGTACTTTTATTTTTCAGAAAAGCTAGGATGCATAACAAGATGAGCAAACATGTCACTTTGTTAGCCTTGAAGTTGACAGTCTTTTATATTTCAGAAAAGCCAGGATGCATAAAATCCATTGACAGATATGGCAGCTAGCTCACTCATGGGCACCTTTGCTAGACTGCACATATTGATTAGTTTCTTACAAAATGCAGTATGACTTCACCTGCATAATATAGTGGACCAGTACAAATAAGTTTTTTTCCTGCATAATAACAAAGTCATATCATATCTCACTCATTGGCACATTGCATTTGCATGCAGAAAGAACAGAGTACTTGCCCTTTTGGCCATGCAAGTACTAGTAAGAAGTTAACAAAGTGGTAAAGTGGTCAATTGGAATCATTAATTTTACCCCTCTCTTAAGCAAAGACATCTTCAGAGGGACTCCAATGGCCGTGTAGCACATTGAACTATCACTACCAGTGCATAATGTCATGCATTTTTTCACTCATCATCCATGCATCCGATTCCAAAAATTAGTGACTTATATTCAGTTGGACACATGAATAATGTAAACGATAAGTGACGTACCCCTTCTTGTTGTTCCCACCAGTCGTCATCGGCGACAATGGCACTCGTATGTGGATCACGACCGAGACCGGTAGCCTGCGACTCAAGCCAAACCCACATGTTGAAGCGCTTCCGACAGTCACGCCAAATGTACTGAACTTGGCTCCGGTTCACCTTCTTCCTACACTTCGCATACATTTTGGTAGCCAAATTGTCCAATGCCACGGGCTTGGGATTGCTGGTGGTGATGTTGTGAGCTGCTATTTCCTCCAAACAACTTTCCAAGAAAAAGCGGACCTCCATATCGGTCCAGCGGCAACGGCCATCGGACATCTAATATTACAAGTCACGCAAAGTTTGTGCTGAAATAAAGCAACAAATCGGAAAGCTGGCATTACCTTTTTTGATTCGGCGTTGTGGACGACGTCCCAGTTGATTGAACGCCCGACGGTTGCAGGGCTGACTCGCCGAACGAACTCGATGACCGCTTGTGGAGATTTTGCGCACACCTTGGTTAGGGCATTGGCGACGTGAACCACGTCGTCCTCTAGGGCATTGGCGCTGCCTGCGTCGGAGGTGTACGAGTCGCAGGAGCCCTCACCGGACTCCAGCTCGCCAGCCCAGATAGATGATGGAAGAGTTGGAGAAGGGGATTCAACCAGCACTGGGCGGGATGCGATTTCCACGCGCTCAACCTCTCGCTTCCGCTTCTTCCCTCGCCTATCCATCCAAGCAACCACAGCCTCCGCCTCAAATAGAGTGGCGGCGCTAACACCGCCAGCTTTGCTGCCTTGTCGCGCCGAATCTCGCCACCCTTCTGTGCCGCACGGGATGTACGACGTCTGAAGCGCCCACGCGCGGAAAGTTACCAGGCTGGACAGGACGACAAGCGGACCGAGCACGCCGGCCGGCTTTCACCACCTTCGAGGACGACGGTGACCGCTCGCTCGCACTGTGGGCAGCACCAGTGGTGCTCTGCTCAATCGATGGACACCGTCTGCTTTCGGCCAGCTTTTGCCGACAGCTCTCGGTAGACGACGCGCTGCGGCGAGATGAGAATCGATTGAGGGGAGGAAGGAGAGCTGGTACGCGTTGGAATTGATTCCTCCGCTCCGGGCGCATAGGATTCCCTCGACCACCGCCGAAGCTAGCCGTGTGAGCTCGCGCAAGCGAGGAGGACGAAAGGGGATCTGGATGGAGCAGAGCAGCGACTACGCTGGAGCTTCTTCAGCAGTGCTTAATTAACGGATTTTGTCGGTGTCTCACGGCGCCTTCTCGCTCTGACGGACGGAGTCAGCGACGCTACAGTGACACACAGTAAATGTACAGCGCAAAACAGTACAACACAGTGTCACCAACAGTACAAAACAGTGCAGATACAGTATTTTGTGTTCGGAAAGCGCCGAGGCGCTACAAAATGCAACATGCGAACTAAGCCTTAGTCATCAACCTTGACCTTGGTGACAATGGATTGATGACCATGGCAGTGATGGTCACCCCTCTAGCTCCTAGCTTTTGCATGAAGCCACAACCCTTTGGTGACAGGAGAGGTGCCTAGATCTGGCCTCCCCTCCAACTCTCAAATTTGGTCAATCCCATATCGACCTTGGTGATGACATAAAGGACATCTAGATTGAGCCTCCTCATTGGCGAAAAATGAAGTCAAAAACATTAGTGAGGTTAATTAATCAACTACCTTTAAAAATTATTTACTATTGTATACAAGAAAGCATACCGGTAATAAATCACTAAGCATGTCTAGATCTTCTAAAAGGAAAATAAGCAATTCTATTCTCTGATGGTTTGAAATCTCTTCTTGACCTTATCAAAATCAAGTCCTTCTAAAAACTTCCTCTGAATATAACAAAATATCAAGTCATTGAGCCATTTATCATGGGTCTGTTTGGGAGACTAATCTGCGTCAGCGATGCGGCTGCGCTACAGCAGCAAAAGACACAAATAACTGTTTGTATTGGCTTATTGTTGTAGCCCGCCAGCTGCAGCAAAGTAGCCGAACAAAGCCATTCATCCTATTGTGCCATTCATCGCTCATTGTATATGCGCAAATATGTTTTTATTATAATCATAACTAAAATGCTCTTTCAACAGATGTTGTTGTCATCGATAGAAGCAATGCTAATTTAAATAAGATGATATACCAATGAAAAAACTGGCCTAGTACTAAGAGGGAGTCTAGAGATACTGACCGACTACCCACCCTAAGGGGTAGTCCACCATGATGAGGACAAGGTTGTACCAACAATATCTTGAAGGCAACCCTGAAGTGGTTAGCACCAACGATAGTTCATTGCTAAAGGTTCTTTCATCTTATTCATAGTATTATTAACTTATTACTTCATGTTTAAAGAAATATTTTTATATACTTCGTGCTTAAGGAAATGTTTTCTTAAAATTTTTTTACTTTACTTTTAATTTGACCACTTATTTTAAATTATTTGTTAAGTTTATTTTTTAAAACATTTAATTCATCTTATAATCAAATCAATAATTCACAATAATGATTCTCATAATCTAAATCAATCAGACAAGGCCTAATACGTGTTGATAGAGAAAAATAAGAAAGATGGGAATGACTTTGAAAATTTTTGGTAATATTTTAAAAAATGAATGATTTTCTCTAAGGAGAAAAAATGGTTTTTTTTGACCGGAGAAAAAAATAAATGAGTTGGAATCAAATATTACTATGCCATTTGAGGAATGCGCAAGTACGCAACGAATAAGTGACGGAGACTAGAACAACACAACTGACTAGAACAACACAACTTTTTTTAAGGTAATGGAATAAAATCCAGTCTTTGCTCAACGAGCTACAAACAATTTATATTATAGATATATTTATATAGTTGATGCCTATTAACTTCTAAAACTTAACATGTAAATGTGACATATCATCATCTGTAATTATTATCTAGAATATTTTAAATCACATGTAAGTGTATCATATCATCACCCACTAATAATTATTATCTAGATTATTTTAAATATTATACAAACATGACACATCATTTATAATTTTAATGTATTTTAGAACTCAATAGATAAACAATGTCAAATCATTATCCTTGCATCTTTTTTACATTATTTATACATATACACCTATTATTTCTATAATATATAACATCATCCTGCATTAAAACGTAGGTTATTATAGCTATACCGATATTTCTCGAGAAAAAAAAGGGTACGGATCTTTTTACCGGCGGACGGCGATGCGGCACCTCTATAGATTATTCCGTCCCTTCCAACAACATCTCCTCGTCCCTGTCCTCAACCTCACCGTCTCCCCGCCGCAGTAGCAGAGTCGCCCGCCGCCGCCGCCGCTCCCGCTCCGCCGCGCATCCGCATGGCAGGTCAGTGCATGCCTCCCCCTCACCTTCCCCTTCCCCTTCCCCTCAATGATTGGAATTGAATCCAAAGCCTCGAGCTCCTCAACTCCCCGACTGCCTTATGGAAGGCCGGGAGGCGACTCCGCCAAACCTCCGAAGCGATACCCACGAGGCCACGACCACCACCCGCCGCCGGCCGCCGGCGGCAGCGCCCCCTCCCTTTCCGCTCTCTGGCGGGTTCCAGCTTCGCCCACCGGCGACTGACTCCCTGAGGGTCGATGATATCCCACTTGTTTGCATTTAGGTCTGAGTGGCCGGCCCATGCCCCGTGTTTGTAGTTGGATTGGATGCAGACATTCTGTTGTGCTGTGCTGTGCTATAACTTGCTGCTATACGTTGGGTTGTGAATCTGTTGTGCCAATTAATTTGGTGAAATAATTAGTTAGTGGTGGTTGCTAGTTTGATTAAATCTGAAATGTATATATTGGAAGCATATTGTGAGAGAGGAACTGCTCTCCATGGTTCTGACAACCCCATGACAGTACCATTGAATATAAATGTTAGAGCATTGGACTATAAATGTTAGAGCATTGGACACTTCCATGATACTGTCATGGGGTTGTCAGAAAGAAATATATCAAAGTGATGCCTTAGTAGAAGACGTACGTCAATGTTGAACTGAGAAGTAATCTAATTATTTAAACATTAGCATAAGTGCAAATTTGATGAATAGTTTTGTCTCAACAATAAATACTGGAATGAAGAGCTAATAAATCATGAATATAGATCAACAATCTTGCTAATGATGGAGCACTTCCATGGTGACTTTGACAGTCAGATCTTCTGATGACTAACAACCTTCATCCTTTTTATCCTGATCAGTATATGTAGTTCCCTGCAACCACCTCTGCTACTAGGATGATTAGCTTGGCTTGAATATTGGCTTCTATTGAATAAAATCAGCCCATTGGTTCCTGAATATAAGTTGTTCTAACAATCCAATCCTGTTCCTGGATATAATTATGATACCATTTAGGAGACTTCTTCATATATTATCTACTCCCTGAATTAATGTAATGAGGCTCGTTTTAAGACTACCTGAATCCTTGCACTTGAACAACTTTTGACAATTGGGGGAGTGCTGATGTTTACCAACTTGCATCACGCTGAGCAAAACTATGCCATTTAGCGACAATGTTTGCATAAAAACCAAAATAAACAATTATCCCTGTAACATTTATAAGTTGACATTAGAAGAAGATCTGATAGATTTGAAAATTTGTGCAGCATTATCAGGGAAGATCATTCAAAATGCATTCTTGGCACAACATCGCCCACAGGCTAGACACAGCACAAGATATCCCAGTGACTTTTGTGCCCTCAATACCCGCAGCATGCATTCTTTCCAGGAATGTAGACTAAGACTGGCTGGTACTTCAGCCAAGTGGTTAAATACAATATCAACAGCATGGATTAGCTCCAGCAAACAAGCATACATTAGCTGCAATGGTGTGTTCTAGGCTCTCATTAATCAGGTTGCTTAATGCTCACTAGTGTTACATTAGGATTTTTTTTCACTAATTATGGTGATTTTATGCCAGATTATAGAATCAATACCTTTTTTTTTGAATGTGTGTATCAGCAAATCTGAAAAGTCACTTACAGTAACCTTCATTGCAGCTGCTCAAGGTAGCAGCGTTGTTTCATCCTCTGCGAAAGTTGATTTTTTAAAGCTCCAGAATGGCAGGTATAACAATGTTCACTCTTTCTATTATCTACACCCTCTAGTCTAACTATGGTATTGTTCTTTCTAATGTCAAATTGTATGAATATTTTTCTCTTTAAGCCAATGGTAATGAGCATATGGTTTCCAACTATGTTGTTGTTTGAAAGCACCGCGGCTCTTGTTGTTAACAGTCAATTCCATGTCTAGTGCTTTTGGGTTCCTTTTCAATCAGCCATCTAATTACTTTGGTGTTTTGACATGCATCCCATGTTTTTGCTTTATGTGCTGCTCTTCTTACACATTTCAATAGCTACTAATTTCAATCTTACTTGTGTCAGAGAAAAAACTGAGACAAAGAAAATATTGTAAGTTGTAACAACATGGCAAGACATATAACTATACACGCTCATTTGAGATTATAACTTCTAGCATATGTTAGAAGATGCAAAATAAAGTACAAGAGCTAATTACAAAAATATTGCTTCTGTAAAATACCGCAGAATAACATAACTTTGAGCAATGCTGTTGCTTAGCTTTTTCTGGTTCAGCTGCAATTGTCAAAAGGTATCTGGATATCCTGCTGGTGAAATGCATGACCATGGAATGAATTGTTGTATGAATACAAGTTCAACTTTGGTTTTGACCTTTTCTAGAAAATAATCACATGCATTTTGGGCTGCATTGCACTTTATAGTAAATCATTTGGCGATCTGATGGATAATCTAGTATTAAAGGTCTCAAACAAAAAATCTGGCAAGAGCTTGCCAGATATTGCTAGTTTCCATCATATCTTTACCCATACATGGCATGGAGTGGTGCATTAAAAGAATTTTTTCTTCAGCATTAGGAGAATTTGTCTTTAGTTATACAGGAAAGTAGTTCCAAATTGCTAGCTTGTGTGTTATATGTGGTTCATGCCATCCTATCTATGGACTTTTTTCTCTTTTGACATGGGAATTATATCATTAACAACACTTCAAGGAGACACCCTGTATCTGTATCTAACTGGCCATACTTTCTCTATATTCCTATCTCTTAGCATGATTTTTTCCCTGATATAACATCTTCCTCAGACCTCGGACTGAAGGTTAAAAATCATGTTTGATCAACTCTTGATTTATGTCATGGGCATATGCCTATCATAATTTATTTGGAATCGTGTGATAATCATGAACTTATGTTGTTCTTTTATAATGTGAAATATGGTAGAACAATATTAACTCCCCTTGAAATAGTTTCTTGATATAGCTGGTATGTTGGAATTAAGTTCTCACTTTTGCTAAGAAAGGTGAAGAATCAATTGATCATACAGCTTTGGGATGTTCTAGATGGGTGGGGGTTATGACATTTTTAGTTAAAGCTGAAGAGTTTCTTATGCTGCATCCATGACGTGTTATTAATCAATTTGCTTTACTCTCTTCTATTTCTCACAGTGATATTCGTGGTGTTGCTGTTGGTGGGGTCGAAGGTGAGCCCGTAAATCTTACTGAACCTGTTACTGAAGCAATAGCTTCTGCCTTTGCTGCATGGTTATTAAACAAGAAGAAAGCGGATGGATGGAGACGTTTAAGAATTTCTGTTGGACACGATTCTCGAATTTCTGCACATAAATTGCAGGTGGCTCCTGTTCTCCACTCTTATTTTCTTGAATCTTTATTCAAAATAATGCATTGCATGCTTTAAGGAATTAAGGTAGCCCCTTGTATAATTACTAAATTCCTATTCCAACTAGTGATGATTTGGACCATTCTCATTTTCAACCACTAACCAGTGTTGTTTTTTTGCCCAATTATGTTGCCATGTTAAAATTTGGGATTAACGAACTTTTATTTCATCTATGGATCAAGAAGTATTCTCGCAGAAAGAAAAGGGGTGTGAAAAACTCTTCTGTTTTGACATCTGCAAGCATTTCTATGATTGCGGCAGATAGTTGTAATTATGTGTATTTTGTCATTTATCAAGTGGTACAAAAGACTTATATATCCAGATGTCTGCTGGCTTATTTGCATCTGATGTTGTACTAGCTACAGGTTGTTTTTTTTCTTGAATGCAAATTGACTGAAATCATCCACTTTATGTAGTGATACTGCTCTATTTCCATATTTTTTGGGATTTGAACTTGGCTTTTGGAGCATACATCAGTATAATGTATGTTGCTGAGTATGGTTGTTGGAGTTGATGGATGGAGGTCAAAGTTCACACCTTCTGTGTTTGAACTGTGGGAGTTGATTGGGAAATGGGAGTAGAGCTCCACACATGGTGTCCAAATAAAAACTACTCATTCAGGAGGGAATAGGAAACTGTGGAAAAGATAATTACTTGAAAAGTTGTACCTTTTGCATGCAATAGTTTTCTTCTACTACTTACAATCAATTGAATTACTGTTTGTACTTTTTTGACAAAAAATATACACACTTAATGAGATATTAGAAAGACCTCTGTGTGTGCTTAAGTATTTGGATTCGTAGTTCTGATACATATTGGTCGATGACGTGTTCTCTGCTACATTTTATGATTTTTCAGTGATGTTATTTGATTTATATTTGCGTTGCGTTCTGTTGGTAACTGGACAGAAAATTTCCAGTCCTGACTTCTGACAAGTTTATGTAGTTTGAGCAATCTGATTTGGTCCTTCAAACTTTTTTTCGCTAGTATGGCTTATTAAAAAGTGATAATTGTCAGGATGCAGTTACTCTTGGAATTACCACTGCAGGACATGATGTTTTACAATTTGGGTGAGTTGAATATTTAATTTTCTTACATTTATCAAGATCTTCAATTTTGCCTCTATCTTAGAATTGAAGTGTGTAATTGATGAAATTCTCTTGCTACTGTGATTCTTTTTCACTGAGAAACTCCACAAATCAATTCTTATGTAACTACAAGCCTAGGGAACCAATTTTAACTACATCAAATGGTTTCCACAATTTCAATTAGTCTTTTCTTCATAATTTTCTTACTTCTCTGCTTAACATGTAAAGATCTGCAAAATATTCATTTATGACAATTCATGATGTAGATTGGCTTCAACACCAGCAATGTTCAACAGCACACTTACAGAAGATGAGATAAATCATTGCCCAGTTGATGGAGCCATAATGATAACAGGTACTATTCCCAGTTTAATGTGCAACATTAGAAGACAAGCATTTCTTCATATGAATACACAAGAGTTTTGAAAAATATACATGGTGTCCAATCACTTTTCAAAACATACGTAAATTTTATTGATGATTCTTTGACTACTTAATTGATCTCGAATTATTGGAAATATCTCCTTTATTGGGAATTTTTGTTCTTGCCACTACATATGTGCACCATCTTGGTACTGCCAGTGAAAGATACAGGCACGCCATAAGATCATCCTATTCCATCCTTCTTCCTCATGGGAGCTCCTTTCTCTTTTCCTCTGAAATCTATGATCTAAAACCCCAACTATTTTCCCATTCCACCCCCACCCATCTTAGCCGCTCTTCTATAATAAACTCCTAGGAGGCCATTACCACCAAGACCGTGTTGCTTTGCACCAAACCCTGCCAATGAAAAGCACAGTAGGGCCAGTGAAGAGGGTGCACATACTCCACTCCCTTTTGAATCCTCTTCGGCACAAATAATAAGAATCACGGCCACAGTTCTGGTGGCCTAGCAGCCAGGGGAGCGGGGAGCCTGTGTGAGGAGGTACTGCTGAGTGGGAGAAACTGGGTAACTTGGGTTCATACTTCATAGTTACACACAGGCAGCAAGTGGGGGTGCTTCTGCTACAACTCCTCTATGTAGATCGATCCTACTCCATTTATTTGTGTACTTATTTATAGTTGGTAGTTTGAGTTTATCTGGCATCCATGCCTAAGTAGACACACTCAGCTATTCCTTGAAGTGGACTTGGAATTGCCCCTAAGGATCAAGGATGGTGAGGAAGAGGAAAGAAGGCATAGGTGGAAAAAAGTCTTACAAGGGGCAATGTGTAATATCGTAGTAACTTTCAAACACCAAACAGTTTCGATACTGGCAAAATCGAGACACATTCTGTGGTAGAACCAGTATGGCACACATTTGTAGTTGCTAGAACAAAGTTTTCCCTTGTTTTGCGCATGTTCAGTCATTCTTCTTTTGAAATGCCTAATTATGTAGAAACAACTGTTTAATTCTCTCTATTTTTAACCAAACAAACTTCTGCCCCCACTTTTTCACAGCAAGCCATCTTCCATACAACCGGAATGGTCTCAAATTTTTTACAAGTGCCGGTGGTTTGAATAAGGCTGATATCAAAGATATCTTGGAGCGTGCTTCTAGAATATATCAGGACTCTTCTCATGGTAGCACACAAGAATTAGAGCAAGCTTCGAAGGGAGAAGTGAGTAATGTCGATTACATGTCAATTTATGCATCTGATCTTGTGAAAGCAGTTCGTAAATCTGCTGGAAACAAAGGTACATGTTTTATGCTAATCTATATGACCTTTTGTTTTGCTGGACTAGTTTGCAATTAGTATCTTTCACTCGCATGCTTAACTTTTGATATCCACCAAGTCACCAAGATAGCTTATGCCATTTATGAGTCATCTTATTATCACATATAATTTCTGTGTGCTCAATTAAAAAAAAATCAGTTGGCTGCCTATCACACATTTTAGTTAAGTTTACTTCAGGTCACTGGTCACGATTGTTTTTCCATATATAATTCATATGTATGCTTCATTGCTATATTATATAGTTTTTATATATTTCAATAGAAAACCATCTTGTTGTCTACTACATATTCTTTATACATGTATTTGCATGTATTGATAAAGTTCCCTTCACTTGTGAAGACCACTGTGCCATTTTGTCCTTTATACTCTTTACATTCTCAGAAGGGGAAAAAGAAATTTTCATGTATTTAACATTTAACCTGTATCCAGTATACTTATGTCAGCCATAAAGGGTGCAGTAAGAAAATGTGGGATAACAATGATGAAATGGTTGAGATAACGATTGTGAAATGGTTAAATATAAATGATAAAGATAAGAAAACTCCTGGTTCTTATGTCTGTTCTCATATGGTCGTAGAGAAACCACTGGAGGGACTGCACATAGTCGTGGATGCAGGGAATGGAGCAGGTGGCTTTTTTGTGGTAATCCCTTTATTCCATATTCCCATTACTTGTTTTTCAGCAATGCACCATTTTTAGTTTGGAGTTCATGTTGTTCTTGGATCAGGATAAGGTACTCAAGCCGTTAGGCGCTATTACTACTGGGAGCCAATTCCTAGAGCCTGATGGTAATATCTGCACCTTTTCTTCATGCCGGTAGTCTCCTCTGGCCTATCATTTTACAAATTACATGTTCAGGCATGTTTCCAAATCACATTCCAAACCCTGAGGACAAAACTGCAATGAAAGCCATTACACAAGCTGTGGCTGATAACAAGGCTGACTTGGGCATCATATTTGATACTGATGTTGACAGGTATAAAATATCTAGCCATTGAAATTATACAGGTTCGTAGTGCACCAACCCTAAAATTGTGCCGTTTGCAGGTCTGCTGCTGTTGATTCAAGTGGTCGTGAGTTAAACCGTAACAGATTGATTGCTTTGATGTCTGCCATAGTTCTTGAAGAGGTAAGATCTCACAAGGAAAAGTTGGTTGTGGGACTAGTTTTGTGGGCATTTGCTATGAGACACTCTAGAACTGTTGCATGATTATATGGCACTCTAAAAACTGTGGCTATATGCCACAATACACTTAGGTTATTATTTTAGTATTATCCTTGGCTGCCACGACCTCCTCTTATCCTTTTATCCCCTTCCTACAAAAATATTTTTTTAATTTTTGAATCCTAATGGCAATAAATGGAACCAACATTGAAAGGACCAAATCAGTTGGTGAATCACACCTGCAAGGGTGATGCAATAGGCACTGCTGACAGGACACATGCGCTAATGGCTGGGCAGATGCATTCATTTGCTCCAGTTCTTACGAGGATTTTTCTCCCATTTTTCTTCCACTGTATTGCATTAAATGATTAATATTTCCTAACAAATGCTGAAATGTTGATCCGGCATTGAGCTGCTGCTGTTTGGCCGTGGCTGACGGTCTTGGTGGAAGATGCTGGGGGAGGTGGCAGCACCATGGAAGCCAGCCCCTATCCCTGTATCTCCCCCTTGTTCTAGTTGGTTACCTTCCCTGTTTCCTCTATTGCATCGCTGCAGTGCTCTCCAGCACCAATACATCTAGTTGCCCAGCCTATGTCAATTCCACAGCCAGCCACCATCTCACTGCTGACAAGCTTGGTGAAGGCCCAAAATCATTCAACTCTGCTCACTGTTGGTTGGAGAAGAAATTGGTGTGATGTAATTGCTGACATCTTGGCATAGTTTGTAAGGTTGAGGGGTGCCGCAAGTCATTTGTAAAAAATTCTCTCATACACAACTGAAAATATTATTTTAATGGTCTGAATGTCCTGCAGCAAAATTTTAAAGATTGTAGTGTGTTTCAGTAAAGACACAATTCAGAGTGTACTACAACAAGTGCGACAGAACAAGAGTGTCACACAGCTGATTTTACCCACCCAATATTATTTGATGTTACTGCAGTGATTGCCACTAACAAATCCATTGCTCTGATACTAGCACCCAGGCACTACAATTGTGACAGATAGCGTGACTTCTGATGGGCTGACTACATTTATTGAAAATAAACTTGGTAGGTATGTGTTAGATTGGTCCTCTGTTCTATTTATTTATCAGTTGCTCATTTGTTCTATGATAAAGGAGGGAAGCATCATCGTTTCAAGCGAGGGTACAAGAATGTAATAGATGAGGCTATTCGTCTGGTTAGTTTGTACTAATTGTGTAATTCTGATAGTCCTGAAATTTGTTCTATTTTACCTGGCAGAACAAAATGTAAGTCATTCCTGTTCAATCTTTCAGAATACTATTGGTGAGGAGTCACATTTGGCTATGGAAACAAGTGGCCATGGAGCATTGAAAGAGAATCACTGGCTCGATGATGGTGCATATCTTATGGTAAGGGCCCTTTTTCTGCCAATTTATTGCCCTTCCCACCATGAAATTTCAACCAAGTAGCCATATCGGTATTTCATGCATAAGGCATGTATTTACCTACTCGAGATTATTAAATCTGTCAGGTTTGCGTTTGCCAGTTACATTTGATCTAATAAAATATGTTTCGAACTTCAATGCCACATTACAGCTGAATCTGTCATGTCATACCTTCTGTTTCTAAATTGTAGTAATATTTCTATCCCTGTCATGGGGATAGTTCCTCCCTCTTGGAATAACTCCAAAGGAAATGTGCAAAACAATCTTCTTTACAAGACATTCACCTTCATATCTTTTAGTCATCACTCATCACCACTCTTTTATGGGCATACCTAATGATATGGGTGTTCTTTTTCCTCAGGTTAAACTTTTGAATAAGCTTGCTGCAGCCAGAATATTGAATCCAGACGTTGGTAGTAAAGTTTTGACTGATTTGGTCGAGGGCCTTGAGGAGGCTTCTGTGACAGTGGAGATAAGATTGAAGATTGATCAGAATCATGCAGATTTGAAAGGCGGGTATGGCCCTTTCCAAGAGAAGCTACCAGTTACTTAACACTACACAATTATCATTAAAACAATTTATCATTTTTGCCATTTCTAATAGTCTATTAGATAGTTGACAAGATTACGTGAATGAATCTTTTTTTTTTGGCAGTAAATTGGATTTTTGTTTAACGTTTGCTGTTCCCTACCACCTTATTCTGCGCAAATGTTATTATTTTGATTTGATATACAGGAAATCATTGACTGAATGATTGATTTTGAAATAAGATATCATGTGACCCCAGTCAGTTTCCTCTTCATAACCATTATTTTCTAAATGCTGGGATGGCTATGGTACAGCCACTGCTAGCTACAACAACATTTTTCACAGCCTTTTCCTCCCCATACACCATTTTTCCACCACTACTCTGTTCCCACTTCTAAAGAGATGATCAGCAGATGTTGAACAAATTGTATTAAAGCACATACAATACTAATTATGTCTGCTATAGATACGCCTCTTAAGCCTTTCTTTCTCCAGTTGATTGACATGCATGCTTACATAACAGAGGGTTATACGTGTTTGTGCTGTCAGTGCAGAAAAATAGAGGTGCTCTATTTAGAAAAATCAGCTAAAATTCCGTGGATGTTGTTTCTCTTTACAGGTCCTTCCGTGATTATGGAGAAGCTGTCTTGAAACATTTGGAGAATGCAATCAGTAAAGATGAACATCTGTGCAAAGCACCAAAGAACTATGAAGGCGTATGTCATTATTCTTTGCTTGTTTTCAGAAGATTCAGTATATATCTTGATATATCTACCTTTTCTTGTGCAAAGTAGCTGGGCTTTCTTATTGCTGTATCATGCTATATTTTTACTACGCAGGTAAGAGTTTCAGGATATGGTGGCTGGTTCTTATTGCGGTTATCCCTCCATGACCCAGTTCTTCCCTTTAACATCGAGGTTAGCCTCCCTTTGCCCTTTCTGAAATCCCAAGCCTTCCTATCATCCATTTAACTGACATGTGAATATGTGCACAGGCTCCGAGCAAGGATGATGCCATTAAGCTTGGGCTTGCAGTGCTTACTTCCGTAAGTGAATTTCCAGCATTGGACATAACGGCATTGAACAAATTTTTGCAGCAGTGATGGAAGGATTGCGGCGGCAACGATAATCTGCAGCTATCACATGCCTTGGTTGAGCTGGGATCAGAGAAACGCACCAGTACTATACAGAGACATACTTGCATTCAGGCTTACACATATATTACACAGATGCTGTTACCTGGGGTGGTTTTTGACTTTTCGGCTTTACTTGGTCTTTGTTTGGTATGGAAATGTCAAGGAAGACTAATTTTCGTGTTTTAAAGAAAATATACAAAGTAGTTGTCAAGAATCTTATATGCCATCATGAATGTGTTTTCGGATAGCTTATATCGTCATCAGAGTGCTGTGAAGACCTGATTTTGCGAAAGTTTTGCAAGGCAGTCGGTTCTCGGAACGATGTTGTGATCAAATGAAAGTATTTCCTGTTTCAGTTGTCTTGCTCGTACGAGTTTTCGTGGTTATTGGTGTTCCATTCATGATCTCAAATTATTAATTTAGTACTATTTTTGTGTATCTGCCATGTATTTATCATTTTGTGAGCACGAATCTGCTAGTGTTATGGTGTATACATGTTAACTTTTCATAAAACACATACCCAAAATGAAAGACATTTTCTTTCAAATAAAAAAATGAACTTTTCACAAAAAGGGTAGCTCTTCCCATGGTATCGTACATAGTCTTCCCTTGTTAAATCATCCAGGACAATATATACACTACTACTACCTTTTTGAACGGAATTGGGAGGGTGTGTGTCGTCAGAAAAAAGACGAGCAATTTCGGTGGCGATGTGGCACGTAGGATGAATTGATGATATTTTACCGCGAGCGCCGACCTGACCGTGGACGGTGACCGCTGATGTGGACACCACGTTAGTGTACTGGATGTGGGTCATGAGAAACCGCCCCGTTGCAGGTGCAATCAAGCACTCGATCGATTCTCAGGTGCTGCTTCCCGAAAGATCTGGAAGCTAGCTAGTAGCCCCAAGCTAGCTTCTAGAAGTTCTCTCGATGCGCTTGCGCCTAGCCTTCAACCGGCCCATCTCATCTCCTCTTCGACACGCTTGTCCCTTTGTTTTCTTTTAGTGAACAGAGCGAAAGGTCGAAGAAAGAAGGCACCGATCTTTTTTTTTAAGGTACGAATCGATGCACTAAATCGTTCAGAAGATTTACTTTGTTTTCTACCTAACAATACCGATCATTGGAGTCAAGCATTCAATTCACATAAATGCCTATTTTACTAGTTAGTTACTTCATTGTCAATTATTCCATACCTTGCCTCTCTCTCGATCAAACGGCCCCCATTGCTCCACCTCTCAATACCGCTAAGTAGCTCGCAAACATCATAAAAGGTCTTGAAATAAATACATTAACATAAAAGGACCTACTAATATAGCGAATTGTCACCAAAGGAATCATTGGTGGCATGATGATGAAATTGTGGATGCATGACTATATCTACTAGAGTTTAAATTCTGATGCTTACAAATGGTCATACAAATGAACTTTCTATAGGAATTTAGTAAGATAACCGTTGATTTTCATCTCTTTTGAGCATGTGTTAGGAGGACACATTCACGGATGTGTACATGTGGTATTGCGTGTATAGTGGTATGTGCACGTACGCGTCTACTATGTAATGATAAAAAAAATAGTGGCTGTCATGATCAGTAAACCGGGTCAGGAGATTATAGTGCTGACGTTATAGCTTTATGGGTGAGGTGGAGGATGGCGGCTATAGAAAACAACTGTTGATAGAAAGGTTTTCAGGTAGTGTTTTTAATCTTGTTTTGGGCCAAAATTTTGGGATTTTGGTGGCACCGAAATATTTTCATACTTTTTGCACTGAAATTATTTGAAAATGTAACGCAATTTGACTAAATTTAACCAAATTCACAAAAAAATGGGAAAAACCAAAAATTTTGGTTGGTATATTTGGTTGCTGGAGGGGAACAAAATTTCTGAAATTTCAAACCAAAGTTGTAAACCATGGTCCAAGAAAGGTGTGAAAAGTTAGGGTTTGTGAATAAAAAGCTTTTACACTTATTTTAGCAACTCGACCATTTAATTAGGCGAACACTAATCTTGAATTGGTAACATGACCGTTGTTTTTGCATGACTTCCATATATAGTTGCCCCCTAAGAAAAACAGTATATCAACACCATGAACTCAACCAATTTAGTTACCATACAAATATTAAAAAGGAAAAAAAAGTAAAATCAAATATGAAACCGATATCGTACGTTGTCCTAGTAATGACTGAATCCAGAAGAAGAGACAACCAATAGAAACCACCGGGGAAACACACAAGAATCTGAGTCATTCATCACGTTCGTCACACCTCACCATGTTTTGCAACTGCTCCTCTCAAAGCAAAGCTACAATTTTTTTTCTTGTTCCTTTTGGAAAGCCTATGACTAGGCGTCGCGGCCGTGCTCTTGATCATGCATTAAGTTGCTGATGTTGCAAACAAACCACAGCTGGCTGCTGATAGCTGCATTGCAGCAGAACAAGTGCAGACTAGCATGTAATCAAGGCTGGACAAGTTTGATAGAAGGCGGATCCCTTTGGTTTTACAGAAATTTTATGCCTCCTTTAATTAATTAGAACACAGATATTATAAGATCTTTTTATAGTAATTAGTTCAAATCCTCTATGAATTTTTTTTCTTCGACAATGAATTCATATAGCGACGGGTGAATTCATGTAGCAACGGGAATGTGTTTTTCATTGAAAAAAGACGTAGTTCACTTGCATTATCAACCTAAATGGGTTAGGCGTAATGTAAAATGAATGTAAACAATCCTTTAGGACTTGTTTGAAAATGTTCTCAGACTTTATTATAATTTCCCTCTCATTTTCCATATATGTAAATAAACATTTTCAAAGGGGATTATAAATACCTGAACTATAAGAAAAACCTTGGATGAAAAGAGACCATGAACTAGCTGATAAATCTAATCACTAGCTTGTTGGATCCAACTAACTCCCCATCACAACAACTTTTTGTCAACCTATAGCTTCTAGCTAGCATGTGAAATTCCCCTAAGATTCTCTCATTCTTTGGTCGGCGCATGCATGCTTGCCTTTTTCCTCTTATATGTACATGATAGCCACAAACAAAAACCCATTCAGATAGACCAGGAAAATAAGGACGCAATCAAGCCAAGAAAACGGTAGCCATGCACATACAATATTAGCAAGGCCAGAAAACGGTGACAAGTTGCCACACTGATTAATTGTGGCTAAGCTTTGGCTCCTCCTAGTTAAATATTGAGAGTGAACTAATTAACTTATGCCATATGAAGAAAGAAAAGGATAATAAAAAAAAAGGGGCAACAATTAATTTGTGGAATTCTAGCTAGCGCATCTTGGCCACAAGATGATCCGAAGTGATATATACGTTGGACTTCTGGTGGTGGGCCCCGGGAGCAGGATAGGGGAGATGACGTCAGCATGAGGATCAAGTCTGTTGAACGGCCATCCAATGATCCAACCCTACAGGTAATCTTTGAGATGCTCTATCATCCGTAGTTTCAACATCCGAAAATCTAAATCAAGAACCCTCTTGGTTTTATCTTATCACACGACGCATCCGACAGCTGTTCATCCACATCTTCGTGTTGTCGAAGAAACAGGCTTGCTTTCACTGTAATGGCATTAAAGCGAGGAACCTGCATAGCATCGGTCGTCGGATATTGTTACAAAAGACATCATCAACCATAAAAACTAAAATTGGTTACTCTAGCCTGTTTTTTTAACAATACCTTTGATGACTTATATATTTTAAGCCACGTATTATTTTTCACTTTTGTTTGGACCATCATGATATACTCAAAATATATGATAAAACGAGTCCAATATTGAATATATTCAAACATTTAAATTAATTTACTTAATTTAAAAGTAATTTAGTTAAATTATAAAAATAACTTAGCTCTGCAATAGAAGTAACTACCTATACCATTATAAGTAGTCATATAATAGATGACTTGAAATAAGGAACTATGTGAAATAAATTCATATGTAAAATGCAGAGAAAAATTTCAAGTAAATACAGTTACTTCTAATATCTTGAAGAGTTATTTCTATTTTATTTTTTTTATAGTACTTTCCTCTAGGAGTGTATTTATTTATAATATTATGAAGAGTTACTTCTATTTTTTAAAAAAAGTTATTTTCCTTTAGTAGTGTAGTTAAGAGTTACTTTCAATATGACGCAAGATTTTATTTTTTTAGAAAGTAATATAGTGGTTACTTTAAATAAAGAATATATGTATTTACTTGAAAATCTTCTCTAGACTTTTCTTGTGAATTTACTTCACATATAGTTTCTTATTTTAACTCACTCATAATGTAATTAATTCTAATGCTAAAAAGAGATACTTCTATTGCATAGCTAGGTTACTTGTACAGTTTAAATAAATTACTTTTAGATTAATAAAATATTTGGATATATTCAACATGGAACTCATTTTGTCACATATTTTGAGTGGAGTACAATGGTACAAATAGATCTTAAAAATAATATACGATTTAAAAGATATAAGTCATCAAAGAGGTTTTAAAAAAAATACACAAGTGACCAATCTATATAAGTGCTTTTGCTATTTTTAGATGGTAAAGGGGGTTTATAAGTCACGTGAGATGAAGTGGTCACTGCTTTAACCAAACCAGTGACCATCAACTGCATAGTCATGCCCTTCCAAAATCATCATACCACATCTTAGGATGCCATAGAAAAGTATAGCTTATAAGCCACTGTTAAATTTTAAATTTTAAAACTAAAATTTCATGTTTATTTTAAGCTTTTTGTCTTTTAGTATTGGCTTTTAAATTGTTAACATATATAAAAAATTAACCTGCTAATTATTTTTTTTGTTGTTGCTGTTAATCTATTTTATTTTTTGGTTTTTTCAAAAATCTAAGACCTATTTGTAATCATTATGTGCTAAATTAAATTGTTGATTGGAACCCAAAAGTCATCTTAGTACTTATTGGTTGTATTGGTTGTATGTTCATTGGTTTTGTCATATGATGGATGAGTTAATTACTCTTTAATCTTGGTGACAAAATAAATAGGTCTTACACTTTTGGATGGAGGGAGTATATGACAAACCAATGGGAACCTAAAGAAACAAGAACTACTATACATGTGGGATTATTTAGTGAAGTGTACAAGTGGTCACTAAACTTGTATATTTATATCATCTAGATCCCTCAACTTTCAAAATGTATTTTTATACCAAAACTTATCATGGGTGTCATACATGCTCAAACGGGCTTCGACTTGCTTTGTGCGGTGACATGGCACGACATGGTGGCGCCTATGTCTGTGGGACCCACATGCCAATCACATAAGAAAAAGAAGAGAGCAAAGAGGAGAACTATGTTTTTTGATTTTTATTTTTTTATGTGACTAACATGTTGGTCCCACTGACATATAGGTGTTAGTGTGGCATGCCACATTATTGCACGGAGCGGGTTGGAATCCGTTTGGATCTGTATGACACCCAGGATAAGTCTTGGGATCCAAAATTGTATTTTAAGAGTTTAAGAACCTAGATGGCATATCCACATAAGTTTTACACTTTATTCTGAAAAAACATATGCATATGTGTTGTCCTTTAGTATTTCTACCAGCTTAAATAAAAGTAATAATTAATTGGAACACTCACAAAAAATTAGTGTAGCCCTGATTTTTAGTTATACTCTGGACTATATTGTTTATTTAAGAAATATAGTTTATGCAATCAGTGATATTCCACAAATACGAAATGTTGGATAATAACATATACAGGTCATAAAAATGGTAATGATCAACAGATATGGCTGTCCTATTGATGTTTAAGTAGAAACCATAGAGGAAGTCAAAAACTTGTACGATTTAGTTTATTTGATAATTTGATGTCCGGGATATCCGCGATTGTATCAATATCAGGACCTAATCTTCAAAATTAGTTCAATAAATATCGACGAAACAATTATATCGGTATATCAAAACAATACGCGTTAATGCCAGAGAAGGTCCAGAGAATGCCAGGGAATTGGGAATATAACCAATTCAAATTTTGAGAAAAATCAATGAAACGTAAACCCTAGAAGAATTCCCAGTACCAGTGAAACCCCTATAAATACATCCCAACAGAATCAGCAAACCACAACACAAACACACTTGCAACCTCTCTCAAGCAGCTAAGCTCCTGCCTTCTTCTCTCATTTCTCTGCCCAGTTGCAAACCAAGCGAGTCTTCAACGAGCTCAATGGGCAAGGAGGTGGACGTGTCCACTCTCGAGGCCGGCGGCGCCCGGGACTACATCGACCCGCCGCCGGCGCCGCTCGTTGACATCGACGAGCTGGGAAAGTGGTCGCTCTACCGCGCACTGATCGCCGAGTTCGTGGCCACGCTGCTCTTCCTCTACGTCACGGTTGCCACGGTGATCGGGTACAAGCACCAGACCGACGCGTCGGACTCCGGCGCCGACGCGGCGTGCGGCGGCGTGGGCATCCTCGGCATCGCGTGGGCGTTCGGCGGCATGATCTTTATCCTCGTCTACTGCACCGCCGGCGTCTCCGGTGGACACATCAACCCGGCGGTGACGCTCGGTCTCTTCCTGGCGCGCAAGGTGTCCCTGGTGCGCGCCGTCCTGTACATGGCGGCGCAGTGCCTCGGCGCCATCTGCGGCGTCGCGCTCGTCAAGGGGTTCCAGAGCTCGTTCTACGACAGGTACGGCGGCGGCGCCAACGAGCTCAGCGCCGGCTACTCCACCGGCACCGGCCTCGCCGCCGAGATCATCGGCACCTTCGTGCTCGTGTACACCGTCTTCTCCGCCACCGATCCCAAGCGCAACGCCCGCGACTCCCATGTTCCCGTAAGTAGATGAACCTTGGTTTGACTCGTTGATTGCACACTGCAATTCGCGCAATGCGAGAACTTGAGCTCATTGCTTCTCATTTCGATAAATCAAGGTGCTGGCGCCGCTGCCGATCGGGTTCGCGGTGTTCATGGTGCACCTCGCGACGATCCCGATCACTGGCACCGGCATCAACCCGGCGAGGAGCCTCGGCGCCGCCGTGATCTACAACAACAACAAGGCCTGGAGTGATCAGGTACTTTACTGCCAAATTGTGCAAGCCTGCTTTGTTTGTTTCTCATTCCTGGCCGGTTAATTGGCCTGAACTGACATTGCATTGCTGTTCGTCTGTATGACGCAGTGGATCTTCTGGGTTGGGCCGTTCATTGGCGCGGCGATCGCAGCGCTGTACCACCAGATCATCCTCCGTGCCAGTGCAAGGGGCTATGGCTCCTTCCGGAGCAACGCATAGTTGAGCTCGTCTGGTGATATCCATGGCCAAGTCGCCATTATTTGGGCTCTTTCTCCTTCAGAGTTTAAGTTGAATGGAGAGAACAGAGCCGGTTTGTCAGTAGTAGAAGCAGCTTCAGTGTAAGTGAGAAGCCTGCAGTGTGGTGGTGTGTGTGTATGTTTCAGTGTATGCAATGCAAGTGTAAACTCTGTCCCTCTGTTGTCTTCCTGTTCTAAGAATCTAAGTCAACCAAAAGTCAATAAATTGAGGTGGTAGAGTTGAATTGATCAGAAAAGGATTAAGGGTGCCTACAAATTAAGGGCGAAATTGTCCATGTGACAGGCTCTTAGCAAGCGACATGCTCTTAAAGGACTTCAGGAAGAAAATTATGTTGTTATATACTTCCTCCTTTTCATATTATAAAACGTTTTTGACTTTTTTCTAAGTTAAATTTTTTAAGTTTTATCAAATTCATAGAAAAAATATAGCTATATTTTCAACATAAAAAACATATTATCAAAATGTAATCAATGCTAGATTTAGTGAAACTAATTTGATGTTGTACATGTTACTAATTTTTTTATAATATCAGTCAAACTTAAAAAAATTTGAGTAGCAAAAAAATTAAAGCGTCTTGTAATATGCAACAAATGGTATACTTTGAAAAATGAATATTCAGCTGTACTTTTACTATTGAGTGAATTAATAGTTTAGGTCATCTTTTGATAAAGTTTATCTTTAGCTAATATTTTTACATCGAATCAAGTAAGATTACCTGTGTTACATATTGGACTACCCAAACTCTCTTCTCTAGCTTCATCTAAACTCTCCTCCGGTAATGCTGGTGCCAATTTCTTAAGGTCATTGATGTGCTCGAGAAAAGAGTTAGGATGATACAAAGTACAACAAAGATAAAATAACCTACTCCAAAGTGAAAAAATTGACTAAAGGATGATCCAAATAAAACCTTAGTAATAAAAGGTGGCTCAACACACAATTCACTCTTCACTAGAGTATTTGCAAGACCGTTTTAGAAATTCCTCTGTAAAGCCCGCGATTTTATTAAAAATCCTAATTTCAAAATTTATTCAAGTGCCATCCAATTATCCAAATTTCAAAGGTCGGTTTTATTTCGATTCGGAAACTCCCTACTTTAGCAAATAATTTTTCTTTCCGTCCGAAGATTTTAAAAATGTTGTTTTCAGACTTCGACTGCCCGTTGAATATCCTCCCCTCCTATTTAATATTTTCGGAATTGCTAGTTCAATTACGACATAAGTTTTCCACGCGACGTGATATACCATATCGTGCTTTCCATGTGACAAGGAGTTTACCACTTGACATGGAGTCCAATTATGATATCGGGACGTGATATGCAAGTTTTTATAGATGAAAATGAAATTCATGACAATTTGCTATGGTGTAGTGTAACCTTAGTGTTTAAAATCATTGATATGTCCCTCGGGTTTATTGTACCACTAAAAATACATAAACTCCCTTATATATTACCTCTACCCGTTGCAACACACGGATAATTTTTTAGTTATTATAAAAAATAAACTTCACGGATAGAAATTTTGCACGTACAAACATTTGCTGTAGAAACTTTTTTGCAAAAAGAATTAAAAAATTGATAATTAAGAAAAAGATAATGGCAACGTGGCCTGTGAGGCCCATGTCGTGGCTGCTCCAAACCCCAAACGAAAAAGGGTGGGGCGGTTGAGGCCGGAAAGCAAAACGGAAACGGACCAACCCAAACCCCAAATCGCACCCCGTACGTAGCGGATCCAAGATCGCAAATTCACCGTGGACGACTGATCGATCGATCGAGTGCCATGGCCCCCATGCTTACATCGCCGATGACCGTCACAACCGGACCACCGCTACGTCCACGACGAGCACCGGCCTCCCCATCGATGTCACACCTTCTGCGCCGCCCNCCAGCCCTCGCCCACTTCTCCGTCCACTGCCCCGGCCTCGATGCCGTCGGCGCCGATCGCGATCCGCTCCTGTCGCCTGCAAGGTCATCAGCACGGACGCCGACGTCGTGGTGATCCGCGTCCCCGTCGACCGCCTGGCGCTACTGGACCAGAGACCGAACGACTACTTCGTGTACACGATGCACCCGGAAACACCGAAGCTGGACCTGCTCCCCAACCCAGGTCAACACGGCTTCACAGACCGCGAGATCGCCGTACTCAGCTGCGGCGACGGCGAGTACGTCGTGGCCGGCCTCCAGAGCACCTTCTCTGATACCACCTTCACCCTTCGCCTCTACCGCTCCAGAACCGAGAGTTGGACCTTGCAGCGTGTGCCCGTGGAGAATCCGCTGATCAGGGACAAGGTGTGCCCGATCCCTGAATCAGCAACGAGGCAGATGCACCATCTCTCAACCAAGGTGATCACGCTCGGAGGAGCTAAGGGTACCGTCGGCTGAGTCCATCTCTGGTGCGGCATTAGGGCTGTCAAAAATGCTCGAGGCTCATGAGTAGCTTGAGCTTGGCTCGTTCTAGGTCCGAATCGAGCTCGGCTCAAGCTCCAAACAAGCCGAACTCGAGCCTCAACAAAAGTTCGTAAGTTTTATTGAGCCGAGCTCGAGCTTTTATTAAGCGTTGCCTGTGTATAGTCTATATTGTTTGTTCACCTTATTGATTTAATAAACTAATAGGTAAATATATATATTAGGATCTATTTACACAACAAATTAGCATGTGTTAACATAATATATTTATCTTAGTCATTTTTTACTCTTCTATTAGTGAGATTAACTTAAAAAATAATTATACTTATCAAGAAATTATCATTAAAATATATATTATATTACTTATGATCAAGCTTGATAGCCGAGCTCGAGCTCAAACCGAGCTTACATAAAAACTCTAAGGTGTAATAGGCTCGGCTCGAGCCGAGTCTGGACAGACACGAGCTCGGCTCGTTGACAGTCCTACTCGGCATCCTCATGTGCGACGTGCTAGAGGAGATACCGAGGCTCGGCCAGGGGCAACTGGCGTGCCTTCCTCAATCGCTGCCCAAACTATTCTCGCGACAGCACGGTCAGCCAGAGCAGGGACAATATCAAGTACGTCGAGATGGAAATCACTAAGCCAACTACAGAGCTGATGATTTCTGAACCTGATCCTGAAGAATGTTCAGCAGAGTCATACTCCCTGGTTCCTGTTAGATGGAAGCACTACTGAAGAACTGATCTTTGGTCGGAATCAGAAAAACCGGAATAGTCCCGATTCGAATATGAACCGGGGCTAAAGGTCAACTTTAGTCCCGGTTAAAAAAGACAACGGTTACACCAACCGGGACTAAAGATCACCTTTAGTCCCGGTTCACACACCCACCGGCCCTGTCAGGCCGGTGTCAGGGGGGCGGGGATCTTTAGTCCGGGTTGATATAATCAACCGGGACTAAAGATCCTCACTTTAGTCCCGGTTGGTAACATAGACCGGGATTAAAGATAATTTAGATCTATAGTCCCGGTTAGTGTTATTAACCGGGACTATAGTGATCCACCTTTTTATACTTCTTCTT
Source organism: Oryza officinalis (assembly GCA_008326285.1). Taxonomy (NCBI): domain Eukaryota; kingdom Viridiplantae; phylum Streptophyta; class Magnoliopsida; order Poales; family Poaceae; genus Oryza; species Oryza officinalis. The sequence continues at coordinate 31,078,854 of BDMV01000007.1, read as the reverse complement.
CTTCCTCTAGCCCGAGCCATTACTGCCAAGAGGAGGAGGAAGAAGGGAAGTGCTGCCAAAATTTTTGATAAATTTATTTTGGTGATAATATACAAATCGGAGAGATCGAAAAGGTTAGCAAATCCATTCTCTAATAATGTATGCTTAGCATATTGCATTTATAGCTTTGTTTCTATAAAATATTTTCTTCATAAAGGTTTATGCAAAATGATGAGAGAGAAAATATGTTAGGCAAAATTAGGTTGATTTTGAAATTAGAAAATTTGGATAATGATGTTAGGCAAAATATGTTAGGCAAAGTTAGAATATTTTCTTCATTCTCTTTTCTAGAAATTAGTTTCACTTTGAATAATGATGTTTTAAATTTTTGTATGATTATTTAGTTAGTTTCGAGAATGTGGATTTCGTTAGTAACATTGGACTATTTAATGTCTAGATGGATCGACAATGGATGTACACCACGGACCGACGGTCGAAAGAGTTTATTGAAGGCGTGCATTATTTTTTGAAGGTGGCCAATGCTAACAAGTATAAGTGTTTCATGTGTTGTCCATGCAAAAAGTGCAGTAACCGAAAGGAGTATTCATCATTAAGAACTATTCATGCGCACTTGTTTGAGTCTGGATTCATGACTGGATATAATTGTTGGACCTCGCACGGAGAGCTAGAGGTTACAATGAAAGAAGATGAAGTAGAAGACGATAATATTTCGGACTATGTTCATCAATACAGTGGATTTGAAGAAAATCCGGAAGGCGAGACGGACGGAGCTGTTCAAGATAACGACGCTGTAGATGATCTTGGTCAAATGTTGCGGGACGTAAAGGACGGCTGCGAAAGTGAGAAGGAGGTCCAAAAATTGGACCGTATGTTAGCGGACCACAAAACTTCGTTGTACCCAGGTTGCGAACAGGGGCACAAAAAATTGGGTACGACGCTAGAATTCTTGCAATGGAAGGCAAAAAATGGTGTGAGTGACAAGGCATTTGGCGAGTTATTGAAACTCGTCAAGAACATTCTTCCGGAGGGAAACGAGTTGCCTGAAACAACGTACGAAGCTAAGAAGGTGGTATGCCCTCTAGGACTAGAAGTACATAAGATACACGCATGTCCGAACGATTGTATCCTCTATCGCGGTGAGTACGAGAACCTAGAAGCATGCTCGGTTTGTAAAGCACTACGATACAAGATTAGACGAGATGATCCAGGTGATGTTGACGGACAGCCTTCGAAGAAGAGAGTTCCTGCTAAGGTGATGTGGTATTTTCCTATAATACCACGACTCAAACGTTTGTTCAGGAACAAAGAGCATGCTAGCATGATGCGCTGGCACGTAGAAGAACGTCAACAAGACGGGATGCTGAGACACCCCGCCGACGGGTCGCAGTGGCGAAACATCGACAGAACATTTCCAGACTTTGGAGAGGATGCCCGAAACGTAAGGTTCGGTTTAAGTACAGATGGCATGAATCCATTTGGAGAGATGAGCAGCGGCCATAGCACTTGGCCTGTTACCATGTGTATCTACAACCTTCCCCCTTGGCTATGCATGAAGCGAAAGTACATCATGATGCCAATTATCATTCAAGGCCCAAAGCAACCTGGTAACGACATTGATGTGTACCTAAGACCATTGGTTGAGGATCTGCTTCTGCTGTGGAACAAAGAAGGTGTCTCCGTGTGGGACGAGGACAAACAGGAGCAATTTAACCTGCGAGCGTTGTTGTTCGTGACCATTAACGATTGGCCTGCACTTAGCAACCTATCCGGACAGTCAAACAAGGGGTACAAGGCTTGCACCCATTGCATGGATGAAACTGAAAGTACGTATCTGAAACACTGCAGGAAGGTTGTTTATATGGGTCATCGTCAATTCCTTGTTGCAACCCATCCTGTACGGAAAAAAGGCAAGCATTTCGAACAGAAGGCAGACCACCGTACTAAGCCTAAACATCGCAACGGAAAAACCGTGTTTGCTATGGTGAAAGATCTGAAAGTAGTATTTGGAAAGGAACCTGGCAGCCAACCTATAGAGAGCGAAGATGGTCACGCGGCGATGTGGAAGAAGAAATCTATTTTTTGGGAGTTACCCTATTGGGAAGTCTTAGACGTCCGGCACGCGATCGACGTGATGCACCTCACTAAGAACCTTTGCGTCAACCTGTTAGGCTTCCTAGGTGTATATGGGAAGTCGAAAGATACACTTGAAGCACGTAATGATCTCAAGCATATGCAACAACGCGAGGACCTTCACCCGGAACCGAAAGATAAAGAAAGCCATTACTTGAGTCCTGCAAGCTACACCCTGAGCAAGGAAGAGAAGAAAAGTATGTTTGAATGCATGGAGAGCATTAAGGTACCGTCTGGATACTTCTCGAACATAAAGAGAGTAATAAGCATGAAGGAAAAGAAATTCACAAACCTAAAGTCTCATGACTGTCACGTGTTGATGACACAACTGCTTCCTGTTATAATTCGTGGTATCCTTCCTGATAATGTCCGGGGAACAATAACAAAGCTATGTGCTTTCATGAACGCAATTTCGCAAAAGATCATAGATCCAGACAATTTAACAACCCTTCAAGAGGACGTGGTCCAATGTCTCGTCGACTTTGAGATGATCTTTCCACTGTCATTCTTCAATATAATGACGCATCTTCTATGTCACATTGTGAAAGAGATCAGTATTATCGGTCCTGTGTACCTACACAACATGTTTTCTTTCGAGAGGTACATGGGCGTTCTAAAGAAATACGTTCGTAACCGTTCTCGTCCGGAAGCAAGCATCGCCAAGGGTTATGGAACAGAGGAGGTCATTGAGTTCTGCGTAGAATTTATTGAAGACCTTCGTCCAATCGGGGTACCCGAATCAAGCCATGAGGGGAGACTACGGGGAAAGGGGACTCTTGGAAGAAAAGCAATAATGACCGTGGACAACGATTTATTCCGTAAAGCACATTTCACGGTTTTGCAACAATCTTCGTTGATGGCTCGTTACATCGAGGAGCACCTAGCGATTGTTCGGTCGAAAAACATCGGCAAGTCTGATGCATGGATTACACGCCATCACATCGATACTTTCCCCGTTTGGCTACGACAACGTCTAATGGGTGCAGAAACCATTGACCGACAACTAGCCTTCTTGGCGAGGGGGCCTTCTTGCTCGGTATCGACATTCCAAGGATATGAAATCAATGGGTATACATTTTACACAAGAGCCCAAGACAGAAAGAGCACAAACCAGAACTCTGCTATTCGTATCGACGCCATGAGATACGATGGTGCAACTAGCACGTATTACGGTGTCATCGAGGACATATGGGAACTAGACTACGGACCCCTAAAGGTACCTCTGTTTCGATGCCAATGGGTTAGGCTCACCGGTGGAGGCGTAACGATTGATGACAGTGGAATGACAACGATTGACCTAAGCAAGGTTGGATACTTAGACGAACCTTTCGTCCTAGCCAATGATGTCACACAGGTTTTCTACGTGAAGGACATGTCTAACAAACCAAAGAAGGGTAAAGGACCCAACGAGCCAAAGCGCCACGTGGTTCTCCCAGGCAAAAGGAAAATCGTCGGAGTCGAGGATAAGACTGACGAAGATTACGATCAGTTCGACGAGCAACCTCCGTTCGCGGTGACGGTTGACCCGAGCTTCCTCCTTTCAAAGGAGGACACCCCTTACTCACGCAACGATCATAACGAAGGAACATTAGTGAGGAGAAAGTACGTGAGAAAAACTGTGACATAGGTTGTTGTATGGACAATGCAAATTATTTATAATGTATTGAAGGCCATGCAATGTTTGTGTTTTTTATTACTACAATTATGTCAGGAAAACTGTGACATAGGTTGTTGTATGGATGACGCAAATTATTTATAATGTATCGAAGGCCACGTAATGTTTGTGTTTTTTAGTACTACAATTATATATGTAATATCAATTTTGATCTATTTAAATAGGTAATATAGTATTAGATAGTAATATCAATTATTGGAATGTAATATCAAATTGAAACGTCATATGTTATTTATATGTGATTATTTATATTTAATAATAATTTANCCACGTGGTTCTCCCAGGCAAAAGGAAAATCGTCGGAGTCGAGGATAAGACTGACGAAGATTACGATCAGTTCGACGGGCAACCTCCGTTCACGGTGACGGTTGACCCGAGCTTCCTCCTTTCAAAGGAGGACACCCCTTACTCACGCAACGATCATAGTGAAGGAACATTAGTGAGGAGAAAGTACGTGAGAAAAACTGTAACATAGGTTGTTGTATGGACAATGCAAATTATTTATAATGTATTGAAGGTCATGCAATGTTTGTGTTTTTTATTACTACAATTATGTAAGGAAAACTGTGATATAGGTTGTTGTATGGACGACGCAAATTATTTATAATGTATTGAAGGCCATGTAATGTTTGTGTTTTTTAGTACTACAATTATATAATATCAATTTTGAACTATTTAAATAGGTAATATAGTATTAGATAGTAATATCAATTATTGGAATGTAATATCAAATTGAAACGTCATATGTTATTTATATGTGATTATTTATATTTAATAATAATTTAAAACTATTTAAATAGGTAATATGGTATTAGATATTTTAATACTATTCAAATAGTATTTAAATTGGTCAAATTTTAATTATATATCATTATTGGAATGTAATATCAAATTGAAACTATTAAAATAGGTCATATGTTATTTATATGTGCACTGTTTCAATCTTTAGTCCCGGTTGTTAAACATAGCCGGGACAAAAAGATAATTTGGCCGCAGCGAAAAAACATCTTTAGTCCCAGTTGGTGGCAGCAACCGGGACTAAAGATATCTTTAGTCCCGGGTGGTGGTATAAACCGGGACTAAAGATGTTATCTTTAGTCCCGGTTGTTCCCACCAACCGGGACTAAAGATCCCGACTATAAATAGTTGGGCGCATCGTCTTCTTCGGATCCACACTTAGCCGTTTCTCATTCTCTCTCAACTCTCAGCGCGCACGTCCTCCGTCTTTGCCGCCGCCATCGTCTTCGTCGTCTCCGCTGCCGTACATCGTCGCCGTCCGCACCGCGCCTCCCGGCCGAGGTTTGCGCCGATCTCCATCTTTTCTTCCGTCCATTTTCAAGAATGCCACGTACCGCACCGCCGTCGCCACGCCGTCCGCACCGCCGTCGCCATGAATGGCACATACCCGCGCCACCGCCGCCGCCGCCGGCCCGCGCCACCACGGCCGCCGTCGCCATGAATGCCACGTACTCGCGCCACCGGCCGCGCCACCACGGCCACCGCCACAACACGGCCGCGCCACCACCATGGCCGCGCCACCACGGCCGTCGGCGCAACACGGCCGTGCCACCACCACGGCCGCCCCACCACCACGGCCGCGCCACGAATGACCTAACGATAGAACGAACGTGAATGGACGTGAACGAACGTGAACAAACGAACGACATGCAGACCGAACGAGCGAACGACCGACCGAACGAGCGAACAAGCGAACGAGCGAACGAACAAGCAAATGAGCGAACGAACAAGCGAACAAGCGAACGAACGAATGAACGATCGACCGAACGAACGAACGAACGAGCGAACGAACCTATGCACGAACGAGCAAACGAGCGAACGACCGAGCGAACGACCGACTGAACGACCGAATGACCGACCGAACGAACGAGCGAACGAACCTATGCACGAACGAGCAAACGAGCGAACGAACGACTGAACGACCGAACGACCGAACGACCGAACGAACGAACGAACGAACGAACGAGTGAACGAACCTATGCACGAACGAACGAGCGATCGAAGGAACGAACAAGGGACCGAACGAACGAACGAGCGACCGAACGAACAAACGAACGAACGATGGTACTGGTTCGCTCGAAGTTCACTCGTTCCAAGGAGGTACTGGTTCAAGATACTGGCTGAACACAAGCACTCGGTCTTTCATGACTAAACAGAAACAGAGAATTTTCAAAACAAATTTTGTCTTGACTCCTATGCATGGGGAGTGAAGACAAAATTTGTTATGAAAATTATCCGTTTGTAGCCATGAAAGAGCGAGGTGTTGTGTTCACCCAATATCTTGAATCACTATCTCTGTCTTTATTCATTCATATGTATGTATGGAACGATTACCTCTAAAAGTATATATTTAATAATGATTAAAATTAAAATTTTCTTTGTCTTTTCTATATGATTAAAATAGTTATGTTTGCGAATTTGAATATAATATTGCACATCTTTGTACATTTTCTAATAGTGTTTTAATTTTTTGTCTAATTTTTTTTCTAATAGGTGCTAACCCCGTCGTCGCTCAAGCTTAAGTGGCCCCAATAACTCCAAGCAAAACTAAGGCAAGTTTCATGAATTCCTTCATGTGTGTGTATATTTATATATGACATATGCACGTAGGTTACATGTATAACAATGAATTAACTGGTCATTGTACGTATTTCTCAACAATGTCATTATATGTAAAACAATATACTGTTAGTTGATGTGTACCTCGTAATGTTACAAACAGATGGTAGATGAACAGATCCTCATGGACGAGATCACAGAGGGCAGCAACCAATATTGGGCGGATGAGGAGCCAGAGGACCCCAACCAATATCTCAACGAGGAGGGAAACGAGGACACAAACCAACAGAAAAGTGAAAGGGAATCGGCCGTTGGAGAGAAGAGGGCACGCGGACAACGGGGTGCCGCAAGGAAGCTAGAGGGCAGGCATATTATTACTGAAGTGGCCCCAGACGGCGAACCAGTTGCCCCGGCCGGTATACTACGTAAGTTTGTGGGACACAGTGGTTGGGTCGTGAGGGATCACGTGCCCATTAGCATAGTGCACTGGCGTCAAACAAGAACAATAGAGGATGATGAAAGTTATCTGCCAGATACGGAGAAAGCAATGCTGTGGACCACCATGCTCGAGACCTTCATAGTCCCTATCGATCAGCTAAGACTGAAAGAATGGACGATGAAGAAAATGGTTGAACAGTTCCAGAAGTACAAGTCAGCTCTATACAAGAAATATGTCGTGAAGGGTCTGACACCTGATTTTGACAAGTTAACGAAGCTGAGGGACCATTGGGATGCGTTTGTTGCATACAGGACTTTTGAGCACGGGCAAACGCAAATAGCAAAGAACAAAGCCAATGCCGCTAAGAAGCAGTACCATCATCGGCTAGGGTCAGGTGGCTATAAGAAGGCTATCCCCAAGTGGGATGAACTAGAAGCCGGGTTGATTGGAAAGGGTATTGAGCCGGCCACAACGAACTGGCCTGAACGTTCAAGAAATTGGTACTATGCTCATGGTGGAAAGCTCGATCCCACTGATGGCTCCCTTGTATTCGGCGATGCGATCCGCGAAGCAGCTAGCCGACTCACGGAAGCAGTGGAGGTGTCTGCTCAGAGAACATTCCATCCTGACAGAGAGAAGGACGAGCTTACGCTCGCACTACAAAATCCCGAGCATCCAGGACGAACACGGAGAAAAGGCGTGGTTGCATGGAAATATGGATTTGAAGAGGACAGCCACACTTACAAGAGTCGGACGAGGAGCAAGAGGGATACCGAGGACAAATTAAGATATCTCGAGGAGAGGGTCGCCCTGCAGGAAATACAGATGCAAGAGGAGGTCGAACGACGGGTGGACCAACGCCTTGCGGAACGAAAGAGCGAGCAGACGGTGCAGCTGTATGCCCCTCCAATCGTGGTGAGCCCCTCGGGCAATCGCAGCAGCTGTGCTTCTACAGGGCAGGCAGGAGAACAGGGCATGGAAGGTGCAGCAGGGCAAGCTCAGGACAACCCATCGTACCCCGTAGATGAAATCACGCGGCGGACACCTTGTGAGCTGCACATTCCCTTCAAGAACATATCACTCAAGGTATGCTCTTAGTTTTATGATATATGTCTTGTAAATTGCATAACCGGTGGTGCATGCATCTGTTAATTACTAAGTAATCTTGACTCTCATGAAGGTAGCGTCGGGCATGGCCATACCAGTCGACCCTTCGGGGACATATCATTGCAGACCGATTCCACCTGGGTACTCAAAGGTCGAGGTTGAATTGGTGGAACGAGGGTTCGACGATCTCGAGCTGGACATCCCCGGAGGAGACGGGGAGACGAAACTAGGAGACACAGCCCACGCCATTATACTATGGTGCAAGTTTCCCGGGCGAGCAGCGGCGTCTTCTCCTCCGTCTCCTCCGCCTGCACCCTCTCTTCCGCCTGCACCGGCTCCTCCGCCTGCACCTTCTCCTCCACCGCAGTCTCCTTCGCCTGCAACCTCTCCGTCGCCTGCACCGGCTCCTCCGCCTTCACGGCCTAAAAAGTCATGCCCACTTCGTCCCGCGCCGTTAAAGTCCACACCACCAAGAAAGAAGCCAAGACTTGACGAGCCAAAACTCCCCGCTCTCAAGAAAACGGCGTACGACCGCACTCTCGAGGAGAATGAAGAGGTCGTACGAGCAGAAGTGAAGGCGTTCTTCGAGGCACGGAAACCACCAAAGAAGATTCCAATAGATTCGGCTGCTAAGAAGTTCTTCCAGAAGATGAGCGAACCGGTCAAGAGGGCTGTACTTTCCGATTATGACCGGTCGGTGACGAAGTCGTACAAGAAACAAAGAGCAAAGGCCAAAGAAGTGCCTCAACTCGGAAAGCATCGGAAACAATCGGTTGAGCCGTTGCTACCACCCGGTGAAGAGGAGCTGAGGCAATGGATGAAAGAGACGGGTCTGAGCAGGGCGCAACTGGTGGGAGACACACCGATAACCATGGCGACAGAAACCGACTTGAAATACAAATTTAAAGTCGGTGAACCGCTTGTCAAGCCTGGTGAGGTGAACACTCTCTCAACACAAATGCATCGATTCCATCAATGGTATATGGAACGTTCATCCAGAGGTAGAATAATGTTTGGAGCGAGGATAAGAAACACAGACTACTACCAAGGAGATAATGTTCTGTGGATCAACTTCGAGAATGTGTTCGATGTATATCAACTAGACGCTTTCGACGTCTCCATTCTTAGCTGCTGGGTTTTGTAAGTATCGTTTTAGCAAATTTTATTTTGTTCCTTAGCTTCTTCTATGTACCATTCCCTGGTTAGAATGTGACGATAAGACTGATGCAAATTCCTTTATCTTTTGTAGAATGGAGATTCAATCGTGCCGTAGGCAGGAGATTTTCAATATTGGATTCATGGACCCCCGCAAAGTCAATGACGTAATGATACGGGACTTTGAGTAATATACAGAAGACAATATGTTCATTTCCTGGTGCAGCAGCATTACAAGACCTACATACTATTGCCCTACAACACAGAGTGAGTTTTAACTGTCTTTCAAATTTGTACCAACTTCCTCTCTGTACTCATACCATCACATATATATCGTTTGACTCAATTTGCAGATTTCACTGGGTCCTTTTCCTCTTCGACCTTGAACTTTGCAAAGTCCATGTCTATGACTCAATGGATAAACCAGAGTCTACTTTCACCAAGGTTTTTGAAGTGATAGACAGGTAATGTCATCTATTCAACTGTCATTAATTATGAACACTGCTATTGGTACTATGCAGATCTCCGGTATTTAATCATAGCTTCCAACTGTACATAGGGCATGGGCAAAGTTTCGTACATTGGTCCGCGGGGTTTGGAAAGAAAAACTTGGTAGGAGATTTAATTTTCCGGTGAGTACATGCTCCAAAACATATTTAATCATTCATTGCTTCTAGAAAAAATTAGTATATTAAATCTCTCGTCGTTTCTCCTTAAGTGTGCAAAACAGGAGAAGGGGAATAACTTGTGCGGCTACTATGTCTGCGAATATACCCACGCACTTGTATAGCAAATCAACAGTGACAGGGATCTGGAAGTACGTAAAAATTATTCATACATTATGTCCCGATTTCTTATTGACTTCATATACTTATATCTCAATTTTTTTTTAAATGATAGATTATTTACATGAGGGAAAACCTATCCAGCGAAGAATTTATCAAGGTTGTTCAAGAACAACTGATGGGATTTATCAATGAACAAATAATTGATCCCGCGGGAGAATTCTACTATGATGGAAGAGCTATTGATCATCCTCCCCATGGATAATATGTCTTAGTTTTCTTCGTAATATACAATAGAACATTATAATTAACGAAAGATTGTAATATATATACATATTCAAATGTGCATTCATGTACTTATGTGTGTGAGTATATTTTGGTAATATAAGTATATATTTACTTGAGTGATTATATGTAGGATATATATATATATATATATATATATATATATATATATGTATATATATATATATATATATATATATATATATATAACATGTATTTATACATATATATATATATATGCATATTGCATATATATATATATATACATATATTACATATATACGCATATTATATATACATATATATTATGCATATATATATATTTATACAGATATATGTATAATATATAAACAAGCAGCTGGCAGAACCAACAAATGTTTTTTTTAAAAAAATATCATTAGTCCCGATTGGTAACACCAACCGGGACTAAAGATGGCTGAGGCAGCTACGTGGCGTAGCCATCTTTAGTCCCAGTTGGTGTTACCAACCGAGACTAATGATGAATCTTTAGTCCCGATTATTTCACCCGAGACTAAAGATGGACATCTTTAGTTTCGAATTCGTAGTCCCGGTTGCATAACCGGGACTACAGGGGGTTACGAACCGAGGTTAAAAACCCCTTCTCCACTAGTGAAGGCCACCACCTGGACCATGCCTATCCCTGTCAATTCATGGAATGACTGGAAATACGGCTGCACTGTCAGTTCGGACGATCTCATGCTTCCCGATGACAGCACCGAAGCATTCCGAGTTACTGCGTAAGCTCGCGATGAGTAGCAATGAGAGGGAGGGGGAGGTTGCTGGGCTATGCTTGTCCCTAGGATGCCTGCGATGGTGATGATGTCATTTACCTCTTGTCCAAGGGCGTCCGCGTGGCAAAGATGGCTGCGGTGGTCGCTGTTGATGTGAGGGCGGGGACTCTGCAAGGAGTGTCAGAGATTGAGAGCGAGAAGCATGTCGGTTTCCTGCGCTGCTGCCTCGCCACTGGGATCTTCAAACATCGCAAGGAGACAGCAGCTCGGAGATAGATTTTCATCGGTTGAGAGGATGTCGCTTGTTTCTTTAACGTGAAAAAAATTGATAAGATAGATTAATAAAATATATTGTTTCAGAAACATGTAATATCGAATTCGATTTCTACAAGTTAAAAGTTATTAAAAACAACAAATTAAACTAATACTAGTTAACATACTTGTTTATAACTTGTATGACTTCTACGAGTTATAAAAAAACAATTAAAACATAGATTCACAGTTAATAAGGATTAATGGTATTATATTATCACTTAAAAATATCTATACATTTTAAGGTCATATTTTTCTGATTATTTATACACATATAAATAAACCGTGATATTTATATACTTGACATAACACATAGTTATATATATATGTATATATATATCATATATAATAAAAAAATAACTAGTATCCTAGATGTGTCATCACCTTCCTCTCAGGCTCCCCTTGATATCGCCTGCGCGTGATCACGTCACGCGCATCGACACAGGACCACCAGGGCACAGCGGTCGCCGTTAGAGCCATTGGTGCCGACCCTTGGCATTATAAAGATGTCGGTTACGTTGCATGGATACGTGATACTGGTAAGGGGATATAGAAATTCACAAAAACATAAATATGTCGATACGGTGAATATANTATATATATATATATATATATATATATATATATATATATATATATATATATAGAGGGATGTGCTAAACTACACTTGGGTTGCGCGATAACTAAAACACGCTTCTCACAAATACACCCCCACCACCTTTCCCACCCCTCTCGTCCGCACCTTTTCTCACTCCTGATTTTTCTTCCCATGTCCTTCTCTCAGTAACTGATTTACTCCCAGTTGATTCCTTCTCTTAATAAATGATTTACTTCCAGTAGATTCATTCTCTCAGTAAATGAATTACTCCTAGGTCCAATCTTGTTTTCTTCCGCACTCCTCCCATTGGATTTTCTTTTCTTTTTTTTTCTTTCGCACTCCTTCCATTGGATCGTAATTTCGCCTCTGCACTCCTCTCATACGTCTATTAGTAAAATTATTCACCACGTCGGTCCATGAATAAAAAAAATACTATAGCTCCTAACCAATTAGTAAAAGAATTACTAAAGCCTCTTAAGTCTTAACCAAGCCAGCCCGTGCACTGATAATAATATTTTTACTTCTAGTAATAAGTTTTTACTCCCCTAGTTAAACATTACTGAACACACAACATTACTCTCCTATTACTCATCCTAATTGTTTTGTTACAAATTTTTTTATGAACACGTATATGTGTTAGTAATTTTTTTATGAACTGGTATGTAGTGATAAAAGTTTTACTCCCCGATCGATAGATTAGGAGAAGATAATACTCATTTATGGTAGTAACATTTTTACTCCTATGTATAGTGTATTATGCCACGGACAAGATCTTAGTAATCATTTTTCTGTACAATATTTTGAAAAGGTGCGAGGTGAAGGGTGACCAGGGACGACGAGGGTTGTCGGTTGGGGGTTGATGGGGTGGGAAAGGTGCAGGGGTGTTGGGGGGAGGGGGTGGGTGTGTATCTATGAGAAGAGTATTTTAGTTATTGCACACCCCATGTGTAGTTTAGCGCATCCCAACAGCACCCACCTCAACCGCAACACAACCCACCATCGCCCGATTCATCCCGATCCCCCCACTCAAACCGCCCCCTCCGCCAACCTTTCATTTTTTTTCTTTTTTTTTTTTGCCTTTCTCTCCTTTTTTTCCCCTCATGCAATCTGCCAGTTATCCGACCCGTACGAGACGTGAGTACATAAACTTTGTAATAAATTAATACCGCCTGTAACCTTCTATTAGTAAATTTTTTATTAGCCTGTAGCTGCGGTAAGTATATATGAATAAATCAAATTGCAGTTGATTGTATGTTAGTAATTAGATTACTGCGTTATCAATCTACAACTATGTAGGGTGAGCACAAATAGATGGATTGGTAAAAAGATTACTAAAGGGTATTATTTGAAAGTAGGGCTAACGGGAGTTTGTTCATTTAGTTCTCTGTCTATAGTAATTGATTTACTTATAGAATAAGTTGTCACCCTGCCTTTCCGTGGTGCTAAGCAATAGTAAACATGTTACTTAGCTATTTTTTTGCAATGAAGTAGGTTGAGCGAAAAGGGTAAGATGCGTATAGATTTTACTAATAATTGAAACATGCATTGTGATATGTCAATAATGACAGAGGTTCAAATCATCAGTTCGGTAATTGAAATACTTTGTCTATTCTGTGTTTTATCATGTAGTTGTGCGACTGTGGTGATATTTTATCCTAATGATGAAAAATCGGACATATTGACTAACAAGAATTAACGACACGTAAATTAGATACTCTCTAATGATCGGTTTTAACATTACACTATTTTTTTGGAGCTGGAGGAATAAAAAGGTAAAAAGAGGATTGGGTGGTTGGTTTGAGTTAGTTGGAATCACAAGAAAGGTGGGAGGTATACTCGGCTGTCGAGTCGTGCAAAGAAAAAGGGTTTGAAGACAGCAGTTCATACGAGTTCATCTTTCCCTATTCTAAGAGAAACCAATGGCGAGCAGAAGTGAGAATACCGATCCGCTTTCAATGCATTCATCCGTCCGAAATCCCGGGATAGCTACTTCATCTGTAACGAAAGGAGAAAGCTTTTACCGATATGGTGGTGTAGATCATGGGGAATTGCAGCAACTGGGTGATGAAGAACCCAGAGAGTATACAGGAAGCCCATCAAGTCCACCGGGTTCCAATCATGGGGTGATGGCTATGCGTGATCGGCCTCCTTGCGTAGATGTGTTTGACATGAACACGCCAACGAAGGGTGTCCTGCATACTCATATAAGTTGTAATTCCTGTATCCCATAAGAGTTTGATCTTGTGTCTGCTGGCTTGTGACAACTGGATCATCTTGATATGTAATGTGGCCTTTATTTATAACTCAGAGTGTGTAAAGTTGAGTGTATCCACTATCCCGATTTTACTAGTGGCAACTCAATGATCATGGATTATGTGATTGATTTTTTAGGGGGCCCATGTGAGAGATGAAATGGTGCCAAAGTATGGAATGTTATTCGAATCATACGAAGTGGCATATGCATTCTATGAAAAGTACGCAGAGCATGCTGGTTTTGATTTAAGAAAGGGCCAGAAGAAGCCGTCTTTTAGGGACATATGCTGCAGCAGTTAGGGGAAGAACAAGTACAGAGGAGACGAATCGAAGCATGAGCGTCATCGTGCCTCCACTAGGATTGGCTGCAAGGCATATGTGAAGGCGAAGAGTGTTATTAGAGTAAACGAGATTGTCTCAGTAGTGTTGGATGATGTAGTTCTAGAACACAATCACCCGTTGACGCCGTCACCCTCGGCTGTTTGTCACATGCGATCGCACAAGCAGCGGGACGAGACAGTGGTGGAGTTTGTTGACACGATGCAGCAAAGCCGCGTCCCCCATGGTAGTATCATCGGAGTACTATCTGAGCTGCATGGAGGCCGTGAGAATATCCCTTTCACGAACCAAGATCTAGAAAACAGGTAAACGAGATGTATTGTTAATTTTGAATAGTCAGGATGTTCCGTAATTCCATTTTGAATGTTTAAAATAATATTTTGTGTGTGTGCAGAAAAGCCGCTAATGTCCGGGATGATAACGCTGCTGGCATTTTTGAATGAATGCAAGAAGGATAATCCTTAGTACTACTGGGACATAAAAATGGATGAGGAAGGAGTAATCAAGAATGTATTTTAGAGCCATGCTAGTATGCAGGCAAAATATGCGGATTTCAGTGAGCCATTACTTGTGACACCACCTACAAGACTAACATTTATGAGATGCCTTTGGCCATGTTTGTAGGTGCCAATCATCATCTGCAGTCAACACTATTTGGATGTGCCTTAATTCGCGATGAAAGGGCTGAATCATTTTGGTGGCTATTCGAGACGTTCAAAAATTGCATGGGAGACAGCCCTTCACCGTGTTGCATTCTTACAGGTTAAATCCTTATCATATTTTGTATTTTTCTGGGGTGAAGATACTGATGAAGTTGCTGACTGAAATTTGCTGGACTAATTTTGTAATGTTTTAGACTAAGACCAAGCAATGTGATGAGGACATCCCAACCGTGCATGCTACTTCAAGTACCAAGCAACCATCATCAAACACAAAGGATACAATTCAAGGTCCACTTACAAGAAGTCGTGCCAAGAAACTACAAGTTCAGGTGAATTCATTCCTAACTGATTTTAATTTCAGTACTTCTGAGAATGTTATACTACCTAAGTGTTCTACTTTAGTTGTGCTTAGGAACATACAACATGAGGAGGATGAAAGTGGATCGGTGGATTCTATCACTGAAGTACAGAACGGACCAGTGAAGTAAAACGGACCAACTGCAGTGCAAAACGGACCAATTCAAAGAACTGCTCATAACTCTCAATTTACAGAAGCTATGGAAGTAAATGAGGACTCTTTGGAAAGCTTATCAAGTCAGCTTTCCAATGCAACCAATACCAAGTACTTTGGACTTCACACCAATGAGAACCAAGTACGTTTGTGAAGACTGCTCTGAAGGCCAGGAGTCTGCTGAGTCAGCACGTTGGTACAAGTTCATGTTCAAAACTGTACCAATCTACAATGTTTCGTGGTGCATGTGATACATGGTTCAAAACATAGTGAAGTTAACTTTCCAACGCAACTGACGGTGCATCATTTGGACTTCCCAAGTTGGAGTTATTGCAAATTACTGAACACCACTCCAGAAGACCAACAGCCTCGCGAACCCACTTCAGAAGCCATTTCGTGGAGGCCCTTTCACATTCTTAGTCTTTTCATTTTCATCTCGAATTCACACCTATCTAGCAGGGCTGTTGCTAGTATAAATAACCCCTAAGACCATTGCAAACTCAGACTTTTGATAATCCAATTCGGAACCCTTTGTTCAGCTGTGTGCTAACAAACCCCAGAGAGAGATTCTCTACCCCTTTGCTCTTGTGTTTTCCTTCGCGGAGATTACAGAAGCGGCCGCGTCATCGGCACCCAATCCGTGCTCCTGATCCTCGAGTTCAGGTTGCGTAGGTTGGTTCTTTGAGAGTGTGGTTGGGCGAATCCTTGGTTCAGGCTGCCGTATAGAGACGGTGGTTGGCTCCTTGTGCGTGTCGTCAGGTTGCACTAGTTATCGCTGCTTGCAGCAAGTTATCGGTCGTTCTTCGGCTAGTTATCAAGATCGATCCTACGTCGTGAAGATCGGGACAA
The DNA here is from genome assembly GCA_008326285.1 of Oryza officinalis. NCBI lineage: Eukaryota > Viridiplantae > Streptophyta > Magnoliopsida > Poales > Poaceae > Oryza > Oryza officinalis. The sequence goes on along the minus strand of BDMV01000007.1, from coordinate 31,062,425 downwards.
CAACCTCATCATCTGGTATCAGAGCCTCGGTTGCAACGGTAGGATTTTTACCCTTAGCTACATATATATTTGTGTTCATCCTATCCACTGAAAAAGCCATAAAAATATTCTGCTATAGCCCTTTGTTTCAATCTGTTATTCTTGTGAGTTTAGTTAATTTTCAGTCCATTAGAGTCTTGTTTTAGTTGCTGATCATATTCTCCTTTGCGTGTCCTTTGAGCTTCTTTCATACATCTGCAAATCCATATATATAAAAAAAAATTCAGAAACCGGTATCATCCTTCGCGTAAACTTTGATCCTATCAAGTTAGAACGCTGACGGTCGTGTCTTGTTTCTACAAAAAGAAAAGTGTATAAGTTTCATATCTGTTCTTGTTCTTAGTTATATATAAAAAGAAAAGTTTATCAAAAAAAAAGAGAAGAAAGAAAAGTTACAAAAAAAAAAGAGAGAAGAAAAAGAGTTGAGGAAAGTTTGAGAAAGAAAAGTTGAAAGATCAGTTTGTTTATGTGCACATGTTCTGAATTTTATATCAAGTTGCACAATCAGTTTGTTATCTATCTTTTGGTGCAAAATTTTGCTTAGGTCTGATTGCAACACTTGCATCCTAAGCATACTCCTTGTTTGCATCAAAACTGAATTATCTTTGCGTGTGTGTTTGATCTATTTACGTTACTCATATCTTGTGGTCAGCGCTAGGCATTTTGGACTGTGATTTAACTTTACAATAGCGAGAATTCAGATTGCATTCCTTGTAAAATATATCCCCACCAAGCTCCACAAGTAATCCACCGTCATAGGAACGCTGATCTTGCATTCTCCCAAGCTAGCAAAGCTAGCAAAGCTGAACGTCAATTGCAGCAAGACATGAAGTCCAATAGAGGAGTGTCTTTCAGCACAAAGAATGCAGCAAGTGGAAGCAAATTCACATCAAGAGGTAGTGGAAATAGAGGTGCATTTTCTAGCTCAAGTGGTGGTGCACGATCTAGCAATTATGGTACTTCCAGTGGGAAAGATTTGGCTGCTCCAAATGAGAGGAAAAATGCAGCAAACACATCATCTACTTCAGTGGGTTCTTCCACCAAGAGTAGTGGAATTCAATGCTTCAAATGTGGTGGTCGTGGTCATGTTGCAAGAGAGTGTCCAAACAATAGAACCATCGTTGTGAATGATCAAGGAGAGTATGAATCTACTAGTGAGGAAGAACAAGAAGATAGTGAAGAGGAGAATAATCTTGAGAAGGATATCTGTGAATTTGAATCTGGTGCTGCTCTTGTTGTAACTCAAATTTTGAGTGTACAAATGAGTGATGCTGAAAATGGACAGCGGCACAATCTTTTTCAAACTAGAGCTAAAGTGCAAGATAAAGTTGTCAAGGTGATCATTGATGGTGGAAGTTGCCACAATCTTGCTAGCAAAGAAATGGTTGAAAAGCTTGGTTTGAAGCTGCTAAAACATCCTCATCCATATCATGTGCAATGGCTTAATAATTCAGGTTCTATTAAGATTGCACAAAGAGTAAAAGTTCCTTTCAAGATTGGTGAATATATTGACACCATGGAGTGTGATGTGGCACCTATGACAGTGTGTCACATGCTGTTGGGAAGACCATGGCAATATGATCGGTCATCTCTACATTGTGGTAGAACCAATCAATACACCATCAAGTGGAAGGGCAAGGAGTTGATTCTTAAACCCATGACACCGCAGCAAATTCTAGCTGAGCACTTGCAAAAGAGCTCTGAAGTGAGGAATGAGAGTGCAAAAGAAGGACAGAAAAATAATTTGAGTGCCCTCCACAAATCGGTGAGTGAGAGCCACAAGCCAAACATGAGAGACAACAAGAAAAGAGAGGGAGAGAACTTAGTGATGATAGCCACCAAATCTGAAATGAGAGATGTGAGGAGAAACCCAGAACAAGTATTATTCATACTTGTGTGCAAGGACACATTACTTTCAGCTAACGACTTAACCTCTGTTCCTAGTGTTGTTGCACGTGTTTTACAGGAATATGAAGATGTCTTTCCAGAGGAAACACCTGTTGGACTTCCTCCATTGCGTGGCATTGAACATCAAATTGATCTCATCCCTGGAGCTACACTTCCAAACCGTCCAGCATACCGCACCAACCCTGAAGAAACTAAGGAAATTCAAAGGCAAGTACAAGCACTTTTAGATAAAGGTTATGTTCGAGAAAGTTTAAGTCCTTGTGCTGTCCCTGTGATTTTGGTGCCAAAGAAAGATGGTTCATGGAGGATGTGTGTAGATTGTAGAGCCATAAATAACATCACTGTTCGCTATCGTCATCCTATTCCTAGGCTAGATGATATGCTAGATGAATTGAGTGGGTCTATGATATTTTCGAAAATTGATTTGAGAAGTGGTTACCATCAAATTAGAATGAAAATTGGAGACGAATGGAAAACTGCTTTTAAAACAAAGTTTGGGTTGTATGAATGGTTAGTTATGCCTTTTGGTTTGACTAATGCACCTAGTACATTCATGAGATTAATGAACCATGTCTTAAGAGCATTTATTGGAAAATTTGTTGTTGTGTACTTTGATGATATCCTAATTTACAGCAAGACATTGGAGGAACATGTTGCTCATATTCAGCAAGTTTTGGATGTACTCAGGAAAGAACAATTATATGCTAACCTTGAGAAGTGCACATTTTGTACAGATCAGGTTGTGTTTCTTGGTTTTGTTGTTTCAGGTTTAGGAATTCAGGTTGATGAATCAAAGGTGAAAGCAATAAAGGATTGGCCAACTCCTGAAAATGTAAGCCAGGTGAGAAGTTTTCATGGACTTGCTGGTTTTTACAGGAGATTTGTCAGAGATTTCAGCACCATAGCTGCACCATTGAACGAGTTGACAAAGAAAGGTGTTGCCTTCCAATGGGGAGAACCGCAAGAGAAAGCTTTCCAAGAATTGAAGAAAAGATTGTCCGAAGGCCCCTTGCTTGTGTTGCCGGATTTCACTAAAACCTTCGAGGTTGAATGTGATGCAAGTGGGATTGGTATTGGAGGCGTTCTCATGCAAAATGGACAGCCCGTTGCATATTTCAGTGAGAAGTTGGGAGGAGCACAACTGAACTACTCGGTGTATGACAAAGAGTTGTATGCTTTGGTAAGAGCACTTGAAACTTGGCAACATTATTTGTGGCCAAAAAAATTTGTTATTCATTCAGATCATGAGGCTTTGAAGTATTTAAAAGGCCAAGCAAAACTGAACCGTAGACATGCCAAATGGGTTGAATTCATTGAAACTTTTCCATATGTTGTAAAATACAAGAAAGGTAAGGAAAACATTGTTGCTGATGCTTTATCTCGTAAAAATGTTTTGCTAAATCAACTTGAAGTAAAAGTGCCTGGAATTGAAAGCATAAAAGAATTATACCCTGCTGATCTTGATTTTTCAGAACCATATGCAAAATGTACAGCTGTAAAAGGATGGGAAAAATATCATATACATGATGGATTTTTGTTTAGAGCTAACAAATTGTGTGTTCCACATTGCTCTGTTAGACTCTTGTTATTACAGGAAACACATGCAGGTGGACTGATGGGTCACTTTAGATGGAGAAAGACTTATGACATGCTAGCTGATCACTTCTATTGGCCTAAGATGAGAAGAGATGTTCAACGACTTGTGCAAAGATGTGTCACCTGTCACAAAGCTAAGTCAAAACTGAACCCTCATGGATTATATACTCCCTTACCTGTTCCTAGTGCTCCTTGGGAAGATATTAGCATGGATTTTGTTTTGGGATTACCTAGGACAAAGAGGGGGAGGGATTCGATTTTTGTTGTTATTGATCGATTCTCTAAAATGGCACATTTTATACCTTGTCATAAAAGCGATGATGCTTCCCACATAGCTTCTCTATTTTTCAGTGAAATTGTGAGGTTGCATGGCATGCCCAAGACGATTGTTTCAGATCGTGACACCAAGTTTTTGAGCTATTTTTGGAAGACCTTATGGGCAAAGCTTGGAACAAGGCTGCTGTTTTCCACCACTTGCCACCCTCAAACGGATGGGCAAACTGAAGTTGTGAATAGAACACTCTCTATGCTGCTGCGAGCCTTGATAAAGAAGAACCTGAAGGAATGGGAAGAGTGCTTGCCACACGTGGAATTCGCTTACAACAGGGCAGTACACTCTACAACTAACATGTGTCCATTTGAAGTTGTATATGGTTTCAAACCACTTGCTCCCATCGATTTGTTGCCTCTACCATTGCAGGAAAGGAGTGACATGGAAGCGTCCAAGCGTGCAACTTACGTTAAGAAGATTCATGAGAAGACCAAAGAAGCAATTGAGAAGAGGTCCAAGTACTATGCTGCATGGGCAAACAAGCATCGCAAGAAGGTGACATTTGAGCCTGGAGATTTGGTTTGGGTACATCTTCGCAAAGACCGCTTCCCACAGAAGCGCAAATCCAAGTTGATGCCACGAGGAGATGGACCATTCAGAGTGCTGTCCAAGATCAATGACAATGCTTACAAGATTGAGCTACCTGAAGATTATGGTGTTAGTCCAACCTTCAATGTTGCTGACTTAACACCATTCTTTGGACTAGAAGATTCAGAGTCGTCGAGGTCGACTCCTTTTCAAGAGGGGGAGGATGATGAGGACATCCCAACCGTGCATGCTACTTCAAGTACCAAGCAACCATCATCAAACACAAAGGATACAATTCAAGGTCCACTTACAAGAAGTCGTGCCAAGAAACTACAAGTTCAGGTGAATTCATTCCTAACTGATTTTAATTTCAGTACTTCTGAGAATGTTATACTACCTAAGTGTTCTACTTTAGTTGTGCTTAGGAACATACAACATGAGGAGGATGAAAGTGGATCGGTGGATTCTATCACTGAAGTACAGAACGGACCAGTGAAGCAAAACGGACCAACTGCAGTGCAAAACGGACCAGTTCAAAGAACTGCTCATAACTCTCAATTCACAGAAGCTATGGAAGTAAATGAGGACTCTTTGGAAAGCTTATCAAGTCAGCTTTCCAATGCCACCAATACCAAGTACTTTGGACTTCACACCAATGAGAACCAAGTACGTTTGTGAAGACTGCTCTGAAGGCCAGGAGTCTGCTGAGTCAGCACGTTGGTACAAGTTCATGTTCAAAACTGTACCAATCTACAATGTTTCGTGGTGCATGTGATACATGGTTCGAAACATAGTGAAGTTAACTTTCCAACGCAACTGACGGTGCATCATTTGGACTTCCCAAGTTGGAGTTATTGCCAAATTACTGAACACCACTCCAGAAGACCAACAGCCTCGCGAACCCACTTCAGAAGCCATTTCGTGGAGGCCCTTTCACATTCTTAGTCTTTTCATTTCCATCTCGAATTCACACCTATCTAGCAGGGCTGTTGCTAGTATAAATAACCCCTAAGACCATTGCAAACTCAGACTTTTGATAATCCAATTCGGAACCCTTTGTTCAGCTGTGTGCTAACAAACCCCAGAGAGAGATTCTCTACCCCTTTGCTCTTGTGTTTTCCTTCGCGGAGATTACAGAAGCGGCCGCGTCATCGGCACCCAATCCGTGCTCCTGATCCTCGAGTTCAGGTTGCGTAGGTTGGTTCTTTGAGAGTGTGGTTGGGCGAATCCTTGGTTCAGGCTGCCGTATAGAGACGGTGGTTGGCTCCTTGTGCGTGTCGTCAGGTTGCACTAGTTATCGCTGCTTGCAGCAAGTTATCGGTCGTTCTTCGGCTAGTTATCAAGATCGATCCTACGTCGTGAAGATCGGGACAACAACCTCATCAAGTTCCAAACCACTTAATCTAGTGAGATGATCAAAACCAACATGTCCAAGTTTACGATGCTAAAACATCAAATCTTTGTTAAACTTCGCAACCAAACATGTTATAACAAGTGAAACAGGATTTTCAAAATCAGTTTTAAACACTCTTCCAAAGCGAGAAATATTCAACACAGAGTCACCACAAGAATCAAATACTTTACTTCCAGTTTTCTTAAAGTGAACCTCAAAATTCTCATCAACAATTTGTGAAACCGAAAGCAAATTGTATTTTAAATCCTCAACCAAAGCTACTTCTTTCAATTCAAACTTGTTATTTACCTTGACAGATTCTATAGCCAGAACGACACTAGTAGAAGCATCACCAAAGATAATCGATTCCGTCTTGGATGCCATCTTGAGGGAGTAGAACCAATTTTTATCACCGGTCATGTGCCGCGAACAATCGGAATCCACAATCCACATGTTCTTCTTCCTCGCCACCAAAGCCTACACACAAGAAGATGTCGAAGCCTCAGTACTGGGGTTACATAAAAGAAATTTAGGAATCTAGTATCGAGACACACGACCAGTAGATCCAATAGGCATATATCCACGAGCAAAAATAGTTTGAGAATTTTCAGAAAAAATTCTTCGAGGCTGGTCTAACCGAAGTACAGAGGCCAGTCTGACCACTTCTGTCCCACCGGTCTGACCAGAGCCAGGTCTGACCGCGCAACCCACTGCGGTCTGACCGGTTTCGAAGAATTTTTTCTGAAAATTCTCAAACTGTTTTTGCTCGTGGATATATGCCTATTGGATCTACTGGTCGTGTGTCTCAGTACTGGATTCCTAAATTTCTTTTGCCTAACCCCAGCACTGAGGCTTCGACATCTTCTTCTGTGTAGGCTTTGGTGGCGAGGAAGGAGAATGTGTGGATTGTGGATTCCGGTTGTTCGCGGCACATGATTATAGTTTTCCAGATATATCTTCGGAGCTCTTCTGAGCTTCTCGAATATCTCAGGAGCGTCTTCTGAACTCTAGCCCAAGCCATTCTGGAAGATAGCATTTAAGATTGGGGTAGCAACATTGGCAATATGGTCTCTTATATTTTCAGCCCTCTAGATTCACTCGGCAAACACTTCAAATCGAGCTCGGGATTATATCTTGTGAGGTACGAAGTTTCAAGCATTCAAGATATATTGAAAATATTATGAGTCAGATCAAAGGTCAAAGTTAGAAAAAATACCTTCAATCTTAAATTGAGCTTTGAGGGATTCAATCTCTGTCAAATGAGCTGAAAGATGGGAACAAGGATTAGTGACAAAAACTTGATAAACAAGATGAGATTGAGATACTTGTGTTTACCTCCAATTGAACCACGGAATTCAAGTTGGTATCCCGCATCTAGCTGATTTCTACCCTTCGCACTGTCTCCCTGGCTATAATGTTTTCCTTGGCTTCTTTGAGCTCCTGCTGGACAGTTTCTATGGTATTCAAGTGTGCCGCTGGTTTTTCTAATGTTTCCGACTTGGCTTGCAATTGGCGATATATTCTCTGCATACAAAGCATGGATTAGTTGATTTCATATGAAGGAACAACTAAAGAAGAAGGGGTTCATACTTACATTTAGCAGTCGAGAGGATTCTGTCAGTCCGGCAACTAATAGATCACGTTCCTCGGCTTCTTTTTGTTTATTTGAAACAATTCCGTGAGCTCGGCGTTCAACATCGCGTCATTGGATCTTGACCGGTGGAAGCGAGTCCTCTGCTGATTTGATTCGAGGAATTTCTTTGTCCTCTCAGACTATTGGATCTAAAAGAATTCAAGATAAGTATTGAAGTCAGAAATTTAAACGATTTAGGAACTTACCTATGATTATGTTGGGTTGACTGTGTGAAGGACCTTGCTTGCTTTTGTCTGCGTCAGGAATTGATATGTCTTGGTCTTCTTGTGCAATAGTATCTCCGGTTGGTTGATCTTTGTTGGTGTTTTCTTCATTATCTGAAGTTGGATCTTCAACTGGTATTTCCTGATTGTCAGGGGCTTGATTTTTTTCACACAATTGGTTTCCAGCCTAGGGCTCTTACTCGGGTCCTTGGTCAGAGGAACCCGACTGGTTTCCAGGTGGGGGCTCCTGGCAGGCAGTTGGGTGGCTGGCAGTTAGGTAGCTCTGAGACGTGTCCTGAGCCCCAGGTTTTGCAGTTTCTTGATCTCTTGATCCCGGGTCTAGGGGTGGCACTTCAGTGTGGCTGGTGGGGTCAATATCTCGAGGTTTTCTACAAATGCGGTGTACAGCATTGAGTTTAAAATGCAGTCAACAGTGTTTTTGAACAGAAGATGCAACAAAAGTTATACAAAGGTTACCTGTTGGATTTTCTGATTTTGGATGCTGATCTGGTAGTGGGTGGCCTTGGCGAGCTGACATTGACTCTTGGAGTCTGAATTTCTTCATCCTCTTCATCTGAGTCATTGATGATCAATTTTCTCATTTTACTGGCACATTTGCTTGTTTCTTCAACTGCAGCCCTTTTATTTTTTGACTATGGCCTGATTGTCGGCCCGCCAGTTGGCCGGCTGCCAGTCGGCTGAGTTTGGGAAGCTTCGTGGTTGACTTTATATGGCAGAGAGACATATAAGGTATTTTCCTACAGAAGATATTCTTTCCAGATATAATATTGGCAAGCACGACAAAATAGAGGAAATTGAAAATGGTTTAAGAGTTTGCATACCGGAGGTGGTGGCCGAAAAATACTGAAGGGGGCAACTGGTAGGTTGTTGCTATAATCAACTATGATCCCAGAGGAGAAAATTTTATACATACGTGAACATAAGTCTCGGAAGTCTGAAGATTCACGGTCCTCACGATTGGGATCAGTCTGCCCTTCATACTCGAAAGCTGGCTTGGATCTTTTCTTAATCGAAGCCAATCGGGACTTGATGAAGTACCGAGTGATTTGCTCTCCTAGAGGTCCTTTATTTTTTATCTCAAGGATTTTTGACAACAAAGTGTTGGCTTGAATAAAATTTTGGCCCTCTGGCAGAGAACTCCAGTTGGCTCGAGGAATTGGTGGAAGGCTGATGAAGTCGGGCAAGCTGGGAGCAGGGTTGGAGATGTACAACCAATTGGCGTCCAACCCTTGTTGGAGGTTTTCAAAGGAAGTGAGAAATAATCCTTACAGAGAGTTCCACGGAATGGAAATCCGGAACTGCCAGTGATACAAGGATTATCTTTTGTCGAATGGGCTTTGAGAAAAAACATGCAGCGAAAAAGATTGAAGTGGGCGTGGATTCCAAGAAATGCTTCACAAAGATGAACATAGATGACAATATGCAAAATGGAGTTTGAATTTAGGTGATAGATCCTGATTCCACAATAGTCAAGGATGCCACGGAAGAATTCAAAAGTCGGAAGAGCAAAACTACAGTAGAAGAAATGAGTGAAAGCAACGATCTCACATGTGTTTGGGGTTGGAAATTCTTCGCCGCAAGATGGTCGCTAGCCGATGATTTCCTTTGCAGGAAGGATGTCGTCCTTCACCATCTCTTTCAGAGTCAATTCTTTCACATCGCAGGTTGTCGATTGCTCGAAGGGGATTTCTCTCTCATCCGCCATGAGCAAAGATTTAGAGTGGAGTGAATGTGGATTTTTGGATCGAAATTTTTGGAAGGGATGGAGCTAGAGATGCGCGTAGTGAGATTTGTTGGGGGTCGAAGCGGCTGGATGGGTGGATCTAGCGGATACAAAATCATAGTTTTCGATGGCGGTGGCTATGAACAGGAGCGCGAAAGGGAAAATTTTGAGAAGATGAAGCGGCAAGGAAAACGACAATCAGTTCAGTGATTTTTTATTTAGGGTATCAGTAAACATTTTTCGTGTGGGCCAAGGCCCACGACATGTTTACAGCCCATATCTTAGGTGTGGCTTGTCACGTGTCTCTAGAGACTTAAGCAAATTTACGTTGGCAATATGTACGTGTTTTACTGCCCAATACCTTAAAAATCCTTTTATACAATAGTTACACAACTTTTTAGGAGTTGGTACGATTCAATTTGAAAGATGGCAAACAGAGAAGTGTTTTATAGCTATCCTGTTAACTTTTTTATAGGTTGCAGGCGCTGTTTAGTTTTTTACTAGCAATTGATTTTATATTATATCTATGCTATCTTGTCGCATTTTTGTGTGCTTTTTTGATCAAGACCAATATTATGGCTTAGGCTGATTATATTTTGGTCGTTTTCAAGATGGTCGGTAAATCTATTTATGGGTTTTATTAACTTGGAATTTATACCACAAATGTCATATATTTTTAAGGTTGGTGAAATTGTGGGTCTTATAGGGACTTAGACATATTTGTTTTGGCAATATATACACAATATGATACCAGTACTGACTTATGTTCATTATGCAACAAGGTTTATTTTTAAGGTTATTTGCTATGTGATTTTTTTTCAAAATGCTTTTGGCTTTGGCTAAGCATATTATTTATATAAAACCACTTGAATGGTTAAATTTTTAAGTTCTTGACTATATGCCTAGTTTGTTCAACTAAACATATAGTCGGGGGCTACACCTAATTAGGTGCATCTAGTCGATTGATAATACTTGGGAGACTATGACAAAGATTATTGAAGCACTCGGCTATGTTGTAATCTGGTTCGAGATGGAGTTATCTTGTCGACTGCGAAGGTCTCAGGAGTTACTGTGGATATTATTGGTACCATATACCCATACGGCAGGACTATCCAACTGATTATAGGGGATAGGTTTTACGTGATGATTATATAACGGTTTAGGACTTAAGTATTACGTTTCCTTGGGTATTAAGGAACGGCTTATAATCCTAAGTCGGTAATATTATAGATGATGATTAGGAGACCAATACCATATATGGTTAAGTCTCTATCTTGTAAACCTGCCTTCTAAAGCTATATAAGGAGGGCAGGGCGTCCCCTGAAGGGTAGAGTATAACTTATTTGATATACACAACTCGATCATCAGATCAATACAAACTCGACGGATACAATTGCCGAAATAGGAGTAAAGTATTATTTCTTTATAAAAGACCTTAATCTGTCTAAACCTTTATCTGTTAACCCATCGACTTTGGTGTTTGTGCGTTATTCTCTTTTATTATTGCCGAATTTCAGTTTCGACATTAATCTTCCTTTTGCTGCCTTTTAGCACGTTTCTTCGTTGAAACTTGTAGAGCACGAGTAAAGAGCATGATGTAACGTGGGCAAGCGTTGGCCATAAAATTTCTAAAGCCTTGAAGTTCACAAAAATAAAAAATGAGCTTATTCTCTATTATTATTTCTATTATTATTTGAGGAAGGATTTTTTAAGGTCCCAAGATCAAAATTTCAACTGATAATTAATTAAATCATGACTAGACTCTATGTTGCTAAAGGATTTTTTGGAGAATAATTCAGGCCGGGAGCCCGATCAGCCAAAGAAATAGGGCGTCCTTCCTACTACCTCTGGGTAGTACTACCTCTATGTACGTAGTTCATATGAGAGCACTGCATGCACCTCTTTTTGCTTCTCATATATTAACCATCTTATTGCCAAAGATTAAACTATTTTTTCTGAAATTATTATTCGATTTAGATCCGATTACACCGTTGTACAATTAAATCTTTACCATACGATATCATATGATTATATACTGATGATAGAAAAACATATGTTTCAACCATTAAAATTTTAAAATTTAATGTTCATATGTGATAGCAAAATATATCAGCATGTATTTTATTGTGTTTCACAAAAAATTAATGTTTCAATGGCTTTTCTTTAGCATGTACGAATTAATGTTTCACCTGTGGTTAATTTGTGGTTAATTGAAACATTTGATCAGTCTATTTTTGTTTTGGAAATTGTGTATTTGTAGTAGCCTCTGGATTTTCTTGATACTTTCAGATGGTTGAGTAAGGAAATTGTACTCTACATGTACAAACCCTTTTAATTGGTAGTACTTGTACAGCTTTGATTTCCTTCTTGTGCTCTCCCTACCACTACTGATCTATATCCCTTCTTCTGAACTCCCGCTGATGCTTGGTTGTATCTCAACTGCTTCTGAAACGAGTTTTTAAACTTCTCCGGTATCTTTGTTTTCTTCTACTTCAGTCATCTACAAGATTATTTAAGTGACTCGATCGTTAACTATCTATTAGCCAAGTGATTAGTGTAGTAACATATATTTCATGGTCCTGCAGTTATCACCATCATCTCAGAAATTACCACTGCCTGGAATCAATAAATCACTGGCACTGTAAAAAATGATTTTCACAGACAGAGATATTTTTTAGTAAGCAAGCAGGCATTTTTTTCGACACCAAAGGTCCGCCTGCAATATGAAGGACGGGGGATGAGATAGCTGTCTGCCATGAAGATACATTTTTCTAGACGAACGACGTAAGGTGTTATCTACGATTCTCATAGACGGAGGCTTAAGAAGTGATCCGTCTGCAAAAATAGTGTATTATCTAAACGAATGATATAAAAGCTCTGCCTATGAAGATATAGCTAATCCACTGGTATGTTCAACATATTCTGTTCAATCTTCATAAAAGAACACGTAACCAATCCTTCCGTACGTGAGTATGTGAGTGGCTGTTCTCTGCCTGTCGGGCCCATCCTGAAGTCATACACGCAAGTTTTTCTCATAGACACACCTAATAAAAAGACGGTTATAAAAAAAAGAAAAAAGTTTAAATTACCCACTAAACTACTGTAGCAGTACAAACTACCCCTCAATTTAAAAATCAGACATTCTTCACCCTCAACTTCTACCCCAGACAAATTAACCCCCTGACAGCATACACGTGACAGTCTAATCAGCATAAAAAAATAAAAAATAATGGGGCCCACTTGTTAGTTCTGACTCTTCTCTCGGTCACCACATGTAGGCTCTATCTTTTTTATATTTTTTATGTTGACCGGACTGCCACGTATGTGTCACGTAAAACCAAAAACGCTCCGGAGTCGATCCGAGGGGTAATTCGGACTTTTTCCTTAAAAAACACCTACCAAGAAGAGCACACGTGTGGGAAGAAGAAACAAGAGTCTTTGCGGCAAACGTGTGATCAATTAGATCCATATGGATACAAGCATTACTAGAAAAACCCATTTTTTAGGGAGAGCCATATCACTATACAAGCGATCTGTATTTTGGACCACGAATATCTAGCTGCATAGTCCGCATGCTTAAGCTACTTACTTTTAGACGTGTGCAATAATGAATCAGCTAACAACCACCTGGTAGGAATCCTAATTAGTGCACTCGTGTTAGGGAGAGAAGTTGTGCGTGTTTCCGACAACAGGGCGATAAGCAAGGGTTAGGGTTTCAAGGTCAGGTATAGGGAGGGGGATCAGGTTTAGAGGGATCGCCTAGGAGGCGGTGGACTGACAGTGGGTGGCAAACAAGGGCGAGCGGCGAGGCGACGAAGGTGTCGTCGGAGCCATGGGGTCGGTAGCAGGTGGTGGGCCACTGATGGTGACGGGGGCAAAGTGAGGTGAAGGGGAGGGGAAAGAGGCCGGCCGCGTGGGGCCATGCCAGCACGTTGACGCCTTTCTACGCCTGTGAGGTTGGGGCGGTGGCACAATGGGGTGGGGGGGCGCTCCACACTGCGGAGATCTCTGATTGCACTTTGGTTGGCTTTCTCTTTTTTTTTTGATTTTCTGCAACTTGACTCAGCTTGACCTACTTGACTTAGTGGTTAGAGTATCACTTTTGTACAAATGACTCATTGGTTCAAATCCAATAGTAGATAAACCGCCCAAAACCCTTGGTTTTGCCAGCATGACAACAAGCACAGACTGGCATCAAGGAGTCCAAAGCATCGGTTGCTTCCACTTGTTTGTTGCCTTCTTTGACCGATAGACAAGGAACCCTCTCTTTTTCTCTTCATGTATGTGGGCTGCCTGGCCCGTCCCGAATGGACAAACAAGCTGAAGAAACACGCGAGAGACGCTGTTCCACAATAAGGTGAAGACCAGGAAGGCCATAGCCAGTCTTTCACTTCCGCCTCTCCACCTCCCATGCCTTTCTTGGTCAGACCAACCCAACCAACAATTTCCGACAAGTCTTTGTACTTAGAGCAAGAAGTGGAACCAAAATCAAGCTTTCCTTATTTTGATTTATGTATAACCAATCCATTTTCCAATATAGTTGGGAGATTTTACCCAACAAATGGGTGCATAAAATGAAAAGATCGGAACATGGGAATAAATCTTATACCAATACTTGTTACAAGTAATGCAATCAAGATCGAACACGAGACAACGATTTTACGTGGAAAACCCTTGCGGGAAAAAAACCACGGGCGCCAACCGGCGATCTTCACTATATGAGGAGAGTTTAGAAAACGTAGGAAATACAATGAGTCGTCTGCTCTTTCCGTGTGGCTTACAAGATGTATTTATAGGACGGACTGACTGCTGTCAAATACGGAAACAAATCCGCTAATAAACATGACCGAACCGTGGGCCCTCCAGGCGTCCCCACAAGACTCACGTTACTAATTCGGATCATATTCCAACAAACTCCACCTTGAGACGAATTCCATCTTGTAGCGAATGAAGTATCATCAATCAACTCACTTCAATAATAAATAATCACCGGCGCCAAAAGTCACTAGGACTTAATTTGTAATGCTAACTAAGCTTGAGCATAGCCCAAACTTAGCTCCAGGAACTGGCTTTGTCAACATATCAGCAGGATTATCATGAGTACTTATCTTGCACACTTTAACATCACCTTCGGCAATGACACCTCGAATAAAATGATACCTCACATCAATATGCTTGGTCCTTTCGTGAAACATCTGATCCTTAGTCAGACAAATAGCACTCTGGCTATCACAATGTATAGTAGTGCAAGAAGTAACCCCGCAAAGTTCAGAGTATAAACCTCTCAACCAAATAGCTTCTTTACAAGATTCAGAAATAGCCATATACTCAGCTTCTGTAGTAGACAGAGCAATAGTGGACTGCAAACATGCTTTCCAACTAACAGCACAACCACCAATGGTAAAAACATAACCTGTGAGAGACCTCCTTTTATCCAAATCACCAGCAAAATCAGAATCAACATAACCAACAAGTCCATCTCTAGATTTCCCAAACTGCAAACAGGCATTAGAAGTACCTCGCAAATATCTGAAAATCCATTGAACAGCCCTCCAATGCTCCTTACCAGGATTAGCCATGAATCTACTGACAACACTCAATGCATGAGATAAATCAGGACGAGAACAAACCATGGCATACATAAGAGAACCAACTGCACTGGAATATGGAACTCTAGACATGTACTCAATTTCATGATCTGACTCTGGACATAAAGCTGAGGATAATCTGAAATGTGTAGCTAATGGAGTGCTCACTGGTTTTGCATTATGCATATTGAAACGACGAAGAACCTTTTCAATATAACCTCGCTGACTGAGATATAATTTACCAGATTTTCTATCTCTAGTAATTTCCATTCCAAGAATTTTCTTAGCTGCACCTAAGTCCTTCATCTCAAATTCTTTACTCAATTGTGCCTTCAATTTAGCTATCTCTGATTTTTCTTTAGCAGCAATCAACATATCATCAACATAAAGAAGCAAATAAATAGCTGAGCCATTAACAATCTTCAAATAAACACAGCTATCATAATCAGACCGCTTAAAGCCATGAGAGAGCATAAATGAGTCAAACCTCTTATACCATTGCCTAGGAGATTGCTTCAAACCATAAAGAGACTTCTTTAGTCTACACACAAGGTTTTCTTTTCCAGGAATAATAAAACCTTCAGGTTGGTTCATATAAATGTCTTCTTCCAACTCCCCATGTAAGAATGCAGTTTTAACATCAAGTTGCTCAAGTTCATAATCATGCATGGCAACAATACTAAGCAAAGTACGAATAGAACTATGCTTAACAACAGGGGAAAAGACATCATTATAATCAATACCTGGAATCTGGCTATAGCCTTTAGCAACTAACCTTTCTTTGTACCTTGCTGGCTCACTAGGAGAAAGACCCTCTTTTCTTTTATAAATCCATTTGCAACGGACAGGCTTTTTATTCTTGGGCAACTTCACTAAATCCCATGTACTATTCTTTTCAAGTGACTCCATCTCATCTTGCATAGCGGTCATCCAATTGTTGCGATCAAAAGAAGTAATAGCCTCAGAATAATTAGAAGGTTCTGAATTACCTTCAATCTCTTCTGCAACACTCATAGCATAAGCAACATTGCATTCTTCAATATACCTTTTAACAGGCTTTGGCTGCTTTCTAGGCCTATTAGCAGCAATAGAATGTTGTGGAGACTGCACAACTGGAGAAGAATGCTCAACAGCAGAAGAATCATCAACAATTGGAGAAATTTCAGCAATAGGTGCATCTTGCTCAGCAACATTATCAATATCTGGTGAATCAATTAAGTGCTCCACCTGCACACTTATTTTCTCTCTCTCAATAGGAGCATCAACAGAAGGATTATCAACAAACATAACAGTCTCATTAAAGATAACATTCCTGCTAAGCATAACCTTCTGAGTCTGGGGATTCCACAATTTATAACCTTTAACACCAGATTGATAACCAATAAAAATGCATTTAACAGCTCTAGGCTCCAATTTACCATTATCAACATGAGCATAGGCAGAACAACCAAAAACTCTCAATTGCGAATAATCAGCCGGAGAACCAGACCATACCTCAATTGGAGTTTTCTTATCAAGAGGAATAGAGGGTGAACGATTAATAAGATAGCAAGCAGTGGAAGCAGCTTCAGCCCAAAAACGCCTATTCAAACCCGAATTTGACAACATGCAACGGGCTCTGGAGATGATAGTTCTGTTCATACGCTCAGCTACACCATTCTGTTGAGGCGTATAAGGAATAGTGTAGTGCCTAACAATGCCTTGAGACTTGCAATATGCATTAAACTCATTAGAACAGAATTCCATCCCATTATCAGTGCGAAGCTTTTTAACTTTCTTTTCAGTTTGATTTTCAATCATAACCTTCCACTCTTTAAATGCTGAAAATGCATCTGATTTATACTTCAAGAAATAAGGCCATACCTTACGAGAATAATCATCAATGATTGTCAACATATAACGAGAACCACCATTAGAAAGCTTACGAGACGGTCCCCATAAATCAGAATGCACATAATCAAGAATACCTTTACTTTTATGAGTAGAGATATTAAATGACACCCTCTTGTGTTTGCCAAACACACAATGCTCACAAAACTTCAACTTACTGATGCTATGTTCATCAAGAAGTCCTCTCTTGCACAATTCATGCAAGCCTTGTTCACTCATATGTCCAAGACGCTTATGCCAAAGATCAGTAGCATCAGAATTAGAGGATGAATTGGAAATTACAGCGGCATCACCTGTAATTGTAGTACCACGAAGACGGTACAAATTGGGAGATTTCAATTCACCTTTCATCACAATAAGAGAACCTTTAGACACCTTTAAAACTCCATTTGCACCGGAGTACTTGTACCATTTAGCATCAAGAGTACTGAGAGAAATAAGATTCTTGCTCATGCTAGGAATATGCCTCACGTTAGCCAATGTTCTGACAATGCCATCATGCATCTTAATCTGAATAGATCCTTTACCAACAATTTTAAGTGGACTATTATCACCCAATCTAACAGAACCTCCACCTTGGAGAGAATCATAGGTGACAAACCAATCTCTTTTAGAGCATATATGAAATGAAGCAGCGGAATCAAGAATCCATTCATCATCACTATTAGCACATCCAGCAAAAGCAACAAGCGAATCACCATCGGAATAATCTGCCTTAGAGGCAACAGAAGCATTACCTTCATCATTGGGTTTACCTTTCTCTCTATATGTGCCAGTTCTCTTCTCTTTATTCTTCAATTTCAAACAATCCTCAATAAAATGATTATTCTTCTTGCAATACTTGCAGAATTTTTCATCTCTACCTCGAGACTTCGATCGGCCTTTGTAACAATTAGAACTTTTGCCTCTATTGCCATTGTTTGATTTATTTTTTGTCCTCCCACGAACAGACAACGCTTCTCCTTTGGAAGCAGAACCTTCAGAAGACACCATCAATTTCATCTTTTCCTTAGCATGCAATGCCTCACAAACCTCATCAAGAGTTAGTGTATCATGGCTATATAATAATGTATCTCTGAAGTTTGAAAAAGAACTAGGCAAAGAGCACAAAAGAATTAGACCCAAATCCTCATCATCATATTTTACCTCCATAGAATTTAGATCAGAAACGATCTCCTTGAAGGCCGTAAGATGGCTAATGACAGAACCACCCTCTTGCAACTTGTGCGTATACAACTTCATCTTCATATGCATCTTGCTTGTCAAATCCTTAGACATGCAAATCGACTCTAACTTGAGCCATAAAGCAGCTGCAGTTTTCTCCTGCAGACAATCTTGCAAAATATTATTTGAAAGATGAAGTTGAATTTGAGTCAAGGCCTTACGATCTTTTCTTTTCTTCTCATCGGTCCAAGATTTGAAATCCTTGTTACCAAATTTATCAAGAGCATCATCCACATCAGCTTGTGTAAGAATAGCTCTCATCTTGACTTGCCATAAACCAAACCTCGTATCACGATCCAGAGGTGGAAGATCATACTTCACTGTAGACATGGTGAAGAAATCACAGCAATAACCAGAAGAAAATAATATGCAGAAGATTAGGTGTAACCCTAACAAAAAACCTGCAGCCTGGTACATGTGATGTGTACGTTCAGCAATAAAAGCCAACGAGCAAGTCTTCTGGTAGGTACTTCTCTCGTGAGCACCCTACAGCAACAGTTGACCAGCACTTGATTCACGAAGACCAGCCAGAGAAGAACAGTAGCAGACCTTGATCCTCCCGGTCAGAGCAGATTTTTTAGACCACCAATCCGCTTCAACCTCGAACTAGAACAACGCAGAACCAGACTCCGCCTTGGACTCGATGCGGACGCGTCGAGTCGCCGTCTCGATATGGCATGGAAGGAAACGCCGAGGAGAAAACTTTTTTTCTCGGCGGCGGCGTAGGATAGGGAATAAAGCTCTAATTTTTTTTTAATCTAATCTCGTGTCAGGCTCTGATACCACTTGTTACAAGTAATGCAATCAAGATCGAACACGAGACAACGATTTTACGTGGAAAACCCTTGTGGGAAAAAAACCACGGGCGCCAACCGGCGATCTTCACTATATGAGGAGAGTTTAGAAAACGCAGGAAATACAATGAGTCGTCTGCTCTTTCCGTGTGGCTTACAAGATGTATTTATAGGACGGACTGACTGCTGTCAAATACGGAAACAAATCCGCTAATAAACATGACCGAACCGTGGGCCCTCCAGGCGTCCCCACAAGACTCACGTTACTAATTCGGATCATATTCCAACAATACTGACTACCCATTTCCATTGTTGTGCTTTCTAAAATGGCATACCTACACAAGGGTTCATGTTTCAATCAATATTTGTGGAGTGGATCATCCCTCTCAAAAACGAGGCCCAACAAAGGCAAAACGGAAAGCAAGCATTAAGTGAAGAAGCAAGGTCCAATCAAAGTATTGAAAGATTGACATTGAAAAGCTGGCTATATTAACTTGGTCGTATGGCCTTTCTTGAAGCATTCATCTATCGCAAAAGTACCCTTACGTTGGCTTTTCTTAAAACTAGGGAACCGGTGTTCTCGTGCATTTCTCTGGAGAGAAGTAGGCTTTGTGGGCCATCTCTAAGTGGATTTAATAACCTTTTAGCCTTTTTCCACTTATCCAATTCTTTGCAAAAGTATTAGAGAGAGAGAGAGAGCACTATTCCTAGGTCACTTCCTGAAGTCTACCTTTATTTAGTCAGAAGTTCACTTTAGCTAAGTAGTCCGTCATCAAACATGCATATCTGGCACTTTAGGGGGTCAATCTTTCATGTTGGAAGCTAAAGAAAAGGTACCCCCCTCATTTTGAAAGGATAGGCAATTGAGAGAGAATAGGGCGATAGCGATAGACATAGGTATTGAAATAGACTAAAAGAGGAGTCCCGAAGAGGAGAGGGGAAACCCACTAGAAAAAGGCTTTTTTTTGTCTTTTTCTTCTATCAATTTTTTTTGTATCGAAATAAGAATGTTTTTTCTTCCTATTCGGTAAAGACGACTATTTCTTGTTTATTTGGGTCTATCTCTTGAACCTCTTTCGCTTAGGTTAAGGAGATGTAGTGAACAAATAGAGGGAAAGAAAATATGGGGTGTTGGGGGTGGCGGTGGGGAAAGAACTTACCTGTTACCAGAGAGAGGAGGAGGGGACTTACCGGAGAGCCGGTGCCAGTGCTCCTCTCGCGTCATCGTTGCCAGAGTGAAGAGAAGGGTCTAGCTTGAGGGACGAGGAGCGTGCTCGCCGGTGCCGTTGTCGGATGGGAGTTGCCCATCGTCATCGTCGCCGGTCTGCTTGCTTTGACTCACGTCCTAGACGAGAGAAACAGATAAGGGTGAGAGAGAAGGGAGCGGTCCGCGTGTGCCATGTGGAGATAGAGGACGGCGAGGGCGGACGCACGTGACATTGCCTCCTGGCACACGCGCAAGATAGCAGCCCCCATTGTTAAGGTGGTGAGAGCAGCGTCGGACTAGCAGTTAAATTATCGCGAGTGCATGTGGCAGCATCCCATATATGTGGGTTGGATGGGCGGCCAGCCTGCTATTGATTTGGGCTTAAATTGTCGACCGAACATCCCATACGGTATTCTTTACTGGGGCTAGGGGTGGGCGTTTGGTTTCTTTGGTTTAATAGAAGTTTGGTTTTCTGGTTTTGCCAACCAAAGTGTTTATTAAAAAATAGAAAACCGAGCCAAATAAACGGAGTAACTTCGGTTCGGTTGTTTGGTTTTACCTAACAAACTGTGGGAACAAATTGACATGAGTTCCAAGCTATACGATTGTTGATGCGAAAACAAGATGGCCTAGGAGATTTGCTTTACTGTAGTGCAAGTCCAAATCTTAGAAAAGGGTTCAGGGTGTGCCAGCTGGTTTGATCCTACAACCAACAAGATATACAATAAAATCAAGTTAGACGCACGATAGCCAATTGGCCAATAAGCCGACGACGTACCATGTAAGCCTAGCCGATGCGATTTGATCAAATTGTCCAGAAGGTGTAAGAAGAATGATATTAATCAAACCCTAAATATACTCCATCGGCTGTACATGTAATCTATGGGAAAATATTAGATCATAGCCGATGATATCATACTTAGGTTAAAAGCTGGATTTCGTATCGGTTAATACTTCGATACAGTCTTATACAAGAAAATCAATCTAGGTAAATATATCGAGACAAGCTTGATATATTTAACTAAAGTGATATCCTTGTATAAGGGGCAAATATAGCATGAAATGCATCGTTAAAGTAACTTTAAACAAAACTAAGCACTTATATCAGTTAAGATCGGCTGAAACTCCAATGTTACCCCTATTACAAACAAGAGACAGGCTAGAGATCACGTTTCTAATTATGACTAGCACTGATGCAGCATAAAGTGTAAAAAGATGCATGATATCTAGATAATCAATTCTTTGAATATTTTTTAGGGTGGTGGATACTTTAGCTAATCTACACCAATAAGCTGATTTAGCCGATACCGACAAAAACTTAAACAAGGTCTGACCGATACAGGTAAATCGAGCCATCGATTTAGATTAGCTAAGTTATGTCGTAACTTAACAAGCCATACCTCCAGCTGAAGATCGAAGTCGACACCCAACTCGAAGCAATAACTCGTCGAAAAAAATTAAGAAAATTGTGACGATGCGCCGAAGGTGTTTATTGAACTGTTGTTGTTTTTTACAATACCTCGGTCTTATGTTTATACCCGTACATACAGACCTTGTCCTTGCCAGACACTGTTTACAACTTGCCTAAACAAGCAAGTCCTAGGTGGACTCTTACCACAATATTACAAAAAGAAAACTAACTCTTATTCCTAATTAGTAGGTACAATTGCCTTATCTAGACTTAATTCCTAGTTGGCAATATCTTCAAGCCTTTCTCCGAAATCAATACAAAGCTAGGCTACCCGTATTGGCTCAACCGAGTCCGATTCATGTGTCCCGTATCGGCCGCCCAAGTCCGATTTCATATCGGCCGATACGGCTCTAGCCAATGTGCTGTCTATTCTTGGAAACTGCCTTATCCCTTCAAATCCGCTTCGTATCCAATCTTGATCATTGGCATATCTTACCAAATTTTGCGGTTAACACATGCCCCCCATTTCCGGAGTATAAATTGATATGCTACGGAATTATCCCATAGATCCACAAAAAGCTAGGGTTTCTGTATTATGACCATTACTAGTCATGTGCAATAAATACCAACGGTTTCGGTCCCAAACTTCACGTCGTTACTCTTCTTCAAGCCAACAAACGCCTAAAACAGTGCAAGCCTTCCTCATCTTCTCCGGCCACCTCATCGGCGACGCAAGTTCCCTAGTGGCGACCTCCATCGATCCCTCGACACTACTTCTTCTTCAAGCTCCATGGCCACCATCGCTGACGTCCCCCTGGTATGTCCCTCAAACTTTTAAAACTTTATCGCCTTCTTTTTAAGGTGGAATTATGATCTTAGATCCTCTTTCTTAGCAAATCTATTATTTGTTCCCCTTTTTCTTCAATTGTAGCACCTAAGAGACCAAATTGCTATCCCTATTTTGAAAGAACCAACCCATTAATTCCTTGGACCGATGGGCGATGTAGACCCCTGCTATCTCATCAATGCCGAGACTGATAGAATCCCCTACAAGCAAACCAAGCCCAATTTGGCTGATTGGCAGACTGTATTTAGATCTTGGCCTTCCAGCTTGGACGGATGGAGAACATGGTACAAGAGCATATCGGCCTCCAAGCAATCCATGTGGAAAGAAGTAGGAATAGCCTAGTGCTTAGCTTTATCCTTAGCCGATATGAAAAAGGATGAACCAATGCTATCATTGCCTGCATATTTCTGGTCCGATACTCTCAATGTCTTCTTGTTTGGCCAAGGGCCGATGACACCTACCTTGTTGGATGTTAAGATGCTCACTGGCCTGGATATCATCTCATCGGCCAACCCTTCTCTTTAAAAGTCAAGTGTAAGCACAAGCTATCAACCAAGAATGTAGGAGGCTAGTCAGGCTATACTGCTAAGCACATCGGCACAGGTCCAGTAACAGACAGGGAACACATAGCCTTCCTCAACCTCTGCCTAGAAAGGTTTATCTTCTATGGATCCACCTGTGACCCAACAGAAAACATGCAACACCTATCTCAAGCATTGGATGTGAAGAAATCCCTCCCCTTGGGCAAATTCCTGCTTGGAGCTATTTACCAAACACTTAGTCAATCAACAGCCAAGCTTCTCTTAGGGAACCCTGTTGGCTATGGAGCTCCTTGGTGGTTTCTACAGCTCTGGCTAAACTTGTACACAATCAATGTAGTTGAAAGAACCCCATTATATTCCTCAAGCTTCCCATCAGACCACTCAGACGATGAAGAATCTAACACACGCCGATGCATGTCCTTTGGTGAGGTAGCATCAACCTATTCAGGATCAGGACCATGGGCTGAAGCTTTTCAAGAGTGGTTTGACCAATTATACAATGGTTTCTCGAAGATTGCAAGGGTCAGGTTCCCTTATAACAGTTTTATGGATTATGAGCTCCCAACCGATTTGAGGTTAAATGACTTAAATAATGCAGCCGATCCTAGCTCAAGAGAAAACTTTGTATCGGCCATCTCTCTATGCATCCTCCCGACAGGGGTATCTCAAGGCCGCAATATATAAGTGTCTTACGAGTTCTATCATCCAACATCGGCTGCAAGACAACTTGATTTAGGCCAGCTTCCCATCAGTGTATATTTTGCTAGAAAAATCCAGGCAAGGGGCGTGGTGACATCGACTCTTCAGATTGATAGGATTCTGAACATTGAGGGCCCTGTGCTTGGATCTCTAAGCCATGTCAATATTCATCTTCTACAAAGCCAGCTCTTTAACAGTGGTGGAATGAATGGAAAAAACATCTATTTCACCTATTGGTCAGCTTCTACTTGACCACAATGATTCCATTCCTTAGCCCACAGGTACATCACTCTTCTTTTCATTTTCAATTATCCTCAAACTTTGCGTTCAAAAATTACTTAACTTTCTCTTTGCAGGTCACAAGCAATTTTCCCTCAGCCCAAAGTATAAGTGGCCAGCCGATTGTGTATGCGCCGGCCTTAATGCCATCAGGATACCTAAAAACAGTCTTATGAATATCTTCTTCAGCCATAAAGATCTGATTGTATCCTGCATTGCTATCCACAAAACTAATAATCTTGTATCCAGATGTTGCATCAACCAATAAAATCAACAATAGGCATTGAGTACTCATCCTTGGGTGTAGATTTGTTCAAATCTCTAAAATCAATGCAAACTCTAAACTTTCCATTCTTCTTGATCACTGATACTATGTTTGAAACCTACTCAGCATATCGGCAAGGGCCTTATAAAATTGGCATCATAAAGTCTTATAATCTCTGCCTTGATAGCACCGTATATCTCTGGCTTGAATCATCTTTGAGACTGTTTATATGGCCGATATCCTGGTTTAATATGGAGCCGGTGTTCTGTAATAGATCGGCTAAGTTCTGGCATCTCATGATATTCCTATGCAAAACAATCCTTATATTTTTTTAACAACTTAATCAATTCCTTCTTGAACTCATTTGACAATTTAGCACTCATAAATTTCGGCCTTGATCTATCACCATCACCAATATCTACTTCCTCTAACTCATCGGCTGACATAAAACCTTGCCCCAGTTTACCTTCAAAATCGTCTACAATATCCTTTACATAAGTATTGGGGTTATCCTCTACATTCTGAAAGTAAAAGTTGGGGTCCTTCATCACTGACTAAAGATGTTTTTACATTTTTTTTAATTTGCAAATGCTGCTTGCTGCTTGTTTATATATTATGCATATATATGTATAAATACATATATATGCATAATATATATATGTAATAAATGTATTTAAAAATATATATGGCATATATATGTATAAATATATATATATATATATTACATACGTATATATGCATAACCAAAATATGTAGAGACACATAAGTGAATATATACATATATAGATTACCAAGACATATATAGACATATAAGTAATTACATATACACATAAAATCTATAGTATGTATATATATATATTACAATCCTTCTATTCTAATCGTGGGTGGGGTTGACGAATAGATTTTTCATCGTTGGAAATTCTCCCACGGGATCAATAAACTGATCCATGATAAATCCCATCAGTTGTTCTTCAACGGCCTGTATAAATGCATCGTAGGGGAGTTGCTCCATCATCCAAAGAACCTATTACTACAAAAAATGAGACATAAATATATGAAATCAATAAAAAATCGAGACATAATGTATGAATGATGTTTACGTACATCGAGATCCTTGTCACTGTTAATTCCATGTGTTATGGTATGAATATAGTTGCAAACGCAGTAGCCGCATAAGTTCACCCCTTGCTTCTATTTTGGACACTGAAGGAGATCGAAACGGTAGATTTAATATATATTTTTATTTTAGAATAAATTAAATGATTCAATATAATTTTGGAGCATGTACTCACCAGAAAGATCATCCTGACATCTAGTTTTTCTTTGAAATTCCTGCGGATGAGTGTACGGAACCGTGCCCATGCCCTATGCACAGTTGCAAGCTATGATTAATTATCCGAGATCCGCATATATAGTAAAAATAGAAACACTCATAATGACAGTGCAATGGATGACATTACCTGTCTAGCACTTCAAAAATTTTCGTGAAAGTTTCCTTCGGTTTATCTATTGAGTCATAGACATGGAGTTTGCTTTCAGTAAGGTCTATAACAAAAAGGATCCAGTAGAATTTGCAAAATGCGTGAGATGATATATTTGTCACGGTATGAGTATGAGAAGAAAATTGGTTCGAAAGGAGGTAAAAACTCACGAGGTGTTGTACGACAATAGTATGTAGGTCTTGAAATGTTGTTGCACTAGGAAATGTAGAATATTATCCTGTATTTCTTCCTCAAAATCCTTTATCACCGTAGTGTTAACTTTGCGGGGGTCCATGAATCCAACCCTGAAAGCTCCCTGCTTATGGCATATTTGAATCTCCATTCTACAATGAGAAAAAAAAAGACGTTTTCATCAGCTCTCTACACACTGCAATCATTCGATGCTACATACAAGGAGCTAAGGAACGAAATAAAATTAATTAAATAATACTTATAGAACCCATAGCCTGAGAAGACAGACATCGAGGGCGTCTTGATGGTACACGTCGAAGATTTCCTGGAAATGGACCCACAACTCATCATCTCCTCGGAAGTAATATGAGTTTTTTACCCTCGCAGCGAACATCACTTTTCCGACGGCTGATTTTTCCATGTAGTATTGATGAAATCGGTACATCTGTCTAGAGAGGGTTTGAACTTAATCAGGCTTGACAAGTGGTTCACCGAGGGTAAATTTGTATTTCAGATCATCTGCTGTTGCTTTTTTTATTGGTGCGTCGGCCAACAATTGCTCCCTGTTTAGTCCCGTCTCCACCATAAATTGTCTTATCTCCATTTCACCAGGTGGTAGCAACGGATCAATCGATTGTTTTGGTTGCTTCCTGAGCTAAGGGACCTCTTTGGACTTTCCTTTTTCCTTCTTAAAAGACTTTGTTATTGATCGGTCATAGTCGGATAGTAAGGTCTTTTTTACCGATGTGCTCATCTTCTTAAAGAACTCTTTAAATGATGGGTCTATAGGAATCTTCTTTACTGGACTCCGTGGCTTGAAGTGCGCCTTCACTTGCGCTCTTACGATCACGTCAGTCTCCTCGGGAGTGCGGTCATATGCCCTAGTCTTGAGAGTGGGGAGCTTAGGCTCGTCAAGTCTTGGCTTCTTCGTTTGTACGCTGCACTTTGACGGTGCAAGATAAGGTGGGCAAGTCTTTCTTGTACTTGAAGCTGGTTGTGGCAATGAAGATGGAGTAGACGATGCCTGCGGCGGAGACCTTGGAGGAGCCAGTGCCTGTCAAGGAGATGGTGCAGGCGGAGGAGGAGGAGGAGACAGTGTAGGCGGAGGAGATGTAGGAACGGACGCCGCTTCACGCCCGGGAAACACGATGTAGCGCTTGCACCATAGTATAATGGCATGGGCTATGTCTCCTAGTTTCGTCTCCCCGTCTCCTTCGGAGATGTCCAGCTCGAGGTCCTCGAACCCTTGTTCCACCAGTTCTACTTTGACCCTTGAGTATCCAGGTGGAATCGACCTGCAATGGTATGTCCCTGAAGGATCCACTGGTATGGCCATGCCCAATGCCACCTTCACGATAATCGAGGTTAATTAGTAATTACCATGTGCACCAACTTTTGCAATGTACAAGACATATATCATAAAACTACGAGCATACCTTGAGTCATATGTTCTTAAAGGGACTATGCAGCTTAGATGGTGTCCGCTACGTCATTTCATCAATGGAGCACGGTGGCTCATCGTGAGCTGGCCCTGCAGCAGCTTCCATGCCATGTTCTCCTACTTGCCCTATAGAAGCGTAGCTGTTGCGATTGCCTGAGGAGCTCACCATGATGGGAGGAACATGTTGTTGGGTCTATTCCCTCTGCTGTTCGGCCAGGCGTTGGTCCACCCGTCTTACCACCTCTTCTTGCATCCTTAACTCTTGCGTCGTGACCCTATACTCAAGATTTGTTAACTTCGCCTCAGTATCTCTTTTGCTCCCCATGCGACTCTTGTACGTGTGGATGTCTTCTTGAAATCCAAATTTCCATGGAACCAAGCCTTTTCCTCGTGTTCGGCCTGCATGCTCCTCATTCTGCAGTGCGAGCGCAAGCTCCTCCTTCTCTCTGTCGGGCCTAAATGTTCCCTGAGCAGAGGCCTCTACTGCTTTCGTCAGTCAGCTTGCTGCTTCGCGATTCTCATCGCCGAATATCAGGGAGCCATCACCAAGATTGAGCGTTCCACAGTGAGCATAGTACCAATGCTTTAATCGTTCCGTCCATTCGGCCGTGGCTGGAACGATACCTCTTTCTAGCAACCCTGCTTCCATTTTCTCCCACTTCGGCACTGCCTTCTTATAGCCGCCTGACCCTAGCCGGTGATGGTACTTCTTTCTAGCGGCATTGGCTTTATTCTTTTCTATCTGTCGTTGTCCTTGCTCCCCTGTCTTGGTCATTTTGTCAAAGTCAGGTGTCAGGCCCTTCACGATATATTTCTTGTACAAATCTTTCTTGTACTGCTAGAACTGTTCGGCCATCTTCTTTAAAGTCTTCTGCCTCAGGGACCGTGAATGTCTCAAGCATCGTGGTCCACAACATTTGTTTCTCTGTATCAGGGAGATAAGGTTGTTCCTCGTCATCCCCATGTGCCCATGTTTGGCGCCAGTTTACTTTGCTGATGGGCACGTGATCCCTCATGACCCAACCGCTGTGTGACATAAACTTCGTTGTTGCATCGGCAGGGGCAACTGGTCGGCCGTCTGGATTCACTTTAGTAATAATGTGTCTCCCCTCCACCTTCCTCGCAGCACCTCGTTGTCCGCATCCCTTCTTCTCTAAAATAGCCGGTTGGCTGTCACTATTCTCCTCGTGGCCTTCCTTGTTTCCCTCTTCGTTCAAATACTGGTTGGGGTCCTCATTCTCATCCTCATCCACCCAGTATTGGTTGCTGCCCTCTGTGATCTGGTCGTAGATGATCTGTTCATCATCGCAATCAGCCATGTATTCGTAACATGAACGAGGTATATTGTTATATATATATTGACATTCTCGAGAACTATGATGACTAGCTAATTTCCACCTACATAAGAAATATGAAACCTATGTTAAATTTCACCTAGTTAAGAAATATGAAACCTACATGTGTACATTTTAAATACAGCTAATACATTTCATAGGAATGTTCGAAAACTTTTATAATTTCATGTAACATGCCTTAGTTTTGCTTGCAGGCCTTGGGACCACGTAAGCTTGAGTGACGTCGGTGGTCAGCAGCTGGACCAGGTAATTCTGACAATAAAAAAATAATTAGTTAAAACATGTAGATTGCATATACATCGGTACTGAAAGTCGTGAAAGTCGTTCGGTCGTGAAAATTGTTCGGTCCTTAAAATTGTTAAAGTCGTGAAAGTTGTTCGGTTCTTACACTCGTTAAAGTCATAAAAGTCGTTCGGTCCCTAAACTCATTAAAGTCGGTAAACTTGTTTGGTCTTGAAAGTCGCTAAAGCCGTTAAAGTCGTTCAGTCGTGAATGTCGTGAAAGTCATGAAAATCGTTAAAGTCGTTCGGTTGTGAAAGTCGCTAAACTCGTTAAAGTCGTTAAGCTCGTTCGGTCATGAAACTCGTTACAATCGTTCGTTTGTTCACATTCGGTCGTTTGTTCGTTCACGTTCGGTCATTCATGTTCGGTCGTTCGGTCATTCACGTTTCGTAGGAGTGGTGGCGGCAGTGGCGGCGCACGGCGATGGTGACACCTTCTTGGCGCGCCGTGGCCAGCGTCGGCCATGGCGGCAGTGGCACGGCGGCGTCGGTAGTGGCAGCGGCAGTGGCGGCATGCAACGAAGACGACGACGACGATGAAGGTGCGACAGAAGATCGGTGGCGGCGGCAGCTGCCTGAAGGAGAGAGAGATCGAAGAGGGAAAGGTGACTGAAATATCGGGCCTAACATTGAAGCGAATGCAGCGGCAAGGGCGGCGGTGGCGGCGGCGACGACGACGACGACAGCGAGATGACGACGGCGGCGACGACAAAGACCCTAGCCGATGATGGCGCTCAACGAAGATATCGGTGAAAACGGCTAAGTTTGGGATCATGCCGGAGAAGACGATGCGCCTTATACCCCAAGAGCTTTAGTCCCGGTTGGTGGAAACAACCAGGACTAAAGATATCTTTAGTCCCTGTTGTTTCCACCAACCGGGACTAAAGATATTTTCCTGGTATTTCCAAAATTTTTTTTGTCCCGGCTAGGGTTAACAACCGGGACTAAAAATTAAATAATTACAAACTATAACAACAAAACATTTCAAATAGTTAAAATTGATATTACATTTTAAAAATCATACATAAATAACATATGCCCGATTTAAATAGTTTAAAATTGTTATTAAATTTTAAAAATCATATATAAATAACATATGCCCGATTTAATTAGTTTAAAATTGACAGTTTAAATTTAAATAATCATATATAAACAATTCATGCCCGATTTAAATAATTCAATACATTGAAAATAATTTACATCATCCATACAACAACCTAGGTCATTACATTAAAATTAATTTACAGCGTGATGGTTGACCTCACGTACTTTCTCCCCATGAATGTTCCTTTGCTATGATCGTTGCGTGAGTAAGGGGTGTCCTCATTTCATTGGAGGATGCTCGGGTCAACCGTCACCGCGAACGGTGGTTGTCTGTCAAACTGATCGTAATCTTCATTAGTCTTGTCCTCGACTCCGATAATTTTCCTTTTGCCTGGGAGAACCACGTGGAGCTTTGGCTTGTCGGGCCCTTTCTCCTTCTTTGGTTTGTTAGACATATCCTTCACATAGAAAACTTGCGTTACATCGTTGGCTAGGACGAATGGTTTGTTTGAGTATCTAACCTTGTCAAGGTCAACCGTTGTCATCCCACTGTCATTAATCGTGACGCCTCCACCAGTTAGCCTAACCCATTGGCACCGAAATAGAGGCACCTTCAGAGGTCCATAGTCAAGTTCCCATATCTCATCAATGACACCGTAATACGTGCTGGTTGTCCCATCGTATCTCATGGCATCGATACAAACAACATTGTTCTAGTTCGTGCTTTTTGTGTCATGGGCACTTTTGCTCTTGTGTAAAATGTATACCCATTGATTTCATATCCTTGGTTGTCAAGATCGAGCAAGATGGTCCCCTTGCCAAGATGGCTAGTTGTTGGTCAATCATCTCGTTACCCATGAGATGTTGTCGCAGCCAAGCGGGAAAAGTATGAATGTGATGGCGTGTAATCCAGGCATCGGACTTTTCAACATTTTTAGAGTGAACAATCGCCAAGTGCTCCTCGATGTAAGGAGCCACTAGCGAAGATTGTTACAAAACCGTGAAATGTGCTTTACGAAATAAATTGTTATCTACAGTCATTATTGCTTTCTTCGAAGAGTCCCCTTTCCCCATAGTCTTCCTTCGTGGCTTGAATCGGGTACTCTGATTGGATGAAGGTCTTCAATAAATTCTACGTAGAACTCAATGACCTCCTCTGTTCCATACCCCTTGGCGATGCTTGCCTCCAGACGAGAACAATTACGAACGTACTTCCTCAAAATGCCAATGTACCTCTCGAAAGGGAACATGTTGTGTAGGTACACAGGACCGAGAATACGGATCTCTTTAACAAGATGATATAGAAGATGCGTCATTATATTGAAGAAGGATGGTGGAAAGATCATCACAAAGCTGACAAGACATTGCACCACGTCATTTTCAAGGGCTATTAAACTGTCTGGATCGATGATCTTCTGTGAAATTGATTTGGGGAAAGCACATAGCTTTGTTATTGTTGTCCAGACATTATCAGGAAGGATACCTCGAATTATAACAGAAAGTAGTTATGTCATAAACACGTGGCAGTCATGAGGCTTTCGGTTTGTGAACTTCTTCTCCTTCATGCTTATTATTCCCTTTATATTCGAGGAGTATCTAGATGGTAACATGATGCTCTCCAAACATTCAAACATACTTTCCTTCTCTGCCTTGCTCAGAGTGTAACTGGCCGGACTCAAGTAATGGCTTCCTTTCTCTTTTGGTTCCAGATGAAGGCCGTTATGTTGTTTTATATGCTTTAGATCATTACGTGCTTGAAGTGTATCTTTCGATATCCCATATACACCTAGGAAGCCCAACAGGTTGATACAAAGGTTCTTAGTGAGGTGCATCACATCGATTGTGTGGTAGACGTCCAAGACTTCCCAATAGGGTAACTTCCAAAAAATAGACTTCTTCTTTCACATCGCCGCGTGACCATCTTCACTTGCTATAGGTTTGCTGCTAGGTCCCTTTCCAAATAATACTTTTAGATCTTTCACCATAGTAAACATGGCTTTTACGTTATGATGTTTAGGCTTAGTATGGTGGTCTACCTGCTGTTCAGAATGCTTGCCTTTCTTCTGGACAGGGTGGCTTGCAATAAGAAATCGATGATGACCCATGTACACAACCTTCCTACAATGTTTCAGATACATACTTTTAGTTTCATCCATACAGTGGGTGCAAGCCTTGTACCCCTTGTTTGACTGTCCGGATAGGTTGCTATGTGCAGGCCAATCGTTAATAGTTACAAACAGCAGTGCTCGTAGGTTAAATTGCTCCTGTTTGTCCTCATCCCACACGGTGACACCTTTCTTCCACATAAGTTTAAGATCTTTAACCAATGGTCTTAGGTACTGTTAACAGCGGATTTTCGTAATCGACCCGGAGAGGAAAGTGAAAACCGAAGCAGAGAGGAAGCATTCAGTTGGAGTTGGACCAAGTATCGTATCGGACCTGGTAGCCGTATCGGACTAGGGGAGGCGTTATCAGGAAGAGTGTATCGGCCGATACGGATTCGATGTGGTCGTCGGCCGATATGGGTTGCAAGTTGATAGGGTCAGCATGGGCTTGGTCTGGGCTCGAGATAAGTTTCAAGGAAGTTGCCAAATAGAGATAAAGCTCGGTTTCAGGCAATTGTATCTTGTAAATCAAGTAGGTTTAGATCTAATCTGTGGCAAGAGTCTGTCGTAAAGACTTGTTTGTTAGTTATAGATAAGATCGTGTCCTACAAGGACCCTGTTGTAATCTCGGGTAAAAATATCCCGGTAGCTTGTACATAGAAACGCTCTCTCCTTCAATCAATACAACACAGAATCAATCTCTTTCGGCGCATCGCTAATCCTCGCAAGAGGTTAACTCTGGACGAGTTCTTGCCTTCCCAGAGCAGAGGTAAGAACTCGTACCCGACGATCTACATCGTCGGGGCTAGCGTGTCGCTTTAGACACGTTAAGCCCTGGCGATGTGATCGTCGTCTATCATGTTTTAGTTAATCTCGATGTGGTTTTCTAATTCTATCTTACCAGCGGTTGACTCATTTCAGGGTTTATTGCCGACGATGGTCGAATTAGCTTGCTCGTATAGATTATCTAAAGCATCTACCATCCCCAAAAGCGATCAACAGCTTGATTTTCTTCGTGTTAAGTCTCAATTCACACTTTGAGTTGCTATCGACCATAGTCTTGTTTTGAGATCTAACTTGAAGCCTGTTTTCGGTTGTAATTAAGGATATCACCGGGGTTTAAGCCGGTTTTACCTAATGCATGTGATTAGATATGTTTTTGCATGTATTTGCCACTTATATATGCGGGTTGGTGAATATAAATATATCGGTTATAGGGTATTTTTAGGATTCTTCTGTGATTGGTGTATTTATATTGGCCGATTGGTTTGTATAAGTTTGCACTAGAGTATTAGCTGGTGTGTTTATTTTCATGAAACCCTCATCGGCCGATTCTAGTAGTTTGCTATATATATATATGTTAGTATGGGCTGATGAGATTAGATCTGTATTTATCAGTCCAATCTGTTTTTAGCTTTGCCCTATCGGCTGGGCTATAACAATGTGACATCGGCCTAACGGCCGATCGATCGTTGTTTTCTGACATGGTTTACTTGTTTCTTGTTGATTGCAGATCAAATCAATTGGCACGCTCTGCACACGATTAGGCAAGCCTTTTGGACCTGCACTGGAGTAAAGCAAACCTCCCAGACCGCCGTGGAAACATGGAACCCGTTTTGTTGCGAGGCGGGTCTAAATTCTGCGCCAACACGCTTTTGGCACGCCCAGTGGGACCCAAGGACACAAGCTTCGCAACAACAAGAGCATCACTTCGAGATGTCGAAGCAGGCCGAGGTCTCCGAGGAGAACGTCGTCTCCGTGACCGTTGACCAGCTCAACGCAGAGCAGAAAGCTGAGATGGAGAAGCTGGTCGAGCAGTTCCAGAATATGTATCTGCAAACATATTCTAGGACTCGGCAAGGCACCCTGATTCAGAAGTCTAAGGTGATAATGCTGAGTCCTGGAGATGGAGCTAGTATGTCGGCGGCGGCACACGACCACACCGTCAAGACTGAAGATACCACGGCGCCGACGTTGCAAGACAGAATTGACTACGCAGTTCACTCTGCACTAGTCAACCAGTCGGGGATCTTGGTGAACACATTGACCAATACGGTCAAGTCGATCCTAGATGGGTCAATCCACCAGTACAAGCCTCAGGGGCCGATTTTCTTGCCAGAAAATAAGTTCCCTGCCTATCGGACCCTGAGGAACGACCTGAGCACGGCTCAGCCGACAACGCCGATGCCACCCCCATCGGAGCAACCAACAACCCTGTCGTTGGTCCTCACCAAGCTGGCGGGAGGAAGCCCTCAGCACATCACGGAGGAGCAATATGCTCAGTGGACACAGGGGAAGCAACCAGTGATCGAGCCGATGCAGCAAGTTCCTGTCAATCCGCCATTGGCCGGACAACCTCACATCCCCATGTCTGGCAACCCTCCACAGTCAGCTGCGTACAACGTGCCGCAAGGCTACCAGCATTATACCACATGGCAGTACGGCACGCAGAAACTGGATCAACACTATCAACCGTACTCCCCCAGGCACTATCAAGCAGAGGGCCTCCAACAACCCTACCAGCAAGACCTCCTGCATTGGCCCGCAGGATACTGGGCCGATATGATAGCCGAGGTGATGCGAGATCAGTTCGGCTTGAAGCCCAAGGAGAGCTCTACAGTGTATCGGCATCCGTACCCGGAGGAGTTCGACAAAGTGCCACTGCCAGGCCGATACAAGATCCCAGACTTCTCCAAGTTCTCAAGACAGGACAACGTTTCAACATATGAGCACGTGAGCCGATTCCTAGCACAATGTGGGGAGGCATCGGCCATAGAGGCATTAAGGGTGAGGTTTTTCCCCCTGTCCTTGTCAGGGTCTGCATTTACGTGGTTCTCCTCATTACCCTGCAATTCCATCAGAGGATGGATAGATCTCGAGAAACAGTTTCACAGATATTTCTACAATGGTGTACAAGAGATGAAACTGCCCGATCTCACCGCTATTAGGCAACGTGTTGATGAATCGGTCCCAGAATACATTCAAAGGTTCAGGGATATAAGGAACAGATGTTATAGCCTTAGTTTGACCGATTCCCAACTGGCCGATCTGGCGTTCCAGGGATTATTAGGGCCGATACGAGAAAGGTTCTCTTCTCAAGAGTTTGAAAGCCTAGCACAGTTAGCACAACGGGTATCGGCCCATGAGCAACGATTTCAGGAGGCGAAGAAGTTTGCGATGAAAATTAATACAATTTATCAGTACACCTCCGATGAAGACGATGAAGAGGACGTCGACGTCGATCTAGCCAAGTGGGCCCGGATGAAGAAGCCGACGACATGCCAATGGGCCAAAAAAGGCGACAAAGAGGACAAATACGACTTCGACATCAATAAGGCTGACAAAATATTTGACTTACTGTTGCAAGAAAAGCAGATTCAGCTGCCAGTAGGCCATATACTCCCATCGGCCGAAGAAATTAAGAAGAGGAGATATTGCAAGTGGCACAACACTTATTCCCATCATACCAATGAATGCAAAATCTTCCGACAACAGATCCAATCGGCCATCGAGCAAGGCAGAATCAAGATCGATGATGTTAAAAGGCCGATGAAGATAGAACGACACCCGTTCCCAATCAACATGGTGCGGGCGGACAGGGCCGACGGCGGTGGCCATCGGACCGGCAAGCGACCTCATCAGACCTCCGAAGGCCTGATTAAAAAATACCAGCGAAGGTGGGAAGAACAAGTACAGGATCAGGACGATCAAAACAACTCCTACGACCCTCATTGGGAGTGTGAGTTTTTCCGTTTCTGCTGGAACGAGGGGATGAGGTTGCCATCTATCCAAGAGTGCCCTGCATGTAACGATATGGACTCTTACAAGGGCAGCTCGAGCAAGCAAGTGTATCGACCGAACAAGCAGAGGAAGTCTGTACACGACAGGCTGGGGCCGATGCACCATGATCACCAGAACGAGGATGAGGAGCAAATCTAGAACCCCCAATGGTGCCCAAGCGACGTATTCAGCAAGACACAGAAACGGCGGGTTCAGCAGCTAAGGAGGAAAGAGCAGATCCAAGAGCGGATCCAAGAGCAACAAGCGACAACAGCCCATCGGCTGGCCAAGACCAAGAAAGAGTGGAGAGTCAAATCTATAGTGGCCAAGGCTGATGAGGGCACCCCCAACTCAGCTCAAGCTCCGGCGTCCGCGAAACGTAAAGGTATAGCATCGGCTTCTGTTAACATGGTTTTCAAATTGCCAGCAGAGTACAGCGTGCAGACGGCCGATGAAGTAGTAGCCGACGATGAGCAATCCTCGGCCAGACTACAGTTGTCACCCTATCAAGTCGTGTTTGACAAGCCAGTCGACGTCAGCTATAGGCATCTCTGGCTGTTATACATCAAAGGGTTCGTTAATGGACGGCCGATGACAAAGATGCTGGTCGATGGTGGCACGGCGGTCAACTTGATGCCATACACAACCTTCAGGAAGCTTGGAAAAGTACCTGAAGACCTTATCAAGACCAACATGGTACTCAAGGACTTTGGTGGCAACGCGTCCAAAGCGAAGGGGGTCCTAAACGTGGAGCTCACCGTGGGTAGCAAGACAATACCCACCACCTTCTTCGTTTTCGACGGAAAGGGTTCTTACAGCCTGTTGTTGGGACGGGATTGCATCCACGCAAATTGTTGCGTCCCTTCAACAATGCACCAGTGCCTCATACAATGGCAAGGGGACCAAGTCGAGATTGTGCAGGCCGATCGATCTGTACACGTGGCCAATGCTGATGTCGCAGTGTGGGAGATGGAGGGAATCGACTGCTTATCCGGGCGAGTTTGGGATACCGATTTCCTCAAGGTAACTGATTGTGACATCGAGACGATTGAGGATCAAGACAAGCAGTTGCTTTAGCAAAGATGCGCCATCCACTGTACAAGATGAGCAAGCTAGTCCCTACACGGACAATGCGGTGGATGAGCTAGATGGCAAATTGGGACAAGGCTTTATGTCGGCTGATGAACTTGAAGAGGTTGATATAGGAATAGGTAATAGGCCTAGGCCGACGTATGTAAGTGCTAACCTGCCAAGGGAATATAAGAATAATTTGATAAATCTTTTGAAAGAATTCATGGATTGTTTTGCCTGGGAATACCATGAGATGCCAGGATTAAGCCGATCGATTATAGAACATCGGCTACCTATCAAACCCTGCCGATATGCACGAAGCTCCTCCTTGATTTAAGGCCAATATGCACGAAGCAATCAAAGCAGAGATCACAAGACTTTACGATGCCAACTTCATCAGGCCCTGCCGATACGCAGAGTGGGTCTCTAACATAGTTCCAGTGATGAAGAAAAACGGCAAGCTTAGGGTGTGTATCAATTTCAGAGATCTAAATAAAACAACACCAAAGGATGAGTACCCTATGCTATTGGCCGACTTGCTAGTTGATGCCGCCTCTGGACATAAGGTTATCAGCTTCATGGATGGGAACGCAGGTTACAACCAGATTTTCATGGCCGAGGAAGATATAGACAAGACAGCCTTCCAGTGTCCGGGGGCAATCGGCCTCTACGAGTGGGTTGTTATGACCTTCGGCTTGAAGAACGCTGGAGCTACTCATCAGAGAGCCATGAATTATATTTTTCATGATCTTATCGGCTCTTTGATTGAAGTTTATATCGATGATGTCGTCGTGATGTCAAGAGAGTATGTTATGCATTTGGCCGATTTACGCAAGGTACTTGAACGAGTAAGGAAGTATGGCTTAAAGATGAACCCTAACAAGTGTGCCTTTGGTGTATTGGCCGGTCAGTTCTTGGGTTTCTTAGTCCACGAAAGAGGAATTGAGATTACGCAGAAGAACATTGATGCTATCAAAAAGATCAAGCCTCCGACGAACAAGACCAAGTTACAATCCCTGCTCGGCAAGATCAACTTTGTCCGGCGCTTCATATCGAACCTGTCAGGAAGAATAGAGCTGTTCACTCTGTTGCTGAAGATAAAAGGTGATGAAGAGTTCACATGGGGTGATAAGCAGCAGAAGGCGCTGGACGACATTAAAGAATATTTGAGCTCCCCACCAGTTCTAATTCCTCCACAGAAGGGAGTTCCGTTCAGGCTGTACCTATCGGCCGATGAGAAGTCTATCGGCTCAATCTTGGTCCAGGATATTGATGGCAAAGAGCGAGTTATTTTCTATCTCAGCAGGAGGATGCTGGACGCCGAAACTAGGTACACGCTAGTGGAGAAACTCTGCTTGTGCTTATATTTTTCATGTACTAAGTTGAGGCATTATTTACTTTCCAATGAGTGCATTGTGGTAAGTAAGGCCGATGTGATGAAATACATGTTATCGGCCCCCGTATTGAAGTGAAGAATTGGGAAGTGGATTTTTGCTTTAACAGAGTTCGATCTGCGATACGAATCGGCCAAAGCGATCAAGGGACAAGCCCTGGCCGATTTTATTGTTCAGCACAGAGATGATTCAATTGCATATTCATATATTGTGCCATGGACATTGTATTTTGATGGGTCTATTTGCAGACAAGGATGCGGTATCGTCCTAGTCATTATATCGCCTCTAGGGGCAAGCTTCGAGTTTGCTTTTACTATCAAACCTTATTATACAAATAATCAAGCAGAGTATGAGGCTGTTCTCAAAGGCTTGCAGTTATTACAAGAGGTTGAGGCCGATTCCGTGGAGATCATTGGTTATTCACAGCTGGTCATTAATCAACTTTCTGGGGATTATGAGTGCAAGGATGATATTCTCAGAGTTTACAATGAGGAGTGCAAAGAGCTGTTACAAACCTTTAAGATTGTGACGATGAGGCATATATCCAGGAAGCAGAATTTCGAGGCCAATGATTTAGCTCAGAGGGCATCGGGATACAAGCCGATGGCTAAAGATGTTCCGATTCAGGTTGCTACCATGGATGCCGATGACTGGAGGTTTGATATCATTGAGTATTTGAGAAATCCTTCTGCATCAGCGTCACGAAAAATGAAGTATAAAGTTTTACATTATGTTTTACTAAATGATGATCTGTATTATCGGACGATTGATGGTGTCTTGCTTAAATGCTTAAGTCTTGAAGAAGCCAAAGTTGTCATGAGCGAGGTCCATGAAGGGATTTGTGGAACACATCAATCGGCCCATAAAATGAGATGGCTTGTAAAGCGCGTCGGATATTTTTGGCCAACAATGTTAGAGGATTGCTTCAAGTACTATAAAGGATGTCAAGATTGTCAAAAATTCGGAGCAATTTAGAGAGCACCGGCATTGGCTATGCACCCAATCATAAAGCTGTGGCCGTTTCGTGGATGGGGAATAGATATGATCGGCCAGATAAATCCGCCATCAAGCAAGGGACACAAATATATACTAGTGGCTACAGATTACTTCACAAAATGGGTTGAGGCCATCCCTCTTAAGAAAGTTGATTCCAAGGATGCGATTCAGTTTGTCAAGGAGCATATCATATATCGGTTTGGATTACCACAGACGCTGACCATTGATCAGGGATCAATCTTCGTGTCCGATGAATTCGTCCAGTTTGCCGAGTGCATGGCTATCAAGTTATTGAATTCTTCTCTATATTATGTGCAAGCTAATGGGTAGGCAGAAGCTTCTAATAAAACTTTAATCAAGTTGATCAAGAGGAAAATCGATGAACAATCGAGACGATGGCATACTACTCAGGTGCCGCCGTACCAGTTGGTTTATGGCCATGAAGCTGTGCTGCCGTGGGAGACCAACATTGGCTCAAGGAGGATTGCCTTGCAAGACGACTTGACAGCCGATGAGTACCGTAATCTTATAGTTCATGAGCTGGATGACTTGGCACATGTCCGACTGCGGGCATTGGAGAAAATAAAGCATGATAAAGATCGAGTTGCTCGTCATTATAATAAAAAAGTTGTTGCCAAGTCATTTGAGGAAGGGGATCTTGTTTGGAAATTAATAATGTCGATTGGTTCTCGAGATAACAAATTCGACAAGTGGTCACCTAATTGGGAAGGTCCATTTCAGATTCACCAATGTGTTCCCCGTAATGCTTATTTGCTCAAAGGGCTAGATGGTGAAATTTATGGACGAGCTCTCAACGGCAAGTACTTAAAAAGATATTATCCAAGCCTATGGATCGATTCATGATCGGCTCTTCAGCCGATTTATGATTACAGCCGATGTGTTAAGCATCGTCTTTAGATGGCCGATATATACTATCGTCCTTAGTTCAAATTTTAAAACATGAGCTCTCATGTTCTAAAATTTAGGGGGCATATATATATATAAGTGCATAATTTTTCAGCGCAGAATTTTTCAAAGAATTTTTCAAGTTTCAAGTCTTATTCTTCATGATTTTTCAAGGTTATCAGATTGATTACAGGATTCAAGTTTATGGGATTCAGTTTTTCAGACCTGGCCTTTTTTAGATTGAGATCGAATTCGGCTGATTGGCCGATGAGATTACTTATAGTAAGAGGATGTCTGTTTACACGATGCATTTCAAAATTCTTACATTTTCAAGCTGGAATTTCTTCAGTTTCATTCAGATCAAATTCGGCTCCTCAGCCAATGCGGTTTGTGTTTACAAAATATGAATCAAAATATGTTACATCACGCGATAAAATTGCAATAGCTGAGATGGCTCTACGTCGAATTTGCTCAATATCTTCTATAGCTTGGGCATCATCGGCCGTCGACCCTGGGATTGGCTTCAACGATTTGCTCAGGGTCGCAAGGTACTTGGCCGATGCCTTTAACTTTGCCGTTTGGTCTTCTATAGCCTTGGGTGATGCAGCTATCCCGGCTTCAACTTCTTGGATTTCTTGGCGCGTGGCTTCCAGCTTTGACTCTAGCTCTACTTTGAGGTGGCAGAGTTCTTCGAGTCTGTTCTTCAAGATAATCAGTTCCACAGCTAGCTCATCCAACTTGGTCTTGTCAGCATTGACTTGAGCCTTGCTAGCGGACAGGGCCAATTCCAGTTGTTCACGTTCTCGTCGCTCCGCAAGTCTTTCTTTCACCTTATTAAGTTTGAATTGATATTGCTCCAAGAAGATGGCCGGTGTTAGGATCTCCATCAGGTCTTCGGGTAGTTCATCTTGAATTTCTTGTTCTCTAACCCTGATGGGGGTGCAATCTTCCACCAAGAACTCCAATGAGGACTCCAGCCGATTGGCAATGTCGGTCAGCCGGTTTTTTAGATCGTCAGAGATTGATGCCTTGGCTGTGGTGGGTGGCTCCTTGTCCTCATCATCAAGAAACTGGCCGATGTCAAAAGAGAACATATTGGCTAGCTTCTGCAAATATCAATATGGGTCTGGATTAGCCTTGTCAAGGGGATCAGAGTAGTCCTGGTTACCTGTGTTGGAGCATCAGTGGTGCTTGC
Organism: Oryza officinalis; assembly: GCA_008326285.1. Taxonomy (NCBI): domain Eukaryota; kingdom Viridiplantae; phylum Streptophyta; class Magnoliopsida; order Poales; family Poaceae; genus Oryza; species Oryza officinalis. The sequence goes on along the minus strand of BDMV01000007.1, from coordinate 31,021,042 downwards.
ATCGGCTTCCTTTTGCTGTGTTGAAGCAGTAGGCGAGGGGTTTGGCTGATGTGGTGCAGGTGATGGAGCCCTAGGCTGGAGAAAAAGCAAGAAATTGGTAAACAGATCTATGTGATTAGTGAGACAATGCAAAAATAACTCTTACCGAAGCAATCGGAGAGGGTGGTGGAGAAGGAAAAGGAGTCCTCAATCGGGCTTTGGCTCGTTCGCGCCTCTGTAAAGTTGCCTTTTTGGTTCTTGATAAAGGGGCCGATTGGGTTCGTTCCTTCAATAAAGACGACGCGAGAACCTGCAAGGGATTAAAATGTAACATGCTAATAGAAGAAGATCGCATGAATTCAAGAAGGGACTGTATTAACCTTGCGAACTGCATGTCTGGTTCTTTTTGGTTGGGGGGCATCGCCTTGGTCATCGGCTGGTGGAATCATAGTGGTTTTGGCCGACGGCTCCTTGGTGGTTTCGGCTGATGGGTTTTCTTCTTCAGGCGCATCGGTGGCTGCTGCATCGACCTCTTCCTCCATCACTTGTTCGTCTAGGAATTCTTCTATGGAGGGGTCTAGCTCTTCAAGACCAGTTTGATCATCAGTCTTAGCCTTCTTGCTGGATTTTTGAGATTTTTATTTTGCTGGCACTTTCCTCTTTGGGTTTTCCTTGGTCATCGGCCCTTGAAGTAGCGTCGAAACCTTTGGGGCAGTAAGGCCGACGATGGATTCCAGGATAGTTGATCCTGATGGAGCTACAGCTTGAGCATAGAAGATTTTCTGTCCACTGTTGCTCACGGATGGAGTCGGCCCTGGATAAGCTCCATCACATAAAATCTGGCCGATTGATGGAAAATATGAGCAGCCCATTCTTGCCACCATGCCTGGAAGCTGATATGGACAAAGGCACTCAAGTGCAGTCGGTCACAGTCACCTAGATTTGGGACTTTGATTTCTAGCACTTTATTCATAACCAATGCTGATTGAACTATGCCCCTACTCTCTAGGAGTCTGTGAAAATATAAGTTAACAGGGAGTTGTCCAAGCCCGCACTGTCTAGCAACCACCATGGGATTGTAGAATTCGTAGGACAGGCTGGTGCTTCTTTCTTGGAATATGCCTACTGGGAGCAAGCATGGGGTGATACCGATCATGAATAATTCCCGTGACTCCATGTCGTCATTTACTAGTATCAGTTGGAGATCGTCGGGAAGCTCGAACTCTCGATCTGAGGTGTAGACAAACATGTCCATCCTAACCGATGGCAGGCCAGTGTAGAATCCGATGAACCATGTGGACATGTCTTCGGCCGATTGATCTGCTCCAGGATAAACGGAGGCCGCTTCTCCATAGGACATGCACCTTCTGGTCCTGGGATCTTCGTGATCGGCATATTTTGATGGGAAGCAGGAGTCCGATAGTGGTGGCCGATCAACTATGGTGTTGGTGTGGATGGTGAGCCAAAGCTGAATAAACCACCATGGTCCTCCATGAGCCACAGTTTGCTTCAACATTAAATCTTGAGTGGAGGTATGGAGTAGCCGATAGACAGCTCCCAAGAGGCATCGGCCAAGGGGGATTTGCTTCTTGTCGACCAAAGCTTGAGCCAAGTGTTGACAATTTGAAGTAGGGCCACAGGTCGATCCGCAGAAGGCGAATCTTTCCAACCACAGTGTCAGGAAAGCTACATGTTCTCTTTCCGAGACTGATCTTTGTTCCATGTGCTCAGAAATATATCCAGACCATCCTCCAATCTTTTTGGTTTTTAGTTTATGACTGCTGTTTACCAGGAGGCTGAAGGGATTGATCTCGGAATCAATGTCCAATCCTGTTAGTACCTTGATGTCAATGAGAGTTGGGGTCATCGGACCTTGCTTGAAAAGGCAAGCGTTCAAGGTGCTAGACCAGAAATAAGTGGCTGCCGACATAAGTGGCTCGTTTTTCTTGGTATCGGCCGGGGATAAAGTAATGCATTGGCCGATTCCTATTTCGTCCCAGTGGACCTGTTTGGCTGCAGTGATTCTCTTGTGCCAGGTTCTATATCCGTTAAGCTTCGATGGCCATGATCTGAAGGTATGTTTCCATGAAGAGACATTGGGCTTGGCTTGCCTAAAGGGGATTCTGTCTGTCTCAGCATTGATCAGCCAGGTTGGGTCACAGTCGCCCATGGGGCCTAGCAAGAAGCGATGTGATTTGTCGTTGGTGGGGATCAGGATTTGGTTTTTGAAGACCTATGTCATAAGAACAACGATAAAAAATAAGACTCGGGGGGCAAAAGGCAGAAACCTTAGTTTGGAGAAATCGGCGAAGAAGCGAGGGTGTGGATTTAGAAATGATTGACTTACCACAGGGATCTCGGAGGCGTAGAACGGAGCGGAAGCCATTGTTGTCAAAAAGGTCACTGTTTGGGGGTTAATGCCGATGGAATGCCGAGGGGTCGCCGGAGTTGAAGAACACGAACAGATTGCTGAATCGGCGGCGGAGGGGTGCGAATCTGGATCTGCGCGGTTTTTAGTCAAGCCCTAGCAAGGAAGTCAATGGATTCCTCGGAGCTAATTCCGCCACATTATATAATGAAGCGGAATTGGGGGGCATGTGTTAACAGCGAATTTTCGTAATCGACCCGGAGAGGAAAGTGAAAACCGAAGCAGAGAGGAAGGATTGAGTTGGAGTCGGACCAAGTATCGTATCGAACCTGGTAGCCGTATCGGACTGGGGGAGGCGTTATCAGGAAGAGTGTATCGGCCGATACGGATTCGATGTGGTCGTCGGCCGATATGGGTTGCAAGTTGACAGAGTTAGCATGGGCTTGGTCTGGGCTCGAGATAAGTTTCAAGGAAGTTGCCAAATAGAGATAAAGCTCGGTTTCAGGTAACTGTATCTTGTAAATCAAGTAGGTTTAGATCTAATCTATGGCAAGAGTCTGCCGTAAAGACTTGTTTGTTAGTTTTAGATAAGATCGTGTCCTACAAGGACCCTTTGTAATCTCGGGTATAAATATCCCGGTAGCTTGTACATAGAAATGCTCTCTCTTTCAATCAATACAACACAGAATCAATCTCTTTCGGCGCATCGCCAATCCTCGCAAGAGGTTAACTCTTGACGAGTTCTTGCCTTCCCAGAGCAAGAGGTTAACTCAAACAAGTGGTTAACTCAAACAAGTGGACATGAATAGTTTTTGATGTAGAATACTCCTGTTGGTTTTTGCAATTTTTGCAAGGACAACCTATAAAACCCTTATGCTTGTTGGCATTGGCAATGCTCAAAAAATAACGCACGCCTTCAATAAACTCTGACGACCATCAGTTCGCGGTGTACATCCATTGCCGATCCATCTACTTGAAATGCAGAAAAATCGTAAAAAGAAAATCCACGAAAGTCAAATTAATTATATAATCCTACAATAATTATATATAAGTAATCACGCAACAATTATACAATAATCCCACATATTATTCGTGTTCATATTTTTTAAAAGTTCTAAACATATCTTTAATGTGTCATACTTATTTCTAACAATTTCAACGATTTTTAAATTAATTTGCTTTTCTATCCATTTATCGTAATTTTCTATATTTTTCCTTTGTCATTTCTTTTACAACATTTTTATCCACTTTTTTCTAATTTTAAAAAGTAACCTAATTTTCCCTAAACAAATTTTCTCTCTCATCATTTCCATAAACCTTTTTAGAGACATAATGTATAGAAACATAGCTATAAATGTCATATGCTAAACATACATTATTTCTGGATGAAGTTGCCAACCTTTTAGAACACTCCGATTTATATATTATAACCAAAACACTTTCACAAAAAAATTTTGGCACCACCTCCCTTCCTCCTCCCGACCTTTGCAGCAATGGCTCGGGCTGGAGGAGGAAGAAGGAGTATATAAAGGTATTTGATCTTTAGTCTCGGTTAGTAACAACAACCGGGAATAAAGATGCCCGGTGGCCTGACACGGCCTGACAAAAAGTGAACTGGGACTAAAGATGATCTTTAGTCCCCATTGGTAATACCAACCGGGCCTAAAGATCACAAAGTCCCGGCACACTTTTTAACCGAAACTAAAAATGATCTTTAGTCCTGGTTCCTATTCGAATCGGGACTAATGTGATTTTTGCTATCCGCGCAAAGATCACTTCTCCAGTAGTGATATCACAATCATACACTTTTAAATAATCGTCTTCCCAAGCTTTTCCTGATAAACAATCAACTCCTTCCATCTCCCAAATAGATAAATCAGCAATAGAAACATTAATTGACCTGTCAGCTTACACGATCTCTACCTAGTCTCCTTGCCATTGAAACAAACTTTGATGCATTGTTGAAGGAATACAATAGTTAGCATATATCCAATCTCTTCCCAACAACAAACTATATGATCCTTTTCCATCAATGACAAAAAATATGGTTGGAATTGTCTTACTGCCAATAGTTAACTCAACATTGAAGACACCTTTTGTCTCAGATGAATTTCCTCCAAAGCCTTTTAAAATCATATTAGTCTTGATCAAATCCTTTGAAGTCTTCCCAAGCTTCCTGAATGTTGTGTATGGCATTAAATTGATAGTTGCTGCTCCATCAACTAAAATCTTGGACATCGGCTTCCCATTGACAAAACCCTTAATGTACAAAGGTCTTAAATACCGATGCTCATTATCCTCAGATTTTTCAAAAATGGCTTGTTCTGGTGATAGTGTCAACTTTGCCAATGATTCCCTAATCTCCTCATCGGTTGTGTATATGCTGTACTCTGCTGGCAACACAAACACCATATTGATTGAAGATGAGGCTACAGCTTTACCTTTAGCAGGTGTTGAAACCTTGTCGACTTTGACTTCATTGGCTGACACAATCTGGTACATTGCAGCCGATGATCAATCTCCTCATCAACTTCCTGCATCTGCTCCCGGTTTCGTAGCCGTTGTGCCCTCCTTTTTTGATTCTTGGTAAATATCCTAGATGGACACCATTGAGGGTTTTGAGCTTGCTTCTCTTGACCTTCATCTTTATCCTTGAAATAATCTTGATGAATCGTCCCTAAACGTTGATGTACTGACATCCTCTTTTGCATCGGCCAATTCTCAATTCTTGGACTTCTTAGTTGATGACAACTACCTTGGTATATTGCATCCGCATCGCTGTAGCCTGGACAATCTTCAATTGATGGCAATCTCATCCCTTCATTCCAGCAAAACCTAAAGAACTCACATCTTCAATGAGGTTCAAAACAAGCTTCATTATCTTGAGAATACACTTGAATCTGCCTATCTTGAATTTTGTGGTATTTGCTGATCAACTTAGTAGAATTTAATTTACTTTGATAAGTCCGATAATCCCTCTTATCGGCTTTACTTGTATGAACCATGTTAACAGGAAAAGGATGGCCTTCAATCTACATCGGCTTCTTTCCATCATCAAACTTGATTCTGCCTTGTTCTATAGTCGATTGGATCTGTTGCCTAAACACTTTGTATTCATTACTATGGTGAGATCCTGTGTTATGTCATTTACAGTACTTCCTTTTCCTTAACTCTTCAGTCGATGGGATAACATGTCTTACCAGAAGTTGGATTTGTTTCTCTTGTAATAATAGATCAAATGTCCTATCGGCTTTATTGATATCAAAATCATATCTTTCTTCAACTGTCTTCTTATTTCTTGACCACTCTGCCAAACTAATCTCTGGGTCTTCATCTTCTGATTCTGACTCATATAGTTGTATATGTTATTGACATTATTAGCTTTCCTGGCAAACCTTTTTGTTTATGAAACCTTTGTTCATGAGCCGATACTTTTTAAACCAGATGAGCTAGACATTCAAAGTCCTGTGCAGAAAATCTTTCTCTTATCGGCCCAATTAATCCCTAGAAAGCCAAATCAGCAAGCTGTGAATCGGTCAAGTTAAGACTATAACTCCTGTTTCTCATATCTCTGAATCCCTGAATATAATCTGGAACCGATTCATCAGACTTCTGTCTGATTGATGTCAAATCTGATAACTTCATCTCTTGAACCCCGTTGAAAAAGTATCTATGAAACTGTTTTTCTATATCGGCCCATCCTCTGTCAAAATTATAAGGCAATGAAGAAAACCAAGTGAAGGCCGATCCAGATAATGACAATGTGAATAACCTAACCCTTAAAGCTTCCACAGCCGATGCTTCTCCACAATTGTGCTAAGAATTGGCTGATGTGTTCATATGTTGAAACATTATCCTGTCCTGAAAACTTTAAGAAATCTAGGATCTTGTATTGGCTTGGCAATGACACCTTGTCAAAATATTTTGGATATGGATATGGATATATGTTTTCACTATCCTTGGGCTTCAATCCAAATTGCTCCCTGACCACCTCTGCAATCATACCAGCCCATTGTTGTTGTTGCCCTCCAAACTATGACATTTGCTCATAATTATAAAACTGAGGCTGATATTGGTACTGTGGAACAGGTTATGACTGATACTGTTGAGGTGATATCGGCTGAGGCTGGAAGCTTGAACTTTGACCCAAGTTTGTCGAGGTTGATATTGAAAATTTTGTAGCACCTTATGTACATATTGTGGTCCAGCTGATGTCTGTGGTAAAATCGGTTGTTGAACAGGAATCTAATTTCCTTGTTCCTCCACCGGCTACGAGTTTTGAAATATTCCAGCCGATGTTGGTATAGTCTTTGGAGCATAATTTTGTAACACTTGTTGAGATGTTTGCCCCCAGGTACAAATTGTTGTTGCATTCCTGAAGAATCTGGGATCTCAGTCTTGATGGTCCTATATGGAGGAAACACATTGTTTAGGAAATATACTGGTACTTTCACCTTTTCCTCTGCTATAGTCCCATCCATCACATTTCTGACCACATTTGTCAATGTGTTCACCAACACATTAGATTGATTGATCAAGGCTTGATGAATTGCATAATCCAGTCTGTCTTGTAATGGAACCTTCTCATCCATAGCTGGTTCTTCTTCTTTGGCCTTGATCTCTTCTGTTTTAACTTCATCTTGTCGTGTACTGGATTCTGCCTCGGGCTTTGGGAACATAACCATTACTTTTTGAATAACTTTGGCTTGCCGATATATAGTGAAGGAATCCAAAAACATCTTGTGAAAAGCTTGCGTAAGCTGATCCATCTCTGCCTTCTATTCCTCAGACAGCTGTTCCACCGTGACCGGGATGATGTTGTCTTCAGTTATTTCAGGCATGACGAATGTATTGAAAATTGTATCCCATTGGGCGTGCCAAAAGGGTGTTGATGCGAAAACATGGCGGCTTGGGAGATTTGTTTCACTCCAGTGTAGGTCCAAATCTGAGAAAAGTGTTCTAGGCATGCTTGTTGGTTTGATCCTGCAACCAACAAGATATACAATAAAATCAAGTTAGATGCATGATAGCCAATCGGCCGATAAGCCGATGACGTACCATGTAAGCCTAGCCGATGCGATCTGATCGAATTGGCTATAACGTGTAAGAAGAATGATATTAAACAAACCCTAAATATACTCCATCGGCTGAACATGTACTCTATGGGCAAAGATTAGATCATAGCCGATGACATCATACTTAGGTTAAAAGCTAGATACCGTATCGGCTAATACTCCGATACAGCCTTATACAAGAATATCAATCTAGGTAAATATATCGAGACAAGCTTGATATATTTAACTAAAGTGATATCCTTGTATAAGGGGCAAATATAACACGAAAAGCATTATTAATGTAACTTTAAACAAAACTAAGCAGTTATATCAGATAAGAGCGGCTGAAACTCCGATGCTACCCCTATTACAAACAAGAGACAGACTAGAGATCACGGTTCTAATTATGACTCGGGCTGATGCAGCACAAAGTGTAAAAAGATGCATGATATCTAGACAATAAAGTCTTTAAATGTTTTTAGGGTGGTGGATACTTTAGCTAATCTACACCAATAAGCTGATTTAGCCGATACAGGTAAATCGAGCAGTCGATTTAGATTAGCTAATTTATGTGGTAACTTAACAAGCTATACCTCTAGCTGAAGATCGAAGTTGACACCCAACTCAAAGGAAGAACTGATAAAAAAGAAATAAGAAAATTGTGGCGATGCGCCAAAGGAGTTTATTGAACTGTTGTTGTTCTTTACGATACCTCAGGCTTATATTTATACCCGTATATACAGACCTTGTCCTTGCCGGACACTGTTTACAACTTGCCTAAACAAACAAGTCCTAGGTAGACTCTTACCATAATATTACAAAAAGAAAACTAACTTTTATTCCTAATTAATAGATACATTTGCCTTATTAGACTCAATTCCTAGTTGGGAATATCTTCAAGCCCTTTTTCAAAACCAATACAAAGATAGGCTACCCATATGCGCTTAACCTAGTCCGATTCATGTTGCCCGTATCGGCTACCTGAGTCCGATTCCATATTGGCCGATACGGCTCCAGCCGATGTGCTATCTGTTCTTGGAAACCGCCTTATCCCCTCAAATCTGCTTTGGATCCAATCTTGATCATTGGCATATCTTACCAAATTTTGCTGTTAACAACGATACTCAAAGAAATCGCTTGATGGCATATGCAATGGGAGATCAAGACAGAAGGAGTTTTCTGACCTCACATAGGAGGAGTCTTGGTAGTTGGAGAGACATGGGCAACCGGCAGATCATGATCGAGCTATGTGGTACCAAGGTACTTGTACGTGCAGTCGCACGGGCTACTCATCCGTAGGAGCTGGGGGCGGCCAGCGACACGGACCCGTGAAACGGCCTTTATGATAAACTTTCAACTCAAAATTCAAACCTTTCAACTCAAATTTTGAAAACTTTCAACTCAAAATTTTGAAACTTTTCAACTCGAATTTCAAAAACATTCAACTAAACAATTCCAAATTTTCATCACAACTTTGAAAACTTTCAACCCAAAAGTAAAAAATTTCAAATTTAAATTCAAAAACTTTCAAGTTAAAATTTGAAAACTTTCACCGAATCACAGGCCGAAGCCGAGGCAGGAAGAGTTAACCCTCGAGCGGCCCCGACGGTGCAAGTTCAGGTTTCAACGGTGACCGTTGCCGAACAAAGTCGAGAGGCAGAACCTGAAGTACCTACTGTGTGTTGATGAGAAAACGTGGTGCCGTGGAAGTTCTACTTAGCTCCAGTGCAGGTCCAAATCTTGCTTTCGAGTTTAGGGCGTGCCAGTTGGTTTGATCCTGCAACCAACAAGATATACAAGAAGGCAATGTTAGTGAACGATAGCCGATCCACTGGTAGGCCGATGATATATCATAAAGACCTAGCCGATGCAAACAAGTTGGATTGGCTGTAAGGTAGAAGATGCTACTCATAAACTAGATTTACATTAAGTATAATCATAAATAACTTTTAAAGTCAATTGTCATAAAATTATATGGCTGAATGACTAGCCAATGGGTAGATGTTATAGATTAGACCCAAAACAACCATTATCGGCTGTAGCAACAAATAACAGGTAATTACTAATTTAATCCTTTTGTTAGATGTAAGCAGTTACGATAGATCGGACCCAATCGAGATAGTATTAATTGCTTATAACCAAGATCAGATAAATCAATAATTACATAAACTTATATCACAGCTGATGAGATATTTCAGGATATTTTAGATAATGTATCGGCTAGAACTCCGATACATCCTTATATAAGAATATCGATCTTGATTAAATATACTAAACAAGTTTCAATCTCGACAGATCGAACCTAACCGATAGCAGTGTGAGGTTAGAAACAAGCTTAATATATTTAAAGGAGTAATATAATTAGATAAGATGATAGATATAACCCGATTCTACCCTTATTGGCAATCAAAAGCAGGTTAGTTTTTATGATTCTAAACACGACTTAGTAGGTCAAACTTAATTGATGCAACACTAAGTATGAAAAGAAGCATAAAGTCTAAACAATCAAGTCTTTGACTGATTTTCAGGGTGGTGGATACCTTAGCTAATCTAAACTGATGAAACAATTTAGCCGATACCGACAAAACCCTAGAAAAGTTTTGGCCGATACAAATAAATTGAGCCATCAAGTTAGATTAGTTAAGATATATGATAGCCAACAGTTGCACAAGATAGATTAGGACATCTTAAATGATACCCTAATCCACCAATGCAAGCCACTGTGACAAGCCATACCTCTTGTTGGAGATCGAAGCCGATGCAGCCCAACTCAAAAGAAGAACTCGTCGAAAAGTAAAAGTAAAAGGGTGGTAATGCACCGAGAGTGTGTATCGAACTATCGTTATTCTTTCTACAGGACCTTGGGCATGTATTTATACCTGAACATCCAAACCTTGTCCATATCGGACACGACTCTAACTTTCCTAAGTACAAAATAGACAAACACCTAACTTTTATTCCTAATTAATAGATACAATTGCTTCTTCTGGACTAAATCCTTGTTTGGCAATATCTTCAGATCTTCTTCCTAAGTCCGATATGAACTCGCACTGTTTGTATCGAAAAACCGAGTTCGATTCTGTAACGGACGATACAGCTTCCAGTTGATGCGTTGTTCTGTTTTTGGAAACAACTTCATCCCCTCCGAATCAGCTTCGAATCTATCTTTATCCTCGTGTATTCTTGCAAATTTCATTGTTAACAAATGCCCCCCAATTCTGGAGTATTGATAAATATGCTGCGGAATTATCTCTTAAATTCTCAAAAATCTACGGTTTCCATATTCTGACCATTAAGTGTGTAATCTGTAAATAACAACAGCCCCCGCCTCAATCTTCACGTTGTTAACTTTTTACCAGCACCTAAACCACACACTTCTTCTCTCTCATCTCCGGCGACCATATCGACAACACAAGCTTCTCTTGCGGTGGCTTCGGCGACCCTTGGCGATTCTCCTATAACGACCTCAATGGAAACCATCATGGAAGTCCCTGAGGTGAGCTTTTCTCTCTATTATCTGCATTCATCTTTAATCTATAAGCCTGAAACCCATCAGCCATTTCAACAAGGGCATGATCTGGTTTGTTGTGTAGTATTTTGATTCGGACTATGTTCCCATATAGAGAGAACAGATTGAAAAGCTTATCTTCATTTATTTTCTGCAAGGCAAATATGTTAATAACTAAAGATGCCAAGGTTTAAGGCCAATAACATCTTGCACAAAAGCTTGAATGACTTGTAAATTGGCATATCAGGCTTAAACTGCTCTTGCCTAACGACCACTTTGGTTCATTGAGTTTTCACTGAAGGATCAGTTTCGTACCTGTAATTTTGCTCTAGATCCCTTCTCTGAATTTCTTTGATTCCCTTTCTTTGTTCTTCATCACTGTAGCACTTGAGAAACCAAATTGCAATTCTAGTTTTTAAGGAACCATCTCACTATTTCCTTGGGCCGATGGGTGATGTAGACCCCACTGATTTTATAAATGCTGAAACCAATCAGATTCCTTTCAGACAAACCAAACCCAATCTAGTCGATTGGCACACAGTTTTTAGATCCTAGCCTTCAAACTTACATGGATGGAAGAATTGGTACAAAAGAATATCGTCTACCAAGCAAACCCTCTGGGAAGAAGCAGGAATAGCCCAATGCTTGACCCTGTCCTTAGCCGATATGAAAAAAGATGTGCCTCAATACTTTCATGTTTAACCAAGGGCCACTGACTCCCACTCTCTTAGACATTAAGATGCTGACTAGCTTCAGCATAGCCTCATCGGCCAACCCTTTTAGCTTTAAAGTCAAATGTGAAAACAAGCTAACAACTAAAAATGTAGGTGGTTGGTCTGGATATATAGCCAAGCATATTGGAACAAGATCTGTGTCAGACAAGGAACACATCGCCTTCTTAAATCTTTGGCTAGAGAGATTTGTGTTTTGCAGATCAGCTTGTGGTCCTATAGCTAACATGTAGCATTTAGCCCAAGCCATAGTTGAAAAGAGAGCTTTCCTCCTTGGAAAATATTTGCTTGGAGCTCTATATCAGATGATTGGTCAAGCATCGGCTAGGATCTTGATGGGCAAATCTGTCGGCTATGGTGGCCCTTGGTGGTTAGTATAGATTTGATTGAACATATACACTATCAATGTTGCTGAAAGAGCTCCTCTTTATTCATCCTTTTTCCCCTCTGATCATTTCTAACGATGAAGAAGCAACCACCCACCGATGCATGTCCTTTGGAGAGGCAACATCAGTTTATCCAGGATCAGGACCATCGGCCAAGGCATTTCAAGCTTGGTTTTATCACTTTTATGATGGACTTCCTAAGAATGCAAGAATTTGGTTCCCTTATGACAGCTTCACTGATTATAAACTCCCAGCCGATATGAGACTAAATGATCTTAATGATGAAAAAGACCACACATCCAGAGATGACTTTGTTTCGGCCATGTCGCCCTGCATACTTCCTACTGGAATATCTCAAGGTCGAAACATCCAAGTCTCCTATGAGTTTTACCACCCAATGGTAACAGCAAGACAACTAGGTCTGGGCCAGCTTCCAATCAGCTTATATTTTGCAAGGAAGATTCATACCAGAGGGATTATGACAAAGTACTTAATCTTGAAGGTCCTAACCTAGGTGCTTTTGAACATATCAACATCCATCTCTTGGGAAGCCAACTGTTTGACCGATGGTGGAGTGAATGGAAGAAACACCTCTTTCATCCATCGGCCAACTTTTATTTGACCACTGTCATTCCCTCCATCAGTCCTCAAGTAAGTTGTATTTTTTCTCTCTGAACAATTTCGAATTCTTTGTTTTCTTCAAAATACTAATATATCTATCTTGCAGGCTACCAGTGCTCCTCCTCCTGCCAGTAGTATAAGTGGTCAGCCAATTGTATATGCATCGGCTTTACTGCCATCTGGAGAAAAGCTAGCCCCATCACTCATCGGCTTTATTGCCCCTCTAGTAGAATCCTTGCTTCATGGTCAAATCAGAGAACCAATCTCGAAGGTTGCGGGCAAAGACAAACAACCAGCAATGAAGAAAACAGTCAAAAAAATCCAAGACTGTCAAATCCAAGACAACTGCCAATGATGAACTCTTCCCCATTGATCCAAATCTTGATCAATATTGGAAAGACCAAGTAGCACAAGAAGTCGATCAAGTTGCTGCTGGCATGAGTAATGATGAACCAGACATTGAAGCCGATTAGGACTCAGCCGATGTTGAAGTAGCCGATCCTGAAGAACAACATAGTGAGGCCAGTGAACAGCCACAACCACCACGTCATCGTCAAGCTGCTCGCAAAGTCAAGGTAAACATCACATCGCCTTAAGTTTAAATCCCCTCAACATTTACTAACACTCGTCTCTTTTATAGCCTAAGACTATATCATCTTTGGCCAGCTTGAAGCACAGCACAATGCCTCCTCTTTCTCCAAGCCCCCAACCTTCACCAGTTGCATCATCAAGTTTCTTATATCTTGTCCTTTTACCTTCTAGTCGATACAACACAATCTAACACTTGTTTCTATTTCAGCCAAAATCTCCATCAGCTTCACACTATCGCCCCGCCTCTAGTGAACACACCCCTTTGGTTGGCAGTCACCATGAAGAAGAGGCCACTACTGCCGCTGCTATACCGATGACACGAGTAAGTCTGCCTAAATCAAGAAACCCTCCATCGCTTAACTCTATTTATCTTTATAATATGTATTCTTTCTTGCAGAACTTAGCCGATATGTTCTCTTTCGACATAAGGTAGTTTCTTGATGAAGACGATGAAGAGCCTACAATCAAGGCCAAATCCCCCATCTTTGAGGACTTTAGAGCTCGGTTGCAAGATATAGCTGATCGACTCAATACTTCATTGGATGCCTTAGTTGCAGAGAGTGGGCCGACCAGAAATTGCTTTCAAAAAATCCAAGATCAGCTCCGTAATGAAATTATTGTTACCCTTACCCCAGCAGCTTTTATCAAACAACATCAATTCAAGGTTCAGAGAGGATGACAAAGACTTGCCAATTGCCTCGAACTCAAGTCAATGTAATCGACCATCCAAACAAGCCAACAGCAAGTCAGTGACAATAAGGCTAAACTCGATGAACTGACCACCGGCCTTGAAGCAACTCAGAAAGAACTTACTGAGTTGAAACAGGAAGAAGCCGATCTCCTAGCAAAATTGGAGCAAACACGCCAGAAAATTGCTCAAGCTGAATAGAAGTTAGCTGATATCCCAAAAGCAATTAAAGCTTAAAAGACGAAGCTGAAGGCATCAGCCAAGCATTTGGCTACTCAGAACAAGGCTTTGAAACCGGTCCTAGGCTCAGAAGCCGATGATGTGCGTGCCATTACTGAAGTAGATCAAATTCGCTTGCGCACAATATCGGCATCCAGAACTACCTGGGTTAATGTAATAGTTCCTCGCGATGAACCAACCACTTGGAACATCTTTAAGGAAGAATTCCGTTCAGCTCACATCCCCGCTAGTCTCATAGATGCTAAGCGAAAAGAGTTTCTCAACTTGAAGCATGGGGAAATGCCATTTATGGACTTTCTCCATCGCTTTCACTCTCTTTCCTGTTATGCTACCGAAGAAATGCCTACCGAACCAAGAAGGGTAATCCTTTGCTGGGAACGTGTCAACCTGGAATTGAAGCATGCCCTTTCTGCACACAATATCCCCAACATGAAATCCCTTGTGAAAAAGGCCCTTCGTGCAAAGGAAAGCCAAAAAGAGCTGGTTAAGACCGCAAGCGTAAATGGGTTGCAAATAAATCAGCAAGCAGTAGCTCCTCTGGACCACGCATCACATCCTCCTAGACCTCAGTACAGTGCATCCCACCACGACTCAAACATGGTTCAACAACATAATCGTGATACATCGCGACATAGAACTCAAGACTGAACCGCACGAGTCAACTGCTTCTACTGTGGTGAATGGGGACACTTCGTAAGTGTTTGTCCATTTGCCAGAGAAATGGTATCTTCATCTCAAGTCCAAGACCTGCAACCCCAAGACCCAACCGAGAGCTAAGGATGTCAATATGAGGATATATCAAGACCAATTCAAAATTTAAATCATGGCCATCTCAACCATGTGACCTCCGAACAAGCCAACAATGCACCTAATATGGCACTAGGTATGATTTGCCCTCACATAGCACCTCATTTTGTAGCCCGTTTAATAACAGGTCATGTATTCATATTCACTAGTACAAAGAACCAATCACAAATATCAACCTTAAAAATTTACACAAATAAACCTGAAGATATATCTTGTTTCTAATAAAAACAAATTTTGACTTACTTATATTATTAGATTCATCAAAACTGAATGTAGTTCCAACCCTAGATTGATTATTTTAGAATCAACAAAACATAGGTTTTATCACTAAAATGTTGAAGCATTAGCTAAAGATTTTTTCAAGTAAAAGAAAGTTTATTTAGAACCAAGTCCTAGTTCCACCAAGGCTAGCGAATCTCGGGGACGAGATTCATTTTAAGGGGGTAGATTTGTAACATACTGAAAATTCACCTAGAAAGAATTCGCATGAAAATTTTAAAAACTTTTTGAATTCTAAAATTTTTCAGAACATTGAAGCTTATTCTATGGCCTAAGTCATTTAATAAAAGTAAAACATATAGATTTTCTTGGACCAAGTCAAAAGTAAGACCGAAACATAATTTATAAATCATGTGTTAACATAATGCAATTCAAATACAATGAGGTTGACCTTAATTTAAATTACGATTATCTTGCTATTATTTTTGAACTTGATCCACATATTTAAATTAAATACAAACAAATGTGAATATAGGTTTTAAAATATGTAAACCCAAATGATAATAAGATACACTTGGTTGTATGTGCATTTTATTATTTTGGGCTTGTTTTTGGATTATATTGTGCATCTCATAATAGGACTCATAACCATGAAATGGCTAGAGGAAAATATCAAGAACTGATGGTGTAACTTTAAACCCTACAAAAATTCTCATAAATACTAATCAACACCCTAAACTTCTAGTAATTTTGGTTTGAATTTATCATATAATTTGGTATGTCAAATAAATCCTCCAACTCAGCATGATCTGGAAATTCCAGATATCACATAGCCTACTTAGCACCTTCACATTATGCTCTACTAACAGGTTTCTTGGCTTAATCTATATTAGAAAAGTAACCCCATGAAACGATGATCACAAGATGCATCAATAGTATTGGACTGCAGTCAACCTAGTAACTTAGGCTAAATTACATAATTACTATGGTAAAACTAAAAGTGGTCTAACCTTGAGAATTGAAGTATTAATATGACCACACTCTTTCGTAGGCTCTATTAATTTGTCTCCTCATAATTCTTAATATAAGTAGATGAGAGGAAGAGAGTAGAACAACACATTGGAATAGTGCCAACACTTAGAAAAATTGAAGCTTCTAGGCCTCCAACTCTGTCATGTGGGGCCTAACCCTTGTGGGACCTCACCTGTCATTCACACGTCGTTGCCACCTCCTTCTTCCCGGGAACACGTGACACGCGTCGGATACGAGTCATTCCACCAGCACGCCACCTCGCTGTCCACCACTTCCCCGAGCTCCACCTTAAATCTCGTCGCTCCACCCACCGATGAAACCTTTCATCCTCTTCGCGTTCCACCGGTAGACACAAAGAAACCACCTCAGGAGCCAAGGTGCCGTCGTCGTGGACATCCCTTTCTTCTTTCCCAAGTCTAGCTGTCGCTCCCGCTTCTCGATTTTGGTCATTACGATAGCTCTCCAACCAATTCCTCGCACGTGTAGCATCCTTAGTGCACTACTAAACCATGCCGCACCTCTCCTTGGCAAATTGAAGGCCGAGCAAAGCCGACACCGTCACCCTGCCATTTCCATCACCGCCTAGTCGATATTCACTTCGCCGTTGTCTTCCAGCCTCCGCCGGCACATGTGTGACCTCGAAGGACCCTGTAGTCCCTCATGCATACACTAGTTTGCAGTAATTCAAGCTAGGACTCGGTATGCATTTCCATGTCAAGAGACACCGTGGCCCACACTGCCGCTGACACATATTCCAGAAACCACAGCCAACGAGTAGACCACCATCGGGTTCGCAAGAGTTCCCTCTACCTTTTCTCTTTTGGCCACGTAGGTTGAAACCACAGGGCTTTCGCCGCCGGTGCCAGCGAGAACATCGCCGGACGCCACTACCTCTAGTCCTCCTCGCACTGAGCCACTGACATGTGGGCCATGGTCATTAGGGCGCTAACGACTTTGCTTAGAGATATTTTAAATCTTGTAAGGTTTGATTTGTAAGAATGCTTAGTATGACATGTGGACCTAGGAATTCGTTTGTAATTATGTAAATCTTTGGATACTCTTAATAAAAAATGTATTAGCACGTGTTAAGGACTTTGGGTTGATTCTTTGAAAACCTAGGGACTCATCTGCAAAACTCCAGAGACTGACCTATGGACCCCTCATATTTAAAATCTAGAAAATCTAAAGAAAAATAGCTAAAGCCTTTATGGTTAAATTGAAAATGTCCTCAAACTTGTGAAATTCATATAAATTCCATTTTAGCTGCAGTTTAGATGAATAAAATTTCTATGGATTCAAAAAGTTATGAACTTTAATATGGTAAAATAAAACTTGTCAGTTACAGGATTAGAAATAACTCTAAAGTTTCAAATATGGAATATTGGACATAAAGCATACTCTAATTTGTAAAATTCATAATAAAATCACGCTAACTCTAAACATGGTGAAACCAATTTTTTTGAATTCATGAGAAGCTAAAATTTACTGCAGTAACTTAAAACTTCACAAAACTTGGAGCTAAAATGCATCTAAAGCTTAATGAGACATAATTAACCTATTATTAGTATTAAGCTTTAAACATTAATAACTCACAAATGCAATGTGATAAAATAGAAATTCCTTCACCACAAATCATATTTACACAGTACCTAACCACATTGGTGAGTTTATGCATTTTAGAGCATTTTGTATTTTTACATGTTTTGGCGTTTATTTGGTTACCGTTATTTCTTTTAGATAGTGAAATCATTATCGGCAAAGAAAGAAGACTTATTACTGACCTCAGTGAGGACATTATTCAAGGCAAGTTTGCCCTCTCCCTTTGAACATATTGAATCCCACGTTTTTTTAGGGAAAAGTGTTGTTTTATAAAGTAGCATGTGTAATTGTAACTATTGACTATCTTCAAAACTTGTAAAATAGTAGTTATAACCTCTTAATTGCATAAACAACCTTTTGAACTCGACCACTTGCTGTTTTTAACCATAGGAATATTTAGAGTACCTTAATTGTGCTGCAACAGAAACATCTATGTTGTTATAAAGTGCAAATGCTTAGCCATGCTTAGAATTAAATGTATCATGGTTATGGATCACTTACTATGCTATTTGAATCATTTTAAATCTTATGGACAGAGGTGATTCTTTGCTTACTTGCGAACTAAAATGAAATGAACATGGATTTCAGACTTGGGCGGCAAGTGGTATGCATATGGTAGTAGTTGCATACCGATAGGAGGAGTGTTCGCCTAAGTCGATTAAGGACCGAACTACTTGTCACCCACTTATGTTTACCATACATCCACATTTGTTAGTTGTAGGATAACCTTGGCCTATTAAGTTGAGTACTTGTCTAAGCTTGCATTCAGCAGGACGTCGTAGTATAGATAGAGGCCATGAGTGAACTGTGGGCTATCTATAGAAACTACCCATGTGTGTGTATGATGATAGGATATTAATTCCCTATGTGTGTGTTTTCTGAGGGGATGCGTGCAATGTTTCACCTCACAACATGGGTGTCTAAGTCTGTCCAGCACAACAGTAACGTGCCTCGAGGGGGAACAGATGTGTTCGCTGCCACGACACTAGGTCATATGCCTAGGGTGGATTCACACTTATCATGCTTATGCAAGGTTAGATGTTAGTTTTTTGTATCTAATTATATCTAAGTCACCCTTTATGTATTTGAGTTGATATCTTGGCTTAGATAAAACTGCAAAGCTAGCAACTTTTTGGGACTAGCTGAGCATGAGTATGAATTTTGTGCAATTGAGATGTTGTAGAGCTTAGCAATATGAGTCAAGTCTCCAAGGACGTCTCACACATTAGGTCGCTGCCTTTGTGTGGTTTGACGGGCACGTCAAATGCTGAAGTTGACTGGCATGCTAAGTCCCAGCAATATCTCCTTTGCTCATTATTCGGCATTGTAAAGTTTATATCAAATGGTGTTAACTTGTGATCATTGACACATTGATGTTTGAGTGGATATTTATGCGTGTATGCATCCCATTCATCCAAAATCATGTGGTGATCACAAATGGCACTGGACGATATAAATTTGGCGTGCTCGACACGAGCGATCCAGCACATCTCCATGGCTTCGTGGGGGACGGAGATCCACAGTACCATGCATCGGAAATCTCTTTCGGCCCATGGATGCGGAGGGAAGTGAGTTTCCCGCATCAAGATCCCGTTGTCATTTCAACCGTAATAGCCGGATGTGGAGTTCACCGCATATTTGTTGATGGGGGACTGGTGGAAGAGAGTCCTCGGCCAACTTGATTCGAAGGATTTCTTCCTCCTTATCTATCATGGGTTTTGACAGAAAGACCGACAAAATTTAGAATAAGAAAGGATTTGAAATTTGAGTCATAAGGAACTTACCAGTAATAATATCTGGTAGTCCATGAGGAGGAACTTGGACTTTTCCTGGTTGGTCGATGTTTGGAGTAGCGCCAGGAGCGGGTTCCTCTGTTGGTTCTTGTTTGGCTTGTGCAGATTGAGTACCAGCTAGGGGTTCTTGGCTTTGTATTGCTGTATCTGCCTGCGCTGATTGATTTTCAACTATAGGCCCTTGATTGGTAGCAGCCATCTTTTCTTGACCCGACTGGTTTTCAGTCGGGGGCTCTTGATCAACAGTTGTGTTTTTAGTTGGCCCTGACTGGTTTCCAGTCGGGGCCTCTTGATCAGTAGTCAAGTCTTTAGTTGGCCCCGACTGGTCCTGACTGGCAGGTTCCTTAGTGGATGGCACAGTTTCTGAGTGACCAGTAGGATCTATATCTTGAGGTTTCCTACAAATATAGAATGAAATTTCGCACTTTGTCCAGATAACAACGATCTGTCATCAATTGGATTAGGAGACATTAGTCATGATGGAGACTAAGCGGTGTGATGGTTACCATGAAGATGTTCTAAACATAGCGATTGCCCTCTTTGGTCAGGGAAATTTAACTATTTGTCACTATTAGGTTTGGCAAATAGCCAAATACCCTTCTTAGATTTGGACTTACAAAATTGCCAGCAGAGAGAGAGGATTTTTTAACTATTTGCCACTTTTACTTCGGTGGCCAGCCAGTGTGGCTGCTAACATGGGAAAGCAGTATGGACCCCACAAGACAGTCTCTCAATCTTATCCTCATCTTCAACCTTTGGACGTAGGCATGGGACGGTTGCGGGCTTGTGGCCGCAATAGGGGAAAGGAGCGCGGGTCCCAGCGACCATTGGGCGGTGGCTGCGACTTGGCGCGACGGAGCCAGGACGAGCGTCAGTGGTGCCTCATCGTTAGATGGAGGAAGGGAACAGTACCCTGCGGACAAGGAGAAGGAGCAAGAAGCAGCAATCATCACTGGAAAAAAAATGAAGCTGAGCAGGAGCCAGGAGGTTCTTGAGGAGCACACCTGCATTGTTAATTTGCTTCTTTCTTCCAGGTGAAAGAACACAGTAACTAGTGATGTAACCAGTATGGACTACGGCAATACCAATCAATCAATTGCCTTTCACTTATTCCTTGATAGTACTATTCTGCCCGGTAAGAGAAGGCCAAGCAGACGGCGAACGCCCTCGCCGGTAGCAGCCATCTCCTGAGGCCCTCCAGTAGTGAGGAAGAGGTCGTCATCACCCCGTCTCCTCACTTTGTAGCCGAGCACAATGACGACGCGGCCGATTTGCTCGTGCTCCTCCCTTGTCTTCAAGTCTGGCAAGGTGGAGGTCTCCGACGCTGATGCGGCACCACCAACGCTCGTCCCGGCTCCGTCGTGCCCAGCCGCCGCCGCCGCTGATCAATGGACGCCGGGACCCACGCTCCTTTCCCTTGCCACAGCCACAAGACCACAACCATCCCACGCTTGCATCCGGAATTCCGAAGGTTGAAGATGAGGATGGATTGAGAGACTGACTTGTGGGGTCCATGGGGCTTTCCCACGTTAGCAGTCATGCTAGCTCGCCACTGAGGTAAAAGTGGCAAATAGTTAAGAAATCCTCTCTTTCCGGTGGCAATTTCGTAAGTCCAAATCTAAGAAGGGTATTTGCCTATTTGCCAAACCTAATAGTGGCAAATACTTAAATTTTTCCTTTGGTTGGGGTGTCGACTGAATAGTATCTACACTTGGGGCTTGATCTTCATCTTCGTCAGAAGAGCTAAAGACGAATTTCCTTTGCTTCTTCTCGTCTCTTTGAGTTTTTTTTTGTTCTCCAGCAGGTCTGTTGCCTTTTTTCTGTGGCCTAATAGTAGGCCCTCCACTAGCTTGATTGGTGCCTCCAGGGCACCTCCTTGGAGACGGGCGGCTTGCGACAGGAGTGTTGGAGATGAGGAATTTGTTTTCCTGTGAAAGGAAGGGATTTGTTAGTTATACTGCAGTTCGCTAATGAACAAGTTTGGAAATTAATAAAGGATCAGAGTCACTTACCATGGGAGGAGGTCGTTGGAGGCTAAAGGGTTTGACCGGGAGTAATCCACAACAATTCCGGATGAGAAAACCTTGTACATTCTGTCACACATGACTTGATAATCAAGGGACCCAAGGTCTTTTTGGTTTGGGTCTGATTGACCTTCATATTCGAATGCTGGTTTTGATCATTCTTTGATAGGGGCCAGTCTGCATTTAAAAAAATGCCAAGTGACTTGTTCCCCTTTGATGTCAGTTTCCTTGAATTCAGCAATTTTCTCCAGAAGGGTGTTAGGTTCTATCAAATCTTGGCCTTCTAGTTGTGAATTCCAGTGAGCTCGATGGATGGGTGGAAGATCGACAAAGTTGGGAAGGCAAAGAACTGGGTTGAAAATGTAAAACCAATTGGAATGCCAGCCCTTGTTGGAAGATTTCATAGGAAAAGAGAAATGGCGTTTCCGGAGTTCTCCACGCAATTGGAAGCCAGAGCCCCCGACAACGCAAGGGCTTTCTTTAGTCGGGTGGCCTTTCAAATAGAACAAGCAGCAGGAAAGGATGAAATGGGGATGGATTCCGAGAAAAGTTTCGCAAAGGTGTATAAAGATGACAATGTGGAGGATTGAATTAGGGTTCAGATGATATATCCTAATCCCATAAAAATCAAGGAGGCCCCGAAATAATTCAGATGTTGGAAGACCAAAACTGCTATAAAAGAAAGGAGTAAATACCACAATTTCACCAATGTTTGGCGTCGGGAATTCCTCGCCGAAAGCCGGTCGCCAGCTGATGATCTCCTTCTCGGGAGCACACCATCCTTCACCATGTCCTTCAAAGTCGTCTCCTTGACATCCTAGACAGCCAAAGGAATTTCTCTCTCTTTTGTCATTGGCGGAGTGGGGAATGGCTTGGATTAGGTTTTTTTTTGGATCTGAGGGTGGAAAGTTGAGGAGAGCTAATGCTTGGATCTTTCGAGATTTGGAGCAATTTGTTGGTGGGATACGTGAGGGAAGCTTTGCCCTTGCTTCGGTGGTGGCAGCTGTGAATAAGAGCACGAAACAGGAATGTTTGAGAAGATGAAGTGGCGGAGACGATGATGTACAGTGCCGCAACATTTTTTAAGGGTATCGGTATGAGATTTTTTGGGCCAAACCCCATTAAGCGTTTACAACCCATTTTCAGGCGTGGACCGCCATGTGTCTTTAGGACTTAAACATATTTGTCTTTGCAGTATGCGCTTGGAATGTGCCCAATTTCTTTAAAATCCTCTCTTCCTATAGTTACAAGATTTTTTATAAAGGTTGGCACAATGCAATTTAGAGAGGTGGCAAATAGTGAGCTTTATAATTTATAACTTAACTTTTTTATTAAAAGTTAAAACATTGTTCCTTATATTTTTTTGCTTATATTTTTTTGCAGTGAGATTGGCTAAATGCCTCGTCATTGTTCCTTATAAAAGCCACATATGTGTGCGATTTTTTTCAAGACCAGTATCTTTAGCTTTTTGCTATTTGTGGTATTTTTTGGTCATCATTACGGGGTTTGTAAATCCATTTTGACACCGCATATGCCATGATTCTTTAATAAAATCACTCGACTAGTTGATTAATTTACTCTTTCACTCTATGTTTAGTTATATTTAAGTACTCACATAGTCGAGGCCTACACCTAATTAAGTGCATCTAGTTAATGCACCTATGTATATATTCTTTAATATTCTTTAAATTTTTTTCAGCCCTCCACAGCCTCATTTTTGGGATTAAAAGCATTCGTGAGACCATGGTGGAGATGTTGAAGCACTTGGCTTTTTATTGGAAGAGTTCGGGAGAAGATTATCTTTTTGACTGTGAAGGTCTTAGGGGCTGCTGTAGAGATTATGGATACCATATATCCGCATGGACAACTTATCCGACTGAAGATAGGAGGTGGGCCAGATCCGTATATTATGTAAATAGGTTAGGCTTTGAAAAGTGTACTGTCTTGTTTCCCAAAGCAGTGTTCCATAGTTATAGTCATATACGATTATGTAAATGTATAAAGAAATTCAAGTTGTGTCCGACTGAGTTTTCCACCTTGTAAACCTGCCCTACGAACCTGTATAAGGAGGGTATGGAGCCACCTAAAGGCAGAACCACAAGTCGATCGTCAAATCAATACAACACCCGGCGAATTCAATCCCCAAAATAGGAGTAGGGCATTACTTCTCATTGAGAAGGCCTGAACATGTCTAAACTTCGTCCCTTTAGTCATCCACTTTAGATCTCATGCGCTATCCCCTTTTCTCATTGCCAATTTCTGGAATCGACAATCCACTTCGCCACGCTAGGCACAAGATAGCTTCAGTCATTCACGGCCATTTGCCATCGCCCACACAAATCCAATATCGCGCTTTCGGTAGCCCTTTGTTCACAACCACTTTGAAGTTCGTCGGTCACCGGTCTTCAAGAAAGGGCTGAAGGCACAGTTTTCGGCAACCAACCTACAAATAGGACTGACCAAATGAGCGAAGCTCAGGCAGTTGATGTAATGTGAAATAAGGGCATATATATATATAAGTGGGGGCCCAAAACAAAAGCCTTACATAAGGATAATTACAAATGCTTCGACTGTCCTATAGCTAAAAAACTAAGAAAACTAGCAAAATGTGGAACCGAGCGAAAGGCAAAAGCTAGGGCCTCACAACTCAGGGTGATCATCGGCAGCATCGTGGCTCAGTGAAGCCCAGCCGATGTGCTGATTGCCATCTCGACGGCGTCAGCAGCATCGGCGGCGTTGTCCTCATACCGTTTCACCAATTGGGATCGAAGTCGTTCGAGGGCTATCTCACTTCCCTCTGGCACCCAGAAGAGCTTTTGGAAGGCTCCAAGCTTAGTCTTCACCAAGTTGGTGTTCTCCGGAAAACCCTTAGCGAGCATTTGCGGGAAGGCGGCCACGTGCTCGCACCTGTTTGCCTTGAGGACGAAAAGTACGGGCCTATAACGCCCGCGTTTTTTTTTCTAAAACCGCAGTTTAGCGTCGCTCTATCTTTTCATTCAAAATCCCCAAAAATTTCAAAGTTAGTTTTAATTTTGTTTTTTTAATTTATTTCCCCGGTCATATCAAATCATTTTCATTCCGTCCAAATATTCCAAAATATTTTGGACTTCTACCGCCCGGTGTTTATCCATCCTTTTTCACCCGGAGATTCTTTGTACTTCCATTAAGCCAGGAAAACCACTCAGACTCATCCAACACTTGTTCAGACACATTTCTCCGTCCCTGTTTTCCTAAACCTCCTGCAAAACTGACGGTTAGGCACCGTCCTGCCAGTACATAGTGAAGGTTTGGCACCGTCTCCGTCTTCTCCGCTAAAGTTAGGCACCGCTCCGCGCCACTCGTCGAGCAAGTCAGGCAGCAGCTATCGCCAGGGGAGCCTGTAGATGGAGAAACACGCACAGGTGCATCAATGGACGTTCTCGTCGCCAAGTTCCTCCTCCCAAATCACCCTGGTAGTATAAATACCCGAGAAAACTTACCATGGAGTTCCTCAGCCGATTCACCACTCCATTTTTACCACCCCGGAGCCGAGTCGCCGAAGTCCCGGAGTCCGTCGCATCGAGGTGGCCGTCCTTCTTCTCCCCACTTCTTCTTCTTCCTGCTCAGCCCTCCTCCTCCTTGCTCCCCGGCTGAGTCGCCCCCTCCCCTCCCCACCGCTCGGCGCCGACGCAGTCGCCCAGCCGCCGGCCTCGCGCCGCCAGGACGCCGGTCAACGCCGCCAGCCCCACGCGTTGCAGCCGCGCCAGGCTGTCGACGCCGCTCCCCCGTCGCCCAGCCGCCCAGCCGCCGGCCACGCGCCGCACAGCCGCCGGCCGACGCCGCCCCCGCCGCGCGCAGCCGCCGCCGGCCGCCGCACCCCACCGCGCCAGGCCGCCGCTCCTCCTGCTGCGCGGGAAGAGAGAAGAAAAGAAACAGAGAAAGGAAAGAAGGAGAGAGAGGAAGAGATAAGGAGAAGAAAGAAAATAAAAGAGAAGAAGAAAAGAAAAAGAGTGGGACCCATGGGACCACAGCCCTCCCTCTCTCCCTTGACCCCTTTGACCTGACAGTCGGGCCCCACTCAGAATATTCCCTGGAATATTCCTCTCTATTCTTTTAACCCTCCAAAAATCCCCAAAACTTCAAAAATCCATATCTTTTCGTCCCGAACTCCGTTTGACTCCGTTTAAATTCCAAAATCTTTCTAAAATTTCCCTCTATTTATTAACGCTGTCTTTTTCGTGTTTTGTTTTGGTTTAGCAATGGTTTAATGTATTGTTTGTTTTCTCATGTTTAGAACCCGAGTCGGACGGAGGATTCGCGCAGGAGTTCGACGCTCCGTCCATTGTCGCGGAACAAGGCAAGCCCCCTTGACCATTTATTGCGCCTATATTTTTTTTAAATTAGATATTTTGTTTGCCAAATTGCATGCTTTAGGTTACACTATTTTTGGCCACGATCCAAATATGGATCATCGGACCTTCCTAGTAGTCGCACTTTTACTATATAGGAATTGATGACCCCATTCCTTTGTAACTACACTACATATTTTGCATCGGTATTTATGATGCCGAAGTAGGTTACCTATAGGTCACGATTGTTCTGTTGAGCGGGATAAACTGGGATACTGATACTTTGAAAACCCGGCGAGATGTCGGTATGGTTACGAAGAAGAAAAGTGTTTTGTAAAAACTTGATGATGTCGGTATGTCAGTACCTTGGTGGTTTGGCTACTTTTTATCCATAAGGACCGTTTCCTTTGGGAAATTCATCTGAACATATGACAGTACGACCACACGGGTATAATGGGATGCCCCTGGCCGAGTAAATAGCTAAAACATAGGTGTCCAGCAGGTTAGCAGTTGAGGAACACTGGTATGGTGGCGGGTATGGCAATCTCCTGCAGTGGGGAAGTGTTGGAGTCCATACGGTGGGGCCTGAGTAGATGAGGGCTTGAAATTTGGCCTGATGCTTGGTGGAGAGATTCCACCCAACTGTGAGACACGGGATATTTATGGTTTGGTTATTGAAAAGCCTTGTAGCGAGCTCTCCTTTGTCGGCCATATCTGATCCACATGTGTTCGGTAACGCGAGAAGTCCGCGACGTGTGGGTAAAGCATGCAACCTCTGCAGAGTTTAGTCAAAATGTTTAAACAGCCGTGCCCACGGTGATGGGAGGATGTGAAGTGTTTCTCATAGCGTAGTGTTTGTTTTATAAATTAATTCTTGGAATGGGTACCATCACCAGAGTTTGCCTTTGTGGCGGACGGCCAGCCTTCGTGGTTGGGAACGAGTCTGTGTGACTCGGGGTGTCGATTGGCACCAAGGTGTGGTTAGGGCTGAGATGACCGAGGTAGAGTGGCTGGGATGGCCGAGCAGTGCTGAGATGGCACGGTGTTTGATTTGAGAATTACTACAGTGACAGGTTATTGCAAAGCAACCTGTGGAATGGAGTGAGGAGTGAGCCTTACTTCGAAACTAAAAACTGTTACACTAGAGGTTTACATCTAATTTATTTATAAAACCTGGTTCTCCAAATAAATCCGTTCCAAATAAAACCGTTCCACCCCTTGTTATTGGCCTTGCATGTCATATTTTTCCTGGGCTTGCTGAGTACACTGAGTACTCACCCTTGCTATTATTATTTATAGGGTTAGCAGAAGGATACCTTGACCCTTCCGTCGAGGCCTACTTTCAAGAGCAGGGCGAGTACGACTTCTCTGGGTTTGAAGCCTAGTTCCCAAGCATAGCCTATGGAGTTATGGTTGTCTTATTGCTTCATGTCACCCTCCACTGTTGTTATGTTTCCGCTTGCGTTTACCTTGTCTTTTCAGTCTTTCTACTAGTCTGGGGTTTGTCAACGACGGTAGTAGTTTGAGACCTCCAACAATATTGTAATAAAAGCTTTGTATTTTTCTCAATTCCACTATTATCCTGTGAGTACCAGCTCATGTATCCTGGGACTGGTACTGTAACCACAGATAATGTCGTGACCTCCAGCCTATCCCGGTTGATTTTCTAGACCAGCATAGTTTGGGGCGCCACAGGGTGGTATCAGAGCAAAGTTTGGCCCTAGGATGAAACCCCTTGCTTAGGAAAACCCTTAGGATGTAAGCCCTTAGGGAAAATCTCCGCGCACTAGTGTACACCAGGGTATAGCCGCGTGCAGGTTTGTGAAAATTTAAAGTTTCAGTTATCCTTTCTCCTTAGTTGTTTCTTTCCTTTCTTTTGAAAAAGTGTTAGTTTACTGACCCCTTCCTCTTTGCAAAATTTCTGTAGATGATTTACCTGATACGTGAGGCTACCACAGGGGATTATGACAGGTTCGTCCAGATGCTGATGGACCTTGCTCGCTACCTTGGGTTTGCTCCTTCGATCTTCGGGGCAGAAATCCTACAGATCACTCCACCTCGCTACCGTGTACATGTTCGACTTGTTCCATGCGCTCCTGGACTCCGCCGCCATCGCTTCACCAAGATTCGTCCCAACCCCCGCTTAGCCCACCAGAGTGTTGCCTTCACTGCCATCCGGCGCCTCCGTGAATCCTACGACCATCTCCTTGACCACACACACTTCCACCTCCTTCCCCACCTTCATCGCGGCTCACCCGACAATGTGTACCGCTACAATTGCCAGGAACAAACTCCCGCCCAACTCCGCCTATTGGAATTCACCATGTTCTTGGATAGACAATACCACTTACTCCTGGAGGCCTACCGCCAGCTGGAGAGGCACTTCACCGCCTTTGAGGGGATACCTCTCGCTCGACCTCCGCCAGCCTTTTCCACCTTACGTCCCAGCAGGGCACGTCGCACTGAGGGAGGCAGCTCGCAAAGTTCCTCCCCACCCCCACCACAGCCTTCCCCGCCTTTGCCCTCCTGTCCGGTATGCCGCATGACTGCTCGCGAATACCGCTCCTTGTTCCGGTTCACCATTGATCCCAATTCCTCTGACACCCCATCAGCTCAGGGCGACACTTCTACCCCACCAACTGGTGGCGTCCCCACTCCTGCTCTAGGACTCCCCACTCAGTTTCCACCTGCCTACGGCGTTGTCCCGGAGAATGAAGAGCTACGCGGCAACCGCTTCCTGTAAAGGGATCATCCCTGTCAGTTAGTGCCAGTCCACTACCTCTTGATTAGGAGCTTGAATAAGGTGGTCTCGCAAGGTAGTGGTGAATGGGAGGTTTAGTCGAGATCGCGTCAGTTTGCCAACTCTTTAGAGTTGTGTAGCACCTTGTATGGTGTAGTCTGTGCCAGTGTCTAAGTGATGTACCCCTCCCATGTATTGTGTTGTGCTCTTGTATTGAATGTTTGTGCTTTGGTTTAAAAAAAAGTGTCCTTGTAGTTAAACTTCTCCCTCTTCTTTGGATAGATGGTCGAACGCCCCCGCCGTACCATACGTTCTCCCATATGCCTTGGATATAAGGAAGAAAGCCCGCTACCCCGAAATGCCACCCAGGAAGAGCTCGAGGTACAACTGGATCAGGCATCTGACCACGAGCATACCAACTCACGAGAAGCCCGGACTCCCACCTCAGGATCGGGAGGCTTACCTCATCCACCTCCTCTAGATCAGCAAAGCATGCTAACCTTGCAAACTCAAATTTTGCAAGGCATAGCTCAGAACTTGGCTGCCCTTAACCATCAGCCTCGCCATGCTTTCGACGGACGGTCTAAGTTGAACGACTTCCTAAGGACCCATCCCCCGGAGTTCTCCCAAACCTTGGAACCAGTCGAGGTAGATGATTGGTTAAAGGACGTAGCCAGGAAGTTGGAGTTGGTACAATGCAACCCCAGGGAAAAGGCGTTGTACGCAGCCCACCAACTCAGAGGACCAGCAGCCAATTGGTGGGAAAACTACCGTACGGCACATCAAGACGCCACCACCATTGACTAGGAAGAATTCGCCAAGGCCTTTTGAGGGGTGTATATTCCAGAAAGCACCCTTGACATCAAGCGAGAGGAATTCAACAACCTCAAGCAAGAAAGTTCCTCCATCAACGAGTACTTAAGCAAGTTTAACCACTTAGCCCGGTATGCTGCTGACGAAGTGGACACGGAGAAGAAGAAAATTCGAAGATTCCTCAAAGGCATGAATGTGGGCATTCGCATTCAATTGGTGGCACACAGCTTCCCCAATTTCCAGCAGATGGTCAACCGAGCACTTATTGTGGAAGATACCAGGAAGGAAGAGGAAGCCCTGCGGAAACGTAAGGCTGCTCAGCTCGGACTCCTGCACCACGGAGGTCCGCGCCCTCGGGTCAACTATCCTGTCCAGTACCGTCAGCCAACACCTCAACCAAGTCCGGGATACTCAGCCCGTCCTTTCCCACCCCGTCCTTTGGCACCAGCTCAACCAAGGACTTACTCTGGTAACACCGGAGGAAGTAACGTCACCACTTCCAACCCTCTGCCAAGGAACCCGTCCAACGCAGCCAGATTCCCTTGCTACCACTGTGGACTTGTGGGACACTTCGCCAGGGAGTGTACCTAGCGTTCTGCTCTTGCTATCTCTAGGGCCTCTCATATTAGTACCGCCAGCGCGCCCGCTATGGCTCTAGCCAAGGCTGCCACTCAGGTCAGTGGTCAGGCCTCCCGCTCTGCCCCGACTTTTGGACGAGGCCGAGTCAATCATGTGCAGGCAGAATCAGCCCAGGAATCCCTTGATGTGGTGCTAGGTATGTTTCTTGTTAATTCCGTACCAGTAGTCGTCTTATTTGATTTCGGAGCCTCGCACTCTTTTATCTCATGCTCATTTGTGGAAAAAAATGGGATAAGGACTAAAGGGTTAGGAACACCAATGCTCATCCAATCCCCTGGAAAGGAAGTTAAAGCCTATCGAGCCTGCCCGAAGGTGAGCCTAGACATAGAAGGCGTCACCTTCACTGTTAGCCCTATCATTCTAGAATCCCAGGGTCTGGATTTAATCCTAGGGATGGATTGGTTATACAAGCATAAGAGTCAGATAGACTGTGCCACCCACACCATAATTTTGCAAGGACCCAATGGGAATGAAGTCAAGTTCATCCGTTCCCGACGATTGATAGCGCAACCTCTCCTAAGCGCCATTGAAGCCATTCCTTTGGAGGAGGTACCGATAGTCAATGAATATCCAGATGTATTTCCGGAAGAATTACCCGGAATGCCCCCAGATAGAGAAATCGAGTTCTCCATCACCCTCGCCCCTGGCACAGCCCCCATATCCAAGAGACCCTACAGAATGGCCCCCAACGAATTGGCAGAAGTCAAGAAGCAAATCGAGGAATTAGAGGAAAAGGGATTCGTGTGACCCAGCACATCTCCTTGGGGAGCCCCAGTCCTTTTGGTCGAAAAGAAGGACAAGACCAAGAGAATGTGTGTGGATTACCGTGCCCTCAATGAAGTGACCATCAAGAACAAGTACCCTCTTCCTAGGATTGATGACCTGTTTGATCAGTTGCACGGAGCTAAGGTCTTTTCCAAAATAGACTTAAGGTCTGGATATCACCAACTGAAAATTCGACCAGAAGACATACCCAAAACTGCCTTCTGTACTCGTTATGGACTATACGAGTATACTGTCATGTCCTTTGGACTCACCAATGCCCCAGCCTTTTTCATGAACCTTATGAACAAGGTGTTCATGGAATGCCACGATAAATATGTCATGGTGTTCATAGACGATATCCTCGTCTACTCTAAGAGTGAGCAAGAACATGCTGAGCACCTAAGATCAGTTTTGGGAAGATTAAGGGAACATCAACTCTATGCCAAATTTTCCAAGTGCGAATTTTGGCTTGACAGAGTTGCATTCCTTGGCCATGTCATCTCTGCTAGCGGAGTAGAAGTAGACCCCGACAAGGTTAGAGATGTACTCTCATGGAAAACCCCA
This sequence comes from Oryza officinalis, assembly GCA_008326285.1. Classification (NCBI taxonomy): domain Eukaryota; kingdom Viridiplantae; phylum Streptophyta; class Magnoliopsida; order Poales; family Poaceae; genus Oryza; species Oryza officinalis. The sequence continues at coordinate 30,989,553 of BDMV01000007.1, read as the reverse complement.
ACCACAGCCACCGAGATCAGAAGTTTCCTCGGACTGGCAGGCTATTATCAGATATTCATTGAAGGGTTCTCCAGGATTGCCAAGCCCATGACCGAACTACTCAAGAAGGAACGGAAGTTTATATGGACGGCAGCCTGTGAAAGGAGTTTCCAAGAGCTGAAGAAGAGACTGACCACGTCCCTCGTCCTAATCCTCCCAGACATACGGAAAGATTTTGACATCTATTGTGATGCATCCAGACAGGGGCTAGGATGTGTGCTCATGCAAGACGGAAGAGTAGTTGCCTATGCCTCTAGACAATTAAGGCCCCATGAAGTGAATTATGCTACCCATGATCTGGAGTTAGCTGCGGTAGTACACGCCCTCAAGATATGGCGGCATTACCTGATGGGCAATAGGTGTAAAGTATACACCGACCATAAGAGTCTGAAGTACATTTTCACCCAGACTGAGCTTAACCACAGGCAGAGAAGGTGGCTAGAGTTGATCAAGGATTATGATCTCGGGATACATTTTCACCCAGGCAAGGCAAATGTGGTTGCTGATGCATTAAGTCGAAAAGTGCATTGCAATGCCTTAACCACTCTACCACACCACCTAGAGCTATGCCGGAGCCTAGAAAAACTACGAATAGACGTGGTTAAGACTGGAACCCTTGCCACTTTGGTAGTACAACCCACCCTAGAGTAGCTAATCAGCGAAGCCCAATTAGATGACCAAGGGATCACAGAAATCAAGGAGCTTATCAAGGAAGGCAAAGCCCCAGAGCACTCCTTGGACGATAAAGGGGTAGTATGGCTGGGAAAACATATCTGTGTCCCCAATAATAAAGGATTAAAGGATCTGATACTTCGGGAGGCACACGAGTCCGCGTATTCCATACACCCTGGTAGCACCAAGATGTATCAAGACATCAAATCTTACTATTGGTGGCCTGGGATGAAGCGTGACATCGCAGAGTATGTGGCCCTATGTGATATTTGCCAACGAGTAAAGGCAGAACACCAGAAGCCCGCCGGATTGTTACAACCTTTAAGGATACCCGAGTGAAAATGGGAAGAGATAGGAATGGATTTTATCACCGGATTTCCCAAGACCCCTTCTGGCCACGATTCCATCTGGGTAATAGTGGACCGACTTACCAAGGTCGCACACTTTATCCCCGTCAAGACCACCTATTCCGGTAAAATGCTGGCCGAGTTATACATGACCCAGATTGTATGCCGGCATGGGGTGCCTAAGAAGACCGTATTAGATCGAGGTACCCAATTTACTTCACATTTCTGGCAGAAACTCCATGAGGCGATGGGCACAAACCTAAACTTCAGCACGGCCTATCACCCCCAAACCGATGGTCAGACAGAAAGGGTAAACCAAATTCTGGAGGATATGCTACGAGCATGTGCCCTGGACTTTGAAGGCGCATGGGATCTGTGCTTGCCTTATGCCGAGTTCTCTTACAATAATAGTTATCAAACCAGTATCTAAATGGCCCCCAATGAAGCCTTGTATGGACGAAAATGGCAAACCCCGCTCTGTTGGACGGATGTAGGGGAAAAGAAAGTATTTGGGCCTGATATCCTACAGGCAGCCGAAGAGCAAGTTAAAGTAATCCGGCTTAGACTTCAGGAAGCCCAAGCCCGACAGAAGGATTATGCCAACCATCGGCGACGGATGCTTGAGTTTGAAATAGGAGACCATGTGTACCTAAGGGTATCACCTTTGAGAGGAACGAAGCGTTTTAGAATGACCGGAAAGTTGGCACCACACTACATTGGCCCCTATCCCATTATTGATAGACGAGGCGAAGTCGCCTATCAACTCGAGCTGCCCCCAGAGCTGGCAGGAGTACACGACGTATTCCATATCTCGCAACTAAGAAAGTGTCTTCGTGTCCCTGAGGAGCAAGTTCCCCTCCAAAAGGTTGATGTACAAAAGGACTTAACCTACACGGAACGGCCGATCAAAATACTTGATGAGAAGGAACGTCGTACGCGACGAAAGAACATCAAGTTTCTCAAGGTTCAATGGAGTAATCATACCTAGGATGAGGCTACCTGGGAATAGGAAGATCACCTCTGAGCCGAGTAACCAGATCTATTCGCTTAGCTACGGAATCTTGGGACGAGATTCTCTTAAGGGGGGTAGGTTTGTAACGCCTGCGTTTTTTTTCCAAAACCACAGTTTAGCGTCGCTCTATCTTTTCATTCAAAATCCCCAAAAATTTCAAAGTTAGTTTTAATTTTGTTTTTTTATTTATTTTCCCGGTCATATCAAATCATTTTCTTTGCGTCCAAATATTCCAAAATATTTTGGACTTCTACCGCCCGGAGTTTATCCTTCCTGTTTCACCCGGAGATTCTTTGCACTTCCATTAAGCCAGGAAAACCACTGAGACTCATCCAACACTCGTTCAGACACATTTCTCTGTCCCTGTTTTCCTAAACCTCCTGCAAAACCGACGGTTAGGCACCGTCCTGCCAGTACACAGTGAAGGTTTGGCCCCGTTTCCGTCTTCTCCGCTGAAGTTAGGCACCGCTCCGCGCCGCTCGCCGAGCAAGTCAGGCAGCAGCTATCGCCAGGGGAGCCTGTAGATGGAGAAATACACACAGGTGCATCAATGGACGTTCTCGTCGCCAAGTTCCTCCTCCCGAATCATCCTGGCAGTATAAATACCTAAGAAAACTTACCGTGGAGTTCCTCAGCCGATTCACTACTCCATTTTTACCACTCCGGAGCCGAGTCGCCGAAGTCCCAGAGTCCGTCGCGTCGAGGTGGCCGCCCTTCTTCTTCCCTCTTATTCTTCTTCCTGCTCAGCCCTCCTCCTCCTTTCTTCCCGGCCGAGCTACCCCCTCCCTTCCCCACCGCTCGGCGCCGACGCAGCCGCCCAGCCGCCGGCCCCGCGCCGCCAGGACGCCGATCGACGCCGCCAGCCCCACGCGTTGCAGCCGGCGCCAGGCTGCCGATGCCGCTCCCCCGTCGCCTAGCCGCGCAGCCGCCGGCCACGCGCCGTGCAGCCGCCGGCCGACGCCGCCCCCACCGCGCGCCGCCGCCGCCGGCCGCCGCACCCCACCGCGCCATGCCGCCGCTCCTCCTACTGCTTGGGAAGAGAGAAGAAAAGAAACAGAGAAAGGAAAGAACAACAGAGAGGAAGAGATAAGAAGGAGAAGAAAGAAAAAAAAAGAGAAGAAGAAAAGAAAAAGAGTGGGACCCACGGGCCCACACCCCTCCCTTTCTCCCTTGACTCCTTTGACTGACAGCCGGGCCCCACTCAGAATATTCCCTCGAATATTCCTCTCTACTCTTTTAACCCTCCTAAAAATCCATATCTTTTCGTCCCGAACTCCGTTTGACTCCGTTCAAATTCCAAAATCTTTCTAAAATTTCCCTCTATTTATTAATGTTGTCTTTTTCATGTTTTGTTTTGGTTTAGCAGTGGTTTTATGTATTGTTTGTTTTCTCGTGTTTAGAACCCAAGTCGGACGGAGGATTCGCGTAGGAGTTCGACACTCCATCCGTTGTCGCGGAACAGGGCAAGCCCCCTTGACCATTTATTGCGCCTATATTTTTTTAAAATTAAATATTTTGTTTACCAAATTGCATGCTTTAGGTTACACTGTTTTTGGCCACGATCCAAATATGGATCGTCGGACCTTCCTAGTAGTCGCACTTTTACTATATAGGAATTGATGACCCCATTCCTTTGTAACTCCACTACATATTTAGTGTCGGTATTTATGATGCCGAAGTAGGTTACCTATAGGTCAAGATTGTTCTGTCGTGCGGGAAAAACTGGGATACTGATATTTTGAAAACCTGGCGAGATGTCGGTATGGTTACGAAGAAGAAAAGTGTTTTGCAAAAACTTGATGATGCGGGAGTCAGTACCTTGGTGGTTTGGCTACGTATTATCCATAAGGACCGTTTCCTTTGGGAAATTCATCTGAACATATGACAGTACGACCACACGGGTAAAATGGGATGCCCCTGGCCGAGTAAATAGCTAAAACATAGGTGTCCAGCAGGTTAACAGTTGAGGAGCACTGTTATGGTGGCGGGTATGGCAATCTCCTGCAGTGGGAATGTGTCGGAGTCCATATGATGGGGCCTGAGTAGATGAGGGCTTGAAATTTGGCCTGATGCTTGGTGGAGAGATTCCACCCAATTGTGAGACACGGGATATTTATGATTTGGTTATGGAAAAGCCTTGTAGCGAGCTCTCCTTTGTCGGCCATGTCTGATCCACATGTGTTCGGTAACGCGAGAAGTCCGCAACGTGTGGGTAAAGCGTGCAACCTCTGCAGAGTTTAGTCAAACTGTTTAAACAGCCGTGCCCATAGTCATGGGCAGATGTGAAGTGTTTCTCATAGCGTAGTGTTTGTTTTATAAATTAATTCTTGGAATGGGTAGCGTCACCAGAGTTTGCCTTTGTGGCGGATGGCCAGCCTTCGTGGTTGGGAACGAGTCTGTGTGACTCGGGGTGTCGATTGGCACCAAGGTGTGATTAGGGCTGAGATGGCCGAGGTAGAGTGGCTGAGACGGCCGAGCAGTGCTGAGATGGCATGGTGTTTGATTTGAGAATTACTACAGTGACAGGTTGTTGCGAAGCAACCTGTGGAATGGAGTGAGGCGTGAGCCTTACTTCGAAACTGAAAACTGTTACACTAGAGGTTTACATCTAATTTATTTATAAAACCTGGTTCTCCAAATAAAACCGTTCCACCCCTTGTTATTGGCCTTGCATGTCATATTTTTCCCGGGCTTGCTGAGTACACTGAGTACTCACCCTTACTATTATTATTTATAGGGTTAGAAGAAGGATACCTTGACCCTTCCGCCGAGGCCTACTTTCAAGAGCAGGCCGAGTATGACTTCTCTGGGTTTCAAGCCTAGTTCCCAAGCATAGCATGTGGAGTTATGGTTGTCTTATTGCTTCATGTCACCCTCCACTGTTGTTATGTTTCCGCTTGCGTTTACCTTGTCTTTTCGGTCTTTCTATCAGTCTGGGGTTTGTCCACGACGGTAGTAGTTTGAGACCTCCAACAATGTTGTAATAAAAGCTTTGTATTTTTCTGAATTCCACTATTATCCTGTGAGTACCAGCTCGTGTATCCTGGGACTGGTACTGTAACCACAGATAATGTCGTGACCTCCAGCCTATGCCGGTTGATTTTCTAGACCAGCATAGTTTGGGGCGCCACAGGGCCCCACCGCCACTCGAGCACAACCATCTCCATAGATGCCAGCTGCATCAGCAATCATGCTATGAATGGCAGTGCTCCACTCGGTTAGCTCGTGAGCAGGGGCCCCTTCGGCCGAAAGCTCCCCAAGCGAGGCGCCCAACCAATTCAGTGCAAGACAAGGCACGTGGCCTATGTGACTTCGTCACGCAGCCAAGTGGCTTTGGTGCGAGATGCTTTCAATTGAGTCCCGAAGTGCCTTTGCTTGGGATTCAGAGCTTGTGTAGTATGAGGTAAGGCCATCAACTTGGCCTTGGAGCATAGCCCGCTTTGCCCGAAGCCCCTCAGCTTTGGCCTTGGCCTTCTTCAAAGCCTTGGCAATGATGGAGTGGTCAAGGGCTATGCGCTTTTCGGCGGCCTCCATTTCCCAGAGATGGTTTCGGTAATCATTCAACCGAGCCTAGGCAACTTGCTCCGAACAACATTTGGCCGAAAGAGATTAAGAAACTGATCGTCAAGAACGAGTAAAGAAAGGAGCATGCACATACCCGACAAGGTACATAACCCGAACACACAAGCCCTTGACAAAAAGGTTCCTCTCGTCGAAGTCATTGAAATCGGCGAAGAGGGGAGCGCCTGCCGGGGGTGACATGAGCTGAGTAAGCTCCCCGACGAAAGGGATTAGTTCCGCTCAAGTTTCAAAGTCCGAGCGAGGCATTGGGATGGTGCACTCCGAAGCCAGAGTTTCGGTTGCTGGTTGTTTGCCCTCACGATGTGCCAGGGGCGATGTGGGCGTGACAATCGACAGATCACCAAAGGTGGCGATGTTGTTCGTTTCGAAGGAGGCCACAGCGAACGAAGGTTGGGGCATAGTCGAAGGCGAAGGTGACTTTTTGCGCCCAACAGGCCTAGGCACATATGGTGAAACCGGGGGGCTAGGCGAAGAAGATTCACTATCGCCGAACCCCCATCCCAACATCATGCCCCACACCACTTTGGGGGGCTGTGACGGTTTGCCCACTCTTTGCTTCACCCCGCTAACAACGCGCTGCGCAATCGCAGCCAATGCCTTGGCCCCTGCTAGGTCTTGGGCGCGATGTGACGAAGCCCCCATCCCAACGTCGTCCTTCAAAAGCAACATCGTCTGCAGGCTTAGCGTGTACATGGGCGATTCGTCGCCGCCCATAGCCATGTAAACGGTGGTGTCGGTGTCCACTACGTCCTTGCCCTGGTCTTCACCATCCTCATCGTCTACCTCGTCATCGACATCGAACTCTGCCTCAGTGTCCTTGGCATCATCTGCGTCAGATGCTTCACTGACGAAGGCGGGCGCGTTAGTTTTGAATGATTGGGCCGCCTTCGCTCTATTGGACACTGCCCCCTTCGCCACCACCTGCTTTTGCTTCCGAGCAGAAGAGGGCTCAACGTCGTCGCCAAGAATCACATCCTTGGTGAGATTTTCCTGAGGAGGGAGCACTCTGGGATGGAAATGGTTCGCCTGTCCCTCAGGTTGCCAACCGAGCATGATCCCATACTCCTCGAGGATCAAGTCCAGGATCAACTTCTTCATCTCTGTTTCGGCTTCGTCTAGTGAAAACACTGAAAAAGGAAAGGGCCATTAGGTGGGGCAAAAACTGTTCAGGCATGCGAGACTAAAAGCACATATCCTTACATGGTTGGCCAGCAAGAGGAACGATGCGGGCGAGGCTGAAGGCTTGGTTGACAGGACCTAGTGAACACCCCAGTCGTGCACCAAGGGGTTCACTCTAAGCATGCAGTACTCTTCAAAAAGGTCCTGTCAGCTAAATTGACGACGCGTAGCTTTGTCTCTGCATCCACTACCCGGCGTTGTGTCTGAAGGGGGGGCGAAGTTCTCCGAGCTGGTGGGATAATGAACTTTGTGGTAGAACCACTTCTCCATCCACTAGCGGCCCCACTTCAACATGGAAGCCGAGATCGGCCACAAATGGGCACGCTTGGGACGAACGTTTAAATTGACGCTGCTAAAGATGGTTTTCTTTGCCCCTGCAGGTGTTGCCACCGTCTTTGTGAACATAGTGGTGGTGTAGATAGAGGCAAAGAGGTCGGTAGAAGGGGCAAAGCCGGAAGTTTGGCACATCCAGTAGAAGATGGTGATGCGAACAAGCGCCATGGGGTTAAGCTGGGGCAGCTCAAGCTGAAACCTCTGAAGGATCTGGGGGAGTAGGCCATCATAGGGGAAACGAAACCCCGCGTCAAAGAACGTAGCAAAGACGACCGTCTCGTCGTCACCCTTGTTCGGCACCACGACTGCACCAGGTACCACTGCCTGGCCTTCGACCACCAACCCCTTCGCCACCAGGCTGGCAAGATTGGCCTCCTTAATGAGGGAAACGCCCAGATAGGACGACAAGTCATCATATATCCGACCGGGGTTGACCCCCAAAGCAGAAGCCGAGGAAGGCTTGCACGGTGCCATCTGAAGGTGCAAGGAGGTAGCGAAAAGGACGCTGTGAACGGATGAAAGTCGAAGAAGCAAGGCAGAAGAAGGGAGAGGCGGCTATGAAAGAACGATGCGATGAAAATGAAGTGGCCGAGGGGGTAGAATGGCTGGTCGGGGAGGGGGTTATATAGCCCCATCGGCGTAGCTACTCCACTCATGACATGATGCGTGACCACGTCCCTCCCGAACGGTCACATTCCTCTCAAATCAAGCCGTTGAAATGGGTATGGCCCATGGGCCGTACAGTAGAAAGCTGAAACAAGGAACAACGCTAACAAGCCCTTAAAGCCTTCCGCCACACAATCATGGGTTCGGCCCCACGTGACCGGCAAAGAATCTCTCGGACCACAAGATGAAAGAACAATGGTAAAAAGATGATTACCCCAATTTTTTTGTGTTTCGTCAGGAACCTCAGCCGAAAGGGAACGCCTCATTCCGTACCTAGTACGGAGCACGGTCTCGGCCGAAGATCCTTACTCGCCCTTGCCTGTGAGGGGCTTGTTGGAGGTACGTCATGAGGACCTTCGGCCGAACTACCGAAACAACCATCAAGCCGCAAAGGGCGAAGCCCGCATGAGCGCCAAAGGCAAGCGACAAGCGGCGAAACATGCATGGAACAATGAAGCGATTGACCTTCGCCAGCATGTGGCAAAGGAGCACCAAGTGGCGAGGGGGGGATGATCCCCTCGCGGGGACCTCGCCCCAAGGAGCCCAACAAGCGGCCCAGCAAGGGGCCTTTAGGGCCCATGAGCTCATCGATTGGGCCAAAAGACAATTATTACCTCTGTAAACGTCCTCGTCATAAGGATAACTAAGTCAATTCCCAAGTAAACAGTAACCCTAGGTTTGTAAACTTGTATTGTAAAACTATAAATAGACCCCAAGAGATGTATAATAGAGGATCCAATTTTTAAGAAATCAATATATACACCACTTTATATTTTTGACATATTTGAGTGAAGTCCGCCTTTCGGCAAAAGCATTTGTCAATCGACATCAGACAGAGTAGAGATATTTTAGATGAAAAATTACCTATTTTCCGTTAAAGCTTTTGTACCTCCATAAACTGTTATTCAGCACGTAAGTTATACCACGAGGTACAAACATTTCCCTGGATTACAGGTATCGTTAAGTACCAAGGTACCTCAATGACGGCAAAATATATAGCCATAGTCCAAAAGGGAAAGCCACCTATAGTAATTAAGAAAAGGGAAAACGTTTGATTCGGATGCATTTGAGAAGCTACTGCAGAGGGTGGCATTAGCTCTAATCCTATCCAACATCTTCATCCAAAGGCCATAGCTTCTTCTTTCTTACCTCTGCTACCAGAACGAATGTCCTCTTCCACGAGCATGAGTACCAAGTTGGATCCTCGTTGATGCTCGTCTACCGCGGCGACCGGCGAGGCTCGCCAACATAGTCCTGCCGGCAACGCCAAAATGATTCTGTTTTGGGATAAAATTTGTAACTTGGTTCGATTAGATCCATTCTGCAAATAAAGAAGAAAACCATCTGTGACATACTTATGTTTGATTTGAATATAAAAAATTGCTACTAGAAACCAATGAAATAATAAGAATAAATATAAGGAGCAACCTTCACTTATTTCTCTAAATTTTGGTTGGTCGTGCTTTCCTCCATCTACTGTGGGCTCATATTTGTTGAAGCATCTTCAGTGCTTTGAGAAATTGGTAGATAAGGCATGAGAGATTGAAATATGCCTTGGAATTCGCTACTGGGAGCCAAGAAAACCATAAAAAAATATGTAAGCAACAATTTCCACTTACCTCTCTAAATTTTGGTTGGTCGTAGATGTCTCCATCTCCTATTCTTTTATCTTCATGGAACCAGTTCTGTGCTGAGATAAATTGAGACAGGTTTGCAGCATGAGAGAGATAATGAAGAGACTAATAGGAAGCAAATCTAGAGAAATTATAGGGAAAAAAGGAGAAGTCCATGCAGGTTTTGGCGCCTAAAACCTTCTGCTCTTCCTCCAAGACACATCATATCTTTGCTTATTTAATGGAGAGCTAGCCACAGCCGTTGGATGAAGATGGATGGACAGAATTAAAGCTAATGCCACCCTCTGTATTAGCTTCTCTAATACAGACGATCCGGATCCAAAGCGTTTGCGTGCAAATACGGGCCATGGTGATTGCTGTGTTGGCAAAAGAAACAAGGATTAAAGCAAACAAGAACATTATATACTGGAGTTGCAGATTTCCATCTTATGCAAGCTTTTTTTTTCTTTTTCTGTCAAGAAAGAAGAGTCATGCAAGTTTTGGCTACACCTCGTGTAACCGACAGAGAAAAAAAATAAAAAAGGCCACTAATGAAGAGCAGAAGAAGAAAGATTGATAGTACTTTTGGGTATCGATTACGACAGAATTAGCCCACGTGACAGGGCATAATTAATATACCTACCAAAGTAGTAATAACTACAGCATCCAATTGAATATCACACCAATAATCAAGCCCTGAATCGATAGTTTTGAAATCACATAGCCCAAAACACGTACACCTTTTAAATTTTTTGTGCTGGCAAAAACACGTGCCTTTTGATCCATCATGTACATGAAAAACTAATTAATGAGGCTCCCTTTAACCATCAAGGACAAACACACACAGCTCCTATATATAAGGCTATAAGAAATCGTCGAGATGAAGTGCACGAGTCGACGGTGTCCGAAAGAGACAGATGCATATCCGTTCACAACTCTTGAGCAGTCTAGCTAGTTCAGGCAAGTAACGTAGCACCACCGGCCGGCCGAATCGATCAGGTTGTAGGGATTACGGCGGCGATCGATGGACATCGCCGGCGCAGACACTTCGTCGGCGGCTGGTTGGAAGGCGCCGGCGTCGATGGTGCTGGTGCAGCTCTTCAACTCGGGGATGATTCTGCTGTCAAAGGTGTCCATCAGCGATGGCATGTTCGTCTTCGCGCTACTCTCGTACCGCAGCGTTTTCGGTGCCGTCTTCATCCTCCCCTTTGCACTCATCTTCGAGAGGTCTGTTTTTGTTTTTTCAATTATTCTCGCTTACTTTTTTAAAATTTATGTTTTAAAACAAACTCTTATAAAACATATTTTTAAAATCTAATTTTTTGATCACGTTACAATAAATGACCAAACAATTGCGTACGGTGTTTGGCCATGCTGCCCACATTATTTCTCCATGTCAGCTTCTCTAATGAAGAAAAAATGTTTGGATTTGGAAATATGTTTTGCTGGGTTTATTTGTAAATTAATTTAGTAAAAATATTTGAATAATAAAAAAATCTGCCAGTTTATGGGTTTTTTTAGATGAAATGTATGTGTATATATTTTGGCATACTCTTTTTAACTTAAATTAAAAGTGTCTTACTATCAATAAAAAGTTGTGTTTCAAGCGCTTAAGCTGTAAATCGGTGGACTCATTGGATAACACCACATGTAAAACTTGTGACTGAATGGATGACCATGTGTCGATCTTGTAAGAGGAAAATAATTAGCAGCTGCATGTGTTTGCATTGTAAAATCGGCTGTCATGATGAAAATATAATCTGCTTTTGCTAATTTTGTTTTGTGTCTATCTTTCAAAACTATCTCGTTCGTAGAGGCAAGTGGAGGAACATTGATTGGAGGGCAACCGGATGGATTTTTTTTAATGCGTTCATCGGGTAAGTGTCTCTCTGCAGCTTGAAATTCAGTAAAGTTGCCTATAATTAAACTTATGATTATTGCATTATAGAATTTATTGATTCGATCGACAGTACGTACATAAAATTTCCACATATGGACATGTCTCTAACCACACTACTGGACAACTGATTTTTGCTCGATCGGTAACAACAAGAAATATCTTTGATGTTTAACAAACCGGTACTAAAGAAGGTCTTTAGCACCGGTTAAAATATCCAACGACATATTGCTATCTTTAATTCCGTTGATATTACCAACCGGTATTAAAAATGCATCTTTAGTATCGGAGACAAAGATCTTTAGTCCAGGTTGGTGTTAACAACCGGTACTAAAAATGTCTCCGGAGTTAGTTTAAAAGAAAAGTATCTCTAAAGTCAGATGTATATAGTAGGTGAATTGGTTATGCGCGTGAGGGCCGAGGTAAAAGATCTTGAGTTTGAATACCACATCCCACATATTTTTTTACTTGCTATGCATATTGCATATTTAGTACCGGTTAAGTTTTCACTTGCTATGCATCCTTAGTATCGATTCTCTTAACCGGTACTAATAATATCTCGATTTTTTGTCCTGATTTGCTTGTCTCGGTTGCTACAACCGGTAGTAAAGGGGTTGTAAACCGGTACTAAAAATTGTTTCCCGTGAAGTGCCTGTATATCTTTTAACTACCTTCTTATCATTTTACAATAAAAATGCAGATGATTTCAAAAATACAATTATACTAACAGATATTTCATCGTGTTTATGGTAGTATTTGTATAGCGCTATTTTTTTAAGCTGCAGTAAATACATTACCCTAGTAGAAAATTAATAAGAACTTCAGAAAGCTTGATTTTTATAAATTAAAATTATTGAAAATATAATTAGTATTGTCAAAAAGTATTTATACATCAATAAAGTTCACTTCATTCTAAAAATCTCTCGATCGTAGTAAAAAATTAGCAATTCCACATTCAAAACCGAATAATCACTGATTGATATTGGCCGACCAATTGCAATCTAAAATACTTTCTCCATCCTAAAATAAATTGATTATTATTATTTACAGTTTATTCTAAAATAATTTGATTTCTACCATCGTACCTCCTCTCATGCACAAATAAGAAGTTTTATCCTTAAATATCTCTTTCTATACACCAACTAATATTATTTTTCTATTCATGAGGGGTATTTTAGTCTTCTTTCTTTCTTTTTTTTTTTTTTTTGCTCGCGATGTCTTGGATTGCTAGGAATTCATTAATTTTGACACAGTGAGTTCACATTAGTGAACCAAGCTTTCACAAGGACGCCCAAATTAATGATCTGATTCCAAGCAAAAGATTCTTGATCAAATTGGTGCAAGAGGAGGTATTTCACGAAATTAAATTGATCAAATAGCTCAATAGCATTTCACTTAATTATTTGATATGCTAATTTTCTTATTATACTTTCTGTATCTCTATTGTATTTGTAAAATATATGTCACCATTCTGCTTAGGGAATCTTTTCAGGCTATTGGTCAAAGAATGGCCTATTTCTAACAAAAACAAAGTTCTCACTTCATTTGTATTTACTTATTATTTTTTGTATATATGTTCTGTGGGTTTAGTGCATCTTAGTTAGTTATGTAGAGTCAGGAAGTGATTTAAAGATGGTTGTATCCACTTATCTTGATTTCAGTAAAAAGCTCGCCAGTCATATTTTTCCTTCATTCGCAAACACAAAGTCTGTATCCAGCGTGTTCTCCTATTAGATTTCTATTCATTCTTATTCAATATTTTCTCCTTCTAGCTCAGCAAATTAATGCATTTTGTATGATCTTTGCAAGAAAACGATACCAGAACTAAATACAACATATTGTTTCGTACAGTACACACTCTACAACTCGTCCATGTATAGAAACTAATTGGATTGTGATGAGTTCCCACGATAATTAAAGAAGAAAAAAATCAACTGGGGTGAGACTAAAATATAATATTTCGGATTAAAAGTACAAGAGTTCACATTGGGCACAACTTGTATTACTAATTTTGAATTTAAAACTATTAAATCAAGAAGAAACTAATAAAATTAAGACTTGAAGAGAAATATCTATCGGTACTTTTCATTTAAGAATTTTGAATTATTTGATAGAAAAAAATTATTGTATGTTGAGGAAAGCAAATTTACTGTACTAACAACTGAATGAAAAATAAATTAAGTGACCAACGAAATATATACCAAGTTAAACTCTGATATTATATATTATTTTCTTTTTTCTATGAAGGAGGTGGGTTTCTTTTGTTCCGAACTGAAAACAAAAAACAAGAGTTGTTGTAGCATTAAGGAACGTGACGATAGCAATAGTAGTGCAACTTGTATTTTGCTTGCATGTACATATGAAAAGTATACGTAACAAAAGGCTGCGAGCCTATCTCTCTTTGTTAGAACACGGTTTAATATTTTATAATTTATTTTAATTTCCATCTTCAATTTTTTTATATCTCTCTCTCCTTTCCTTGTCTGTAGGACTTGAGATTGCCCTTTGCTATTTACTTCTACGTGCATAGGTAGCCTTTTGCACATCCGGTACATTTTTTTGGAACAATTATTTAACATGAAAAGATTAAGTATTAAAGCAGGTTGATGGTACTCTTGATTTAATATGCTCTTATAATTCTCGCAAAATAGTTTGGGCAAAGCATAGAAAAGTTAACTAACACATATATTAACACTAAAAATGTTCTGACTATATATACATCTTCTCATCTTCTCATTTTGGTGTCCGTATTACGTGTAATAGAAAATTCATTCTATATCACTGAGTTTATTTTAATTTAACGATTTATTATTGACTTGTCTTCTTATATAATACACCACTGACTTTGTCAATTTGTTTTACAATATGCCATTGGATTGGATACTTTTCAAAAAAATGCCTAAAATACGCTTTAGAACTAACAATAGTTGATAATTGATTGATCTACTGGAAGTTTCAAAAAAATATGAAATTTTTTATATAGCCTTTCATAATATAGAAGTATGTGTATATTTGCATAATTTCATTTTGCATGTATTAACTTTTTATGAAAATATAATTTATGCTTCATATGCTATAAAATACTCTTGTGTTGATGTTCTTTCTTGTAAATCATTATTCATGTGCTCTATAATTTTTTTGATGTGGCTATATTTGGTGTATGTGATTCCTCTTTTATATGGTACACAAAAAGAGTTTTTAAAAAAAAATGAAAGAAAATCTTGAAATATACACACAAACTACTATATATTTTATAAGAATGCTATGTAAAAAAAACTTTCATATTTTTTTGAAACATCTCGTGGGTCGATCAATTATCAACCCTGTATAACTTGAAGGGCATTTTAGATATTTCTTATCTATCCCAATGTTATATTGTAGAAAAAATTGATAAAGTCAGTAACATATTATAGAGGAAGACAAAGTTGATGGCAAATCGTTGAACTAGAGTAAACTCAGTGACTAATAAATTCTCTCTATGAGAAAGCATAACAAGTTAAGTTAATATATATGTACAGAAGCAATTAATTTGTTAAAAGGATATGTCGAGCAAAGTGGCAAACTCCAGTTATATATGTCCTTGAACAACAAAAATGAACTGATAAGTCAGTCAAGAACTATACGCTAGAAGGATCTGCTGCACAACGTTCGGTTAAATGTTTCACCAGAAACAATGAACTCGTGATAAGTCCAACTCTATATAATAGTAAGTTAGTATTTATTTTACATAATGAAAAAATAATTCCAAACTTTTCTTAAAAAAATTATAATCAATTATTACAAAGTTTATAGTAAAATGACTGCAAATTAAAAACACAGTTTGATGAAAGAAAAGAGGACTAAAGACCGACATAACAACCTATTGGTTAAACATCTGTAATTGGTAAAGTTGTACGTAAACCACTTATAGTTCTTGCCCTTCTCAAACCTTTGCGTATAGTAAGATGTATATTGATGCATATCGGTTTGAAGGTAAGATCCATGTATACAATTATACAACTTGCCTGTTCAGGGCAGCTGTGATAAAGAAGCTTAGTCTCCAATAAGATATTAATTTGCTGATGACAGTACCAATTTGGTGAAAACCAGATTAGTAATCAATTTCTTTATGAGCAAATCTTATTAATCATCCGAGGCATATTATATTAAGCTTTTCTTTATGGTATGCCAAATTATGCAGGTATGCCGTACCAATGAGCCTCTACTACTATGGCCTTAAGGATACCACACCATCCTATGCGGTCATCTTTACAAACATAATTCCCTTGTTCACCTTTGTTCTTTCCCTTGTGTTCAGGTAAATGAATCATTCATAATATTTGGTGTGTACAATATATACATGACAATAACTATGGGTTCCAAAAATAATTTTTCTAAGGCATGACAAAAGAAAAAGTCCCACTACGATGCTCTGTATTGATACTAGAAAATAATCTGAACCGTTAATCTTATTTGATTGAAAGGTTCAGATTTATTTACACTACCACCTTAGTTAGCGGTAATAAAAACATGGAGGGGCATTATTGTAAAAAAATAGGTGCAAAGGGGTATAATCGTCATTTAGCAGTGACTAAACCTTCTTTTCTTTCTTATTTTGGCTTTTTCGATGGAATATGAGTGATGCTAGCACAATGGATGACCACATATCGATCTAGCAAGGAAAAAAATATAAATGACAAAGTTACCCCTAATCACTATATTAGTAAATTACTTATTTGCCCTTAATAACAAACGATTCAGATCACTTAATACTACCAGTAGGGAACACTGGAGCATCGCTTAAAAAAAGGCCATATAGGAAAAACTTAAATTGTGTTGCAACTATATTTCATCTCACCAAAACATGGATATGTCTGAACATGATAGGCTGGAGACATTCAAATTAAGAAGCAAGGCTGGACTAAAGATAGTGGGTGTTCTGGTCTCTGTGGGAGGCACAATGCTTGTCACCCTTTACAAAGGGAAGTCACTGCATCTCTGGAATTCCATCTTGCATCACCAAAAGGAACAACAAACAAAGTCAACCAATCAGCTAAGAGGAACAATTTTCTTGGCAGGCAGCAGCCTCACCTTTGCTTGCTGGTACCTTGTTCAGGTAATCATATATAAGCATTGTTTCTGACAAATATACGTATCAGAGTAAATTATTTTTATTTTTTAATAATTATAGGTTGTGTGGATCATCTTGTAATTGTTTGAGATCAATAAAGCTTCAGTTGTCTAAAAAACATCAGAGTATATTAACTTTATCCAGACCATGTCATCTTATAACTGTTGTGACAGTCAAAGGTTCTTAAAGTGTATCCGTATAAATATTGGTCTTCCATGGTGACATGCTTGGTCGGAGGATTTCAGACAGCATTTGTTGGAATCATATTAAGGAGAGACAAGAATGCTTGGAAGCTAGGATGGGATCTCAATCTTGTTACTGTAGTGTACTCGGTATGCCTTCAAACTTTCTTAAGCCTCGAAAATAACTGAACAAGAAGCTACAGAAAGAAATGTGTTTCTACAAAATTATGGTTGCTGTATTTCGTAGTGTCCACAGAAGCTTATATTCAGAAATATGTTTGTAAAAAACATTCTGTTGTGTTTTTGGGATTGTCCACTAAAGCTTGAATTGTATTACCCAACATTCTATTTTTGTGTTTTTGGAGCAACGATGATGAATTTTCAGGAAGTGTAGTGAACCTAACTGCTGTGATGAAATTGACATGAGACTATTTTGGTGCAGGGGGCTCTTGCAACAGCTGGAAAATATAGCCTGAATTCATGGGCAGTGGCTAAGCGAGGCCCAGCCTATCCTCCAATATTCAACCCATTATCAGTCATCTTCACTGTTGTGTTTGACTCTATCCTTATGGGCGACGATCTTACGATAGGAAGGTCAGTAGCCTTTTTTGGTGTCTATGATGCATGTTCAGTGTTACCAATTAAAATGGATTATGCCAGTTCATGTGCCAAATGCTTCCCTATGCCAAAAACTTTGTAAATTGTCTATGCACATTTCTAGAAACTTGTGCATAACCAGCAATGAATAACAACAAAAGAAGGAACTGAATAAGTTGGTAATGTGACATGTCAACATGAACTCGTTCTTTTTTATCACAAAAGATAAAAATACAACATGGATGACGTAGAATAAGTTTCAGAAATAGGTTACAGAGAATCACAAGAGTTTTAGCACTTGACACATAAGCACAAAAAATATGGTACTAAAGTTTTACAAAGTTAGGACCCTACAACAATTAAGCTATATTTCTTAATTAGACTCCGCTTGGCATTGCAGTGGATTATGATAATCCTGTTTGCTGCAACAACTTTAGGATATCTTGGTGTTTGATAAATTATTTTTCTTATACTTTGTGTTTGCAACTGTGAATATTATTATGGTCTAAAAATATCAAATAATTGGGAGAGACAATGTCGGATAGCATGTTGTATCTAATTGTAATCTGATCTGTAAAACAAACAATATCAATTATATAGGTTCCAATTTTCACAGCAACTTAAATAAGCACAGTAAAGTACAAAACATCACAACAACCACTGGACCCAAATAGGTACTGCCTAATATGTACCGATTATTGTTAATAACACAAACTAAGGCTTACCCCTGGAGTTGATCTACAAATGGACATGGACACAGGGTGCCCCAACATAACAATAGCTGAATATTCAGACGGACGCTGCGCATAAGCATGGCTAAATTTGTCGATAGCGTTTTATGAAAATCTTATACCTTAATTGTTATGGTTAAGTGCCAAGTGATAAAATACCAATGATTTCCTCTAACTTAAACCATAGGACATGTGGATTTGTGAAATTTACTACTATTCTTTGTGATCCTTGAAACGTTATGAGGTGCATTTGCGTTACAGTTTAAATTTTAGGCAACAATTGTTTGAATTGTTCTCTTGTTCTTAATGTGCAGTCTCATAGGCACGGCAATGGTGATTGTTGGGCTCTACCTTTTTCTCTTGGCGAAAGTATGAGAAGTCCCAAGGATGTAAACATGGTAATACAAGGTTCTTGAAACTATAGAATAGAGTTGTATACATAGACAGTGAGATGTATGTAATGCAACAATTAAATGCAAAACAATATACTCGAGGAGGAGAGAGTGTACTTACACTGTTTGTTTATTTTTTGCTCAACAGTACTACAATATTTCATTAGACCACTAAAAGAAAATATTGGTTCATGAATGCTCTTTGTTATTTTCAATTGAATAGATATTGTGTATAAGTAATACCTTCGAAGAAATCAAGCTAACAGGAATAAATTTGAAAAATGCACAGACAATGATTTCCATATGATGAAATTTAAAATAGATCCGTTATAAATAGAGTGGTTAATGTAATATGTGTAACTTGTAACTTGTTAGGATGTAAGCAATGATTGAAATAGATGAAACAATTGACTAGCATGTATATATCAATTAGATAAGGTATAAGGTGTATAGGGGTATATGTATTGATTGGGGCCCCTAAGTACATTGTGCCCTAGGCGGCCTGTTGTCCACCCTAAGGAACAGCCCTGATTGGTGGATAGTCCTATGTCCTCTCACTACTACTTTCTTAACGTACCTAAAAGGACACGTTGGTGGTCATGAATCGTCTTCTGTTTCTTCCTCCTATATGGCCCTTCTGGAACTCATGAATTGCAAAACACGATTAGTAAGCTAACACCATCCTGATATTAAGCATATGTGGTTGTACTGTTTATATTATTTGGGTTATTAATTGACTCAGACGAACACTTTCCTTATAGGCACATAACAACTATCATATGCGCATCACTTATTGCTTGAGTCTAAAAAAAAATGGTTTGCATCATTTTTCCTTTGCAAAAAATGTGCAGCTGTGTGGCTCGGCTGCTCAGGCTGAACCGCTGAAGCACTAGCTTTCCTAGAAGGACTTAGGCCTATCAACGGCATTCTGGACCAGCCTTTCTTCTCACTTTTTAACAGATCATCTACCTCTCAAAAATAGTATAATCAAAGTCTATCTGGGCACAGAAGCTAAGCGGGCAAAGAAAAAGGCTTAATAAGATGAGTGGGGAAGAAAAGGTATAGATTCATTCCAAACTGATTCTCAGAATCGCTATTAGATGCTTCTGCAGATTCGTATATTGCCCTAATTAAAGCAAGGGTAAAGGGTTCGGTGGGTGTAGGCCAGTCAGCCACCAGTTTCAGATCCATTCCCGCATTCTCTTATTATGTAATCTTGCACGCTTGACGATTCGGAAGATGAGGATAAGAAGAAGAAAGGATCAAGAGCAGGATTGTGATGATACATACTCCCTAGAGGAGGCTTGGAGACAATGGATTCACATGCCTATAATCTTGGAGACGGAAAATTTAGATGTCGCTCAAGCATTGGCAATGGAAGCTCAAGTGGAGCGATGACTGCAGAATCAAAAGGGCTGATGCAATGTCTTTAAAGCGTGCAAGTGCATAAGATAAACAGAGAAGTGAATAGGGTAGCTTTGCTCAAACTGGGCATGAGTTCAAGGTCAAGCGCATAGTGGAGATTTTGTGCACCTGCGTGTATCTAGGACTTATTGAACCAGGAAGGTAATCCCTATTTTGACCACTAATAAAGCTCTCTCTTTATGCTAAAAAACAGAGGTTCCCCTCACTACTACAAAAACCTCCATAGGTACCGGCCACATAGGAGCCGGATTTGCTAGAACCGGTACCTAAAAGACAAATAGACCCAATTTTTCCACGAACCGGCACCTATAAGATCTTATGGCATCCTCAGCATCTGAATTGTATTTCTCAAGAGTAGATAATATGTCATTGCATTTATCTGTAGTTCTTGAGGTAATAGCTGGACAATCAGTATTCTCTACTATGTCTTCAAAGTGCTCAATACCATCATCAACAGATTCATTCTGGAGCACAATTGCCCTGAAGAATCGGATGTAAATTACAATTCAAATAAATAACTAATGGATGTGCACCTCTGCATATATTAGTTGAATATATGTGGTTTGGTTTGATTTGGAAAATGGGTTGGATTCTGTGATTTCTGTGATGTGAATGTAATATTGTAATATTCTGTGATTTCTGTGTTTCAGGAAATATTATATGTGACCCTGCAATTATTTTTTTTGTGCTTCAGGACTATAGGTGCCGGTTCTTGTAAAGAACCGGCACCTATGAGGCTTTCAAAGGTGCCAGGTCCTTCACTTATAGGTGTCGGTTATTTATAGGAACCGCACCTATAATACCATATAGGTGCCGGTTAGACATTTACAACCGGCACCTATAGTGTTATAGGTGCCGGTTGAGAAACCGGTACCAATGGCTTTGATCATTGGTGCCGACCAATTGGTGCCGGCTTC
>BDMV01000007.1:30940946-30958032 GCA_008326285.1 Oryza officinalis | reverse complement strand
TTAAATTATGGGTTCAATTGATCAAAGGTGACTTGCCTTGCTCGAGATATTGAGCTTCTTCCTCGAAATCCGCGCACTGCGGGTCTTCGGGCTCCGAGACTACACGCGAAACGAGACGACTCAACAAGGCGATAAAAGAAGCCCTATTAAAGACCACTAAGCATGCCATTGGATAGATCTCGATTTTTGAGGAATTTTGGAAGTTGAACGGAGTTAATCGGATGAACGGTTGAAAAGATATGAATTTCCGAAGATTAAAGGATTTTCTGGAACAAGGAAAAGGAATTATTAATTCCCTGGAAAAGAAAAGAAGGAGGGGCTGAAATTGGACTTTATTTTGGGCGGCTAAGGGCAGCCCCAAAAGATTAGAACGGGCGCGGCCGAAATAATTGGGCCGGCGGCCCGAAGGGATCGGCCCTAGGGCGATCGGCGCGGGAGAGCATACAACGGGACATGTGCTACTTCATCCACCGTGAGTGCGCACATCAGCTTGGGAGGTTTTTCGACCACGATGGAGTTTTGGCCCTGCCGGAGAACGAATGTCTGTCTAACTGGAGCAAGAGTATAATATAGATAGGTTTCACGCGTATGTATATCGCTCGGGTTGTAAGACATTCAACTACTTGTATATGTGGTGTCGGTCCAATTCTATCTATATAGGTGCTTAGATATTGTGTGTATATATATATATATATATATATATATGTATATATTAATCTTCATATATTATTTCCGCGTGCATGTATATTAATCATCAATGGCTGCTGCACGAAAGAGAACATACTTTATCGATAGCTCGATTAGTTATATCATCCACGTGTGACTCTAAAATACATGAACAAAGGTAAGAAAAAAATAATATATAATATTTTTTTATAAATATTGCATCTTCGCAGGCGGGCCACGTGTAAAAAATATGACGATGTCCTATTTTTACTGGCGGGCCATGTGCCTTCTCCAGAAACTATGGGCTTTTTTCCTAGCGGGCCACGTGTCCATAAAGAGTGTAAGCCGCCAGAGAAGAACATTTTCGCTGGCGGCTGTCTTAAGCCAGCGGCCAGCGAAGATTTGGCTTCGCTGGCGGCTGACGTAAATTGGCCGCCAGAGAAAATATTTCTTCGCTGGCGGCCTACATAAAGCGACCGCTAGCGAAGATATTTCTTTGCTGGCGGTCTATAACCGCTAGCGAAGATCTTGATCTTCACTGGCCTTTGCTTTGTGGCGGCCCCAATTGCCGCCAGCGAAGACCCAAAATGGCCGTCACGAAAAACTGTTTCCGTAGTAGTGATAGTATCGTCTTTCATTCTTTAACTTGACTATGTGGGTATAAATAAGGAAACTTTTTTTTTTAAAAAAAAGATATGGAGAAGTAGAGGAAAGCGCCTACCAGTTCAGTTATTGGCAATTAGGCAGAGAAGATTGAATATGATCCAAACTTACCCATCATCCTAATCAGAGGGGTATTTCACCATTCCTAACAAATGAGAAAACGCTACGAATAACTCAATAATAAGGCCATAAGTCTTCGCTTTATGAATATTATAGAATGTATAAATTGAAAGGTGATGTACTTATTTTTAACTAAACTAGTATATTGTTCGTGCGTTGCAACAGAATTTTAATTAAACAAAATTATCATTGACATGTTATCAACATCTCTTAATTATTGTATATATTTGTTAATTACATGTGAACATTTTTAGTTTCACGCTAATTTTTTTCTTCCCACAAAAATAGAGAGTTTATGGGAGTAGTTGACATATGGGCCCTTTAGCCTTAAATATCATTTTTTTCCTTAAAAAAATGGGAGTTGGTAGTGGGGTGATGGCACTAATCCCTTTTATAAAGAGTATAGATATCATATGGTTTTTAGTCGACACTAAGATGTTTTTATTCTCTTTTGTTGTAGGCTATCGAGCACATTGAGGTTGGAAGCTTGGACGACATATTTTGCCAATATCGAGTATCTTCTGTGATTTTGACATTTACCTTCCCTTCACCTTTTATTTTGGTAAGCACTTTCGATCTTTACTTCTTTACATTGCTGCTTGTATCTAATTATGCGAAAATTGTTTAGAAACATTATTATATAGTACAATAGTGCTTGAAAATTCTGCGCCACTACATGTACGATAAATAGGTCATTTCATGGAAATTCTCTCTCCAAAACAGCCAAAAATCACAAAATAATGTGTGTGGTGTCCTCTGGCAAAATACAACATTGGCAAAATCACAAAAGGTAGAAATTATAGGGCTGATCAGTGGAGCTGGCTGTGGCTGCACAGCACACAGCAACCGCAGCAGAGCTCTGCTACTGGATACTGTTGCTGCAGAGCAGCCGCGGCCACTGCCAACAGAAACGTGCTAGCCCTACATGAATTGTTCTCACCTAAGAAAAAATAAGGAAACTTCATTCTATGAATGTGACAACCCTAAATCCCTAAGCTATGGACACGACATATCTGGTTCTCATAAGAAAAAAAAAGGGCACAATGTTTGAAGTAGGAAAAACAAAGATTGAATCAAACTTAAAAACAGCACCCTTGAGGACTTCAATCACCTTCCTCATCACACTCACCACTAGAGCAAGTTGACAAAACAATCGGGAAGGTTTCCCTCTGAGATTTGGTGTTGTTTCCTGAACTTGATGGCACACTAACTTGACTACCTGAAGATTGTTGAATCAATGATCCCGAGAAGTAGCTGGAGAAGAAACTGTCACTTCCGCTCTTCAGTTGCAAATGAGGTACATAACTAGGCCTCATATTCGTATCCACTTCAGTCATCTCGATATCTTCGGTAAGCATGGAGACCACTTTGGACATCGATGGGCGTTGTTGAGGAAGGCCCATAGTGCAAAGAAGAATGACGTTGATCACGCGAACAACCTCTTCCTCGACGAATTCTGCTAGGTCAGGGTCCAACATTTCAAGAGTATGTCTGCTCTCATGTAGACGCCAAACCTATGAACAATGGTATAGTTTAGTTAGTTAATTCACCAAACAAAATGGATCAGATTATTTGTTATCAACTCACCCATCCAAGTAGATATTTCTTGTCATCCTCAAGGCTCTCATCAAAGTTTGGCCTTCCTGCAACGATCTCCATCACCACAACACCATATGCAAAGACATCGGCCCTCTCTATCAGGTGGCCCATCATGGAATATTCGGGCGCAAGATAACCACTAAAGAGTAACAGAAACAAAGGACCAAAATGACAATGAATTGAATTTATGTTATGAAGGTGAAATAGAAATAATATAAGCATGAAATTTCTTACAGCGTGCCAGCAACTCCTGTGCTAAGGTGGGTCATGTTGTCCTTGTAATGCCTGGCTAGTCCAAAGTCAGAGATTTTTGGATTGAGATCAGCATCAAGCAAGATATTGCTGGCTTTGATGTCCCTATGAACTATTCGCATGCTGGACTCCTCATGAAGATATGCTAGGCCTCTTGCGATGCCTATGCATATATCGAAGCGGGTTCTCCAATCTAGGTTCAGGTTCGCCTTGCCTACATGTGGACTTAAGTTTTAGGCACCTTGGAATTTACTAATGGTGCATATTCATAACAGAAGTCTAGGAAGTCGAGAGAAACAAACCAGTAGCAAAGATAGTTTGATCAAGGCTCCCATTTTCTAGGAATTCATAGACCAGAAGTGGTGCTTTACTCTCAATGCAACAACCATGCAACTTCACAAGGTTTCGGTGTTGAAGGGCGGATATAGTTGAAATTTCTGTCATGAACTCCCGTTTCCCTTGATGAGATGTTGGAGATAATTGCTTCACAGCTACCATTCTTCTATCATGTAGCTTACCCTATTCACGAAAGATATAGATCACGATTCAAAATGATGAAAGAAATTCGGCAAATTTTATTACATGACACTAAAAAATTGTGTAGTTTGTTGGTAGACATCATAAAAACATATCGGCTGAAAGACACATAAAAATCAGTAATTTGCTGGAGGACACATTCGACACAATATGAAGAGAGAAATTCTTAAAAAAGACAAAAATGCCCTTTGAGCCAAAAGCTTTTGAGCTGAGGCTAGAGTGAAGATGGAATATAATGTATGCTAGCGATGTATTTGAGGTGATGGCAGATTTAGACTTGTATAATTTCTAAATTTTTACTCTAACACCATGTTTGAAGCATGTGGCCCTAGAGGCATTCTCATTGCTTTGAAGAATTTCTCTCTTTAATCGAGCCAAAAGTGTCATCTAGCAAATTACCAATTTCCTATGATGTCTTTAAGCCGTGACATATTTTTGCGATGTCTACCCATAAATTACATAAATGTTAAGTTTCCTGTAGCAAAATTTATCATATTATTATGTAACTGATCATGTAGAGTAACAAACTAGCTAGTTTACGCCAATAATTAGATTGAGGAATACTATAAGATAGAATCAAATTGTACTATGTCGTAACAATTGGATGTTTTGGGGCAACATATGTGCATCCAACTAGTTCCACCATGGGTTACTTACGCTGTGTAAGTTCCCAATATATAAAACATGGAAGGAAGGACTATTGGACTAATAATAACTGTATGTAAAAAGGGAATCATGTTTTTGTGGAACAATATTTATTTGGCCTTTTGTAAATCATTTTCTAGTTTAGTCAGTAAGTAAAAGGGATATTTTTAAGATAAAGCAGAACTGACCTTGTAAACAAGGCCATATCCCCCCTTCCTAGGATGTTATTCTGGCTAAAGTTGTTGGTAGCCGATTTTATTTCACCATAACTGAAGACATCTGGCCTTCCAACTACGCTGAGAAGCTCTGCAAAACCCTTCACATTGTCAGGCAAAACAAGGGAATCACATGAGTGCCACCTTTTCCAAAGACTAAATAGTTATGTAATTTTAACTACCTCCCATTTCCACCTCCAATTTTTTCCTTTTCTGTCTCCAAAGAAATGTCCCTGTGGATAAAAAGCCTAAAACTGTAGTACAGACCACAACTCCAGCTACCAAAGCTATTTTACTTTTACCAGCACTGTTTTTATTAGGACCAGGATCCACCTTATTGTTGCCACCTGCAGTAGGATAAAATGAAACAAAATAGATGTTAATTATAAGATGATCACATAGAACCAATGGCTCTTGATCAAGTTAGGTAATGAACAGTACCATAAGGAGATACACTTAATGCTGAGAGTAATGGCCCATAGGAGCCCTGTGTAGGAATGCAACAAGTTTCTTTTCCAGCCCAGAAAAGGTGAATCTCCATGAAATTTTCTGTAACTTTAACAACATACTGCCTCAGAACAACAGTATAAGATTTTCCATTTGTTTGTTTCTTTATATCGAAATCCTTTTCTATGAGTTCCCCCTGCAGTAAATTGAGAAATAGAAGGTGTCAATCCACAAGAAAACGTGCAATATAACTGTTGCACACTATTAAAAGGTATACTTTATTTTCCAAAAATAACATTCATTGGACCTTTCTAAAAAATCCACCTGAATAAATATGTCGAAAATCCTTGTTCCCAAGCTTGTCCATGTCGTGTTGTCTGGAAAGAAGATCTCTGCATATTGAAGCTCGACGTTGTAAACTCCATTCTTGAGCCCAATGCCATAGTATCTCAATGAAGAGGATGACATTCTGGCTGTCTGGAATAGTTCACTATCAAGTGTGTTTGTAAACTGGTGCGAAGTGTATAGTATTAAACTCGCACTAAGGGCATTCATGAATTTCCCCGTGTTGCTAACACCCCATCTTGTTGAGCTTGAAACGTAGTATGACGCTGCTCCCAGAGCAGCATCATCAGGCTCGTAATAAGATCTATCTGAGCCACTAATCGATCTATTACCACCAGATCTATCAAACCGTCGTTAGCATTGGAGTGTCTTGAATTCTTTTGCGGTGGAGATATATCACACCTGTGCTTTGAGGCAGGGGTTATGCCCAATCTCCGAAAGATCATTCTGTTTTACATAGATATTGAATGGAGCGGCACCGCACCAGTCGGTATTGAGCACCTACTGAACCAACGACTCCGAGACATCCAACTACTTCCAGTTACTGACACAACGGTGGATGCTGAGCGTATCAGGCTCGCATTCACAGAAGCTATAAGAGCACATAGAAGCCGCGGTGGTGCTGAACCTTACCTGCATTTTGCCCGCATCCGAAGGAGTAGCCTAATCGGTGCAACTCTTGAATCCAGCACAGTTTTACTTGTCATAGAGTTTCTGCTTTCATGCTTTGTTTCTCCTGAATCACATTATTGCCATTCTTTTCTAAATTTATATTGTGCATTTCTGTTCTAAATTTACTTTTTGGTTGTACGCTAACCTTACTGACTATTGGAAACTCTTCAACTTTCAGAGTGACTGTTTGGCTACCTTCTATGTTGAAATGGCGCGGGGACGCATTCGTGTTTTTATTTCAAGCTGCAGCAAAGTTTCCTTGAAGAACATTATGTTGAATGGTAGGTACCCTTCACATGTCTTCATTAGCTCCATGTCATGCCGCAGCCCTGCTCATTCCAGGAGACAGCTTCGGTCTTCGGCCATGGTCACTAGCACAGATCAATGGTGCAGGGCACTGATGTGATGCCAGTTATGACCGAGCACTAATAAGGTTTTCTGTGCTAATAGTGAGCTACTCCCTCTAATTTCATAATTATTGACGTTTTGGATAATATTATTCAAAACGTCAAGAATTATAGAACTGGAACGAGCAATTGCTAGTAGTTGTGCAGCTGTATCTCTAGTAACAAATTAAGTAAAATCCTGGATGCACAATTAGTTAAGTAATTCACTGCAATAAGAAGCTGGCCATTGCATATATACATGGGCAACATGCTGGACGTAAATTGTTTTACTAGTATTAACAACAAGAAGAGAGCGATGTGCTAGTACATAAATTGTTTTACTAGTATTAACAATGTTGGAAATCACTCCCTAGCTAGATACACTCACACACACTAGAGGCGAAGAACACTGAAAATTTTGGCGACGTAGCAATCACTGCACGTCCTTTTCTTTCTTTTTTCTACACTACAATGAACAGATGCAGTACATATATATATATAGCGGGCACTTCATCCCGAAGCAACCCACTCTCACACGATCTGGCTACTTTCCTGCTACACCGAGCATGCAGCTGATGACCAAGTAAGTTACTCACCCTACATGCAAGCTAACAAACTAGAACGTGCGCATGATGCTACTAACTATGCTAACTAACTCCTAATCCCATGCACAGCCTTTGCACTTGTTACAACACATCTCACGCGCGTATACACTTTGCCGTCTCACACGACACCTTGGCCTCTCGCCATGTACACGATCCAGCTCAAAATCACCAGCCACGTCTCACACTTTCAGCGGCGTTTTGATCCATTGCTTCCACATATTGCTCGTGCAAACTCTATGCAAACTAATCAATACTTGCATGAGCTAACCTATCAACTTATTTGCTACATGCGATCAAAGTAAACATGCTTATGCACTAATGACAAGATTATTTCTAACAAACAACATGTGGGAGCATGCAATGAATGTACTCCCAAGACTTCAGGGGCTCATAGCACTTGGAGCTCCTCACTCATTGCTCCTCGTGATTGGAAGCAGCAGCAGCAGCTGCTGCCGATTGGGCGTCATTGCTTGAGGTTGAACTCACTGAGCATTTTGGGCAGCAATTAACAGCACCCGCATCCCGATGAACTTTGGCGAGGCCGCTGATCATCCCATGATTTTTTCACGTAAGTAAACATGCACCGTGCACAACGTAAATAGGCCGACGAGATAGCCGGCACTAGCTGTGTTAAGGAGGACCCAAAAGCGTCCCGCATCCTCACGGAGCAAGGGTGCAGGTCGGTCCTTGGCAGCTGCTGCTGCTGTACTACTGAACGGAGCGGCTGTACAGCCGCCGGCGTTGGCACGGCTTGCTGCTGGTTTGGGAGACAGATGGGAGGCCAGTTTGCGGAGCACGACGACGACGCTCTGTGGTGACCTCGAGTTGAAATTTTTCTTCAAAAAGACGGACAGATTGAATTGAGACTCGCGCCGCGCCGCTGCCTGCTCATTTTCGTAGATAAATCAGGGGCAAAAAACCGAAGCCGAATCAAAGGCAAATCAATCACGAGACACGGCACGGATGAGAGTTGAGAGCTGAGAGGCTATTCGGATTCCGCATCTGAATATCCAATTGATATTCAGAGAAACAAATTAAATGATGGGCCGGAAATCTGGCCGGGGATCGTGTCTTGGTGAAATGGGCAGCCCATGTAGAAAGAAAGGCCCAGATTCGGAGGAAGATGATTAGAGGCCCAATACGGCATTGCAGCCTGGACTGACCGTTGGATCGGGCCGACCGCTTTCATCTGTAACGGGCCGATTTGCCTGGTGGGTCCGATCTGGAGACTGCGGCGATCACAAGTTCACAACCGATCATTTGCCGATCTTCTTGCTTCCCACGGGATAAAAGGGGGAGATATTTAAGTATTATAAGGCTGGGTTCGTTACCGGTTGTTGGGAGCAAATTTCGGATCTATTAGCGTGTGATTAATTAAATATTAATTATTTTTTTTAAAAAAAACAATATGATTTTTTAAACAACTTTCATATAATTTTTTTTTTAAAAAATATACCGTTTAGCAGTTTGAAAAACGTGCGCGTGGAAAAAAAGAAAAGTGAGTTTTCAACTCTGGTACCGAACTCAGCCTAATCATTCTTAGATGTGTCACTTGGACCTACATGTTATAGACACATGAGAATCCACATGTCATTCACATATAGATGGTAAATGATTAGACGTCAAATCTAAAAGTGGCTGAAGGTTAAATGTCCCAAGGAAAAAAAAGATAACATAAGACATCATGACTTTATGGTTTTAACCGTAGAATATCGCACGAAGTGACTTTTAGGGAAAGACACTCTATAAATATGAAAATTAGCTTATAAAAAACGTGAATATTAATGAAGGACCTAATATCAAAATAAATAGAAGGGGTAAGGCTTTGAACCCAGGCCGGCTAACCCATCCCCTTGTGGAGCTAGCTCGAAAATTAGTTCATGGACATCGTGTCTATTAGAATATTCATTTCTAGTTGAATAGAAAAGAGAAACCGCGTGAAAGTTTTTAAATATCTCTATACGGTTGGACCCACATGTCAAAGTCCCCCTATCTCTCTCTAGAAGTCATGGGCAGGTTCCCCTTACCGTTTGTGGGGCGGTTACCGCCCCCTCTCCCGGTAAGGCGGTTACCGCGGTAACCGCGAAAAACTGCGCAAAATTCGGTTTTGAAATTTTGAATTCAAAAAAACGCGGTATCGCGATTTGGACCGCGGTTACCGTGTGGTTTGACGCGGTTACTACGGTATTTGCGCGGTAACCGCGAGATGTTTGGCCGAAAGAAGAACAAAATAAAAAAATACAAAAAAAAATAGAGAAACATTTAAATGTGTGTAAAATTTGGGAATAATAACAAAAATTGGAGAAACAATTAAATGTGTGTAGAGTTTGGGCCTTAATGGGCCGCATGACCAGTGCAAGATTAGGCCTATTTTATTATTTCTTTTTCCTATTTCCTAATTAACTTTCGATTTTGCTCTCAAATTTGAATTTATATTATTTTTTTCAAGAAATTTCTTTAGCATAATATACTACAAATCAAGCACTACATCCATGATTTTTTTCCGAATTTTTAAATTTGCTTAAAATTTGGTAAACCATATCGCGCGGTATGCGTTACCGAACCCCGATGATAAAACCGGTAACCACGATAACGACGCGGTTATTGACGATTTTGTGAACCCTGGTTCATGGCAAGGAGGAGCAAGGGGCACGAGAATGCCATGGAGCATGGCAGTGCCAGGCAGGCCACATCTAATATATGTACTAGCACATCGCTCTCCGTACATTCACCTAGACCCATAACCTTAGATGTGGCAATTAACCATTTGTCATCTAGACCCACATGTCATAGATACATAAGGGTCCATATGTCATTGACATATAGATGATAAATGATAAATGATTAAACGCCAAATCTAAGAGTGGCAAAATGTTAAATGTCCCAAGAAAAGAAAGGAGAAAAAAAGATAAAATAGGACATTGTGACTTTACGGTTTTAGCTGTAGGATATCGTACGAAGTGACTTTTAAGGGAAGACACTCTGTAAATATGGAAATTAGCTCATAGACATCGTGTCTATTAGAATATTTATTTCTGGTTGAATAGAAGAGAGAAACCACGCGAAAGTTCTAAAATATCTCTAGGCGGCTAGGCCTACATATCAAGTCCCCCTATCTCTCTCTCTCTGGAAGTCATGGCAAGGAGAAGCAAGGGGCACAAGAATGCGCTGGAGCATGGCAGTGCCAGGCAGGCCACAGTGGACGACGTCGAGCAGGAGCGGAGCGTGTGGAGATTGACACGGTGGTGCAGATAGAGTGCTAGCGGATGCATGCAGGATGGAGCTGTGCGGAAGTAGCAATGCCAGGCATGAGTGCGCATGATGTCAGCGGTGGCGACGGGAGAAGGAGGTTGAGCTAAAGGCCACGCGGCCGAGCTAGAAGAGTGGCACCAGCAAGCGGCAGCCGAGAGCCAAGCGTGTGGTGGGTTTGCAAGAAGCAACGAGGCTGTTGCGGCGGGGCTCCACGCCATCCTTGACCACCTCCTCCTCCATACCACCCCCGCCCAGGCCGCTGAGGGCTTCGGTGACTCCGACTCCCACGTCACCACCGGTACCATGGCCGTTATGGCAGACGACACCTAGTCCTGGTGCTTCGTGACAAAGGCGTGCGCAATGGCGCCCGCCGACAAGGCCACCACCTCGGCGGCCTCCTCCAAGTGGACGTGTGTCACGCCCCAAACTAGCCCCGAGCGGAGGCCAGTGTAAGGCGGTCCAAATTAACCTGTGTGCTTGTACCAGTCCCAGGAAATAGCGCTGGTACAACAGGAAGACAGAATATCACAACAACAGCGGTCTCTTTATTAAGAGTAGGATTACAACCAAGGTTGGAACTGTGGACAGAACCCGAGTTCACAACAGCATTACAAAAAGGCGGAAGCGGAAAGCGGAGA
Source organism: Oryza officinalis (assembly GCA_008326285.1). Taxonomy (NCBI): domain Eukaryota; kingdom Viridiplantae; phylum Streptophyta; class Magnoliopsida; order Poales; family Poaceae; genus Oryza; species Oryza officinalis. The sequence goes on along the minus strand of BDMV01000007.1, from coordinate 30,946,990 downwards.
CTAGCCCTAAGCCACAAGCAAAGCCTTGGGGAAACGCCGAAACCCTACTACTGCTCGAAGTCTGCTTGCTCCTGGAAGAACTCTTCATCAGCAGGGTCCACCTCTTAGTCTTCGAGAACTGGGGGGGGTTTAATTATATAGAGCAAGGGTGAGTACGGGAGTACTCAGCAAGTCAGGGGAAATAAGTGTTTGATGCAAGCTTCAAGGGAAAGCCAGTTGTTTTTCACAATTGATTTTAGTTTAAGACTTTCAGGAACATCTAAGTGAGTGCTTCTCAACGGCGCAGACGAGAAAGTGCGTCTCATCCGGCCGGAGCAGTGAAAGTGTATCGCTTGATTCTTGTCGGCACGAGAGGCTCCCTGCCAATTGTTTGCCGACCCGGCTGCTCCAACAGCCACACGCGAGAGGCTCCCTGCCAATCGCTCACCAACACCGACTGCACCAACAGCCACAAATCAAACATGTCGGAACGAGAGGCTCCCTGCCAACCATTCACCGACACCGGCTGCTTCAACAGCCCAACTTAAGCACAGGAAGGAAATCTCACACACCAACAGCAGTTCACAAGGATCCCAATTAAAACTACGCTAAGGAATCACCTCACATCTGCCCATGACCGTGGGCACGGCTGTTCGAACAGTTATTAACCTCTGCAGAGGGGGTACACTTTACCCACACGACGTTACTAACCCCGAATCACCCAGCCCGCGACTCTCAGTCATGTCTGGCGACCTTGAGGCTTTCACGACAAGGCATTTCGAAAGCCGACTCAGGGTCATCTTATGCCAATGGGAGGGATCCCACGGACCAACACCAGGTTAGGTCCCAGACCATACTGTGCCAGGAAGCCCAGGGGTCCTCCCCGACACCACCCCGGCGAATCCACTTGTCCCTTGGCATCAAGATTTCCCTGGCCTAGCTAATTACTCAGCCAGGGGCGTCCCATATCACCCATGTGGTCGTACTTGACATATGCTCGGATGTAATTTCCAAGGAATCGGTCCTTAGAGCGAGAACGGGCAGATCGTACCTCCAGTACGTTTCCCGTACCGCGAGTTTTAGAACTCACTTTAGTTTTCAAGGCACCGACCCAAGTGTCGGGTTTTCCAAGCATTTTGTAAACTCAAGTTTTACTCATGTGATCAATTTTAAAGTTTGAGGGGAGTCTCGATATTCGTACGCGAGGTGCGAATATCGAGATTTCACCTGAGGGGTGACAAGGGTGTCAGGGTATTCAATAATCATGGATGGTAAATGCAGCAATTGGGTAGGGCCTGACGGTTATATTGCAAACCGAGGCCAAGTGCCAAGTGTAACCTAAGTAATGCATAGTTTGCGGAAATCAACCTACTTAATTTAAATTATAGGTTCAATTGATCAAAGGTGACTTGCCTTGCTCGAGATCTTGAGCTTCTTCCTCGAAATCCGCGCACTGCGGGTCTTCGGGCTCCGAGACTACACGTGAAACGAGACGACTCAACAAAGTGATAAAAAGAAGCCCTATTAAAGACCACTAAGCATGCCATTGGATAGATCTCGATTTTTGAGGAAATTTGGAAGTGGAACGGAGTTAATTGGACGAACGGTTGAAAACATATGAATTTCCGAAGATTAAAGGATTTTCTGGAATAAAGAAAAGGAATTATTAATTCCCTGGAAAAAGAAAAGAAGGAGGGATGCAATTTAGACTTTATTTTGGGTGGCTAAGGGCAGCCCAAATAAATAGAATGGGCGCGGCCGACATAATGGGCCGACGGCCCGAAGGGATCGGCCTATGGCCGATCGGCGCGGGAGAGGGGAAAGCCGTTGGGCCGATGGGCCTAGCGGCTGAGGCCGATGGTGCTTGGAGGCTGAGCGGGCCGGCGCTTGAGGGCGCGGCCCATTGAGCGAAAAAGGCCGAGTGGCCGAGGGGTCGATGGCCGACTGGGCCGGTCGGCCAAGGAGGCCCAGATGGCTGGCCTGGCGACGCGGCCCGGCCGATGCGCGAGAGGGAGGCCGTTTGACCGGTCTCCCGTGGGACCGGGGCAGGCAGACGTGGCGTCCATAGAAAGGGGGGAGGCCGCATCGGACGGCCGGCGACGTGCGGGGAGCTCCGGCGAACTCGCGGCGGATTGGCGGGGCGGCAGGCACCGGCGGCGGGAGGAGAAGAGGCGGAGTCGGTTCGCCGGTGCGGATTGAAGAGAGAGGGTGCGGCGGCGGCCGACGGCGGCGCCACGCGACGGCGGGCATGGCCGCACGGCGACGGAGCTAGGGAGAAGGATGGCGGCACGACGGCGGCGCCCGGGGGGAAACTACGGTGCTCCTAAAGTCCTAGACCGGGGAGAAAGAGGAGGCGGAAGGGGGGAAGGAAAATTACCGCGGCGGGAGGAGCTCGCCGGGGACGGGGGCGACGGCGCGGGGCGGCGGTGTGGCGCGGTCCCGGGCCGGGGAAGAAGAAGAGGGCGCCGGTTCTTCTCCAGTTCTATGCTTCCCAAGGGAACTTGTTCCTCTGGAACACGAAGACATTTCTTTAGCTGGGACACATGGAACACATTGTGCACATCTGTCAGTTCTTCTGGCAGTTCGAGCTGGTAGGCAACTTCGCCGCGTCTGGCGGCGATGGGGTAGGGGCCGATATAGCGAGGAGCTAGCTTGCCGGACATCCCAAACCTCTTTAGACCACGGAGTGGAGATACTTGCAGGTACACGTGATCTCCCACTGCAAACTCAAGATCACGTCTCCAATTATCTGCATAGCTTTTCTGACGGTCCTGAGCTGTCTTCAAACGATCTCGAATCAGCTTGACTTGCTGTTCAGCTTCCTTCAGCACGTCAGGTCCAAACACTTCCGCTTCGCCTACCTCGTTCCAACACAACGGGGTGCGACACTTTCGTCCAAACAGGGCTTCGTTAGGGGACATCTGAATACTGGATTGATAACTGTTGTTGTATGAGAACTCGGCGTAAGGGAGACAACGATCCCAGGTGCCTTCATAGTCCAGGGCACACGCCCGTAGCATGTCCTCCAAGATCTGGTTAACTCGTTCGGTCTGCCCATCTGTCTGCGGGTGATAGGCGGTACTGAAGTTTAAATTGGTACCCATTGCCTCGTGCAACTGTTGCCAGAACCTTGAGGTATACTAGGTGCCTCGATCCGACACTATCTTCTTTGGGCAACCGTATCGGCAAATCACATGGGTCATGTACAGGTCTGCCAGCTTTTTCCCATCGTAGGTGGTTTTCACTGGTACAAAGTGAGTTGCTTTGGTTAGGCGGTCCACGATTACCCAGATGGAGTCATACCCACTAGGGGTCCTTGGTAAATCAGTAATGAAATCCATACCGATCTCCTCCCATTTCCACTCGGGGATTCGAAGGGGTTGTAACAAACCGGCGGGTTTCTGATGTTCGGCCTTTACTCTTTGGCAGATGTCACATAGGGCTACATACTCTGCAACATCTCGCTTCATTCCAGCCCACCAAAAGTATTCCTTGATGCCTTGGTACATTTTGGTACTTCCGGGATGGATGGAGTAAGCTGACTCATGAGCTTCTCTCAGAATGAGGTCCTTTAATTCCTTTTTGGCTGGCACGCAGATGCGGGATCTGAACCAAACAGTATCCTGGTCGTCGATGGTAAAACCTTTGAGCCTTTTCTTACGGATCTTATCCTTCATTTCTTTCATAACTTCGTCATCTGATTGTGCCTCTCGAATTTGAGCTTTTAGGGTGGGTTGCACTGTAAGACTGGCAAGGTTTCCGGTAGGGACCATGGTCAATTTCAACTTCTCGATTTCTCGACACAGGTCATCCTGGGTCGGCCAAACTAGGGCGGTAGCACAGTAGGTCTTGCGACTTAACGCGTCGGCGACCACATTTGCTTTTTCAGGGTGGTAGTGTATACCGAGATTATAATCCTTGATTAATTCCAACCATCTTCTCTGTCTCATGTTTAGTTCACTCTGAGTAAAGATGTATTTGAGACTTTTGTGATCGGTGTAAATCTCACATCTGTTTCCAATCAGGTAATGACGCCAAATCTTCAAGGCATGAATCACAGCTGCCAATTCCAGGTCATGCGTAGGATAGTTGACCTCATGGGGCCTAAGTTTTCTTAAAGCGTAGGCCACCACCTTTCGGTCTTGTATCAGGACACATCCTAGACCTTGTCTCGATGCATCACAGAATATCTCGAAATCCTTTCGGATGTCAGGCAGGGTGAGGACGGGAGCAGTCATCAATCTTTTCTTGAGTTCTTGAAAACTGCGTTCACATGCTTCCGACCATTCAAACTTCTTTTCCTTCTTTAGCAGTTCCGTCATTGGTCGGGCCAGTTTGGAGAATCCTTCGATGAACCTCCGGTAGTAACCCGCTAAACCGAGAAAACTACGGATCTCGGACACCATCTTGGGTGCGTTCCAGGCGAGGACGGTCTCAACCTTGATGGGGTCTACTTCGACACCTTCGGCGGAGATGACATGGCCAAGGAAGGCTACTTTATCCAACCAGAACTCACACTTCGAGTATTTGGCGAAGAGCTGGTGGTCTCTCAACCTTTCCATTACTTTCCGTAAATGATTGGCATGATCCTGTTCATCTCTTGAGTAAATCAGAATGTCGTCGATGAAGACCACAACGAACTTATCCAAGTAGTCCATGAAAACTTTATTCATCAGGTTCATGAAGAATGCCGGAGCATTGGTGAGTCCGAAGGACATCACGGTGAACTCATACAGGCCATACCGCGTTGAGAAAGCGGTCTTGGGGATATCTTCTGATCTGATTTTTAGCTGGTGGTACCCAGATCGTAGGTCGATCTTGGAGAATACTCTGGCTCCTTCCAATTGGTCGAACAAATCGTCAATCCGTGGTAGAGGATACTTATTCTTGATGGTTACTTCATTCAAGGCTCTATAGTCTATCACCATTCTCTCAGAGCCATCTTTCTTCTTTACTAAGAGCACAGGGGCTCCCCAAGGGAACGAGCTGGGTCGCACGTAACCCTTGTTCTGAAGTTATTCGATCTGTTTCTTAATTTCTGCCAGTTCGTTGGCGGCCATCCTGTAGGGTCTCTTGGCAATGGGAGCGGTGCCTGGGGCAAGCTTTATGGAGAACTCAATTTCTCGATCTGGTGGCATTCCGGGTAGTTCTTCTGGGAACACATCAGGATACTCGTTGACTATAGGTACCATTTCCAAAGGAGTGGCTTGCAAACTGTTCAGGGTTGACCGGTTTCCGGGAAGGAGAGGAGTGAAGCGCACTTGTTTTCCTCCGGGTCCTTGCAGAGTGATGGTCCTCTCAGCACAATCAATTTGTCCCTTGTGCTTAACCAACCAATCCATCCCTAGGATGACATCCAGACCTTGGGATTGAAGAGAGAGGATGCGGCGGCGGCCGACGGCGGCGCCACGCGACGGCGGGCATGGCCGCACGGCGACGGAGCTAGGGAGAAGGATGGCGGCACGACGGCGGCGCCCAAGGGGGAAACTACGGCGCTCCTAAAGTCCTAGACCGGGGAGAAAGAGGAGGCGGAAGGGGGGAAGGGAAAATTACTGCGGCGGGAGGAGCTCGCCGGGGACGGGGGCAACGGCGCGGGGCAGCGATGTGGCGCCGTCCCGGGCCGGGGAAGAAGAAGAGGGCGCCGGGTTTCTCTTCTCGCGGCGGCGGGCAGCAAGAGGGGTGGTGGCGCGGCGCGGCGGGTTGGAAGAGGATGGAGCTCGGCGGCGGCGGCAATGGCGGGCGAGAGGGAAGGGGGATTTAAAGGGGAGCTAGGTCGGTTTGGGGGGGCGCGGAGGTCGGTTTGAGGAGGGGAGAGGCGGTGTGGCAGAGCGGAGCGGGGACCGGCGCAAGCGGACAAGGCGGCGCGGCCGGGTGACGTCGGCCGGCGGTCGGAAAAGAGAAAAGGGGCAAAGAAAAAGGGGGTTTGCTCCCTTGCCGAAACGGGCGAGGCGCGCGGGGGAGAGAGAGTGGGGAAGGGCGCGCGCTCGGCGCCTTGGCGGCACGCGCGCGCAGCGCAGCGGCGGGGCCGGGCGGGGGGAGCACGGGACGGCGCCGGCGGGGGGCGG
>BDMV01000007.1:30838020-30940846 GCA_008326285.1 Oryza officinalis | reverse complement strand
GAACTAGAGCTTATCCTAGGATCTAGTTCTACACCGGTATGAGTATTGAGCATTTGGGATGTCATAGAGCTTTAGCGAATTTTGTCAAGTCTCCTGAGAGGTGTAACACATCTGGTCGCCGCCTTCGTGTGGTTTGACGGGCACGTCTCAGGCTGAAGTTGACTGGCACGCTGAGTCCCAGCAATATCTTCTATGCTCTCTACTCGAGGCTTCGGGTTTTATATTATGGTCCTAGTTGCATAAAATCTCAGGTATTATGATCCTAGTTACACACAACCCCATGTATCATGGTTCTATAGGTTGACAAAACCATAATATTCAATTTGGCTAAGATGACAAACTTTTGGACACATGTTAAGGACAAATTTTTACTTGTAATAACTTTCAGTTACTAATGAAAGTAGATAAGAGTTTTAGTCCATGTCTGTTCTAATCCCAGTAGGAATTAATTTAGATAATCTTAACTGTTGACAATCCCAATTCTCTTATCTCACGGGCAAGAGTGTACTGTACTGGACTGGCAGATATTCAGATGTTTCCAACTTGCACTGTGAAGCTCTAAGCCTATGCCATCCTTGAAGCTCGATGCGTAGGTTTTAGAGGTGCAGGCGTCACATATCTAGCGAGCTCTCATGTTCTTCTCAGCCTTTTTCAACTGCCATCCTTTCTTTGTATCATTACTCGATGGCTTGTCAAACAATTCCTTGTATTTCTCAAGCAATACTTTTTTCTCCTCTACTAAACCAAGCATTTCATACGCGTCTTCAACTTTCCGTACAATATCTTTGCTCGGAGGTTTACGACCACATGCTTCAAGATTCTTGAAGAGCTAAAATCATAAGCAATAACAGGGAAATGAAATTCACATAAGTGGGTTTTATCATAATATAAAATCTGTGAGATTAAGAGGCATCATTGGTCACTCAAGACCCATCAACTTCTACTGAGGATCATCAACTTAAATATGATAAAAATAAGTACTTGATGGACAAAGACTTGAGATCCATACCTTGACAAGCCTATCTAGCTTATTATTCCTGTAGTAAATACCCAACATAAGGCGGCAAAACCGCCATGGAACTGATTGTAGATCATGGGCTATCTTCAACTCCCAGATTCTGCAAGCTTCATCAGCTCTATTGTCCTTCTCAAGTGCACACACTAATTGCTCATATGTTCTGATAGTCTTCCCTTGTCCTTTGCTCAACATCCATTTTATCACCTAACCATGTAGTTAGCCAATTATTTAATTCTGGGTATACAAACGATAAAACACAATTAAAATCAAGCAAATTATAATGTCCAAAACCTGGACGATTCTATGCCACTGTTCCTCCTTTTCAAGAGCTACAAGTGCTTGCTTTATCGAGGCCACATGAAACTCCTGCTCAAAGTTTGGATGGTCCTAGAATTATTTTGAACAGATGTCTAGCTATTTCGTTTGAATAACATAGTTTGTCAAGAATTATTTTGAATTCAATCACAGTTTGGATGGTCCTAGGATTTTGTAAAACCTCAAATTTATGGATATTTAGATCTCAGCTATTTTTACCTTATTTGACACAGTATGCTACAAACAATGATGAATTAAATCTAACATCATTGATGGAAGGGTTTTAAATGGTTTGGGAAGTGGATTGAATCCACATGAGGCAAGTAGGTTGGATTGGTTTGGTTTTATTTGGAAAATGGGTTGGATTCTGTGATTTCTGCGATGTGAATGTAATATTGTAATATTCTGTGAATTCTGTGTTTCAGGAAATATTATATGTGACCCTGCAATTATTTTTTTTGTGCTTCAGGACTATAGGTGCCGGTTCTTGTAAAGAACCGGCACCTATAAGGCATCAAAGGTGCCAGGTCCTATCCATTATAGGTGCCAGTTATTTATAGGAACCGGCACCTATAATACTATATAGGTGCCGGTTCCATATTTACAACCGGTACCTATAGTGTTATAGGTGCCGGTTAAGGAACCGGTACTAATAGCTTTGAGCATTAGTGCCGACCAATTGGTGCCGGCTTCGAAACCGGTACCTATGAGGCCTTTCGAACCGGCACCAATGAGTATTTGTGTAGTAGTGCCAACATGTCTAGTTCTCGTAAAAAGTTAATCAAGGGCACAATGTTTGAAGGAGAAAAACGGACCAAGATTCACTCAAACTTAAAAACAGCACCCTTGGCCTTGGGGACTTATCACCTTCCCTCAGCAAACTCACTGATAGAATTAGCCGACAAAACAAGTGGGAATGTTTCCCCGTGGGATTTTGTGTTGTTTCCTGAGCTGATGGCACACTAAATTCGGTGCCTGAAGATTGCTGCATCGATGACGCGAAGAAACTATCACTTCCACTCTTCCTCTGCCACTGAGGCACATAGCTAGGCCACATACTCATATCCACTTCAGTCATCTCGGTATCTTCAGTAAGCATGCATGGAGACAACTTTCGACATCGGTGGGCGTTGCTCAGGTAAGCCCACAGTGCAAAGAAGAATGATGTTGATGACTCGCACAATCTCTTCCTCGTCGAATTTTGCAAGTTTAGGGTCCAACATTTCAAGAGTCTGCCTTCTCTCGTTCTATCCTCATTCATGCACCTATATACTGAGGAAGAAATTAATAAGGTAGTTTTTGTCCTCTCTAACACAATATATGTGCTTAAAGTTTCATCTATAGTGTTTAATGTTCTATGTGGCCCCCCCTTAATTTTGTGTCAAGCTCCGCCACTGTCATTGACAAACACACACAAACAATACAACTATTCCACACTATTGTCGGGTATTTTTGTTGTCAAAAAAATACATTCACTAATATATTCTGAATAAGCCACCTGAATGTATATGCCGAAAATCCTTCTTCCCAAGCTTTTCCATGTGTGGTTATCTGGGAAGAAGATCTCTGCAAATTGAAGCTCCACACCGTAAACTCCATTCTTGAGCCCAATGCCACAGTATCTTAATGAAGAGGTGGACAATCTAGCTGTCTGGAATAGTACAGTATCAAGTGTGTTGGCAAAATGGTGTGAAGTATACACTATGCAACTCGCATTAGGGGAGTCCCTGTAACTTCCTGTGTTGCTTACACCCAATCTTGTTGAGCTCGAAACATAGTATGATGCTCCTAGGAGATCAGCATCATCAGGTTCGTAATCAGATTTATCTGAGCCTCTAATGTTTTTCTTACCACCAGAATCTACTGCAAAGGAGGACTCTGTAATTTAACAGAAAACATATAAGAGTACAGATTTTGCTGTTGCCGAGATTAAGCTAGCACAGCAAATAGTGAATATATAAGTATTCACTCCCTAGAGAAGCAGGAAAACAGGGAGTATTTCGCTGGAGGCAATTTAGACCTGATGGCAAAATACTACAAACACGAGATATTTAAAAGAGCTTCACAGAGATGTATGAAGTGAAACTAATTACATTTAGTAGAAAAGAAACCTTTTGTTGGAGTTATTTACCTTGAAGTTATTCCACACCAAATTCCTAGAAGAGCAATACAACACAGACAGTAAGGCCACAAGCTGTCGTGACAATAATTACTGTTTGTAGTTTCATAGTCCAGAGTCCACAAAGTGTGGTGGACATGTATTGATTTGTTTGCTTCCAAATGAACATTTATTGAGAAAAACCTACACATGTAAATGTTCCGTGCTGAGCCATGAAGGAAATTCCCCAGAGAGCATGTTGTATGATAGATCTCTGAAAAGATATCATTAGTAAAACAAGACCAATATTTATTTGAAATATGCGAAGGAAAACCCCATTTTACATGTTGTACTAAATGGTGCATATTGATACTCAGTATAGCTAAACTGAAGGTAAGAAAAAACTTACAGAGTATTAAGGGAAGTGCTCTTTGTCTCTGGCAAACTCCCAGAGAGGTTGTTATTTCCAAGAAATCTGACTCACATGAAATATTGTAGAGAAATTTTAAAATAATATTTTGAATTGAAACAGACATGATGAAGGCATTTTGTCTGATGAAGGCATTTAATCCTACAATTGTTTTCCTTATTCATTCGAGTAAGCGCAGGTTCAAAAGGACTGGAGGTATTTTGCCTGTGATGCTGTTAAAACTTAAGTCCCTGTGTCATTCTTTTTTTTTTTTTTGCCGGGCCGGTGTAAAGCCGGCCGAAGTTTATTAAGATTTAGAAGAGAGTTTTGGTTACAAATACAGCATTAACCCCACAAAAGCAGCAGCCCAGAAACATGCAAAACTCAAAGGCTACATGCCTCCCGTCCAGGACGAGCCTGACTATGCCATTAGATTTCCTCTATTGGCGCCATTAGACCTGCCGCCACCCAAGCTCCCCATTCATCAGCCATTGTCGCACAAAGTTGAGAAACCGAGGTTTCTTTGTCATCGAATACTCTCGCGTTGCATTCCTTCGAAATCAGCCAAGATACGAGTATGACCCCCGCATCGAAAGTCTTGCGATCAATCTTTGCGACCGTCTTGCGAGAAGAAAGCCACCAAGCAGATAGGTCAATACAAGGCATTGAACACATGAGCCCCAGGCGGATGCGAATTCTGTCCCACACTTGGTGAGTGAAAGCACAATCCAGGAAGATGTGGCGACAGGACTCGGTCTCTTTTGCACACAGGTGGCAGATTAGAGTGAGATGCCAACCTCGCCATGAAGGTTGTCCGACGTCATGCACGTGTCGCGCACAGCAAGGAACATGAAGAACTTGCACCTCGCTGGCGCCCTCGACTTCCAGATGATCTTGCCGAGCGGGCACTCCGTCTTTTCGGTCACAAGTAGTTTGTAGGCTGATTTGATGGAGAAATCTCCATTCGCTGCCGTCTTCCACACCAAGGTGTCGCAACAAGCTGGGTCAAGGGATATGGTGACAACCACATCCCACAGGTTGAGAAATTCTACCAGGGCCTGGATGGAGAGGCCGCCCCGGATGTCCGGGATCCAGGCATTGCCCTGCAACGCCTGTGCCACTGTTGTCCCCTTAATAGGTAGCCCAAGGTAGGTGATCGGCAGCTGCTTAATAGGACATCCAAGAACTCCAACTACCTTGGCAAGTTGTTCCTCTGTACAGTTCAGAGGGGTTATGGAGCTTTTTGTCAGATTTGTGACCAGGCCGGCCACCTCTCCAGTAGCTTAAGCAGCAAACGAAGCACCGATGCATCACGCAAAGACGGGTGGAAGAAGATGATAGCATCGTCGGCATAAAGAGAAGCTCGGAGGAGAAGGAAGTCTCCAGCCAGGGGGGTCAAGGCAGCCCTCTACACTGCCGTCGCACAGAGCTGCCAAGGTCTCCATGATGATTACAAACAGAAGCGGAGAGAGCGGATCTCCTTGTCGTAAACCCCTTGCCAAACAAATCCGCTGCGTGTCTCTCCCATTGATGCATACAGTCGTCGATGCCGTGGCCAGTAGCACCGAGATGCAATCACGCCATCTCGGACCGAAGCCCAGGTGACGGAGGAGGTCGAGGAGGAATTCCCAGGAAAGTGTCGAAGGCCTTGGCGATATCAATCTTTAGGATCATAGCAGGAGTTATCAACTGATTCAAACACTTCACAATCCCTTGCACATACAGGAAATTGTCCTGGATTCTCCTCTTCTTGATGAAGGCAGTCTGAGAAGGTCCAATCAAATCATTCATCAAGGGAGCTAGACGCACTGCCATAATCTTCATCTGGATTTTTGCGAAACTATGAATGAGGCTGATTGGTCTAAAGTCGGATAGCTAGCCAGGGTCTTCTTTCTTGGGGAGCAACACTATGGAGGCGGAATTCAGCAGGTGGAGATGTTGTGAATTGGCCTGCCACACAAGGTTGAGAGCCGCCACCAAGTCGGCCTTAATTGTATCCGAACAGCGTTTGAAAAACAGAGCACTAAATCAATCCGAACCCGGCGCCTTATCATAGAGCAACTCCAGGACCACCTTTCTTGTTTCCTCCTCAGTTACGTCTCCTTCTAACCCTGAGAGGTCACCACAGAGCATGCCAATGCTATCGAAATCCAAGGCTATCGTTGGGGGGGGGGAGGAGTGCCCATGATGTGAAGGAAGTAGTCATGTGCCGCATTCAGCTTATCTTCCTCTGTCACTGCCCAAGAACCGTCCTGGCAGAGGGAGGAAATCACCTTCTTTCTTCTGCTGGCATTGATCTTGAGATGGAAGAATTGAGCACTCGTGCCACTATGTCGCAGGTACAGGAGACGTGCTCGCTGTCTTAACCTGATGCGTTCCAGGGAGGCTAGAGCAAGGCAGTGTTCTTTCAGAGTGGCGCACAGAGAGCGCTCCGCCTCATATAGGAGACGCTCATTCTGTGCTTTATCCAACTGCAAAATGATTTCATGAGCTACCGATAGTTGCAGCCGAAGCTCACTAATCTGCCATTGACCCCAAGATCTCAAGGCAGACGCTGTGCTTTGAAGTTTGAAATGCAGTGAGCTAAGAGCATTGGATCCCTGTGGCGCCATCGACCAAAGCCTGTTGGACCACCTCATCAAACCCAGCCAACCGAGTCCAATAAGACTCAAATTTGAATTTCCTCTGTCTGTGCATCATTTGGTCACATGCTAACAATATTGGGCAGTGATCAGAGGCCGACGAACTTAGAGCCTGCAGGTGAGCATCCTTGAAAGCATCCTCCCAATCCGCATTAACCAAAACTGTCGATTTTTGTCAAGGTCAGGCACTCTTGCTCATTGCTCCAAGTGTAGCGCCGGCCAAACAAATATAACTCTCGCAATTCCAGAACGTCAAGAGTTTGCCTGAATTTGCCGATCAATCTCCTACTCACCAGCCCGTTGTTCTTGTCTGACTTAGAAGAAAGCAAATTAAAATCGCCAACATGCACCAAGCTCCTGTCACCAGCTCCCCCACCTCACGCAATTCATTGAGGAACAACAGCTTCTCCCCTTCCACCTGCGGCCCGTAAACATTGCTCAATGTCCAGTTGTTCCCGCTCACCAAGTCGGAGAGACAGAGAGAAAGCGACCATGTGCCCTTATGAATACAGGTTGCCCTTATGAATGTCCTTGTGTCATTCAGATACGTACAAAAAGGGGAAAGAGCAAAAGGTAAACACTCACTTCACTTTTAACCAAACAAGTAGCAGAATGAAAACAACCGGTCATAATGGAGTAGTTATAGTTTAGGGTTATTAGGTTCTTACAAGTAACCAAGTTCTACGAACTTTCAGAAGTCCACTGAAGCAAGATTGTCAGATATCCTGCAATTCCTTAGTATTGAAATAAAACAATACGTTGATAAGATCTTCCATGTTTGTCAAGGCATAGCTCACCAATAAAGACAAGTGTGTACACAGGCCACCATACAGAGTCTTCAAGGATGTCATGTTAGCTATAAAAGCTAATGAAGAACTCACACCCACTAAATCACCTATTTGCCTGTACAAGAGATAGTTAATGTACCACAGCAAGACCTTTGCAACAAGTACGCAGCTTGTGTCACAAAAATTAAAGCGGGAAAGCACTTACAGACCTATCAATTTGTTGAGACTAGAAAAGCTTTCAGGAATGGGACCATCAGAATTATTTCCTTTAAGGCTGTGTTCGGCCGGGTGTTTTTTCAACTCATCTCCCTCGTGTTTCACGTGCACGCATTTCAAACTGTTAAACAATGCATTTTTTACAAAAAGTTTCTATACAAAAATTGCTTTAAAAAATCATATTAATCTATTTTTCAAAAAAAAATAGTAAATACTTAATTAATTATGTGCTAATGAATCGTTCCATTTTTCGTGCGAAGGAAATGAGTTCCCAACTCACACAAACAAACACAGCCTTAGTCTCTTAGATGTTTATACATCGCATTAGCAATAGAAGGAATAATTTCCTTTTAGACCTTCTGAAAAAATAAAATTGCACCAGACATAATATTCTCTCCCTCCCTGGCCTTGAGTGAACATAAATAACAAAAACAAAAAACAAAACTCAATTGGCGGGTTAAGAGGGCCTGCACATTCAACTAAGTCAAGAAAAACCACCCAAATGCGGTGCGCCTGCAAGGTTCTACAGCGCCTGCAAGGTTTTCTTTTTTTTTTTTTTTGAAAACCGGGTTGGCATCCCCTCTACTAGAGACTCTACCACTGCCCTACATGGGTATTCGCAATAAAAATTAAAAAAACATAATCAATCATTTGGTTGTAGCTTCATTTGAATTCACATACAAGAATAAAAGGTTGCGTAATTGAGGAAGTAGTCCAGAAGTAGCTTACAGTTCTTGCAAATTTGAAAAGCTCCCAATAAAATCAGGTATTCTCTCAGATAAATCATTATCCGATGCCCTTCTGAACCCATAAAGAAACAGTGTTATCATAGTGATGTACGAAATAACTTGAAATTAAAGTTATGTTCACAAGACAATTTACAAGATCTTTAGGTTCTTAAGGTTGGACAAGGTAGAGGGTAGTTCCCCGCTTAAACCACAATTGTCAATATACCTGCGATTGTTAGAGAGAAACGGTTATGCTGACTTACTTCAAATACCAGGGGTAGGAAAATTAGGTGAAGCAGAACCAATATATTATAGTTGCTCGAGATTGGTCAAGTTATCTAATATTTCAGGAACAGGGAGGACAGAGACGGAGCGGCGGAGGGGGGGAGGCAGCTCGCGGTGGGAAAGGGAAAACGAAAGTGATTTTTGGTTTATGGTTTACCGGCGGTTTTGTTGGATTCAGAATCAATCCGACTCATCTTGTCACGCCGCTCGCTGCTCCTACGCTCTTGGCAACTTCTCGGCGTTTGCAAGCAACTTCTCTGCGTCTCGCAAACGGAAACGACAAGTCGGCAAATCGCGGCTCGATCACATCACGCCACTCATGTCGCGCCGCCTCAATCATGTCCACCGGTCGCCTCAATCATGTCATCGAGATAATATGCATCTGGTAGAGAAAAAGAAAACGAAAAAAATATTTATAAGACTATATAAATAAATATATTAGTTTATGTATATATATAGGGCCTCCATATTATTATTAAATTTCAGAAAACTCTTATTATTGAGATTGTAATAATTTGAGATTCATATATACTTTTTAATTAGTTCTATATTATACTTGTGATCACACAGCATCAGCTGCATCTGCAGCGATAAAATAGCAGCAGCAGCTCAACAGCAGTAGCTGCAGCAAAATAGCTGCATCTGCAAGTTTTCAGTAGCAGCAACAATTTCAACAGCATCTCAGCAGCACCAGCAGCAATTTCAGCAGCATTCGCAGCAAACCAGCAATTTCAGCAGCAAAACAGCATCAGCAACACAGCAGCAGCAACAACAGCAGCAACACAGCAGCTGCAGCACAGAAACACAGCATCAGCAGCAACACAGCAGCTGCAGCTGCAGTAACAGCAGCAAAACAGTAGTACCGGCAACACAGCAGCATCACAGCAGTACAGCAAAACAGCAGCATCACACAGCATCAGCATCAATTGCAGTACAGGTTATTTAAACAAAATAATCCACATAGTCCAAATCATCATTCATCGACAACTAAATTGAAACCACCACTAAATCTACTCATAATCGCTATCATCGTCATCTTCTAGAGGGATAGTCGGACCTTCATTATCACTCACATATTGCCATCCAGTTTCATCTTCGCTGTCGTCTGACTCATCTTGTTGCCCTTCCGCTTCTCTTTGTCTACGGAGGTCATCAACTACACTAGCATCAACATGAAAACCACCTTCACTAACTGGCTGGTCATTTTCTAGATATCCTTCAGTAAGTTGAACATGCACACCTTCACAATCATCGTCTTGGTAGGACAATACCGCAACATTGGGCATATTCTCATTGTCATTTTCAGCCACACTCCACAAGTGTCTATGTGAAAATGTTTGAACAACTCGCCATTTCTCACGATACTTGGTGTCTAACAAATAAAATACCTTTGTTGCCTATGTTGCTAGAATAAATGAATCATCTTTGTACCACAAGCTGCCATGGTTTATGCTTTTAAAGAACCCATCTTCCTTCATTCAGAACTTCTTTCCATGAGTGTCAAACCAATCACATCGAAATAGAACCACTGTTCTATCGCCACTTGAATCTGTGTTGTATCTAAGCTCAATTATTTCTTTCAAGGAACCATAGAAGTCAATTTCCTGGTTGTCATGTGTACCCTCAACCATAATTCCGCTATTTTGTGTTCTATTTTTCTCACGGTCTGCAGTGTGGAATCGAACACCATTAACAAGACATGCTGAATAAATTCGAACTCGTAGATCAGGCTCACATGACAGCGCAAATATCTCATCATTTATGTCTTGTCTATCCACGTAACGAAGTTTTGTAATCTGCACAAAAAAAATAATTGACATAAAACGTTTGCTTCTTAAACCAGGAAGAAAATGATAAAATAAATTAATAGAGATCAAACTCACGTGCTTCTTAAACCAGCGAGAAAATTGCTTCTCAAGGGTTTTTTAAACATTAGGACATCCTTCATCCTCCAACTCTTTCTTGTATATTCTAAAAATGATAGTTAATTCAAACATTAGGGCTAAAAAGTAAGTTCCAAGAAACAATGAAAATAGTAGATGCGATGACATACTCAATATATGGCTCAACCTCCAGACAATTGTTTAGCACGAACCAAACCATTTTTTCATAATCATGCTCAAGATATGTAAGACTTGGTGCTCCAAGAAGATCAACTCCATGCTGGAAAACAGATAGGTCTTTTTTCACAATAGCAACACGCTCTCTATTTCTGCCCTCCCGATTGTGTTGTGTCTTAACATCATCACCAAAGTACTTCGAGCAAATAGTCAAACACTCAGCGGCAACATATGCTTTTGCAATGGACCCTTCAGGCATTGTCATGTTTCTCACAAACCATTTCAATGTTAGTAACCTTCTTTCTACTAGGTACATCCATCCATATTGTACTGGACCTCTAAGAATTGCCTCTTCAGGTAAATGGACAACCAGGTGTAGCATCACATCAAAGAAAGGAGGAAATATTTTCTCAAGCTTGCACAGAATGATTGGGATGTCAACTTTCAGTCTTTCCAGCAAAGTTTTTGCACATAGTTGCTAAAAAAAATTACCTAATTCAGCAAATGCTTCGTATATGTCCTTGGGCATGATTCCTCGTACAGCAGCAGGTATAATCCTTTGAAGAAGAATATGACAATCATGAGTTTTCAGTCCTTGGAGGTTGCATCCATCTGCAGTAACACATGTTGCTAAGTTGGAAGCATATCCATCTGGAAATTTTACACTCTTCAAAAAATCACAAAAATCAGCCTTCTGTGTTTTAGTCATTGTGTAAGGGGCATGAGGAGCACTATATGAATCTCCATCACGGATCAAGTGTAAATGCTTCCTAATACCCATATCTTCCAAATCAAGCTTGGAATTTGTACTGTCCTTTGACTTCCCAGCCATGCCTAGAAATGTACCAAGGATGTACTCACATATATTTTTCTCAATGTGCATCACATCAAGATTATGCCGCAGCTTCAAACTCGACCAATACGGCAAATCCCACAAACATGACCTTCGCTTCCAACATTGGCCCTCTTCATCCCGCTTTCTTTTTTTGCTTTCAGGATGCTTTCCTGGTCTGACATCCTTGACCCTCTCCAGTTGCTCCATCAGTTCATCCGTCGTAAATTTCTCTGGCTTCTCACGGTTTTCAACATTACCATCAAACACCTTGCTTCTCCTCCATGGATGGTCCCTAGCAAGGAAACGCCGATGGCCAATGTAACATATCTTATTCCTTATCCTTTTGGAGCAAGGGTTTTTATCACAATGCACACATGCATAATAACCTCTTGTGACTCTACCTGACAATGTGCTCAAACTAGGATAATCATGAATGCACCATATTACAGCAGCATGTAGATCAAACTTCTTCTTAGTAAGTGCGTCAACAGTAGGGACGCCTTTCCAAAGCTCTAGCAACTCCTCAATAAGTGGCTCCAAGAAGACATTAATTTCCTTTCCTGGGCATTCTCGACCAGGGCAAAGGAGGCCCATGATAAAGTTTGATTGCTCTACACATTCCCATGGAGGAAAATTGTATGGGATAAGAAACACTGGCCACATGCTATACGAGGAGCTCATTTTACCAAATGGATTGAAACCATTAGTAGCAAGGCCAAGTCTGATGTTCCTTGCATCTTCTGCAAACCACCCATACTTTCTGTCAAAGTCTTTCCATGACTCGCCATCAGCTGGATGGCTGAGCTCATTCTCCACTGGCATCCTCTTTAACTTATGCCATTGCACCTCCTCTGCCGTTCTTTTGGAAGAAAAAATTCTCTTCAGCCTAGGAATCAGTGGAAAATGTCGCAAAATTTCTCAGGAATCTTATTTCTTCCACCATTGTCTTTCCATCTTGATGCACCACAAACCGGACAAACATTATTTTTTTCTAAATTCTTCCAAAATAGAACACAATTATTCGGGCACACATGGATTGAATTGTATCCAAGCCCCAATGCACGGATAAGTCGCTTTGCTTCCTCGTATGATGTAGGAATAGAGCAATTTGGGAATGATGATGACAACAACTTCAGCAACACTATGAATGCAACATTAGAAATTCGGTAAAATGACTTGATATGAAGTAACTTCACCACAAAAGAAAACCTTGTGCAAGGACCACCAGGGTACAGTTCTTGCTTCATCTCTTCCAATAGAATTGCAAACATAGACTTTTTCCCTTGACCTTCTTCTTCAGCTATGTACAACTCCTCTACCATACCATGAATTCCATCATCAGGGTCATCTTCCTCATCCACATTCATGTTAAAATCCTCATTGAGACTAGTATGCTCATCAACATGGTCGTCAATTTCATATGGTACAACCTCCAATGGTTCTCCATGGTGTATCCATCTAGTGTAAGTTATAGCCTCCCATGAATATGCAAGTGATCATGCACCTGTCCTTTAAATTGGCGAACCCAATTCAAACACCGACAACATGGACACAACATCTCTTCATCGTCACCGAATCTCTCAGAAACAAAGGTCATGAATTCATTCACCCCATCCATGTATTCATTGCTGAACCTCTTACTGTTGATCCAAGATCTATCCATTTGCACAAAATCATGAGATACACTTGCTCAAAAAAATTTACATATATATGATAGTTGACCAAAATTATCAAACATGTGACATGTCATCATTTATATGCAATCTGTACACAATAGTTGAGCATTGTTTTATCTCCAATAATGGGTCAAATAAATTTACACGAATCTTTTTTATCCAGGTAACACATACTCTTTATATATTTCTTGCTAACAAACAAACACTAAGATTGTTGATATCAAAAATTGGCAGCTGATGATTTTTATTCGGTTATTTGATTTGGACGAGGTCTGGCCGAATGAGTTTATTCTTCTACCTAATTGAATTCGGTTGTTCAATGGTTAATCAGGTTATTATCAGAGAATATATAGGCAAGTGCTTCTCCTGGATGTGAAGCGTGCATATATGGTTTAATTTCAGTCTTACTTTGCCTCTTGGTTCCTGGTGTAGCAGCAGTTTATGTATATATATAGGGCCTCCATATTATTAGTTTATGTATATATATATAGGGCCTCCATATTATTATTAAATTTCAGAAAACTCTTATTATTGGGATTGTAATTATTTGAGATTCATATATACTTTTTAATTAGTTCTATATTATACTTGTGATCACACAGCATCAGCTGTATCTGCAGCGACAAAATAGCAGCAGCAGCAAAACAGCAGCAGCTCAACAGCAGTAGCTGCAGCAAAATAGCTGCATCTGCAAGTTTTCAGTAGCAGCAACAATTTCAACAGTATCTCAGCAGAACCAGCAGCAAACCAGCAATTTCAGCAGCAAAACAGCATCAGCAGCAACACAGCAGCAGCAAGACAGCAGCAACAACAGCAGCAACACAGCAGCTGCAGCACAGCAACACAGCATCAGCAGCAACACAGCAACAAAACAGTAGTACCAGCAACACTAAGATTGTTGATATCAAAAATTGGCAGCTGATGATTTTTATTCGGTTATTTGATTTGGACGAGGTCTGGCCGAATGTGTTTATTCTTCTACCTAATTGAATTCGGTTGTTCAATGGTTAATCAGGTTATTATCAGAGAATATATGGGCAAGTGCTTCTCCTGGATGTGAAGCATGCATATATGGTTTAATTCCAGTCTTACTTTGCCTCCTGGTTCCTGGTGTAGCAGCAGTACATGCAAAGATTGGTTTCTTCGGGATTTTCCGTCGGAGCAACTGCTGCTGCGTGTGTACCTGTGCAGCGGCGTCGCCGCGTGAGTTAGTAGCAGCAGCAGGTGAATTCCTGTGTTGCTTTCTCGGGATAAATTCCGGTGGCAGCAAAGATACAAATTGGTATTACCATGAACTATTGTCCTGCGAATAGCACTACTACAGAAAGCATTTTTCTGTACGGGGGAGGCTTTAGGTTCCATGCGGGCGACCTGTGGGCGCGCCTGCAAAAATCGCCCCCCTGGGGGCAGGTTAATCAGCCGCATGCAAAGATTCATTATCGCATGCGGCTGCTTAAGACAGCCGCATGCGATAATAGGCATATTTTCGCATGCGGCTGTCTTAACGGACCGCATGCGATGATGGGCCCATATATCTTGCAGCAAGCCCGAACTTCACCATTTCAAACCGAAGTGTTCTCTCTCCTATGCATGCAACAAATAGGAGGGGAGGTTTTCAACTCGAAATCTTTGCTTAGAGTTTATATGAAAGGTGAAGAACTCTCTCTCCTCCTTCATTTGGCTCCATTTTTATTAAATTTTGTTGGTGGAAATTAGAGTTTTTTTAAAATTTTGACAAGGTTTGTTTTAGCTAGTTTTTGCAAAATCTAGCTTCAAAGTATATGTTTTGATGTGTAAATTTTGGATGTAAACACTTGTACATACTAGTTACTTGTATTGTTGTATTTTTCTGATGGATATATGTATGTATTTACACGTTTTTATAAAGTACCTGCGGTCTATTATTTGTGTCTGTAATTTTGTTGTCTTTATATATAGATGGATCGGTCGTCATGGATGTATGAGATGCGGAGAACTCAGCCAATATTTATGAAGGAAGCATCTAAATTTATTGATCAGGCTAAGGCGCATGCTTTGAGGGAGAATATGGCAAAAAAATTTTTGTCCGTGTCGTCATTGCAAGAATCAGAAATTGTTGGTAGATCATGGTGAAATTTTGGGACACATAATGCAACATGGATTCACCGCCAATTATAAGGTTTGGACCTATCACGGGGAAATCGCCGATCCCCAAGATGACGATGAAGAGTTAAGTCCGGAGATGAATGAGGCAGAGAATTTTGTAATCGAAGACATGTCCCGTGAAAGGATAAATGTAGACGTGTCCACAGATAGTGATGATTTTGAGGGCGGTTTTGATATAGAAGATATGCTACGCCATGTCGAACCTGAGGTTCTAGCGGGTAGATCACGAGGGTTAGAGAATTGGCAGGCACTAGAGAAGGCATCGAAGGATCTTCTTTACGATGAAACGAACGGATGTGATAAGGATTTCACGGTACTGCGTTCAGTGCTTGAACTTCTGAGATTGAAGGCTAAACATGGATGGTCGGACACAAGTTTTAATGATCTGATGAGCTTGTTGAGTGTGTTGCTTCCTAACCCTAACTTCATACCTTCGAATACGTATCAAGCGAAGAAACTCATATGTCCTTTATCTCTTGGTGTTGAAAAGATTCATGCTTGTGAGAATCATTGTATATTATACCGAAAAGAATATGCAGACTTGGAAAGTTGCCCAACGTGTGGCACAAGTCGGTATAAAACGGGAAATGGGCCCGTTGACACAGAGTCTACTGACCCAGATTCATCGAAGCGTAAGCGAAGAAAAATTCCGTCAATGGTGATGTGGTACCTACCAATTAAGGACCGCATGAAGCGTCTGTACACAAACCCGACTGATGCTGAGTTGATGAGATGGCATCAAGAGGGCCGAAAGACAGATGGTATGAATCGACATCCTGCCGATGCTCGCCAGTGGAAGACATTTGATGCAAAGCACCCAGAATTTGGTAAGGATCCAAGGAATGTAAGGTTCGGGTTGAGCACTGATGGAATGAACCCGTTTGGTGATTTAAGCAGCTCACACAGCACATGGCCAGTTCTTCTCACAATGTATAATCTTCCAACATGGATATGTCATAAACGAAAGTATATTCTTCTCACTATCCTCATACAAGGTCCGAAGCAACCAGGAATCGATATAGGTGTTTTTCTTGAGCTTTTGATGGAGGACATGCAGGAGCTATGGAAATAGGGGTTACGGCTGTGGGATGAGTTCAAGCGGGAGCACTTCAATCTACGTGCGATCATATTCGTTACCATCAATGATCTACCTGCAAACTTTTTATTATCCGGTCAGATTAAAGGGAAGACTGGGTGTCTGATATGTTTGGATATGACTTCGTACAAATATCTGACGTCGTCTAAGAAGACAGTGTACATGCGACATCGATGGTTTCTACCACGAAAACACAAGTATCGTAAGATGGCCAGATTGTTCGACAAGACAGTGGAGAATGAGACTGGCCCTGAAACACGAAGTGGTACTTACGTGTATGATATAACAAGGAAGATTAAGGTTCTATTTGGCAAGGGAAAGAAGAAGACAGCAAAGAGGAAGAAAGTTGATGACGAGGAGAATACTACATTGCCATTCAAGAAGCACTCAATTTTCTTCAGATACTTAGATTACTGGAAGGACCTAGAGATCTGTCATGCAATTGATGTTATGCACCTCGAGAAGAACGTGTTTGATAGCACCATCAGCACCTTGCTGGACATCCTGAGTAAGACGAAGGATGGACTGAAGTCACGTAATGATCTTGTAAATTTGGATATAAGGCATGACCTTCACCCAGTAGAGCTGGAAAATGGAAAGACCAAGATTCCTCCTGCTTGTTACTCGTTGACACTTGAAGAGAAAAAAGCCTTCTGTAAATGCTTACAAGGGGTGAGAGTGCCTACTGGTTTCTCATCGAACATCAGGAAGCTAGTCTCAACGAAAGATTTGACCATTTTCGGATACAATGCGTACGACTGCCATAGGATGCTAACGGTATTCCTACCAATTGCTATAAGGGCAGTCAAACCTGTCCATACCAAGGTGGTTATAACAAAGTTGTGCTACTTTTTCAATTGAATCTCACAAAAGGTATTTGATCCTCTCGAATTAGGTCCCCTTCAGACATTTGCTGTGGAGACCGTATGTCAGCTGGAGATGTATTTCCCACCATCATATTTAGATATGATGGAGCATTTGATCGTTCACATCGTCCCTCAGATTATTGAACTTCGTCCCTTATACTTACACCAGATGTGGGCGTATGAGCGTTACATGTCGATCCTCAAAGGCTATGTACGCAATCTCGCTCACCCCGAAGGATCAATGATAGAGGGATACACAACTGAAGAGGCGGTCGAGTGTTGTATGGATTACATAAAGGATGGTAATGCCATTGGGATTCCTATGCATCGACACGAAGGAAGATTATCTGGAAGGGGTACTGTTGGTAGGAAGCAGTTTTTCGATAGTGATTACAAAACAGTGGTCGTGGCACACAGCAGCGTTCTACAACAGCTCGCTATCGTCGAGCCATTCATTGAGCGACACCTTGAAGAAATCAAAGCCTGCTTCCCAGGACGATCCGTCGATTGGGTTTCAAGAGAGCACAGGCGTCGATTTCCTCAATGGTTCAAAGATCTAAACCTGCCAGTCGGTGATTGTACGGAGCAACTTACTTTACAAAGATTGGCAAGTGGGCCTTCAAGTATTGTCAACTCATGGCAAGGGTACGACATCAATGGCTTTACCTTGTACACGAGTACGAAGGACAAGAAAAGCATCTCACAAAACAGTGGGATTCGTGTCGAAGCAATCGACACAACTGGTGAAAAGAAGTTGTATTACGGGACCATAAAGGAAATATGGGAACTCGACTACGGCCTTAACATCCAGATCCCTGTGCTCCGTTGTCAATGGGTGAAAGACACAACAGGGGTTTCCGTGGATGACTACGAGCTAACGATAGTCGATCACAGTAAGACAGGCCACAAGGATGATCCTTGGGTTTTAGCAGAGCGTGTAGCTCAAGTTTTTTATGTGAAGGACCCTTCGGATGAACGGATGGATATAGTCGTGGACGGAAAACAACAGATTATCGGCATCGACAACATCGAAGACCCCGCTGATTACAACCAGTTCGACGATGTACCATTGTTTACTGATCTTCCTATGCGAATTAAGAAGGTCGAGCGAACCATCGACGAAGCTAATATGTCGTACATTCGATCAGATGGTGTTGCAAAGATAATTAAGCCCTAGTTCTTTTGTAACCTTTAGTTGTCATGGTGTCCTAAATTTATCGGGATGAATTAAAGTGGCACTTCTTTTGTACTCATTATCATGTTAAGAGTGTGTTCGGTAGACCTTTTTGGCCACTCCTCTCCATCGTATTCCGCGCGCACGCATTTCGAATTGCTAAACGTTATTTTTTTGCTACATTTTTTATATGAAAGTTTCTTTAAATAATCATATTAATCCATTTTTAAAAACAATTTACTAAATATTTAAGTAATCATGCAATTAATGGTTATGAGTTTATTTATTGGCAACATATATGGAATTTTAGTTCTACCAATATATTGAAAAAATTATGTGTAATAAAATTTGTGAGAAATGTAAAATTATTGTGTCACTAGATGAAATGTCACTAGATGAAATTTTACTTTACCTAATTCAAAAAAATAGAGTAGAAGAAATGTAAAATTATTTTCTCATGCGGGCCGTTAAGCCGGCCACATGGAAAGATGATTTTCGCATGCGGGCCATTAAACCGGCCGCATGGAAAGATTATTTTCGCATGCGGCCAGAATTACTGGCCGCATGGAAAGATTATTTTCGCATGCGGGCCGTTAAGCCGGTCGCATGCGATGATCTACTCCTATATATAGGGAGCGCGGGGTGCCAAAATTTTCTAAGTCACCGGCGCCCGAACCCTAGCCGCCGCCAGACACCTCCTCCTCCACGCCAACGCCACCTGGTCCATCTCCTCCTCCTCCTCCTCCTCCTCCTCCAGCCCGACGCCGCCGGCGACTCCTCCACGACGACGCCGGCCGGGTCCTCCTCCGCCTCCGCCCGACGCTGCGCGGTGGGTCCTCCTCCTCCTCCTCCTCCACGCCGACGCCGCCTGGTCCATCTCCTCCTCCTCATCCTCCTCCTCCAGCCCGACGCCGCCGGTGACTCCTCCACGGCAACGCCGGCCGGGTCCTCCTCCTCCGCCTCCGCCCGACGCTGCGTGCCGGGTCCTCCTCCTCCACCTCCACGTCGACGCCACCGGCACGTCCTTGTCCTCCTCCAGCCCGACGCCGCTGGCTCCTCGTCCTCCGCCTCCACGCCGACGCCGCCGGCACCTCCTAGTCCTCCTCCACGCCGCCGGCAGTCAAATGTGAGATATATATTTGCAGTGTGATGTTTGTGACATATATATGTGCAATGTGCAGTGAATTCTGAGATATATATGTGCATTGTGAGATATAGTTGTGAATTTGTGAGATATATATGTCAGATATATATATACTTGTGAATTTGTGAGATATATATATATGTGCAATTAGGTCGAAACAAGTCGAAAGTCCCTTATTTTTGAATTTGTGAATTTGTGAGATATATATATGTGAGAGATTTATATTTGTGAGATATATATATGTGAGAGATTTATATTTGTGAATTTTTTGTAATAAATTTGGTCAAACCAAAAATTTATAATTTGGATTAATTGGATATGAGAAATCATATTCGAGTTTGTGTACTCATTTGTTTACAACGTCAATGTGAAAGATGTCGAACGACAAGGTTCCATCCAACGCACCAATAGCGCTTGAAGAAGGCAAAACTCCTCAGATTTCCGGTAGCAACAAGGAGGCTGATGCTTCTAGTGAAGAAACGTGGCGCACACCAAGTGACCCGATGGAAATAACACAAGTCGCTCCTTGCGATGATGATCCGGACTACATACCTATGGAACAGGCCGTAAGTGTTGAACATCGTTAGCCATATATTAATTCGTACGTAAATACCAAATCCGCCTAATTATATAGAGAGTGACTTATGTTGTGCAGATGGAAGTCCGACGCCGCTCGAAACGTAAGGCCGGGAGGACTCGCAGATCGGAAGAAGTTGAAATGGACACTGCTACGTCTGCCCCGGATCGTACGGATACATCTGCGAGTGCAGGCAGGAGTGGGAAAAGAAGACGTCGTGAGAGAAGCAAGAACAAATTACCAAAGGAAATATACAACGTGATTGCTGTCGATCAGGATGGGAAGCCCATCGAACCATCAATTGTGAGGTCCAGGTTCAGCAACACCTGTGGCACTCTAGTCAGGACACGTTGTCCAATCAATGTTAAGTTGTGGGAAAAGGTGGACGAGAACATCAAGACACTGCTCTGGAATGATTTGTAGAGGTATTTCGTGTACCCTCCTAGATCGGAGGCCAGAGGCAGAGAGTACGCACTTAAAAAGTTGGGAGATCGATGGCGACAGTGGAAGTCCAACCTAAATCGGGATTACGTTCAGAAGAATTGCCCCCCGTTCAATGACTATGGACATATATCGCAGGCTGACTGGGATACGTTCGTTGCGGATCATACCACAGCTGAAGCATTGGCGTTGAGGAAAAAAATGTCAGATCTGGCGAAGAAGAACAAATATCCCCATCGATTGGGTTCGAGTGGATACGCTGGGCACGTCGATCGATGGCGAGAAACCGAGCAAAAGTTTGCAGCCGCTGGCAAGCCTTTGCTCGTAGACCCCATGGTGAAACGAAGCAAGAATTGGGTGTGGGCGCGCAGCACAGGTCAGGTCTCGGAGGAGGGAGATATACTATTCAAGACTCCTGACATAGAACAGGTCACTGAAAATTTGCAGAAGATCGCCGAGAAAGAAAGACCAGGACAGTTTGTCCCACAGAGGGAGAATGACCAACTTACTACAGCCTTGGGGACCGCCGAACACTCTGGACGTGTAAGGGGTTTGTCCTCAAAGACGAGTTGGAGGTTAGGGTTCCCACAGGACGCATCAAGCTATAAGAAGAGAGACAAATACAAAGAACAACTATCAGACAAAATCTATGCGCGAGTAAAGGAACACTTCCATTCGTTGGCAGCTGAAAACCCCACGGCCTTTCCAAGGCTATTCCCTGACAGCCAGCAAACCATCCAATCTCCACAGCAAACAACTCAAGTACGTAGCAGTGCGGGCTCAGTGGACACAACTGCTTGCGTTGTGGATGGTATAACTGTAACGCCCGTTTTGTCGCGGCGTTAGCGGGAAAACTAATCTGCTAAAAACCCTAATTGCGAAAATTTGCTCTTCGGTTGACTCTTGTTGTGTGCCAAGGTCTCGTGTCTCCCCTCTCACTTCAATCCCGGAGAAAACCGCGAAATCGGATTTCAAATCCGAGCCCTAATCCTCCCAAAACCAAACCCTCAGAAAAAGTCCATTTTACCTCCCTCTGCCCTTGGGCCGGATCCTTCCCGGCCTATTTCCCTCTTCCTTCCCTGGGCCGCCCCCTGGCCCAGCCCCTCTCGGCCGCTCCCTCTCTCCTCTTCTTTTCCTGGGCCGCCCCCGGCCCAGCTCTCTCTCCTTCTTGGGCCGTCTCGGCCCAGCCGCCTGCCCGGCCGCCTTCTTCCCCCGCTGGGCCGTGCCAGGCCGCTCGGCCCGCACGCGCCCGAGCCGCGTCGCCCCCAGCCGCGCCGTCCTTCTTTCTCTCTCTCTTCTCCCCAACGGATCCCGCCGGCGCCGTTCCGTCGCCGCAGACCGCCGCTGGTCCGCCCGGCCCCGCCGCCTCTGCGCGCGCGTGCCGCCTCGGAGAGCCGCGTCCTCTCTCTTTCTCCGTGCCCTTTCCCTTCTCGGCAAGGGACCGGCTCCCCTTTCCTCCCTCCTCTTTTCCTCTTTTTTTTTCTCTCTCGGCCGCCGACCGCCGCCGACGTCACCCACTACCGCGCTTGGCTGCTAGCGCGGGGAGCGCCCGCGCGGTCCCCTCGCCGCGCCAAACCGACTTTCCTCCCCTCCGAAACCGACCTAACCCCCCCTACAAATCCCCCCCTCGCCCCCGGCCGCCATTGCCGCTTCCACCCGAGCCCGCTCCACTCCGCCTCGCTGCCGCCGCCGTCCTTGCCGTCCGCCGCCGCCGCAGCCGAGGGCGCCCGAAGGAGCTCCGGGCGCCATCTCCGCCGCCCTCTTCCCCGGCCCGGAGCCGTGCCGCGCCCGCGCCCGCGCCGTCGGCCTCCATCCCGGCTTGCCGCCCCGCCGCGGTAAGCCCCTCTCCCCCTCAATCTTCCCCTCTTTCGTCGGTTTTGGGCCGCTAGCCAACCGTAGGACCCCCCCTCCGGCCACCGTCGTGGCCGCCGTCGCCTTCTCTCCGTCCCGACGCCGTTGCCCCCTTCCTTTTCTTTCTCCCCGTCGGCTTTGGCCGCCGCCTCAAACCGCCGTCGTCGGCCGCCGCCGCACCACCCTCTCTCCTCGATTCGTGCCGGCGAACCAACTCCGCCTCATCTCTTCTCTCTCTCCACCGGCGCCTACCGTCGCCGTCCGCCCCCTTCGGCTCGCCGCCCCCGCCGGAGCACGCCGCCCGCGAGCCGCCCTCTCCGGGGCGAGTTTCCCCTTTCTCCCCCGCGCGTGCCGACGTGGATGCCACGTCCGCCCGCCCCGACCCCACGGAGACCGGTCAAACCCCCTTCATCGGCTGGGCCGCGCCGCCAAGACGGCCTCGGCCTTCTTCCCCTTTTCGGCCCAGTCGGCCCGTCGGCCCCCTCCCCCTCGGCCTCTTGTCGACCTCGAGCCGTCGGCCTTTGGACCCCCCTCGGCCACTCGGCCTTTCGCCCGTGGGCTGCGCCCTCAAGCGCCGGCCTGCTCAGCCCCGGCTATCGGCCTCCGGCCCATCGGCCGCTAGGCCCATCGGCCATTTCCCTCTCGCGCGCCGATCGGCCGTGGGCCAATTCTTTGGGCCATCGGTCGGTCCATCGGTCCTCTTGGCCCAACGGCCTCCCTTGCTCGGCCTAGGCCGATTCCCTTCGGGCCGCCGGCCCATTAATTCGGCCGCGCCCGTTCTATTCTTTTGGGCTGCCCTTAGCTGCCCAAAATAAAGTCCAATTTCAGTCCCTCCTTCTTTTCTTTTTCCAGGGAATTAATAATTCCTTTTCTTTATTCCAGAAAATCCTTTAATCTTCGGAAATTCATATCTTTTCAACCGTTCGTCCGATTGACTCCGTTCCACCTCCTGTAAATCCGTAAAATCGAGATCTACCTAATGGCACGCTTAGTGGTCATTAATAGGGCTTCTTTTATCGCTTTGTTGAGTCGTCTCGTTTCGCGTGTAGTCTCGGAGCCCGAAGACCCGCAGTGCGCGGATTTCGAGGAAGAAGCTCAAGATCTCGAGCAAGGCAAGTCACCTTTGATCAATTGAACCTATAATTTAAATTAAGTATTTTAATTTCGCAAACTATGCATTACTTAGGCTACACTTGACACTTGGCCTCGGTTTGCAATACAACCGGCAGGCCCTACCCATTTGCTGCATTCACCTTCCTTGATTATTGAATACCCTAACACCCTTGTCACCCCTCAGGTGATGCCTCGGTATCCGTACCTCGTGTACGAATATCGGGACTCCCCTCAAACTTTAAAATTGATCACCTGGGTAAAACTTGAGTTTACAAAATGCTTGGAAAACCCGACACTTGGGTCGGTGTCTTGAAAACTAAAGTGAGTTTCTAAAACTCGCGGTACGGGAGACGTACTGGAGGTACGGTCTGCCCGTTCTCGCTCTAAGGACCGATTCCTTGGGAATTACATCCAAGCATATGTCAAGTACGACCACATGGGTGATATGGGACGCCCCTGGCTGAGTAATTAGCTAGGCCAGGGAAATCTTGATGCCAAGGGACAAGTGGATTCGCCGGGGTGGTGTCGGGGAGGACCCCTGGGCTTCCTGGCACAGTATGGTCTGGGACCTAACCTGGTGTTGGTCCGTGGGACCCCTCCCGTTGGCATAAGATGACCCTGAGTCGGCTTTCGAAATGCCTTGTCGTGAAAGCCTCAAGGTCGCCAGACGTGACCGAGGGTCGCGGGCTGGGTGATTCGGGGTTAGTAACGTCGTGTGGGTAAAGTGTACCCCCTCTGCAGAGGTTAACAACTGTTCGAACAGCCGTGCCCACGGTCATGGGCGGATGTGAGGTGATTCCTTAGCGTAGTTTTATTGAACACCTTGTGAACTGCTGTTGGTGTGAGGTTTTCCGTTCTGTGCTTGGTTTAAGGCTGTTGAAGCAGCCGGAGTCGGTGACGATTGGCAGGGAGCCTCTCGTACCGATGTGTTGACTTGTGGCTGTTGAAGCAGCCGGAGTCGGTGACGATTGGCAGGGAGCCTCTCGTACCGGTGTGTTGACTTGTGGCTGTTGAAGCAGCCGGAGTTGGTGACGATTGGCAGGGAGCCTCTCGTACCGGTGTGTTGGCTTGTGGCTGTTGGTGCAGCCGGGTCGGTGAACGATTGGCAGGGAGCCTCTCGTGCCGACAAGAATCAAATGATACAACTTCACTGCTCCGGCCGGATGAGACGCACTTTCTCGTCCGTGCCGTCGAGAAGCACTCACTTAGATATTTCTGAAAGTCTTAAACTAAAATCAATTGTGAAAAAAATAACTGGCTTTCCCTTGAAGCTTGCATTAAACACTTAATTCCCCTGACTTGCTGAGTACTCCCGTACTCACCCTTGCTCTATATAATTAAACCCCCCCCAGTTCTTGAAGATGAAGAGGTGGACCCTGCTGATGAAGAGTTCTTTCAGGAGCAAGCAGACTTCGAGCAGTAGTAGGGTTTCGGCCTTCCCCAAGGCTTTGCTTATGGCTTAGGGCTAGTCTCCGCTTTCCGCTTCCGCCTTTTTGTAATGCTGTTGTGAACTCGGGTTCTGTCCGCAGTTCCAACCTTGGTTGTAATCCTACTCTTAAATAAAGAGACCGCTGTTGTTGTGGTATTCAGTCTTCCTGTTGTACCAGCGCTATTTCCTGGGACTGGTACAGGCATACAGGTCAATCTGGACCGCTCTATCCTGGTCTCCGCCCGGGGCCAGTCTGGGGCGTGACAATAACTGAACCAACTCCGTGCTCACTCGTAGTACCTATCGGCCGCGCTGGAAAGACTAAAGAGGTTGCAACGGGTTTAGCGATACCTGACCGACAATTCCACAACACGGCAATCCCTGAGGATTATGCAAGGGTACAAGTCGCTAAGGTACATAGCGAGCACACATCTATGGAACTAGACATCCCTGCCCCGGAGGGGATTGAACTTCTCGGTGATGCCGTAAATCAGTTTATATTGTGGCATCGTCGAGACATAATCCTGACAGCTGCTGCTCCAGCACCAACATCTTCAACTCCATCCTCAAAGCAAGCAAAGACAGCTGCCGCTCCAGCACCACCGTCGCCTCCTGGACCACCTTCCCCTCCAAATCCAGCGTCACCACCACCGATTAGGTCCTTGCCTTGCCTACCTACTCCACCGCCCTCCCCAGCTCAAGAGGCAGCTCCTCCAGCTCCCCCCTCTCCGCGAACAGTTGAACCCTCTCCGCCCACACCCCAATCTGCTCCGGTGGAACAACTGCCCATACCTGAAGGAACTAAATCCGGACCGAGGTCTAATCCCTTGGAACCTCGTCGTCTCATTCCAAAGTTGATATCAACATATGACCCAAAGGAGATTGACAAGGATAAGGAGAAGTTCATGTTTTCAGCTTTCAGGAATTCTGATAAGTCGAAAGAACTAGCGCATGTCATGTCAGACAGTCAGAAGTTAGTACTACGAGCCCAAGATGAAGTGCAATCTAGGCTATCTGCAGATGTGCCTGAAAATTACGAATATGGCAAGCCATTTTTACCAACTTATCTTCTTAACAAACTACCCTGGGAAATGAGGGTAATGCATGAATGGTACATCAAGGCTACTAGGAAGGGTCTCGGTTTCTTAAGCGTCGCCGTCCCGGAAGGCGCTTTCATGAGTGGTCCTAATGGGATATTCTTTATCTCTTTCCGAGACCTATACGCCATCTACAAGCTAGACAAAATGGATGTGAATCTCCTTGCCGCGTTCTGCCTGTAAGCCTGAACTCTTATATGTTACACGTATCATTCCAAACAAAAAAACCATATCTCATTACTTCATTTACATTGTATAGGATGCAATTTCACGAAGCTGACAGAACTGGATCACCGGTTGGCTACGTCGATCCAACAAGGATATGCAAAACGCAACACACCGTACAGATGAGAGCCGACTGCCCGGAATTGGTTGACAAGACCCCTCAAGAAAAGGAAGAATATATCAAGCAATTACACAAGACCAAGAAGCTGGAGGTAGCAACATACTTGGCAATAGCAATGTTGGCGCACGCCGACAAAAATGTCGTGATGGTCCCCTACGCGTTCAGGTAAGCTTTCTCTTCTATGTGTTAAATTAATTTATCATTTTTAAAATTCTCTGTCTCTAATTTGTCTTTCTTTATTGCAGCGACCACTACATACTATTCCTCATATATCCAAAAGACCAATTGATTGTATCGTTGGACCCCGCACACTATGACAAGGAGACGTTTATGGAATTCCTAACTATTTTGAATTTGTGAGTGATAAACATTTGAATAGACATTTTTTTTGACTTCCAGTTTTCTTAGTACTGAAGAAACAATTGTTTTGTTCTAACAGAGCACACAAGTACTACCGCAAAAGAGGTGGACCAGTACATGATCCGGCCAAGAAGAAGTTATCCATCAAGACTGGCTGACCGGTACGAACATATATATGCCAATACAACAAACTATCGTACATTAGTTCCTGAATTATGTCTAATGATTGGTCCCTCGTAATTATATCGCAGTATTACAAACAACCAGCGGAAACCAACTTGTTCGGATATTACGTGTGCGAGATGCTCAGAGTCAACGGGAGGTATCGAACAACCAGTGACCGAGTACGTCAGCATATCCTTCTTTACAAAGAAACCCAACTACAACACATATTTCACTTAGTAACCTTTTGTTGACTTTGCTGTGCACAGATCCCGGAAATCCCTTATGTTGCACAACGATTCGACGACACGACTATCTGGAACGTGTGCGCTGACCTCTGCCGATTCATCCGTCGTGATGTCTGCAACGCAAGAGGTCTCTTCTACGACAACCAGAGTGAACTCGCATTGAAAGACAAATTTCAACCTCTCAGAGAGTGGGAGAAAGAACAAATGCAATGAGATGTACACTAATTATATATGTGATGAAACAGTTGTGGCATTTGTAATATATGCTTCGTATGTAAACAACGTTTGAATTTATGGTTATGTATTTGATATTTCTTACAGTAATATCATCAATCCGACTATCTCATATGCGTCTATTCGAAAATACGATAATAAATCATACGAAATATAATATCAAATACGATAGAATATTAATTTTTCTGTTGGAAAATTTGTTTTCCCAAACGGTCCACTTAATTGGACCGCATGCGAAAATCTATCTTCGCATGCGGCTGCTTATATCGGCCGCATGCGAAGATCGGTTTTCGCATGCGGCCGTCATAAGTGACCGCGTGCGAAGATAGATCTTCGCATGCGGCTAGACCGGCCGCATGCGCAAATGGTGATCTTCACAGACCTTTTCGCGCATGCGGCCCGGCCAACCACATGCGAAGATCGAATCCGTCCGTCTGCAAAAATTATTTCTGTAGTAGTGTAGACAGTACGTACCATCTATCGGTGCAACAATTTTCATTGTAACATTTAGGGACACAAGTGCTACTTTGGTACCATGAAGTATTTGTATGCTGTGGACTCTGGTGTAAATTGTTTTTCAGCATAACATGATTTCGCCGAGTACTAATACAATAGTTGTCTTTACCAAAGATATTGACTACGTTTTGTGGAGAACTTGAAGACACAATATTTATGAACACAAAACAATGTCCAAAATTGACACCTAAAACCAAAAAAGAAAGTAGCATTTTTGTACCAGCATATATTAGCTGTCATATGCACCGGTTCTAAATTTGACCATATGGGCGAGGTCTCAGAGCGCATGGGAA
Source organism: Oryza officinalis (assembly GCA_008326285.1). Lineage (NCBI taxonomy): Eukaryota > Viridiplantae > Streptophyta > Magnoliopsida > Poales > Poaceae > Oryza > Oryza officinalis. Next base: position 30,912,684 of record BDMV01000007.1, on the reverse strand, counting down.
ATAAGGATATGTACCGGATTTTGAAGAACTATATATTTGAGACGTAATCTATTTGGTGATCTGTAGTGAGTTTTCTTTTGCAAGCATATGCTCCCTCATCAACGGATCCAATTATCATTGGAGATGATGATGAGTTTTCTTTTGCAAGCATATGCTCCCTCATCAACGACTCCAATTATCATTGGAGATGATGAGAAACCAAAGGGTAGATCGTGAGTAGGTTCTGGTAACGTGGCTAGTGTTCCCTCATCTGATCTGGCACACTTGGTAATGTACATAGATCAGCTCCGTCGCCACCTTGAGCAGACACCTCAATGGCTATATGGCAAGCATCACCATGACCCTCAACAATTGCTGTAGCTGGGGTGACCCTTGAGTGCAGAGGATTGTGGAGTAAAGCTCTGCATTGTGTTACCCATTGATATCCTGGACAAATTTGTAGTATTGTACTTGTTACTCGCTCCACCCTTTCATATTTGACATTTTGAATTAACCAACATCAAATAAAAAAACATAGGGAGTATATTTTTTGTCTGATAAATCAATTTGGAATCACCATGAAGTTGTCACCGGCCTTTCCATACACCACAGATCTCTTAGTTCCTGCAAGTAATTAAGCCAATCAGTTCTCATTGAATGAGATTCTCGGCTCTTCTATTCTTAACTGGTTACAAACCTTGTAATTTTTAAATCTGTTTTGTAAATATCACTCTTTTATATATATATATAACTACTGGGCTAAGTCCTAGAAGTAGTTTACATAAAAAAAATTAAGCTAATCAGTTTTTATTGATTTTGTGGTAAGCATTTGTGCCCATGAATCCATGATGTAACCATTATCAGCCAAGCAACGAATTTTGTAGTCACGTATCGCAAATTTGTTCCTAAACAAGTTCATACACATGTAACGTATGTAACGTATGCACTTGCAACTTATTGCAACTTAATCGGCCTAACATAATTCAAAATGAGGAAGCCTGCATCTGCCGAACATTACATCTAACAACATAACATATAATTGCATAGTACGGAGAGTGTCCTTAATTGCCACTTAACACCAAAGATCACGATAAGAGGTTGAACTTTGCATTCACCATTCCTAATGGCTGGCTCCAGTGATCATTTGTGAGTGTGTGAGAGGATCAACATATCCCTGCTTGCTGAACTCATTGGTGATAGACCCTGAGTAGCTGCTGCTCTCACCGCTGAGCTGCCACTCAGTGATGTAGCTCGGCATTGTTACAACTTTAGTCACATCAACATCTCCGGTGAGCATCGCCACAACCCTTGACATAGGTGGTCGCTGTTGCGGTGAGCCCTGCGTGCAAAGAAGTGCGACATGAATGACTCTCAAGGCTTCCTTCGAGTTGAATGCCTCAAGTCTTGGATCCACAATTCCGAGCGCTTCCTCTTTTTCATAGAGGCGTCATGCCTATGAATGAATATAGATGTTTCATGTCCAATAAGCGCCAGCTACAAAGCAACAATGAACCAATGTCTTTCTATATATCAATGGAAAAATCATTGATGACTTATCCACTCAAGAAGATTGATTTTGCTTTCCTCAAGGGAGTTGTTGGTGTTCAATCGACCAGCTATAGTCTCCAGTGTAACCACCCCAAATGCGAAAACATCGGCCTTTGCGATTAAATAACCTTTCATTGCATACTCAGGAGCCACATAACCACTTGAACAAGGTTAGGAAAATTAGAGTTAGCTTCAGTTTTGATGGTTATGAGAATAAGATGAAGAACAAGAGGGGTAATCTTTTAAATTTAATGGAAAGAGTGCCCAGTGCAAAATTATAACAAATTTAGAGCCCCTGGCTGTTGTTTGGTGCGTCTCTTGTACGAGAAAGGAAAGGACAAAATAGTCCTAGCGGTAAACTAGTAGTATATATTTTAGTTAAATTTTGGCAAATACTTTTAGGGTCCACCCCCTTCAGCCCTTCTCCACTAGATATATAAATAAACCCTTATGACAAGTACAATAGTTGAGTTTGGTGTGAGCTCCTCGACAACACAAGTCATTTATAGACTATTACTTATAACACTTGAGACAACAAAGGTTCTAACTATTAATTGGCCATTATGATTTTTATTACTCTTCTTTCCTGTTCCTCGCACTCATACATCAACATTTTCTTCTATAAAGGCTAAAAGTCAATGTTAAGGTTAACATAAATGAGAAATTAAAAATAATCTCCCCCTCTTCTTTGGGCCAAAAGTCGGCCCAAAGGCTCTCCGTCCTTCCCCGCCGGCCCGTAACCTCCTCTCCCTCCACGCCGCACCCTTACCGCGGCCCATTATCTCGGCCTGGCCCATCTGCGCTCGTGCGTGGCCACGCAATCATCGTCTACCTCCAGCCATCGCCCGTTTCTCTATCCCCGACGAACCCTAGCGCCGCCGCCACTTCGATCCGCTTCCCCGACCGTTTTCCCTTACGATTGATTGCAAAAATCGGTTCCTTGCATGACGGGAATCAATTCGCCCATGTTTACCCCATCAATCACGCCTTTAATCGCCTTGAATCGAGGGCTTTTCATCTCCGGCGAACTGACACCATTATCTTCGGCCGCCGAGCTCCTCGGCGTCGTTCCTTGTCCCCGAGCTCCTATAAAAGGACGGAACCACCTTCCTCCTCCTCCCATTGGCCTCACCTCGAGCTCCCTCGCTCTCAAACCTCCTCACTGCGTCGTCCTCTCTCTCCGCCTTGGCCGACTCCTCCGGCCACTGTTTGCCGCCGTCTCGAGCGCTGCCAAATTCTTCGGCACCGTGACGTTCAGCTCTCTCCGCCACCTCGTCGCCAAGCCCGAAGTCCACCGGAGCGACCACCACGCTGGAGCCCGCAGCTTCGCCGCCTCTTCTTCCTCGTCACCGGCCATTCTCTTCGCCTCCTCGCTGGTGAGCTCCCCCGTGCACTCCTCTCTCGGCCGGCACAATCGCCGCCCTCCACCGCCGCGCCCCGCCGCACGCCGACGTCGGTGTCCAGCGCTGCCGACGCCGTTTCCCTGCGTGCCCGCTTGTGTGCTAGCGTGGCACCCTCGCGGGCCTGCTCGTCAGTGTCACCCGGACACTGACCTGTGGGGCCCGACACGTCAGTGTAACCCCCTCTCGCGAGAAAACGGACAATATGTCATTTCATATGTGCGGTTTCAATGAAATGTCACTTTGAGGAGTTTTAACCATTTGAGGAGTTTTAACCATTTTTATGATCAAAATGGCCCCATGCTATGGGGAGAAAGAAGGGAGGGGAGCGTCGGGGATGGCCAGGCGGGCGGCGCTAGAGGCCTCGTCGAGAGGCGGCGGCAGGACGACAAGGAGGAGGTGACAGTGGTGATGATGACAACGGGGGAAGGAAGAGACGACGATGCGAGGAAGGAGGACGGGAAGGTGAGCACGCGAGCAAAGCGACGCTAGAGGGGTCGTCGGGAGGCGGCAACGGCCGGGGAAGGAGAAGGAGGCGACATGGTGGGAGGAGGATGGGGCGACGAGCAGCATCGGCCGGGCGGTGACTTGGACGACAAGTCCATATGAGGCTCCATCTCCATCGCAGTGAACTCATCCTCGTTGTCGCCTCCTCCTCCCTTCGCCTCGTCATCCTCATCGTCACCCACTCGCCAACGCCTCCTCCCCTCGTCGTCCCAGCACCGCTCGCCCGGTCATCCTCGGTGCCTTCCTCTCTCGCTCTTTCCCCACAGCCAGGGGCAGTTTGGTTATAAAATGCTTGAAACTCCCCAAAGTGACATTTCATCCGGAAGGCAACATACTGGGTGACATTTTATCCGGTGCATCCTATTGAGTGACATTTCATCGAACTCCCACGTATGGAGTGGCATATTATCTGTTTTCTCATATCCAACAACCATTACAATTTTTTAAGAAAAACAATTTAATAATTCAAAAATATCCATTTTAAGAGCATATAACTTCAAATGGCTATATATCTTGACCGGTTGAACTCTAAATCGACCTGTTCAAGTCCCTATTTTTTTCTTATAGTGTCAAGAACCTATTTTTGTGCCTTTTTTTACTGCTTTGATGGTTTTTATTAGCCTAGTTTGTTTTCCTTTGTGTTTGTCGTGTAGATGTCGCTGCCATTCCGAAAGTGGACCACGAAGGCTTTATGAGCAATCAAAGCAAGTCATATCATACCCTTGAAGCATGTTGAATCCTAATATTGTAAAACCTATATCGGTTTTGCTGTTATTGCATTGCTTTTATAAACTATAACGTTCACTATTGTTTTATTAATTATTATTCATATGATCCTTGCTATAGCCTATTTGTTCATATGTTATCCATGTCCTTTAGAACCCTAGGCAAGTTAAAATGACTATTTAAGTATCATATATGCTGGACTTGCTAGTTACTTTAGGTCTATGCTTAGAGATCTCTAGATTCAACTTTAGAACTTTTGGATAAATTGGATATAGTAATATGAACATAAAACCTTGATTAAATGCTATACCATCAACTAGGTAGTTGATGGATGGGAGAAATTATATTTTCTTTGTGAAAACTAAAACTTGTTTGGTGTCTCTCCCGGGAATCTATTGCAAAGCCTTATCATACAACCACAAGTCTAATGGGTAAGGCTTGACTGACAATTTAATCTGTCTTAGGGCAGTCAAACTCGGGAACTATGGGCCGAGGGTTAGTATCAGACCAAGTGGTGTCCAATCGCGACAACTAGTCCCATCCTAGGGATCCAGGACCAGTAACCAGGGGGCGAGTGCTTAAGCGGGTTTCACTGAAGGGTTACCTTCAGGAGTTTCATTATTTTGAGGTGAATGAGATAAATGGTCTTGGTATGGACTTCATTCGGGTACCTTCAGGTATCATGGCGCATGGGAGACATGATGAGAAGTACGTGCCTTGTGGGTAAGTTGTACACATCTAATCAAAGTTAAAAACTTTGGTTATGGGCATGCCTAGCAGTGTTACTCCAAGTCGATCCTGACTTATAAAAACCTTGGGAGAATGATGAAATCATGATGGTGTTAAGCAGGTTGTTAACCTGGGTGGGTTGTGTGGGCTCGCAGCCTTGTTAACTATATTGGGACAAAATTAGACAAACAATTATTGGGACTATTACTAGCATAGAAGTAACGTATTGTACATTTTACCTTTACATTTATGAGTAGATGACATGGACAAAACTAGAGGTAGCAGCCACATCTCTTATAAAACTTGCTCTTAGAGAGTATGTTAAGCTTAACATCAATAATATTTCTCTCTTCTCCTTCCAACTCTCTCTCTCTCGCTTTGCCATATCAGCAAATTTGCCTAGGTGGCAACCCTAACGGTCTGTTATTAAAGACTATTGTACATGCCCTTAGCCCATTTTTTGCGAAATCGCTAATTCGCAACTAGTCGCCCGCCGGCCCACGTGCGTGACCACCTAGTGTTTTCCCTTTTTGGCCCAAGTGATGTCGGCCCACACGCGACCACTTTCCCTTTTTGGGACATTGGCTGTTTTCGGGCCAGCCCAATTCGTTCACCCATACCAAATCGGGCTTTTTTTTCTTTTTTTAGGAGATCACTCCTATTCAGCCTGTGTATAAAGTTTGTATACGTATGTATACAAAGTTTGTATAAATATATAAAGTTTTTATACATACATATACCATATATATAAAGTTTACGTATACAAAGTAATCAAGATCACGTAAAGGGAACATGCGGCGCGCTGGGGTGGCCACGTGCAACCACCCGTGGATCAGGGCCTCCCATTGTTTGAGGAGGCCCATAATGGCATGACCTATTTATTTACTAGGCGGCTTAGAATAGGTTTGAAATGCTATGGTGAGTGGAATTTGGTCATTAATCACAAAACACAAGGTATCGGCTCGGCATGAGAAGTAAAGTTCTCTAGTGCATCACATGGAGGCTTAGAACATGCACATTGCTGTGCAGCCGAGCTCCTCCACCATCGTAACCGGTGAGATCTTCCGATGGCCGGTCAAAACTGTGGCCACCAGTCACTAGAGCATGGCCAAGCATGCGCCACTCGGTCACAACCATACCCGTCGTCCATGACAGGACTCCATGCCCTCCCACCTCTGGGCGTAGGAACGGGTCACTCGCACCGAAGTCTACCATGTGCTCCGGCGATGGAGGATCTTGGGGAGTGGGTGCTGGGGTGCGCTGGGACTGAGCCGGGAGGGACACAGTCACGGGAGCAGCGCGTGGGGGCGCTGGAGCAACCGCCTCCTTCTCCCGAGCGGTGAGCGCCGAGGCAGCTGCCTTCTTCTCCCGAGCGGCATGCGCTGGGACACGAGCTGGTGGCGCAGCTGCAGTCGCTGGGGCAAGAGCCACCGCTGTTCGTCGGGGGAGAGATTAAGCTTCTTGGCTGAACTTGCAGTCTCTTTCCAGATGCACGGGGTACCAACACCGATAGCACCGCGGAGCTTCCTTGCAGGCCACTTTAAGATGCCTCAAGCCCAGACAACAGAAGCATTTGCCCTGGAAGCCAACGAGAAATAGGACAAGGGTCATGGCAAGGCGAGTAATGGCCTTGACTATCCTACGCTTCACAACACACCACACCAGCCAGCTTATATGTCCTGCAGCGACAGGGTAGGGGGACCACCGCAGGGGGCCCGGAGGACATCCGCCCAGGTTTAAGAGGGACCAGCAGCGGCCTTGTCTGGACGGCGGTCGTCGGAGTGAACAGCTGACAGAGGCGGGTGGTAGGTGGACGCAGAGGCGCTCATCTCTTTCTTGTGCCATTTGTGGTGCCATGTTTCAAGTATTTCATTGTGGATATGAAGTGAGCTTCCAATGTCAAAGTTTGTCTTGCCACACCCAACCCTCTTTCTATAGACAAAAACCAACTATGATAGCTAGAGTAAAAAAAGCATTGGCAAAATGTCTTACAATGTGCCAGCTATTTTTGTCGTGTTGACATGAGTTCAGTGTCAAGAACTTGGCGAGTCCAAAATCAGAGATCTTTGGAGTGAGATCAGTGTCAAGAAGGACATTGCTGGATTTAATGTCCCTATGCACGATGCGCACATTCGACTCCTCATGAAGATAAGTTAAGCCTCTTGCAATGCCTAAAATAATCTCAAAGCGTGTTGGCCAATCCAGGTTCGAACTAAAATCTCCTGTACACTCAAAAATAAAGCCCCGACAATTCACTTGATAGCATAAATGCAAGCAACAAAATTAGTGGGAGTTTATAAAGCATGGGAGATTAGTCGGTCGGATTGAAAGGCAATTTCACAGATCCTAGTGATGTGCAGAAATATGCTCACCAAAGAGTGCTCCGTCAAGACTTTCTTTTTCAAGGTACTCATAGACCAACAAAGGCGTGTTACTGTCAGTGCAGCAGCCATGCAATTTCACAAGATTACGGTGTTGCACAGTAGAAATTGTTGCAACCTCTGTAACAAACTGGCTTTTGCCCTGATGAGATGATTGAGAAAGTTGTTTCACAGCTATCAATCTTCCATCAATTAATTTACCCTGAAAAAGCAATATCACGACTAAATTTAGATGTGTATTTTGATCAGAGACCAACAATGTTGCCAAAAAGTTAAAATTACTACTAAATCAGATACATAATCTAGTTGCAGTTTTGCAAGATTATTATTTGGGGAAATAAGAAACCTTGTAGACTTGCCCGTATCCGCCTTCTCCAATAATGTTTTGAGAACTGAAATGATCTGTGGCTAACTTGAGTTCAGCGTAACTGAAGACATAAGGTCGTTGAAGCAGGTTGTGCAGTTCTATATCTGTTAAGGGGATATGAGTCAATTAGAATAAACCAATAGAAATTATTATGTATAAATACTACAAGGGCATATTTGATACCTTCTTGCCGCGGTAACACTGTTTTTCGCTTCTTTATCAACATAAATATTCCAGTTAAGGCTGCTAATCCTAAAATTGATGCACCAATCAATGTTCCAGCCATTGCACCTGCTTTAATTTTCCTTTTCTGTGCACCATTTCTCACAGAAGGTACAAAATCTGAAAATAAGTTCTATTATTGGAAGCACATATAGTCCTTGAACTTAAACAACTATACTTACTTGGAGTGACGCTTAATGCTGAGATCAATGGCCCATAGTAACCTTGAATAGGAATGCAGCAAGTGCCCTTTCCAGCCCAGAAGAGATGGATCTCAAGGAAGTTTTTAGACACAATTGCCGTGTAACTCTTGTTAACTTCAGTAAAAGATCCACCAGCCATCTTCCTTATATTGAAGTCCTTTTCTTTCAGAGAACCCTATATAAGTGTTAGTCGTACTTTAGATGAAGAACAAAAAGATTTAGAAAACAAAATACTATGCAATGCAATCAATTCATACTTGGATATAAATGTCAAAAACTCTCTTTCCTAAGCTTTGCCAAGTCTGTGAATCCGGATAACCTAACTCTGCAAATTGAAGCACAACAGTGTAATTTCCATTCTCAAGTCCAAGGCCATAGTATCTTAGAGACGACTGTGACATCCTTGCGGTTAGGAATAGTTCTGAATCCACTGCATTCTGAATCTTCTCATTGCTATATATTATCTTACTATCATTTGGAGACTGGAATAGTTTTCCTACATTGCTAACACCCCATCTTGTTTGACTGGTAACATAATATGACGAGTCCCCAAGGTTCGTGGAATCCAATTCATACATAGTATTATCTGAGCCTCTGATAGATCTGTTACTACCATAGTCTACCGCAAAGGAATAATTTGCAGTTAAGTTGTTCAAAATTATGAATATTATTAAAAATTAAAGATCCTATCAACTTCTACGGTCGAGGAAGAATGAGACATATACATTCTGGAGAACCATGGAAACATGGAGTGTCTTGCTGGAGGCAGTTTAGCCCTGGAGGTAGAATACTGTGTACATAATTGACTTGAAAAATTAAGAGCTGAGAGAAAAATTTTGTTGAGATTAAACTCTTATGGAAGTATAACTAAAGCCATAATTAAGTACCTGTTGTTGGTGCTACCAAGAACAAAGTTGTTTGCCACCAAATTCCTTGTAAAAAAAAATTGCTGACTATATAACTTATTCTTTTCCCATGGTCAAATAAATTTTGACAACTTTCTACTTACAACTGTAAGATGTTCTGAGTAGCCCAATATGGAAAACTTCCAGTCAGTTGGTTGTATGAAAAGTCTCTGTAAATATTCTAGAATCACTAAATATGACATAAATACGCATCATTATGTTCTGAAAATAATATTTGCTATACTACAATGTTGAATTGTTTACACACAAGGTTGTTAGCAAAGGGCTTATCCCATCTGGCAGTCCTCCTGTTAGGCTATTGTTCCCAAGAAACCTGAATTGGGTAGAAGACAAGATGATGAAACATGGTCATCAATATAACAGGTGTTTTTGTAGATGGAAATAACCTCCAGAAAAAATTCCTTACAGGTCTGTAAGCATTTGTAAATTCAGAATTGATTGAGGAACATGGCCCGAGATATTGTTAAAACTCAAGTCCCTGTGCCACAAGACATCATACATGAACAAACATTTCACATGATGAAATTTCAGAAAAATGACCAAAAGTTTTGTGGACTGTGCTATGACCCATAATGAAAAGGGACAATTGCTTATTTGACCTCCTTTTTAAGGCTAACTACCAATTTGACCCTATTTTTTTTAGTTTGCTTATTTGACCCTGCTTTTCGAAAACAAACCTTCCGTCTGACCTTGTTTTCATTACACTGTTAAGCTTTGATTTAAAAAAAAATAAGAAATATAATTAAAATTCGTAATGTCCATAATACCCTCGAGAAAACCCTATCCATCCCTAACCCTATCCACACGTCTCTCTCTCTCTCTCTCGTTCCGACGACTTGTGGCGGCGGCGCTCGGCGTCGAGAACCAGCGGCTGCGCTGGGTCGTGGAGGTAGCGGGCGGCGGCTGCGGGAAGCGCACGGAGGGGATCCACGCCGTGGAGGTAGGGGGCGGCGGCGGCAGGATGCGCGCGGGGGGAATCGACGCCGGCGGTCGCTCGTGAAGGAAAGGAGCGGCGGCGGCGAGGAGCAGACAGAGGAATCCGCGCCGGCGTCGGTTCGCGGAGGAAGGAAGCGGTGGTGGCAGTGCCGAGCCTCTGCGACGGCGGCGGCAGTTCCCCTGTGGCGGCGGCGGCGGTTCCCCTGTGGAGCTGCGCGCGCCGTCGGGGGCGGCAGTGGTTGCTGCACGCGGCGGCGGTGGCAGCGCCGAGCCTCTGCGACGGCGGCGGCGGTTCCCCTGTGGAGCTGTGCGCGGCGTCGTGGGCGGAAGTGGTTGCTGCACGGGGTGGCGGTGGGAGGGCTGACGCGCGGAGGTAGCGGAAGGGATTCCCTTTGCTCCCTCAACCCGAGCTGCTAGCATGGAAGAGATTCCCAACATGGAAAGGTAATCTCCCTCTATTCTCTTCTCTAGGTGATGAATCAGTAGGTTTAGGTTGCAACTTGGTGTTTGATTGCAATGCTGCCATACAAACAACATGAATCTGCTATATGCCTATATCTATCTCTACAATGTGTGCTATATGATGCTAGCATGTTCAAATTGCAGTATGTCTTATGTGTTGCTTCCGTTTGTAGGTCTGATCCATGTAATCTGACTGTCGATGTTAGAGTAAGGTCGCATTTCAGTTTGCCAGATAGGGGGCCAAAGACCTATTTCACAAGTAGACATTTTACATCAGATGTGGACATAGCTAGCTTCACATTGCTGCAGTTAGTTGATTTCATCGGTTCTAAAATTGTGTGGGGTTCTAGACAATACATTTCTTTCTGGCATGCTATTGATGATGCATTTGTTGAGATTAATACTGATGAGCAATTGCGGAAGTGGTTATCGCTGAACATAGCTAATGAAGTAGTGCATATCGAAGCCCAAGTTGATGATTTTACAGGTCCATTGCTATGCTCCCCCACAAAAAGAAGGGTCCACCCAAATTTCAGAAATAGTGTCGAGCTGCAAAGCCCAAGTACTCCACTTATTTCTTTGTGTCCTACTGATCTAACCCAACCCACAGAAGATGTGGTAGAGCCATCTATATCAAAGGATAAGCATACTAAAAGAGCCGCAAGGAAAAGGGTCAGTGATGAGACAGTCGGAGTTGATGAGGAGGGCTCATATTCCGAAACTGAATCATTGGTGGCACTAAGTGATAGTAGCTATGACACTGACTTGGCTGCATCATCTGATTCTGATTGCTATGATTCTGAATGCTCTGACTCCGATAACAGCTATGAACCTGATGATGAAATTGCTGATGATGATGATTGTGATGATATTCCTGATTTTTCATATGATGTTGATGATCCATGCATTGATGTAGATGTGCTGTTCCCAGATGTTGATCAGTGCAAATCAGCAGTAACCCACCATGCAATCTTGAATGATTATGCTTTCCAAACTGTTAAGAAAGCAAGGACAGGTTTAGGGCAAAGTATAAGCGCGCAGACAAGGGGTGCAAGTGGAAGTTTTTTGCATCCACCAGCAAATCCAAATATGTTGGTTGCAAGGTATGTAGTGAGCTGATTTTTTTCCATGCTTGTGATGATGAAGTTTAACATGTGGATACTAAGGTCAAATTGTTTATTTGATGCAGGTTAAGCTTAATGGGCCAGCCCACACTTGTATTTCAGTCAATAAGTGCGGTGACACAATGGCTTCTAAGGGATGGATAGCTGATAGAGTGGTGGACTGGTTAAGGGACAAACCCACATTGGGACCTAAGGAGTTGCAAGAGAAGATCAATAAGAAGTATAAGATGGATGTCCCATATTTTAGGGTTTTTAGGGGCAAAGAGAAGGCTATGGACATGATATATGGGAAGTGGGATGACAGCTATGAGCTATTGCCTAGTTATAAAGAGGCACTTCTCAAGACAATTCCTGGTAGTGTTGTTGAGTTGGACACCGAAGAGCATAATGGGGATATTTGCTTCAGGAGATTCTTTGTAGCTCTTAAACCATGCATTGATGGTTTCTTGCAAGGATGTCGTCCTTACATTGCCATGGATTCAACTCATTTGACGGGAAAATCAAGAGGTCAGTTGGCAGCTGCTGTTGCAGTCGATGGCCACAATTGGCTATATCCAGTGGCTTATGGGGTGATTGAAACAGAGTCCAAGGAGAGTTGGACATGGTTTATTCAGAACTTGAAGCAAGCCATAGGTACTCCTATAGGATTGGTAATCAGCACCGATGCAGGTATATTAACATGTGTCTTTCCTTTTGCATTCTTTGTTCATGAATTTGATGTATAATTTTCTCATGCCATGTCATTTTGTTGTAACAGGCAAAGGGATAGAGGGAGCTGTAGATGATGTCTATCCAGGAGTGGAACACCGAGAGTGCATGAGGCACTTGTGGAAGAACATGAAGAAGAAGTATCATGGCACGTTGTTTTCTCAGAACATGTGGGGAGCTGCGAAGAGCTGTACACTTGAGAGGTATGAATACCACATGGACAAGATAAAGGAGAAGTGCCCAGATGCAATACAATGGTTGGATGAGAATCATTCCTATGTTTGGAGTAGGAGCAAATTTTCTGATCTTTGCAAGGTAGACTACATCAATAATAATCTTTCTGAATCATTCAATAGTTGGGTGTCAAAAACTAAGGACTTGCAGATTGTGGAGATGCATGAGAAAATTAGACAAATGATTGTTGCAAAGTTTGACTTGAGAGGCAAGATTGCTAGAAATATGGAGGGCAGAATAATCCCAGCCATTACCAAAGATCTTAATGCTCAAAGCAAGGCTATCAAGGACCATGAAGTTCTCAGATGTGGAGATGGCACCGCTGAGGTAACTGTATCCACCATTACACATGCAGTAAACTTGAATGAGAGAACTTGTAGTTGTAGGGCTTGGCAAATAAGTGGAAAGTCATGTAACCATGCTTTAGCTTTTATTGCAAAGCTTAGTAGAGAGGTATATATGGGTGATTTTGTGGATGAATGCTTCTCCGTTGAGAGGTTTAGGAAAGCATATGCTGGGTTTTTCAACCCTATGACATCGAAGCATCTGTGGCCCGTGGTTGATCTGGGCTACAAAATCAAGAAGCCCAAATTGAGGAGGAAATCAGGGAGACCAAGAGTCTCTAGGATGAAGGCTTCTGATGAGGTCAGCCAAAGGAAAAAAAGAAAATGCTCAGAGTGTCATGAATTGGGCCATACAGCTAAGTATTGCCAAGGAGGCCTTACTGCTAGTCAAAAGAGGAAAATAGCCTCTAAAGAGGGCAGCAGTGATGCACAAGCATCTAAGTAAACCTATATCTATCTCACTTTAGTTCAGCAAATAACTTTTGTAATAACTAACTTTCTTATGCTACCATATGCAGTGCAAGTGGAGGTGGAGGTCAGACTGAAGGTCAAGGTCAAGGTCATGGTGGAGGTGGATGTGCAGGTGGTAGGGGTAGGGGAAGGGGAAGGGGAAGAGCTGGAGGGAGGGCAAGTGGTGGTGGTGGTGGTGGTGGTGATGGTTATGGTGGAGGTGGAGGTGGCAGGGGTAGGGGAAGAGTTGGAAGTGATGGTGGTGGAGGTGGAGGTGGCAGGGTTAGGGGAAGAGCTAGAGGGAGGCTAGCTGCTTTGTTTGGCTGATTTGGTTGATCATGTAATAGGTGCCTACTATTTTGTGCATGTTTGTGTGATGTTGGACTTGATGGTGTGCCTATATGTGTGATGTTGAGACCTGATGGTGCACTTTTGTTGGACTTGGTGGTGTGCTTTTGTTGGCCCTATTGATGTGCTTATGTTGAACTGATGTATGTTGTCACATGCTGTTGGATATGAACTTGTTGGCTATATCTATGTTTATGCTTCATTGAATGCAATTTGGGATCCACAAAAATAAGATGTTATGCTGTCAAAATTTTGTACAAAATCTGTCATAATTGTGTCAAATTTTGTTCAATTTACTTTGTCAAAATTCTGTCAAATTGAAGTCAAATTTGTCAAAATGATTCAAATTTGTCAAAATGATTCAAATTTATCAAATTTATGGCAAATCTGTCAAATTTGTCTTCAATGTGAAATAAATATAAAAATTATTATAAATATGTCAAAATATTCGAACATAAACACGGTATGACATAATAGGGTCAAACAAGCAATATATAACAGGGTCAAATAAGCAAGGACAAAATGGACTATTTACACCTAACTTAACACCGTCAACTCACCTTAACGAAATAGGGTCAGACAGAAGGTTTGTTTTTGAAAAGCAGGGTCAAATAAGCAAACTAAAAAAAATAGGGTCAAATTGGTAGTTAGCCTTAAAAAGGAGGTCAAATAAGCAATTGTCCCTAATGAAAAACGTACAGGAAGGCTAATCTTGTGAGCTTCGAAAAATCTACTGCTCCAAGGTCTCCAGATATCTTGCAGTTCCTCAATACGCTGTAAAAAAGTATTTGGTATTAGCAACTTATAACTTTGTCAATATATAAAACTGCAAGATGTATATTAGAATTTAAAAGTGTCACATACAGGATATTCAAAGATGTCAGACTGCTGACAAAGGCAAATGAAGAGCTCCCATTTACAATATCTCCAATCCGTCTGCTCATTTGTATTTAGCACATCAGTTATCATGACAAGAGGGGATGGCAATGTCGCCATAGAACAATAATTACTTACAAGGTTTTCAATTTGGTTAGATTAGACAAACTTGCCGGAATCGGTCCTTCAAAAGAATTTCCTTGGAAAGCCCTGTGAGTTCATAATTTAAGAAAAAAAAAGTATGGAAATGCCAAGTCAAGCATATGCAGAAAATTTCTATTGCAATTCCACTTGTCTTATGGATAGAATAAAATCAATGATGTGTTTAAAAGTTAATAATTAATCTTACAGATCTTCCAAATTAGTCAAGCTCCCAATATAATCAGGTATTTTCCCTGTAAAATCGTTATCTGATGCCCGCCTACAAGCACAAAAACATGTTTAATGAGCATATGAAAACAAAATGAACATGACAACTGTGGCTCTGTTCTTGAACGTACAGGAGTTTCAGGTTCTTGAGCTTTGAGAATGTCGAAGGGAATGGACCACTCAAGCCAGCACTATCGGTGTACCTATTAGTAAAAAAATACAACATTTATGCATGTTCAACAATAGGTATCTTGCTGGTCCAGAACTTTGTTCTTCTAGAAGTAGCATCTGTCAAGTTAGAAAGAGGGAAACTAAAAACTTACAATCGTTGAAGTTTGGTTAGGTTGCCCAATTCTTCAGGAAGTTCACCAGTAAAATTGGTCAAACTGATGCCTCTGAAACAAAGAAATATTTATGAAGTGATATAATTTATTTGCATGCAATGCTAGTAGCTGAGAAAAGGGGCATTGTTTGCCATGATGGGCCCTTCTTTTTCTTGAACATGCATGAAAGCTGCATGTTATCCCATTAAAGCTTTGTTCGTTAGTCCCTCACACAAAGGGATTGAAAGAGATTTGTTGGAGATTTATTCCATATTTATTGGGTGTGAAATTTTTCCTCAATCCCCTCCAATCCCCATCTCTCTTGGGAATTAAACGAACAATGACTAAGAGGGTAGGGTTTAAAAACCCCTTTCCAAAATCCAAACCCATCATTTTGATCCACAATGTTTGCATTCTGGATGTCACTCAAACATATGAAACACCATTTGGAAAGTGAAATTATACTGAGGTGCCTAATATATAGATAAGTTGTGAATTTTAGAACTTTATAAAAAGTTATGCATTTGGATTTCTCTATATAATTAAATACTTTGGACCATCATCAATCTATCATTGAAAATTGATCAGCTATGCAAGAAGAGATCTCTTACAGCAAGTTGAGGTTCGTGAGATTCCCAAGTTCCTTCGGAATTGGTCCTGAGAGTGCATTGAATCCCACATGCCTTTTATTTTTTTTTTGCACAAAAGGACAATGGACCCACATGCCTTAGGCTTTTTTGGTTACTCTGTCTTCCCAAAACCAACAATGCGCACGAAAAACGAAACGATTCATTAGTGTGTGATTAATTAAGTATTAGCTATTTTTTTTTCAAAAATAGATTAATTTGATTTTTTTAAGCAACTTTTGTATAAAAACTTTTTGCAAAAAAATATACCGTTTAGTAGTTTGAAAAACGTACGCGTGGAAAAAAGGATAGGTGAGTTGTGAAAACAGTGTAACTAACTAAGCCTAACAGATGGACACTACAAGAATATAAAACTTGAAGTATAACTCCTACAATTCCGTCGAGCCGGTCAATTGCCCTATAAATGATGGTACGGGGCCTGACAAATAATTTAGATCTAGGTCCCTGAAACAGCACCAGAAACATCAAGTCAGTTAGCATATCAAGCAAAAATTAACAGAAAGAAAAATTCAAGCATGGGTTTTAAAATTGCATTTGCTGCAAAATATCAATCTACAACTTAAGAATTGTTCATAATCAAGTTATAGATGATAAAAGTTCGATATCATACAGCAAAGTTACGTGAGGGAGGTTCTGCAGCTCTGCAGGTATCTGACCGACGATGTTCAATGCATATGCCCTCCTGCATAAATAATCAACAAGTGAGGAAATTCTTCTCGTGCAACTTAGGCTCACGTTGAAACAGAGTACTAAGCGAATCGTTGCTCTAGATTATCTACTTGATAATAAAGATAAATATTTTAATACTTAACACAAACAACTTAAAATAAATGGTCTAAGTAAGTAAGGCAGTAATTGAGAAATATATTTTTTAAAACGTAGAGCAAATAATCAGTTTTATCAATCTGATAAATAATACGAAAAGAATAAGTTTGTACGTTTCAAAGCCTAGAGATAATGTAATAAATGATGTGTTTCAATTGACTCCTTATTTTGATGTACGGTGATGCAATCGGAGAAGCAAATTATTGAACGTGAGTTACACGCTCAGAGTTTCAAAGATCTACTCTCTCTCTCTGGGGATTGCGTAGTTATCTTAAGCTTACATTTTTAGTTGTTGGTTATATATGCTCTTGTTTTAGTCTATCTAGAGATATTTTTTTACCCTTTTTACTAGTAGATAGCTATAGTCAGGGTTGTTCCAACCGATATTTTATATCATTTTTTTTCACTTTTGACTGGGTGTACTGGCAGCGCCCGGAGATATATTACACATCTTGCATTATCTTAAAAAATAAAAAAAAGTAAGAGTTAATTTTATATTGTACCGGCTTTTTTTACCATGGTTACAGCTTGAACCAGGGACAAACTATTATTTTTACTTTGGGCTAATAATTTCTACAAAATGTTGCACTTAGGACCTAGTGTTCTTCTTCCAGCTCTGCTTCCTCACTCTCGCTGCCTTTAATTCGAGATTCACATGCCTAGCTATAGTTGGTTCTCGTTGAGATGGAGCTCAACCTCCGCTAGTACATGCTCGAGGTCAACTCAGCTTTCGTCGCCCCTGCCACATTCATTGGTACTCAAGATTTATTGTGCACTGTTGGTTAAGTGCCCTAGCCCCAATCAAGCTAGTGCAACCATGGATGAACTTGGGCTAGAATGGACCATACTGACTAGTTGGTGGAGCAAAAGTGTGGAGTGATGACATATGGTATTAAAATTTCCCAACGTGTCACCGTGATTCATTAGCTATGCGCTTGAGCTTAAACTGGAGCTCCGTCGTGTGCCGCGTCGAGCTCAAGCCAGAGACTACAACACTCAAACTCAGGTGCTAACGTAGGTCAAGCACATGATAGGACTTAAGGAAGTGTGGTGAGCTCGAACCAAAACAGGAGAGGGAAGAGAAGAGGGGGAGAGCTAGAGGAAGAAGAAGATCGGTCCATTATAAAAGTTTTTGTAAAGATTTTTGGTTCAAACTAAAAAGATGGTCCTACCTCTAGTCCAACTTGTAACAATGGTCAAAAAAAGTGGCCCACTATGCAATTTACTCAAAAAATAATAATAAATGATATGTGGAAAATCGGGCTAAAAAATCAAAACAACTTATATTACAAACGAGAATGCGTAATTAATTTGCTCCAACTTTGTTACATAGAGCCTCATTGAGGTTGCCCTAATAAACCAAAGTCAAAACCAAAATTTAATTTTCAAGTTGATTTTAACATATTTTTAATGTGATTTCTTTTCAGTATTGACTTTTAATTGCTAATAACACACACATATATATTTTTATTAATAAATTAATTTTTATTTTTTAATAAATCGTTGTGACTTATTAGAGAATTATAAACATGGAGTTTGAAAAGAGGCCGGGTTGCTGCTTACAGCGCGGTGATGTGGCACAAGGTGTTGTTGTTGTAGGAGCAGTCGCACTTGATTCCCGGGCTCATGCTAGGATTACCATCAAGGTCGGTGATGGCGTCGACGGCACGGCCGCTGCAGGGCTCCCAGTTGGCGTCCCAATACGACATCCGCAGCCCCCAGTGCCGGAACATGGCGTCCAGTTCCTATCGATACCTACCGATCGACCTGTTTCTCTTCTCTCTTTCTCCAATGTGAAAATTTTAAGGGTAGTAATAATAGATGGCTCAAAACATGTACGGATAAAAGCACTGCATTAATCATTGCCATTGACGGACGGGACAACTTGATAGCAAGTCGTCTCTGGGAAGGTCCACACTCCACTTACACCGATCACACCTTGCCGACAAATAAGAGATTCTTTTTTACTGACGTGGCCTTATGAATTCCCACTACTCCTACTAATTTTGCATTATAAATTATATTTTGTGTATGATTTTCTTTGGTACAAGTCCTACACGTCTACAGAACAGGCACTCACCATAACACTCGTATTACCTCCGTTTTTTTTTAATGCATGACATCGTTAATTTTTTTCATTATGTTTGACTATTTGTTTTATTTATATATATAAAAGTACAAGCTAATTTTATTGTTTCTTCGATGATAAAATAAATCATAATAAAATAAATAATATTTATATACTCTGTAATTTTTTCATGAGACAAATGATTAAATAATATTATGTTAAAAGTCAATCGTCATACACTAAAAAAAATGGAGTACTTTTCACTGCATGGCCTTATCCTCACACACATCTAACAAGATTAGAATTTATATTTCCTCCATTCTAAAAATAAACTAATCTTAATGAAGATGTGACATATCCTATTATAATAAATCTAGACAGTCATTTATCTATGATTCGTTGTATTAGGATATGTCACATTCTTATCAAGATTGGTTTATTTTGAGACGGAGGGAATAAAAGCCTAGCGTCACATGACATGAGTATAAATTATTTTATATATAATTTTCTTGGGTACAATTCCTATATATACACTATACAGAAACAGGCACTTACCACCCACAGAAACACACGTGCTACAACTAGATGGGTTTATCCTAGCATATATATAATCTAACAAGATTAGAAGCCTAGCATCATTTAAGCTGTGTTCTTTTCTCAACTTTCTTGACTCATCATCCTCATTTTACATACGCACGTTTTTCAAACTGTATGTTTTTTTAAAAAATTTTCTATACGAAAATATATAGAAAATTGTTTTAAAAACCCATATTAATCTATTTTTTAAAAAAATTAGACTAATACATAATTAAATGTATTAATGACTCGTTTTGTTTTGTGTGTCGGGAGTATGAATAAGAGAAAAAAATTTAACGACCACGATGGGACTCGAACCAACAATCTCCCGCTCCGGAGGCGAGCGCCTTATCCATTAGGCCACGCGGTCATATGAAACAATTTTTCTTTACTTACTTTACTGATACATTGTTTTAGTTCCGCCAGGCAATTAACGGAGAGACAGAAGAAAGCCCTTTCTTGCACAGATCATGGACTTTGCTCTCGGATCATGGAATGCATCTCTGTTGCACAGATCGATGAGACGTAGATAATTAAATAGCAACGGTTTTAGGAAGCGATTGAAATTAATTAGCTCATGTGAGCTCGATGGAGTAACAGACGGTGAGATGGTCTGATTATTAGTGGAACTCGTGCATGCACGTACCCTGACTATTGTTGCCTTGTTGTTTGTTGCAAACAACTATAAGGCTGAGTTTGGCAGCTGTGTTGGGAGTTTATTCCTCCGCACGAAAAACGAAAAAATTTATTAACACATGATTAATTAAGTATTTGCTAATTTTTTTTTAAAATAAATCAATATGATTTTTTAAAGCAACTTTCGTATGAAATTTTTTTCAAAAAGTGAAGTGCGGCTGTCGAACATACCCTAAGTGGATGTGCGGCGCCACGCCACGCACAGCTGTGCACACAAGCATGACTTAGGGCCTGTTTAGAAGAGAGACTTATTTTTTAGTCCATGTCACATCGGATATACGGACACTAATTTGGAGTATTAAACATAGGCTAATTACAAAACTAATTACACAGCTAGAAGCTAATTCACGAGATGAACCTATTAAGCCTAATTAATCCATAATTAATATATGTTTACTGTAGCATCACATAGGCTAATCATGGATTAATTAGGCTCAATAGATTCGTCTCGCGAATTAGTCCAGGGTTATGAAATGGGTTTTATTTTTAGTGCACGTTTAATACTTTAAATTAGTGTTCATATATCCGATATAACAGTAACTTAAAAAATAAAATAAGTCTCTCTCCCAAAGAGGCCCTTAATCAAAGCAACCGAACACATGTTAACTATTGTTTACCAAATGTTCCTCCGTAATATCATTTAGCTTAAAAAATATATCTATATATATCATAATGTCAGATAAGTCTGTACATAGTCTTGTTAACAAAGCCGCTTTGTCATTAAACTAACATAAGACCAAAAATTTGAACTAAATTAACATTGGGTTGTCGAACACCGGTGAGTCTAAAAGTAAAGATCGAAGAGTAACCTTTTTTTCGTGTGACCAATACGGAGACGTAGAGGAATTAGAACCACCCTGTTTCTTTTACATTAACCATATCATGATTGCCCATGTAAAAGCAAATTACAAATTCTAAAATTTGGAAGTATGATAATGCAACAGAAAAGAGCAATCGAACTACAGTTAGTTAGTAAATACAGAGGCATGAATAACCAGCAGAAAATCATGTAGTTTGAGAATTAGTATAAAACCTAAAGAACACTTGGGAAAGCACATATTTTTTCAAATCTCTAAGGCTGTGTTCATTACTTTGCTACTTTGCGTTGGAAACTAACCCTTCCGCACGCAGAATGGAGCGACTCATTACCACATGATTAATTAAATATTTGCTAATTTTTTTTGAAAAATAGATTAATATGATTTTTTAAAGCAACTTTCGTATAGAAACTTTTTACAGAAAATACACCGTTTAGCAGTTTGAAAAACGTACGCGTGGAAAAAGATAGGTTAATTGAGAAAGTAGGATGAAGAACAAAGTCTAAATGATATGCCATTAAGGCTTTGTTCTTCACCTCATCTTCCTAACTCACCATACTTTTTTTTCACACGCACGCTTTTCAAACTACTAAACGGTATGTTTTTTGCAAAAAGTTTTTATACAAAAGTTGTTTAAAAAAATCAAATTAATCCATTTTTGAAAAAAAAATTAGCTAATACTTAATTAATCACGCGCTAATGGACCGTTTCATTTTCCGTGCGCACTATATGCACCGGAAACACAGGCAAACGAACACAGCCTAAGAGCACTCCCAAAGTCTTAAATGGAGCAACTTTTTCTGCAAGCAAAAAGGCACCAACATTAATTGGTATATATGGGAATAATTTGTAGGAGTAAACAAGCTACGTAGTACTCCATTCATTCCAATTTGATCATCCACTAAACAAAGGGCATCAAGACCAAGAACACTAAAACATACATCATTCTGAAATTAATCATCAAGGTGCTTCATTGTTTCGTGTAAAACAAAAATTAATTCATACTATAAATGCTATATGGGTTTGAACCAATATAAATCAATCTTGATTAGTTGCATGCATGCATGCAACACATTTCACGATGTACATCTACTCTTTGCATAAATAAATAGAAAGTCACTTTGTTAGATGATGATCATTTTGAAAGAACTCAAAAATCTTAGATAATAATTAAATTAGGATGAAGGGAGTATATATTAGTAATTAATGACATGGTAAGTTGTCAATCATATGATCAATTCATGTTTTATAGTGGAATTGGCAGCACAGTAGTAAGAGTGAATATTGCAGTTCCCTAAATCTTCTCAGATCCAAACAATCAAAGGCAGCAATCAACACAAATGCAAAAATGAAATGTGCAACCTAATAATCCATAAAGAACTATCAGTATAGCCTACAGTTCAACAAAGACTTCTACAATGTTGCTGCTGTAATTCTGATCCATTGCTTTGACACTACCATGGCAGAGGCCAACACAAACAGTTGGATATTTAAATGGTAGCAATCAACTGTAGAAAAAGCAAACCTTCTATGAAATCCAAATACAATCTCCATTCTGCATAGATCTCAAAGAAAAATTATTAAACACAACGTGGTACAATTAAGAAATGGATAAAATGATTTCGTGGCATGAAGATGGCCATAGTAGCGAGCTGTTTTCATTCTGGATCAAATTTGTCAGTACAAAAATATTAACAGATAAGGAAACACAAAAAAGAGAAAAAAAATTGAAGGTAAACAAAGGAACGCTAAAAGTGAAAGATATAGGCTAAGTAATGTACATGCAAGCCAAGGAACAACAAAGATCAATAGATCATGCATTCTTCCTGAGACAATAGAGGTATATTTTCTCTTCAACTCTTCATTCTCATCACCTCTTCTTTCTTTCGCAACACTAAGGGAGGGTGTGTTTGTTTGTATGAGTTAGAAAAAAATTCTCTTCATACGGAAAACGAAGCGACTCATTAGCACATGATTAATTAAGTATTTACTAATTTTTTTTATAAAATGAATTAATATGATTTTTTAAAGCAACTTTCATATAGAAACTTTTTGCAAAAAACACACCGTTTAGCAGTTTGAAGTTTGTTTATATGAGTTGGGAAGAAATTCCCTCCGTACGGAAAACGAAGCGATTCATTAGCACATGATTAATTAAGTATTTACTAATTTTTTTTGAAAAATGGATTAATATGATTTTTTAAAGCAACTTTCATATAGAAACTTTTGCAAAAAAACACACCGTTTAACAGTTTGAAAAGCGTGCGCGCGAAAAACGAGTAGGGTGAGTTGGGAACTCACCCCAACGAACAGAGCCTAAGGTGTGTTCATTTGTAAGAGTTGGAAAGAAATTCCCTTCGCACGAAAAACGGAGCGACTTATTAGCACATGATTAATTAAGTATTTACTAATTTTTTTAAAAAAATGGATTAATATGATTTTTTAAAGCAACTTTCGTATAAAAACTTTTGCAAAAAACGTACCGTTTAGCAGTTTAAAAAATGTGTGTGCGGAAAAAGAGATGTAAGTTGGGGAAGCAGGGCGAAGAACTCACCCTTAAGTGTCCAGGACTTCTGTATGCAGCCAATCATGAGAAGCAGGCCAGATATTGACCTGTCTATATTGTGACGGTAAGGATAATCTAAGGGGCGTTTGCATTCAGGGACTAAATCTGTCACATCGGATGTTTGAACGCTAAGTAAGAGTATTAAACATTGACTAATAATAAAATTAATTACATAAATGAGAGCTAATTCACGAGACAAATTTTTTTAGCCTAAAAAATTCATAATTAGCACATGTTTACTGTAGCATCACATCGGCTAATCATGGATTAATTAGGCTCAATAGATTCGCCTCACAAATTAGTCCAGGGTTATGAAACGGGTTTTATTTTTACTTTACGTTTAATACTTTTAATTAGTGTATAAACATTCGATGTGACAGGGACTAAAAAAATTTTAATCCCATCCAAACACACCCTAATTTTAATTAGTGCCATAAGTATAACCATGCCATCACAATATCCCATGAACAAATTTAGAGGTTTCTGTTGCAGCCATGCAGTAGCTAGAAAGGATGATAAAACACTTTGGACGACATGGGCATCCAGGGACCAGTACTCTGTAAACCCAATATGTATATAATGGGATAAATGTCAGATAAACAATTGGACATTAGTCTAGTAAATTCAAGAGTGTAGTCACGTCTGTGCAAGTCAAATTTTAACCACAAGTAGATCCGTGGGTATCAATTTACTGAATATGCAAAGACAAAAAATGTGGAGGTCAAATACGTTCCCCATATTGAGGTTGGTAAATGTTTGAGTTTTAGCAAATGAAACTGCCAGTCCTGTAGGAACATAATTTTACAATGTGTATGCTGTTGGTAGTTCAGTATAAAAGACAGCATTATTTTTCATGATACAAACTGTAGGACGGAAGCTGTTAGAAAGTCAAAAGGAGAGCTAACCTTCAAATATTTGTCAAAGCATAGCCTCAGTTCTTCAACTGAGCCCTTCTTGCAAACAATTTGTGGCGACGCCCCAAAAGCACATTTGACGGCATCGATGACAACACTCAGTGCATATTGTTTACCATTTGAAACATAGATATCACCACTTGCCAACATTTCCTGCCATGCGGTGCAACTTAATCAGACAAAAAAAAAGAACAAAATTCTGTAGCATAGCATGTAGCTCAACTTTGGGTGTCGTCCCTATAACACCCTGACCTATTTTGGACTAAAAGGCTGATGCTGCTGTAATTTGTGGCACAATGACTTTTGTCTGGGAAGTAAATCAATTCGATCCAATCCATCAATTCTGACTTCTGAAACTAATATACCTCATGAGCCCAAAAGGGCTCCTTGCCACTGAAGCAAGTGGAAGAGGATGAGCAGTACAGGGAAGACCAGTAGTACTCGTCAAGCTTCGGATTCACGGGCAATATCTACAGTACACCCGAAAAATCAAATGATGAAACATTAATAAGGTTAGCACCAAAGCGTAGCCAACTTGCTATGCTTCCTCTACGCAATTAACCGTGACAGGATTGAGCTACAGAGAGGAGCCCATCTGTTCATCCATGATTGTAAAATGATGAAAGAGAAAATATGCTCGGAGCCGCTCCAGACGTTCACACACTTACAGATAGTGAACGTCTGGAGCGGCTCCGAGCTGCAAAGGCAACAACATTAGGAAAAGTCTCCGAAGGACACGCACACGCGCATAAATCGCAACGATCGAGCCCCAACCAGCCGACCGGACGACGAGCGAGCATGTCCAGACAGCCTCATCCCCAACCCACTCCCGACCGGAAGAACCATCTCACCACAGATAGAACAAAAAACCCGACGAAGATTTCCCGAACATTGCTCCCCTTCCTCAGATCAGGGACGAATCTCGCACCCATGGAGAGCACGACGCGTGTAGCTTGGCCACCGGCGCCCACGGCCGGAGCAGGAATCCCTCCACCCCCGCATGTGCACCAGGTGGACTTACTAAATGGACGTATCTGCACCGCATGCAGTCACGCGATTGTCTAAACACGAGAGGGAGGTCCTGCGGCAAAATAGCTCGATGTCAGAATGATAAAAAACTTAACACCTTTTATTTGACTTTTTCACTATTTTGAAATACAAAAAAGATCCTAATCCAAAATGCAAAAGTCGTCTTATTCAAAACCTCAATCATCACATCCCCTCTCTTCCACTTCACATCTTGGAACGCACTGTTCTTACAGAGAGAAAGGCGTTTTTTCATCTTCTTAACCCGAAATGAAATGGCTGAGGAGAGGGAGGTTCCTTTTTGGTACCCCGGAAAGAGATTCAGTGGAGACGGAGTGGGCCTCACTACTGGAGAACTGATCTTTGGTCGGTATCAAAAAACCCGGAATAATCCCGGTTCGAATAGAAACCGGGTCTAAAGATCATCTTTAGTCCCAGTTAAAAAGTGTAACGGGTCGCGATGATCTTTAGTCCCAGTTGGTATTACCAACCGGGACTAAAGATCATCTTTCGTTCCGGTTCACACCTTCACCGATCGTGTCAGACCGGTGTGAGAGGGCCGGAGATCTTTAGTCCCGGTTGATGTCACCAATCGAGACTATAGATCCTCACTTTAGTCCCGATTGGTAACACAGACCAGGACTAAAGATGATTTAGATCTTTAGTCCCAGTTGGTGTTATTAACTGGGACTAAAGTGATCTACCTTTTTATACTTTTTCGTCCTCCTCCAGCCCGAGCCATTGCTGCCAAGAGGAGGAGGAAGAAGGGAAGTGCTGCCAAAATTTTTGATAAAATTGTTTTGGTGATAATATACAAATCGGAGAGATCGAAAAGGTTAGCAAATCCATTCTCTAATAATGTATGCTTAGTATATTGCATTTATAGCTTTGTTACTATAAAATATTGTCTCCAAAAAGGTTTATGCAAAATGATGAGAGAGAAAATATGTTAGGCAAAATTAGGCTGATTTTGAAATTAGAAAATTTGGATACATATGTTATAAAAAAGATGACCAAGGGAAAATATAGAATACTAAGATAAAAGAATTGAAATCTAAGTTAGTTTAATAAAATAGTTAGAAAAAAGTATAAATCGTTAAAGATATGTTTTCAACTTTACAAACCATAAAAAAGAATAATATGTGGGACTATTGTAAAATTATTGCATGATTATTTGTAAAAAAAGTAGAAAACAAAGGTAATTGAAAAATATGTAATATAGCTAGAAATACTGTTCGTACAATAAGAAAATATGTTTAGCACATTAATAAAAATTTAAAATAATTGTAAATTTCTCTTCCTTCTCGTCGCCATCTTTATAGCTCTTTTCTAAAAATTAGTTTCACTTTGAATCATGATTGTCGAAACTTGGTTTCGGCAATATCAATCTGGGGGTAGCAGTCAAGTGCCAAACACAATGGGTTAGTCGGGACAAAGGTTTAGACAGGTTCAGGCCCTCTCTTCGAGAGGTAACACCCTACTCCTGTTTCGGGGATTCAATCCGCCGAGTGTTTATTGATCTCTTGATCTCTTTCAATAGGGGCTCTCGTAAGTTTTCTGTCTGTAGTTCTGTCTATTTTTTGTGTATTTTCCGTGTCCCTCAGGAGACGCCCTACCCTCCTTATATAGTCTTGGAGGGTGGGTTTACAAGTCGAAGACCTATCCTATTCTAAGTCGGACTCCTCAATCTTACCAACTATAGACTATGGGCCGTTACCTTATCTCAATGGTAACGTAATACCCAAGTTATAGCCGGTTTACATAATCATGGAGCATAACCTATTCCCTATGGTAAGTCGGATAAGCTAGCTGTGAGGGTATCCGGTACCCATAATCTCCACAGTAGCCCCCGAGACCTTCACAGTCGATGAGATAACTTTGCCTCAAACTTGAATAACACGCGGCCGAGTGACTTCTTAGCCGAGTGCTTCTACTGCCGAGTGCCTTCATCACCTCTGCCTAAGTCTCCCGAGTGCTTCATCATCCAAAAAAGACTGTGAAGGGCTGAAAACAATTCAAAAAATTTCAAACATAAAAATTTAGGTGCATCGACTGATGCACCTAATTAGGTGTAGCCCCCGACTATGTGTTTAGTTAAACAAACTAAGCATATAGTCAAGAACTATAATAATCAGACTCTCTTGAGTTAAATAAATGCCTAGCTCAAGCCAGAAATAATCATAAAAAATCATATAACACATAACCTCATAATCAAGGCATAGTGTTTAATACTCGGCTAGCTCATGCTCATCCGAGTCTTTTCGCCTGAGTTATCTCAGAGCAGACTTCACAGCCGAGCCTCATGGGTAAAAAATTATTTGTCACCTTTCAAATTGCACCGTACCAACCTTCAACAAGTTGTGTAACTGCTGTTATTAAAGGATTTTTAAGTCATCGGGCAATGAGACATATGCATATTGCCAGAGCAAATTTGCTTAAGTCCTCATGGACAAATGTCAAGCCATACTCATAAGATGGGCCGCAAGTTTCTCATGGGCTCGGCCCAAATACGAGAAAACCCAGCAAAAACCCTAAATCTTTCTTAAAGCGCCAATGTCGTCTCTGCCGCTTCATCTTCCCGAAATCTTTTCACTTTTTGCGTTCCTGTTCAACAGCCGCTCTGAGGAATTCGAGAACTCGTGCTCACGCAAAATCATCCATCAAAGAACTCAAATTCCACCACAATCCATCATCCGTATCCAGCTGCCAGCATCCCCTCAAAAAATCCCCGTCTCCTACGCTAGATCCACCTCCACCCAACTCGCATCCATGGCGGAAGAGAGAGAAATCCCTTTTGACCAATGGGCAACCTCAGACGTGAAGGAGTCGACCTTGCAGGAAATGGTGAAGAACGGAGTTGTTCCGCCCAAAGAAATCATCGGCTGGCGTCCGGCGGCCGGCGAGGAGTTCCCTACTCCAAACACCGGTGAGATTGTGGTCTTCACCTCTTTTTTCTATTGCGGATTTGGTCTTCCCACTTTCGATTTCTTCCGTGGTATCCTCAAATACTACGGCCTTCAAATCTATCATCTGAACCCCAATTCTATCCTCCACATCGCAATCTTCATCCATGTGTGCGAAGCATTTTTAGGCATTCTTCCCCATTTCAATCTATTTCGCCGCATGTTTTATGTCAAACCTCACCCGACCAAGGATGACCCCTGCGTCGTCGGCGAGGCTGGCTTTCAACTCCGCGGGACTCTCCGCAGAGATTACTTCTCTCTCCCCTTGAAATCCTCCAACAAGGGCTGGCACGCAAACTGGTTCTACATCTCAAACCCTCATCCCAGTTTGCCCGACTTCGTCGGCCTTCCGCCAATCCAAAGAGCTAACTGGAGCACAATGCCGGAGAACCAAGACTGGGTAGAAGCTAATAACCTCCTTGCTAACATTCTCGAAATGAAGAATAAAGGACTCCAAGGAGAACAAATCACCCGGCACTTTATCAAGTGCCGACTGGCGCCCATCAAAGAAAGATCCAAGCCAGCATTTGAATATGAAGGCGAGAACGACCCCAATCGGGAGGACCGTGACGCCCTGAGTTACCAAGTCTTGTGCACTCATATGTACAAAATCTTCTCCTCTGAGATCATGGTAGACCGCAGCCACAAGATGCCGGTTCCTTTCTTCAACTTGTTTCGACCTCCACCTCCGGTAAGCCGACTCGGCTCTTTGAAACTCTTCCAATCTTGCACATATCCTTCAATATATCTCAAAAACTTCACTTGCAGGCAAACATTCTCATTATTTCCCGGCCAAACAAGGTGTATCATGATGATATGCCAACTCGACCTGCTGCCAAAAAACCGACTGGTAGCCCCAAAATCAAGGTAGAGCCTCAAGAGAAGAAGGCTGCCGCCGACGAAGATATCAGCAAGCGAGCGAGCAAAAGGAGACTAGTCGTCGACGATTCGGATGACGAAGAAATCCAAATTCCACGATCTAACATAAGTCCTCCGAAACTATCAGCCAGATCTACTCCTAAAATCAGGAGGTCTAACAGGTATCTCACATAACCCAAACCAACTCCTCGTCAAAAAAGTTCTTTCCTTTCTATCTCAATTAGCTTCGTCTTCTTCCTTGCAGAAAACCTCAAGACATTGATCCCACCGGGCGGGCTAAAACCACCGATCCATCTGCAGCGTCAGAAAAACCAAAACCTGCAGAACAAAAACCTCAAGACCCTGTCCTGAGTGAAGATGCTCCTGGGGTGGAATCCTCAAGCAAAGATGCCCCTGAAACAGAGCCCCCGACTGTCAGCCAAGACTTCCCAGCTGGAAACCAGTCGGACAGAGATCCACAGGGCTCGTGTGGTCAAGAAGCACCTACCGAGAATCCGGCTCCTAAAACAGGTAAATCTCTCAATAATCGCCAGACTCTTGTCTTCATCATGCTCTTTGCTCTTATCTTCATCTAGTTCCTTTAAATCAATCAGCCGAAGAGGAGGAAATCTCCCAACTGAAGTCTTCAACTGACTCGGTCCCTCCTATCAAAATCGAGTGGCGCGATGCCCAAGGCATAAAGCAAGGCATCGTGTTAAATAAGCAAAAAGAAGATGAGGAATGCAATATGCTCGTGGCCAGCCTAAACGAAGCGACCCGACTAATGAATGTAAGTATATCTCCTCTATGTCTTGTCATCGTCGTCTGATGTGATTGACTATCTTCATCCCCTTATGCAGAGAATATATTGTCGCTCAATGGCCAAATCAGACACCCTCGAAAAGCTGGTCCCCCATGTAAACTCTCTAGAAAACGTCCATCAAGATCTCAAGGCCGCCAGAGAAGAAGCCGCAGCTCGAGAGGTCGTCTTGCGAGCGGAAATCGCGAAGCTCCGAGATGAAAACTTAGAACTCCGCGGTTCAATCGGAGGTGAATTTAACCATCTTATTCTCACTCTGTCTTTGCATATAATCCGTTGTGATCCCCATACTTACAAACCTTCATATTGTAGCAAATATATCCGAGATCGACTCCCTCAAGGCCCAGCTAAAAAAAACAAGCACTGATAAAACCAAGCTGGAATCTGACAATGAGAAAATCCTAGAAGAATTTGAAGGTAAGGCTTCCAAGATAGCACTCTGCAACTCGCTGGGTCTTGAATATTTATATAACCATATCTTTCTTGTAGCTTATAAGATTAAATCCCAAGCACAATTTGATGTCTTTGCCGAAAGAGTCCGAAGGGCTGAAAGTGTAAGGGATGACATTGCCAACGCTGCCGCGCTGATCTTGTCAGCACTATACAGGCATGGACTCGGGATGAGCTCATTAGATGCTGTTGAAGTCTTCGACAAGCTCAAGACGGCACCAGCCAAATATATGGAGAATATCACCGACACGGCCGTCATGAGCGCAGGCTTTGCTCTTGCGCAAACGAAATCACTCTATCCTCGAATAGATGTGGACTCTGTAGGAGATGGCTTCGCAGACGGCACCACAGATGAACGAGCCCTGGAGCTTGTAAATGAAGCGCAGGAATCGGTGAAAAAGGTAGCTGCAGATGTAGCTAAAAATTTCTAGAGATAATTGCCTTGTTGTATATATCTTGTTATGGTGTCGACTTGTAAATATTTAGCTTATTTATGCTAATGCCCTGATCTGAGTCTTCATATATAATTTCTTAAGAATTCTCGTCCGACTGTCACCAAGCCTAAGCTTGATTAGGCCATCAAAAAATTCTCAGTCCTTATCTATTGGACTCGAACCAAAACACTAAACAACGATAAACCAAATATGAACAAGTTATCAAAGAAAATAATGCTTTATTGATATACGTATAGCCCCCGACTGACAACCCAAGAGGTCATCCTACTTGAAGTTGGCAGTCGAGAAGAACATAAAGAAAAAATGCCTAAGTATAATATCGACGAAGATGCTCAATATTCCAGGAGTTCTCCACCATGGTCCCATCTTCACGCTTTAGACGATATGCTCCTGGCCGAGTCATGTCATCGATTATGTAGGGCCCTTTCCATAGTGGAGATAGCTTGTGACGATCTTTTGTAGTTTGAATCTTGCGTAGAACCATGTCTCCAACAATGAAGGCTCGTGACTGAACATTGCGGTTGTGGTAGCGCCGAAGTCCTTGAAGATACCGCGCTGACTGAATCAATGCCGCCTCGCGGGCTTCTTCCAATCGGGTCAAGTCATCAACTCTATCTTGGTCATAGCGCTCGTCGTTGAAACTGCGAACTCGAAGAGATTCATACTCCATCTCGCTCGGCAACATCGCTTCCGCTCCATAAACCAAGAAGGGAGATTGACCGGTAGCCCGACTGGGTGTAGTCCGTAGTGACCATAAAACCGAGGGCAACTCTTGAACCCATTTGCTGGTGTAAGGACTTAGTCTATCAAATACTCGGGCTTTGATGCCTTGGAGAACCATACCATTGGCGCGTTCGACTTGTCCGTTGCTCTTGGGGTGCGCCACTGATGCATAGCAAATCTTTATACCGAAGTCTTCACAGAACTCCTTAAAAATGCCTCCAGTGAATTGAGTCCCATTGTCGGTTATAATTCTGTTCGGGACTCCAAACCAATACACGATGTTTAGAATAAAATCTCTTGCCTTATCCGCGGTTATCGTAGCGACTGGCTTAGCCTCAATCCACTTGGAAAATTTATCAATCGCGACGAAGAGATGCGTGAATCCTCCTGGCGCCTTCTTGAAAGGACCGACCATGTCCAAGCCCCATACGGCAAAGGGCCATGATAAGGGAATAGTTTGAAGGTCTTGTGCTGGAACATGGCTTTGCCGAGCGAAGAATTGACAACCTTCACACGTGCGAACCACTTTGTCTGCATCGGAGACCGCCGTGAGCCAGAAGAATCCTTGTCTGTAAGCCTTGCCCACTAGAGTGCGCGCCGCGGCGTGGCTGCCGCAGATGCCCGAGTGAATATCTTGTAGCAATTGTCGTCCTTCCTCCGGCGTGACGCATCTCATCAAAACTCCAGAAGGGCTTCTCTTGTATAATTCTGAATCAACCATGACGTAGCCTTGACTGCGGTGTCGGACTCGTTCCGTATCATCCCTGTCACCCGGCAGCTCCTGCTGAGTCAAAAACTTGATGAACGGCGCCCTCCAGTCGGCGTCGAGCATGGTAACCTGATTTGTAACTCCTTCATCGGGGGTTAGTGCTTTGGCAACAGTCGGCTCGTAGAGGTGTTTCATGAAAACATCAGTCGGGGCTGCTTCGCGCTTGGACCCGAACTGTGCCAACTGATCTGCCGCTTCGTTATTGTGTCTCAAGACATGGGATAACTCCAATCTGTCAAACTTGTCTTCAAGCTTGTGAACTTCCTGTCGATAGGCCTCCATGGTCTCATTCTGACAGGACCAGTCCTTCATCACCTGGTTAACCACCAACTGGGAATCTCCTCGCACAATCATCCGTCGTATCCCGAGTGAAACAGCAAGTCGTAGGCCGTGAAGGAGGGCTTCGTACTCGGCGACATTATGTGAGGCGGGAAAGTGGATATGAAGGACATACCGTAGCCTCTCACCAGTCGGGAAAATCAGCACAACTCCTGCTCCCAAGCCGGTGACTCTTTTGGATCCGTCGAAGTGCATGGTCCAGTACTGCAAATCTTCTCTAGGTACATCTTCTTGTTGTTCGGTCCACTCGGCTACGAAATCCGCCAGGACTAGAGACTTTATAGACGTCCTCGCCTTGAAAGCTATATCCAGCGGCATCAACTCCAGTGCCCACTTCGTGATGCGCCCAGTAACCTCCCGGTTGTGGATGACATCGCCGAGTGGAAAAGACGTGATGACGGTGACCGAGTGACCCTGAAAATAATGGGCTAGCTTCCTAGCAGTGATTAAAACTCCGTATAATAATTTTTGTACCTGAGGGTAGAGGGTTTTGGCTCCTGCCAGCACCTCGCTAACAAAGTAGATTGGCCTTTGAATCTTCTGGGCTCGTCCTTCTTCTTCCCGTTCAACGACCAAAACCGTGCTAACCACCTGGTGAGTTGCGGAAACATAAAGCAACAGGGGTTCTTGAGGGTGAGGCGAGGCCAACACGGGCAGCGTTGTGAGGAACTTCTTGAAGTCTTTAAAAGCTTTCTGGGCCTCGGTGGTCCATTGGAAGTCGTCGGTCTTCTTCAGTAACCTGAAAAAAGGCATATCTCGTTCGCCAAGTCTGGAAACAAATCGACTTAGCGCCGCCATGCAACCAGTGAGCTTCTGGACGTCCTTCTGGGTACTCGGGGGCTTCATGTTCCGGATAGCATTGATCTTCTCTGGGTTTGCTTCAATGCCGTGATGAGACAACATGAAACCGAGCAGCTTGCCTGACGGCACACCGAAGGTGCATTTCTCCAAGTTCAACTTCATTCTGAAGGCCCGAATGTTCGCAAAGGTTTCTTCTAAGTCGGCAATCAGGTCTTCCTTCTGCTTGGTCTTGATGACAACATCGTCGACATAAGCTTCCACGTTTCTCCCGATCTTGTTCCGCTTTTCCGAAAAGCGCCGGATGTAGTCCTTTAATGATTCGTCCGGCTTCTGGATGACGTTGTAAAGGTCAAAGTGGGTCCCGGGCCTTTCGAGAGTACCATGGAAGTTGGCGATGAAGTGGTCCCGAAGCTCACTTCACGAGTCAATCGACCCTTTTGGTAAACTCGTGAGCCAGTTCCTGGCTGAGTCGGCGAGAGCGACGGGCAGGTAATTGGCCATAGCCTTGCTGTCTCCTCCTGCTGCGAGGAAGGCGAGGGTGTACACAGTTAGCCATGACTCGGGGTCGGTCTTACCGTCATACTTGTCAATCCCGGCAGGCTTAAAACCACTCAACCAGTCCACTCGATGCAGGTTCCTAGTGAACGCGGGCACTCCATCGTCGTAGTCGTCAGGTGATTTCCTTCTGTCTTCAGAAGAGCGCCGTTCACGTTCCCGGTAGCGTCGGTCGAGTACCTCCCGTAGATCACTCGGCGGGGGCCTTCACGGGCTGCTTTGGTAGTTGGAGTTGTAACTGCGACGATTCCGATCGTGGACGGGTGGTCGGTTGTGTCCTCTGTCGTGAGAGTCGGCCGTTTGTTCTCGTTGCCTCCATACTGCGTTGTGGCGGGGGTCTTTTGACTTGACGGGTGTCTTGCTTTGCTCAGGTCTCTTATAATCTTTGGATCGTAGCGGCGGCAAGCGGCTCCTATCGGGCGTTTCAGCAATGGACTCGGTCAGCCTTCGTGCGTAGCTGGAGGGGTGGCCGTTGGCCGTAGCCGCGACGATGGTCTTGATCTTGTCCAAGAGGGGTGTCACCGCAGCTGGCGCCGCTTCGATGACGGTGTCAATGAGAGTGAGGGTTGCAACAGCGTTTTGCTGAGGCGTTTGGAAGATGTTGGCGTTGTCGACTCGTGTCTGCAATATGGCCTCACGGGCCGAGCGCCCAGTCGCCCTCAGGTCTCGTTTCTTTTTGTCGGCTTCTTGTTTCTTCCTGAGCTCCTCCTCCTTCTTGCGCTTATTCTCCTCCTCCACGCACTTGCGCTCTTGCTCAAGCTTTGCTCGTTCCTCCTCCACGATCCTCCGGGCCATGGCCGAGTCAGTCTCGGCTACTTCGGTCATGAGAACGTTGAGAAGGTCTGGATCATAGTAGTCTTTGTCCGCGTCGTAGCTGTTGATCTCGTCCGTGGAGATGTCGTAGAGGTCGTCGAAGTTGGTGGAGCTTAGATGTTCGTCAAGGTCCGTAGATGAGTATGACCCGAGTCGTTCGAGTATGACCGCGACCTCCCTCGCGGCCGGGGGACAGCACGAAGGCGATGAAGAAGATTCTCCCGAGTGGATCGGATCCAACTCAGAAGATAGGAGGTTATGGTAGATTTTAGCGTCGTCCGATAACCCGAGCGGCGTCGAGGAATTTTCCCTTCCCAACTGGTTCGAATCCGAGTCGAGAAGAGAGAGCTTACCGAATTTGTCGGTGACAAAGTCGAGTTCGTCGAAGCGAAGCGCCTGCCCAGGGGCGAAGACGAAGTCGACGAAGCTCGATGGAGATCCCATTGCGCTTGTCGGCGAGATGTAGAAGAAAAGCTTGACGCAGAGCCCCTACCTGGCGTGCCAATTGTCGAAACTTGGTTTCGGCAATATCAATCTGGGGGTAGCACTCAAGTGCCAAACACAATGGGTTAG
This sequence comes from Oryza officinalis, assembly GCA_008326285.1. Taxonomy (NCBI): domain Eukaryota; kingdom Viridiplantae; phylum Streptophyta; class Magnoliopsida; order Poales; family Poaceae; genus Oryza; species Oryza officinalis. Next base: position 30,877,267 of record BDMV01000007.1, on the reverse strand, counting down.
TCGGGACAAAGGTTTAGACAGGTTCAGGCCCTCTCTAATGAGAGGTAACACCCTACTCCTGTTTCGGGGATTCAATCCATCGAGTGTTTATTGATCTCTTGATCTCTTTCAATAGGGGCTCTCGTAAGTTTTCTGTCTGTAGTTCTGTCTATTTTTCGTGTATTTTCCGTGTCCCTCAGGAGACGCCCTACCCTCCTTATATAGTCCTGGAGGGTGGGTTTACAAGTCGAAGACATATCCTATTCTAAGTCGGACTCCTCAATCTTACCAACTATAGACTATGGGCCGTTACCTTATCTCGATGGTAATGTAATACCCAAGTTATAGCCGGTTTACATAATCATGGAGCATAACCTATCCCCTATGGTAAGTCGGATAAGCTAGCTGTGAGGGTATCCGGTACCCATAATCTCCACAATGATGTTTTAAACTTTTATATGATTATTTAATTAGTTTCAATTGTGTGGATTTCGTTAGTAACATTGGACTATTTGATGTATAGATGGATCGGCATTGAATGTACACCGCGGACTGATGGTCGAAAGAGTTTATTGAGGGCGTGCATTATTTTTTGAATGTGACCAATGCTAACAAGTACAAGGGTTTCAAGTGTTGTCCATGCAAAATGTGCAGTAACCAGAAGGAGTATTCATCATCAAGAACTATTCATGCGCACTTGTTTGAGTCTGGATTCATGCCTGGATATAATTGTTGGACCTCACACGGAGAACTAGGGGTTACAATGGAAGAAGATGAAGTAGAAGACGAGAATATTCCGGACTGAGCTCATCAATACGGTGGATTTGAAGAAAATCCGAAAGGCGAGGCGGACGGAGCTATTGAAGATAACGACGCTGTAGATGATCTTGGTCAAATGTTGCGGGACGTAAAGGATGGCTGCGAAAGTGAGAAGGAGGTCCAAAAATTGGACCGTATGTTAGCGGACCACAAAACTTCGTTGTACCCAGGTTGCGAACAGGGGCACAAAAAGTTGGGTACGACGCTAGAATTCTTACAATGGAAGGCCAAAAATGGTGTGAGTGACAAGGCATTTGGCAAGTTATTGAAACTCGTCAAGAACATTCTTCCGGAGGGAAACGAATTGTCCGAAACAACGTACGAAGCTAAGAAGGTGGTATGCCCTCTAGGACTAGAAGTACATAAGATACACGCATGTCCGAACGATTGTATCTTTTATCACGGTGAGGAGTACGAGAACCTAGAAGCATGCCCGGTTTGTAAAGACTATGATACAAGATTAGACGAGATGATCCAGGTGATGTGGACGGACAACCTTCGAAGAAGAGAGTTCCTGCTAAGGTGATGTGGTATTTCCCTATAATACCACGGCTTAGGCGTTTGTTCAAGAACAAAGAGCATGCTAGCATGATGCGCTGACACGCAGAAGAACGTCAACAAGACGGGATGTTGAGACACCCCGTCGATGGGTCGCAGTGGCGAAACATCGGCAGAACATTTCCAAACTTTGGAGAGGATGCCCGAAACGTAAGGTTCGGTTTAAGTACAAATGGCATGAATCCATTTGGAGAGATGAGCAGCGGCCATAGCACTTGGCCTGTTACCATGTGTATGTACAACCTCCCCCCTTGGCTATGCATGAAGCAAAACTACATCATGAGACCAATTATCATTCAAGGCCCAAAGCAACCTGGTAACGACATTGATGTGTACCTAAGACCATTGGTTGAGGATCTGCTTCTGCTGTGGAACAAAGAAGGTGTCCTCGTGTGGGACAAGAACAAACAGGAGCAATTTAACCTACGAGCGTTGTTGTTCGTGACCATTAACGATTGGCATACACTTAGCAATCTATCCGGACAGTCAAACAAGGGGTACAAGGCTTGCACCCATTGTATGGATGAAACTGAAAGTACGTATCTAAAACACTGCAGGAAGGTTGTTTACATGGGCCATCGTCGATTCCTTGTTGCAACCCATCCTGTACGGAAAAAAGGCAAGCATTTCGAACAGAAGGCAGACCACCGTACTAAGCCTAAACATCGCAACGGAAAAGCCGTGTTTGCTATGGTGAAAGATCTGAAAGTAGTATTTGTAAAGGGACCTGGCAGCCAACCTATAGAGTGCGAAGATGGTCACGCGGCGATGTGGAAGAAGAAGTCTATTTTTTGGGAGTTACTCTATTGGGAAGTCTTAGACGTCCGACACGCAATCGACGTGATGCACCTCAGTAAGAAACTTTGCGTCAACCTGTTAGGCTTCCTAGGTGTATATGGGAAGTCGAAAGATACACTTGAAGCACGTAATGATCTCAAGCATATGCAACAACACGAGGACCTTCACCGGGAACCGAAGGATAAAGGAAGCCATTAATTGAGTCCTACAAGCTACACCCTGAGTAAAGAAGAGAAGGAAAGTATATTTGAATGCCTGGAGAGCATCAAGGTACCGTCTGGATACTCCTCGAATATAAAGAGAATAATAAGCATGAAGGAAAAGAAGTTCACTAACCTAAAGTCTTATGACTGTCACGTGTTGATGACACAACTGCTTCCTGTTATAATTCGTGGTATCCTTCCTGATAATGTCCGAGGAACAATAACAAAGCTATGTGCTTTCATGAATGCAATTTCACAAAAGATCATCGATCCAGACAGTTTAACAACCCTTCAAGATGACGTGGTCCAATGCCTCGTCGGCTTTGAAATGATCTTTCCACCGTCATTTTTCAATATAATGACGCATCTTCTATGTCACCTTGTGAAAGAGATCGGTATTCTCGGTCCTGTGTACCTACACAACATGTTTCCTTTCGAGAGGTACATGGGCGTTCTAAAGAAATACGTTCATAATCGTTCTCATCCGGAAGCAAGCATCGCCAAGTGTCGAAACTTGGTTTCGGCAATATCAATCTGGGGGTAGCAATCAAGTGCCAAACACAATGGGTTAGTCGGGACAAGGGTTTAGACAGGTTCAGGCCCTCTCTAACGAGAGGTAATACCCTACTCCTGTTTCGGGGATTCGATCCGCCGAGTGTTTATTGATCTCTTGATCTCTTTCAATAGGGGCTCTCGCAAGTTTTCTGTTTGTCCGTGTATCTTTCTTCTGCTCTCTCTCTCAAGGGACGCCCCTACCCTCCTTATATAGTCTCGGAGGGTGGGTTTACAAGTCGGAGACCTATTCTATTCTAAGTCGGACTCCTCAATCTTACCAACTATAGACTATGGGCCGTTACCTTATCTCAACGGTAACGTAATACCCAAGTCATAGCCGGTTTACATAATCATGAAGCATAACCTATCCCCTATGGTAAGTCGGATAAGCTAGCCGTGAGGATATCCGGTACCCATAATCTCCACAGTAGCCCCCGAGACCTTCGCAGTCGATGAGATAACTTGGTCCCGAACTTGAATAACATACAGCCAAGTGACTTCTTAGCCGAGTGCTTTCACTGCCGAGTGCCCCCATCATCTCTGCCTGATTCTCCCGAGTGCTTCAGCATCCAAGAAAGACTGTGAAGGGCTAAAATCAATTTAAAACATAAAAATTTAGGTGCATCGACTGATGCACCTAATTAGGTGTAGCCCCCGACTATGTGTTTAGTTAAATAAACTAAGCATATAGTCAAGAACTATATTAATCATACTCTCCTGAGTTAAATAAATGCCTAGCCTAAGCCCAAAAGCAATCATAAAAGATCATATAACACATAACCTTATAATCAAGGCATAGTGTATAATAAATCCAAGCACTCGGCAAGCTCATGCTTATCCGAGTCAATTTACCTGAGTCGTCTCAGAACAAAATACTTAGCTGACCCTCAAGGGTAAAAAAATCCGAGCACTCGGCAAGCTCATGCTTATCCGAGTCGTTATGCCCGAGTCGTCCCGGAACATACAGCTCAATCAATTCTCATGAATATAAAATATGAATTAATAAATTTACTAGTCATCTGAAAAATACGACCAAAATATTTAATAGCTCTTGCCATAATATTGGTCTTGATAAAAAGAGCGCACCAAGGTGGCAAATCAGCATTGATAAATAAAAAATCAAATTCTTTATAAAAAACCAAACAGCTCCTGCAACCTATAAAAAAGTTACCAGGACAGTTATAAAAAAAACTTTACTGTTTGTCACCTTTCAAGTTGCATCATATCAACCTTCAACAAGTTGTGTAATTGCCGTATGAAAGGATTTTAAAGTCATCGGGCAACGAGACATACGCATATTGCCAGAGCAAATTTGCCTAAGTCCTTATGGACTTATGTCAAGCCGTACTCATAAGATGGGCCGCAAGTTTCTCATGGGCTTGGCCCAAATATGAGAAAACCCAGCAAAAACCCTAAAATCTTTCACAAAGCGCCAGCGTCGTCGCTGCCGCTTCTTCTTCCTGAAATTTTTCCCCTTTTCGCGTTCCTGTTCATCAACCGCTCCAAGGAATTCCGGAATCTCGCGCTTACGCAAAATCATCCATCCAAGAACTCACAATCCACCGCAATCCATCATCCGCATCCAGCCACCAGCATCCCCTCAAAAAATCCCCATCTCTTGCGTAAGACCCACCTCCACCTAGCTCGCATCCATGGCGGAAGAGAGAGAAATCCCTTTCGACCAGTGGGCGACCTCAGACGTGAAGGAGTCGACCTTGCGGGAGATGGTGAAGAACGGAGTTCTCCCACCTAAGGAAATCATCGGCTGGCGTCCGGCGGCCGGCGAAGAGTTCCCTACTCCAAACACCGGTGAGATTGTGGTCTTCACCTCTTTTTTCTACTGCGGATTTGGTCTTCCCGCTTCCGACTTCTTCTGTGGTATCCTCGAATACTACGGCCTTCAAATTTATCACTTGAATCCCAATTCTGTCCTCCACATTGCAATATTTATCCATGTGTGCGAAGCATTTTTAGGCATCCTTCCCCATTTCAATCTATTTCGCCGTATGTTCTATGTCAAGCCACACCCGACCAAGGATGACCCCTGCGTCGTCGGCGGGGCTGGCTTTCAACTCCGCGGGACTCTCTGCAGAGATTACTTCTCTCTCCCCTTGAAATCCTCCAACAAGGGCTGGCACGCAAACTGGTTCTATATCTCGAACCCCCATCCCAGTTTGCCCGACTTCGTCAGCCAGGAGGTTATTTGCTTCTACCCAATCTTGGTTCTCTGGTATTGCGCTCCAGTTAGCTCTTTCGATCGGTGGAAGGCCGACGAAGTCGGGCAAACTGGGATGGGGGTTCGAGCCTTCCACCGATCCAAAGAGCTAACTGGAGCGCAATACCAGAGAACCAAGATTGGGTAGAAGCAAATAACCTCCTGGCTAATATTCTTGAAATGAAGAAGAAAGGCCTCCAAGGAGAACAAATCACCCGGCACTTCATCAAGAACCGACTGGCTCCCATCAAGGAAAGATCTAAACCAGCGTTCGAGTATGAGGGTGAAAGCGACCCCAATCGGGTGGACCGCGATGCTCTGAGTTACCAGGCCTTGTGCACTCGCATGTATAATATTTTCTCCTCTGGAATCACAGTAGATCGCAGCCACAAGATGTCGGTTCCTCCGTTCAACCTGTTCCGACCTCCTCCTCCGGTAAGTCGACTCGGGTCTTCAAAATTCTTTCAATCTTGCACACATCCTTCAATATATCTCAAAAACTCTACTTGCAGGCAAACGCTCTTATTATTTCCAAGCCATACAAGGTGTATCATGACGATATACCAACTCGGCCTGCCGCCAAAAAACCAATCGGCGGCCCCAAAATCAAGGTTGAGCCTCAAGAGAAGAGGGCTGCCGCCGATGAAGATATCAGCAAACGGGCAAGTAAAAGGAGACTGGTCGTCGATGACTCGGATGACGAAGAAGTCCAAATTCCATGATCTAACATAAGTCCTCCGAAACCATCAGCCAGATCCACTCCTAAAATCAGGAGGTCCAATAGGTATCTCACATAACCAGAATCAGCCTTTGGTTAAAAATCTTTTTCACTTCCAACTCAATTGTCTTTATCCTCTTTCTTGCAGGAAACCTCAGGATATTGATCCCACCGGGCGGGCTGAAGCCATCAATCCATCTGCAGCGTCAGAAAAGCCAAGGCCTGCAGAACCAAAAGCACAAAACCCTGTCCCGAGTGAGGATGCTCCTGGGGCAGAATCTTTAGGCAAAAATGCTCCTGAGGCCAAGCCCCCGACTGCCAGCCAAGTCTTCCCAGCTGGAAACCAGTCGGTCGAAGAAGAACAGCCCCTGACTGCCAGTCAAGATGCTCCGACTGGAAACCAGCCGGACGAAAATCCACAGGGCCCGTGCAGTCAGGAAGCACCATCCGAGGATCCGGCTCCCAAAACAGGTAAAACCTCTCAATAATCGCCAGATTCTTGTCTTCATCATATTTCTTCTTCTTTCATTATTCATCTTCTCTAGATCAATCAGCCGAAGAGGAGGAAATCTCCCGACTGAAGTCTTCAACTGACTCGGTCCCTCCTATCAAGATCGAGTGGCGCGATGCCGAAGGCGTGAAGCAAGGCATCGTGCTAAATAAGCAAAAGGAGAATGAGGAACGCGACATGCTCGTAGCCAGCCTCAACGAAGCGACCCGGCTAATGAATGTAAGTGTATCTCCTCTCTGTCTTGTCATCATCGTTCGGTGTGATTGACTATCTTCATCCCCTTATGCAGAGAATATATTGTCGCTCAATGGCCAAAACAGACACCCTCGAAAAGCTGGTCCCTCATGTAAATTCTCTGGAAAATATTCATCAAGACCTCAAGGCCGCCAGAGAAGAAACTGCAGCTCGAGAGGTTGTCTTGCGAGCAGAAATCGCGAAGCTTCGGGATGAAAACCTGGAACTCCGTGGCTCAATCGGGGGTAAGCCAAACCACCTTTTATGCTTGCTCTATCTGTGCATATAATATCTGATGCTTGCAAACTTTCATGCTGCAGCAAATGTGTCCAAGATTGACTCTCTTAAGGCCCAGCTGGAGAAAACAAGCACCAGTAAATCCAAGCTAGAGTCTGACAATGAGAAAATCCTGGAAGAATTTGAAGGTAAGCTCTTTAAAATAGCACTCCGCAACTTGCTCGGTCTTGAATATTTATGTAATCATATCCCTCTTGTAGCTTATAAGGTCAAATCCCAAGCACAATTTGATGTCTTCGCCGAGAGAGTCCAGAGGGCTGAAAGTGTAAGGGATGACATTGCCAATGCTGCCACGCCGATCTTGTCAGCACTATATAAGAACGGACTCGGGACAAGCTCATTGGATGCTGTTGAAGTCTTTGACAAACTCAGGACGGCCCCAGCTAAATATATGGAAAATATCTCTGACGCAGCCGTCATGGGTGCAAGCTTCGCTCTCGCGCAGACGAAATCACTCTATCCCCGGATAGACGTGGACTCTGTCGGAGATGGCTTTGCAGCTGGCACCTCAGATGAGCGAGCCCTGGAGCTCATAAGTGAAGCACAGGAGTCGGCGAAAAAGGTAGCTGGTGATGTAGCCGCAAACTTCCAGGAGTAACTGACTTGTCTTGAAGTATATGACTCGCTGTAATGTTGACTTGTAAATATATAGCTTATTTATGTTAATGCCCTGATCCGAGTCTTCATATATAATTTCTTAAGAATTTTCATCCGACTGTCACCAAGCCTAAGCTTGATTAAGCCATCAAAAAATTCTCAGTCCTTATCTATTAGACTCGAACCAAAACACTAAACAATGATAAACTAAATATAAACAAGTTATCAAAGAAAATAATACTTTATTGATATATGTATAGCCCCCGACTGACAACCCAAGAGGTCATCCTGCTTGAAGTTGGCAGTCGAGAAGAACATAGAGACAAAAAATGCCTAAGTATAATATCGACGAAGATGCTCAATGTTCCAGGAGTTCTCCGCCATGGTCCCATCTTCACGCTTTAGATGATATGCTCCCGGCCGAGTTACCTCAGCGATTATGTAGGGCCCTTCCCATAGTGGAGATAGCTTGTGGCGATCTTTGGTAGTTTGAATCTTGCGTAGAACCATGTCTCCAACAATGAAGGCTCGTGACCGAACATTGCGGTTATGGTAGCGCCGAAGTCCTTGAAGATATCGTGCCGACTGAATCAATGCGGCTTCGCGGGCTTCCTCCAGTCGGGTGAGGTCATCAACTCTGTCCTGGTCGTAACGCTCGTCATCGAAGCTACGAACACGAAGAGACTCGTACTCCATCTCACTCGGCAACATTGCTTCTGCTCCGTAAACCAAGAAGAAAGGAGATTGGCCGGTAGCCCGACTGGGCGTGGTCCGCAATGACCATAATACTGAAGGCAACTCTTGAACCCATCTTCCGGCGTATGGTCGTAGTCTATCAAACACTCGGGCTTTGATACCTTGAAGAATCATACCATTAGCTCGTTCAACTTGTCTGTTGTTCTTGGGGTGCGCCACCGATGCATAGCAAATCTTAATGCCGAAGTCTTCACAGAACTCCTTAAAAATACCTCCAGTGAATTGAGTCCCATTGTCAGTTATAATTCTGTTCGGGACACCAAACCGATGCACGATGTTTAGAATAAAGTCTCGCGCCTTGTCCGCAGTTATCGTAGCAACTGGCTTAGCCTCGATCCACTTGGAAAACTTATCAACCGCGACGAACAGATGCGTGAATTCGCCTGGTGCCTTCTTGAATGGACCCACCATGTCCAAGCCCCACACGGCGAAAGGCCATGATAAGGGAATTGTTTGGAGATCTTGAGCTGGAACGTGGCTCTGCCGAGCGAAGAATTGACAACCTTCACACGTGCGAACTACCTTATCTGCATCGGTGACCGCCGTGAGCCAAAAGAATCCTTGTCTGTAAGCCTTGCCCACCAGAGTGCGCGCCGCGGCATGACTGCCGCAGATGCCCGAATGAATATCTTGCAATAATTGTCGTCCTTCCTCTGGGGTGACGCATCTCATCAAAACTCCAGAGGGGCTTCTCTTGTATAGCTCTGAGTCAACCATGACATAGCCTTGACTGCGACGTCGAACTCGTTCCGCATCATCCCGGTCACCCGGCAGCTCTTGCTGAGTTAAAAACTTGATGAACGGTGTCCTCCAATCAGCGTCGAGCATGGCGACTTGGCTGGTAATTCCTTCATCGGAGGTTAGTGCTTTGGCAACAGTCGGCTCATAGAGATGTTCCACGAAAACGTCAGTCGGGGCTGCTTCGCGCTTGGACCCAAGCTGTGCCAACTGATCTGCCGCTTCGTTATTATGTCTCAAGACATGGGATAACTCCAATCCGTCAAACTTGTCTTCAAGCTTGCGAACTTCCTGTCGGTAGGCCTCCATGGTCTCATTTAAACAGGACCAGTCCTCATCACCTGGTTAACCACCAACTAGGAATCTCCTCGCACAATCATCCGTCGTATCCCGAGTGAAACAGCAAGTCGTAGGCCGTGAAGGAGGGCTTCATACTCAGCGACGTTGTGTGAGGCGGGAAAGTGGATGTGAAGGACATACCGTAGCCTCTCCCTAGTCGGGGAAATTAGCACAACTCCCGCTCCCAAGCCGGTGACTCTTTTGGATCCATCGAAGTGCATGGTCCAGTACTGCAAATCTTCTCTAGGTACATCTTCCTGTTGTTCGGTCCACTCGGCTACAAAATCCGCCAGGACTTGAGACTTTATAGACGTCCTCGTCTTGAAAGATATGTCCAGCAGCATCAACTCCAGTGCCCACTTCACGATGCGTCCAGTAACCTCCCGGTTGTGGATGACATCGCCGAGTGGAAAGGACGTGACGACGGTGACCGAGTGGCTCTGAAAATAATGGGCTAGCTTCCTAGCAGTGATTAAGACTCCATATAACAATTTTTGCACCTGTGGATAGCGGGTTTTGGCTCCTGCCAGCACCTCACTGACGAAGTAGATTGGCCGTTGAACCTTTTGGGTACGGCCTTCTTCCTCACGCTCGACGACCAATACCGTGCTGACCACCTAGTGAGTTGCGGAGACGTAGAGCAACAGGGGTTCTTGAGGGTGCGGTGATGCCAATACGGGTGGCGTCGTGAGGAACTCCTTGAAGTCTTCGAAAGCTTTCTGGGCCTTAGTGGTCCATTGGAAATCATCGGTCTTCTTCAGTAACCTGAAAAAAGGCATACCTCGTTCGCCGAGTCTGGAGACAAAATGGCTCAATGCTGCCATACAACCGGTGAGCTTCTGGACGTCTTTCTGGGTACTCGGGGGCTTCATGCTCCGGATAGCGTTGATCTTCTCTGGATTTACCTCAATTCCACGATGTGATATCATGAAACCGAGCAGCTTTCCTGATGGCACACCGAAGGTACACTTCTCCGGGTTCAACTTCATTCTGAAGGCCCGAATGTTCGCAAAGGTTTCTTCTAAATCGACAATCAGGTCTTCCTTCTGCTTGGTCTTGATGACGACATCGTCGACGTAGGCTTCCACGTTTTTCCCGATCTGGGTCTGAAGGCACCTCTGGATCATGCGCTGATAGGTGGCCCCGACGTTCTTCAGGCCAAAGGGCATCGTGATGTAGCAATAAGCTCCTAACGGGGTGATGAAAGATGTCTTCAAGCAGTCGGATTCCTTCAAACTGATCTGGTGATAACCCGAGTAACAATCCAAAAAGCTCAGAAGCTCACAGCCGGCTGTTGAGTCGACGACTTGGTCTATTCGAGGTAGTCAGTCAGCTTTTGCTTCCTCTTGGACTCATACGCCTGCGGGCCCCCGAAGATGTGATTTAGCTCGCCCACCAGGTCTTGGAAGGGCTCTGTGTTGCTAACCGGGTCGCTCCTCTTGGTGCCCGATGGGCCGGCTTCGTCAGCCGGCTTTTGTCGTAGTTGTGCCGCGTATTGCTCAGCGAACTATTTATAGATGAAGCAATCCTTTGCCGCATGTTTGTGGTTTGGATGGTGCGTGCACTGAGCGTTCATGATTTTGTCGTAGGCAGTGACTCGGGGACGCTATTGCTGGTAGTTTGATGTTGTGGTGACCAGATCCTCGGGCTTGCGCTTGCGATCCTTTTGGCCCCCGTTGTTGTTGCCGTTGTCCTTCTTAGGACGCCAGCTGGTTCCGGATGGCTTGTCGTGCCGGTCTTGTCGCAAGGCCTTGATTGCGTCGTCAGATTTGGCGTAGGAGTTTGCCGTCTCGAACATTTGCTTGACCGTCTTCGCTGGCTTGCGCCCAAACTTGCCGATAAGCAGCTCATCACGAACGCCTTTCTGGAATGCAGCAATAATGACATCATCGGTGATATTGGGAATCTTGTTCCGTTTCTCCGAAAAGCGTCGAATGTAGTCCTTCAGCGATTCGTCCGGCTTCTGAATGACGTTGTAGAGGTCAAAGTGAGTCCCAGGTCTTTCGAAAGTACCCTGGAAGTTGGCGATGAAGTGGTCCCGAAGCTCACTCCACGAGTCGATCGAGCCTCTTGGCAAACTCGTGAGCCAGTTCCTGGCTGAGTCGGCGAGAGCGACGGGTAGGTAGTTGGCCATAGCCTTGCTGTTTCCTCCTGCTGCGCGGATGGCAAGGGTGTACACAGTTAGCCAGGACTCGGGGTCGGTCTTACTGTCGTACTTATCAATCCCGGTGGGTTTAAAACCACTCGGCCAGTCCACTCGACGCAGGTTCCTGGTGAAAGCGGGCACTCCATCATCGTAGTCGTCGGATGATTTCCTTCTGTCTTCAGAAGAGCGCCGTTCACGTTCCCGGTAGCATCGGTCGAGTACCTCCCGTAGATCACTCGGCGGGGGCCTTCGCGGGCTGCTTTGGTGGTTGGAGTTGTTGTAGCGACGATTCCGGTCGTGGACGGGTTGTCGGCTGTGTTCTCTCTCGTGAGAGTCAGCCGTATGAACTCGTGGCCTCCATACTGCCTCGTGGCGAGGGTCTTTAGATCTGACTGGTGTCTTGCTTTGCTCGGGTCTCTTGTAGTCCTTGGACCGCAGCGGCGGCAGTTGGCTTCTATCCGGTGTTTCAGCAACGGACTCGGTCGGCCTTCGTGCGGAGCTGGAAGGATGGCCGTTGACCATAGCTGCGACGATGGTCTTGATCTTGTCCAGGAGCGGCGTCACCGCGGCCGGCGCCGCTTCGATGACGGTGTCGATGAGGGTGAGGGCAGCGACGGCGTTTTGTTGAGGCGTTTGGAAGATATTGGCGTTGTCGACTCGCGTCTGCATTATGGCCTCACGGGCTGAGCGCCCAGTGGCCCTCAGGTCTCGTTTCTTTTTGTCGGCTTCTTGCTTCTTCCTGAGCTCCTCCTCCTCCTTGCGCTTACTCTCCTCCTCCGCACGCTTGCGCTCTTGCTCCAACTTGGCTCGTTCCTCCTCCACGCGCTTGCGCTCTTGCTCAAGCTTGGCCCGTTCCTCCTCCGCGATCCTCCAGGCCATGGCCGAGTCGGTCTCAGCTACTTCGGCCATGAGAATGTTGAGAAGGTCCAGATCGTAGTAGTCTTTATCTGCGTCGTAGCTGTTGATTTCATCCGTGGAGATGTCGTAGAGGTCGTCGAAGTCGGTGGAGCTCATATGTTCGTCAATATCCGTGGATGAGTACGACCCGAGTCGTTCGAGTATGACCGCGACCTCTCGTGAGGCCGGGGGACAGCATGAAGGCGATGATGACTCAGAAGATTCAGAAGGTTCTCCTGAGTGGATCAGATCCAACTCAGAAGACAGGAGATTATGATAGATTTTAGCGTCGTCCGGTAATCCGAGCGGTGCCAAGGAACTTTCCCTCCTTGACTGGTTCGAACCCGAGTCGAGAAGAGAGAGCTTACCAAATTTGTCGGTGACGAAGTCGAGTCCGCCAAAGCGAAGCGCCTGCCCAGAGGCGAAGCTTGATGGAGATCCCATTGCACTCGTTGGCGAGATATTGAAGAAGAACTTGACGCGGAGCCCCTACCTGGCGCGCCAACTGTCGAAACTTGGTTTCGGCAATATCAATCTGGGGGTAGCAGTCAAGTGCCAAACACAATGGGTTAGTCGGGACAAGGGTTTAGACAGGTTCAGGCCCTCTCTAACGAGAGGTAATACCCTACTCCTGTTTCGGGGATTCGATCCGCCGAGTGTTTATTGATCTCTTGATCTCTTTCAATAGGGGCTCTCGCAAGTTTTCTGTTTGTCCGTGTATCTTTCTTCTGCTCTCTCTCTCAAGGGACGCCCCTACCCTCCTTATATAGTCTCGAAGGGTGGGTTTACAAGTCGGAGACCTATTCTATTCTAAGTCGGACTCCTCAATCTTACCAACTATAGACTATGGGCCGTTACCTTATCTCAATGGTAACGTAATACCCAAGTCATAGCCGGTTTACATAATCATGAAGCATAACCTATCCCCTATGGTAAGTCGGATAAGCTAGCCGTGAGGGTATCCGGTACCCATAATCTCCACACCAAGGGTTATGGAACAGAGAAGGTCATTGAGTTATGCGTAGAATTTATTGAAGACCTTCGTCCAATCAGGGTACCCGAATCAAGCCATGAGGAGAGACTACAGGGAAAGGGGACTCTTGGAAGGAAAGCAATAATGACTGTGGACAACGATTTATTCCGTAAAGCACATTTCACGGTTTTGCAACAATCTTCGTTGGTGGCTCCTTACATCGAGGAGCACCTGGCGATTGTTCGGTCAAAAAACATCGGCAAGTCCGATGCATGGATTACACGACATCACATCGATACTTTCCCCGCTTGGCTACGACAACATCTAATGGGTGCCGAAACCATTGACCGACAACTAGCCTTCTTGGCGAGGGGGCCTTCTTGCTTGATATCGACATTCCAAGGATATGAAATCAATGGGTATACATTTTACACAAGAGCCCAAGACAAAAAGAGCACAAACCAGAACTCTGCTATTTGTATCGATGCCATGAGATACGATGGTGCAACTAGCACGTATTACGGTGTCATCAAGGACATATGGGAACTAGACAACGGACCCCTAAAGGTACTTCTGTTTCGATGCCAATGGGTTAGGCTCACCGGTGGAGGCGTAACGATTGATGACAGTGGGATGACAATGATTGACCTAAGCAAGGTTGGATACTCAGACGAACCATTCGTCCTAGCCAATGATGTAACACAAGTTTTCTACGTCAAGGACATGTCTAGCAAACCAAAAAAGGGTAAAGGACCCGACGAGCCAAAGCACCACGTGGTTCTCCCAGGCAAAAGGAAAATCATCGGAGTTGAGGATAAGACTGACGAAGATTACGATCAGTTTGACGGGCAACCTCCGTTCGCGGTGACGGTTGACCCGAGCATCCTCCTATCAAAGGAGGACACTCCTTACTCACGCAACGATCATAGCGAAGGAACATTAGTGAGAAGAAAATACGTGAGAAAAATAGTGACATAGGTTGTTGTATGGACGATGCAAATTATTTATAATGTATTGAAGGCCATGTAATGTTTGTGTTTTTTACTAATACAATTATATATGTAATAGCAATTTTAAACTATTTAAATAGGTCATATGTTATTAGAAAGTATAATACTATTTAAATAGTATTTAAATTGGTTATATTTTAATTATATATCATTATTGAAATGTAATATAAGATTTAAACTATCTAAATTGGTCATATGTTAATTATATATATATATTAAATGTAATAGCAATTTTAAACTATTTAAATAGGTCATATGTTATTAGATAGTTTAATACTATTTAAATAGTATTTAAATTGGTTATATTTTAATTATATATCATTATTGAAATGTAATATCAATTTTAAACTATTTAAATAGGTCATATGTTAATTATATGTGATTATTTATATTTACTAATCATTTTAAACTATTTAAATAGGTCATATGTTATTAGATAGTTTAATACTATTTAAATAGTATTTAAATTGGTTATATTTTAATTATATATCATTATTTAAATGTAATATCAATTTTAAACTATTTAAATAGGTCATATGTTAATTATATGTGATTATTTATATTTAATAATAATTTTAAACTATTTAGATTGGGCATATGTTATTTCAATGTTTCAATCTTTAGTCCAGGTTGTTAAACATAGCCGGGACAAAAAGATATTTTGGAAACAGCGGGAAATTATATTTAGTACCGGTTGGTGGCATCAACCGGGAGTCCCGATTGGTGGAATTGATGTCACCAACCAGGACTAAAGATCGCGACTATAAATAGTTGTGCGCATCGTTTTCTCCGGATCCACAATTAGCCATTTCATTCTCTCAATGCACGTCCTCCGCCTTTGCCGCCGCCGTCGTCTTCGTCGTCTTCGCCGCCATACGTCGTCGCCGACCTCACCGCGCCACCCGGCCGAGGTTTGTGCCGATCTCTCCTTTGTCATTGTTTGTGTCGTTTCTCTCGATCGCATCCACGCGCGTGCGGCCGCCATTGCCATGCATGCCACCCCATGCCACCGCCGCCGCCACCCCGCGCCACCCGGCTACCACCTCGCACCACGGCCGCCCCGCTCCACCACACGACCGCCGCCACCCCGCGTCGCGCCACCAGTACGGCCGCCGCCACCCCGCCGCCGCCACACCGTGCCACGGCCGCCCCGCGCCACCATGCCCGCCGCTACACCGCGCCACCACGGCCGCGGTCCCCACGCCGCCGCCACCCCGCGCCACCACGGCCGCCACCCCATGCCGCCGCCGCCGCCACCCGGCCGCCACCCCACAGCATCGCCCGCACTCCACGGCGCAACCGTCACCCCGCGAACGCGAACGATAGATCGATAGAACGTGAACGATACAACCTGAACGATATGTAGAACGATAGAACGAACATGAACGAACGAACAAACGAACGAACGACCGAACAAACGATAGAACGAACGACCGAACGAACGATAGAACGATAGAACGAAGGAACGATGGAACGAATGACCGAGCGAACGATAGAACGAACGACCGAACGAACGAACGAACGAACGAACGAACGATAAAACGAACGAACGAACGAACGAACGATAGAATATGGAGGCCGTGTGGGTACCCGATACCCATATTCTCCACAACCATGTGTATATTTCCTCTGTCTTTATTCATTCATATGTATGTATGGAGCAAATTGTATTAATTTGAGCCAACTAAAAGGAGGACTAACTTAATGGTTCAAAGAAAATACATTTATTACAGTAATAGTTCTTTAGATCACCCATATCACACATAGTTCACTATAGATCACCCATATCACATGAAACCAATGTCTCTAGTCAAATATGACCGAACGACGGAACGTGACCGAGATATGCAGATATGCATATATGTTTTCAATGCAGATATGCAAGCACGATGTGTAGATTAATCATAGATGTACCAAATTGTTTGCAACAGATTAATTATATATGTGTTTTCAATCATAGATGTACCAGATTAATCATAGCTATGTTTTTAATGTATATTGTTAATGGTATAATGTAACCTTCATTTTGTTTGCAAAAGTTTTCATGTTTTCACGTGGATACACTGAATATAATATTGCACATCTTTTACATTTTCTAATAGTGATTTAATTTTTTTGTCTAATTTTTTTTCTAATAGCTGCTGACCGCCGTCGCCGCTCAAGCTTAAGTGGCCCTAGGGTCACCCTACAGGACATACGGATGCAAGAGGAGGTCGAACGACGGGTGGACCAACGCCTAGCGGAACAACAGAGCCAGCAGACGGTGCAGCCGTATGCCCCTCCAATCATGGTAAGCCCCTCAGGCAATCGCAACAACTGTGCTTCTACAGGGCAAGCAGGAGAACAGGGCATAGAAGGTGCAGCAGGGCCAGCTCACGACGATCCATCGTACCTTGTAGATGAAATCACGCGGCAGACACCTTGTGAGCTGCACAGTCCCTTCAAGAACATATCACTCAAAGTATGCTCGTAGTTTTATGATATATGCCTTGTAAATTGCATAACCGGTGGTGCATGCATCTGTTAATTACTAAGTAACCTTGATTCTCGTGAAGGTGGCGCCGGGCATCGCCATACCAGTCGACCCTTCAGGGACATATCATTGCAGACCAATTCCACCTGGGTACTCAAAGGTCGAGGTTGAATTGGTGGAACGAGGATTCGATGATCTCAAGCTGGACATCCCCGGAGGAGACGGGGAGACGAAACTAGGAGACACAGCCCACGCAATTATACTATAGTGCAAGCGGTATATCGTGTTTCCCGGGTGAGCAGCGGCGTCTTCTCCTCCGTCTCCTCCGCCTACACCCTCTCCTCCGCCTGCACCGGCTCCTCCACCACAGTCTTCTCCGCCTGCAACCTCTCCTTCGCCTGCACCGGCTCCTCCGCCTGCACCGTCATCGTCTGCTCCGCCTTCACGACCTAAAAAGTCGTGCCCACTTCGTCCCGCGCCGTCAAAGTCCACACCACAAAGAAAGAAGCTAAGACTTGACGAGCCAAAACTCCCCGCTCTCAAGAAAAGGGCATATGACCGCACTCCCGAGGAGAATGAGGAGGTCGTATGAGCAGAAGTGAAGGCGTTCTTCGAGGCACGGAAACCACCAAAGAAGATTCCTATAGATCCGGCTGCTAAGAAGTTCTTTCAGAAGATGAGCGAACCAGTCAAGAGGGCTTTACTTTCGAATTATGACCGGTCGGTGATGAAGTCGTATAAGAAACAAAGAGGAAAGGCCAAAGAAGTGCCTCGGCTCGAAAAGCAACCAAAACAATCGGTTGAGCCATTGCTACCACCCGGTGAAGAGGAGCTGAGGCAATGGATGAAAGAGACGGGTCTAAACAGGGCGCAACTGGTGGGAGACGCACCAATAACCATAGCGACAGATGCCGATTTGAAATACAAATTTAAACTCGGTGAACCGCTTGTCAAGCCTGGTCAGGTGAACACTCTCTCTACACAAATGCACCGATTCCATCAATGGTATATGGAACTTTCATCCAAAGATAGAATGATGGTTGGAGAGAGGATAAGAAACACAGATTATTATCAAGGAGATGATGTTCTGTGGATCAACTTCGAGAATATATTCGATGTATACCAACTAGACGCTCTCGACGTCTCCATTCTCAGCTGTTGGGTTTTGTAAGTATCGTTTTAGCAAACTTTATTTTGTTCCTTAGCTCCTTCTATGTACCATTCAATGGTTACACTGTGCTGATAAGACCGATGCAAATTCCTTTATCTTTTGTGGAATGGAGATTCAATCGTGCCGTAGGCAGGGAATTTACAATATTGGATTCATGGACCCCCGCAAAGTCAATGACGTAATGATATGGGACTTTGAGAAAGATACAGAGGACAATATTGTTCATTTCCTGGTGCAGCAGCATTATATGACCTACATACTATTACCCTACAACACAGAGTGAGTTTTAATTATCTTTCGAATTTGTACCAACTTTCTCCTCGTACTCATACCGTCACATATATATCGTCTGACTCAATTTGCAGATTTCACTGAGTCCTTTTCCTCTTCGACCTTGAACTATGCAAAGTCCATGTCTATGACTCAATGGATAAACCAGAGTCTACTTTCACCAAGATTTTTGAAGTGATAGACAGGTAATGACATCTATTCAACTGTCATTAATTATGAACACTACTATTGATACTATGCAGATCTCCTATATTTAATCATAGCTTCCAACTGTACATAAGGCATGGGCAAAGTTCCGTACATTGGTTCGCGGGGTTTAGAAAGAAAAACTTGGTAGGAGGTTTAATTTTCCGGTGAGTACATGCTCCAAAACATATTGAATTATTAATTGGTTCTAGAAAAAAATTAGTACATTAAATCTCTCGTCGTTTCTCCTTAAGTGTGCAAAACAGGAGCAGGGGAATAACTTATGCAGCTACTACGTCTGCGAATATACTCACGCACTTATACACCAAATCAACAGTGACAAGGATCTAGAAGTACGTAAAAATTATTCATACATTATGTCCCAATTTCTTATTGACTTCATATACTTATATCTTAATTTTTTTCAAATGATAGATTATTTACATGAGAGAAAAACTATCCAACGAAGAATTTATCAAGGTTGTTCAAGAACAACTGATGGGATTTATCAATGAACAAATAATTGATCCCGCGGGAGAATTCCACTACGATGGAAGATCTATTGATTATCATCCCCATGGATAACATGTCTTAGGTTTCTTCGTAATATACAATAGAACATTATAATTAACGAAGGATTGTAATATATGTATATATTCAGATGTGCATTCATGTACTTATGTGTGTGAGTATATTTCGGTAATATAAGTATATATTTACTTGAGTGCATATATGTAGGAAATATATATATGTGTAAAACATGTATTTATACATATATATATATGTATAAATACATATATTACATATATACACATATTATATATGCATATATATGTATTTATACATATATATGCATAATATATAAACAAGCAGCTGGCAGAATCAGCAATTGTTTTTTTAAAAAAAATATCATTAGTCCCGGTTTTAAAAAAAGTATCATCTGAGCCAGCAACGTGGCGCAACCATCTTTAGTCCCGGTTATTTCACCCAGGACTAAAGATGGACATCTTTAGTCCCAGATTCGTAGTCCTGGTTGCATAACCGGGACTAGAAGGTGTTACGAACCGGGGTTAAAAACCCCTTCTCCACTAGTGCCTATAGCTCAGAGGATAAGAGCACGTGGCTACAAACCACTGTGTCGGGGGTTTGAATCCCTCCTCGCCCACAGCCTTCCAAAGGGGAAGGGTCTTTACTTTCTCCCTGAGGGTAGGAAAACCATGATCGGGATAGCGGATGTAAAGCTATTGGATTTGGGTATGCTCTTGAAAATGAATCAAATTATTGATTGTGTCGTAAAGGCCCTTATGCGCATGCCCTAATCGACCCCTCGGAGGAGTATGCGCTTCTAAAAGATCTTTGATATTGTGCCCAATTCCGAAGTTAGTTTGATACATATGACCGGCAATGAGAAAAATAAATGCAATAGCTAAATGATGATGAGCAATATCAGTCAGCCACAAACTTTGTATTTGTGGATGGAATCCCCCAAGAAGAGTTAGAATAGCAGTTCCCGCTACTTGAGTGGTACCAAATAAATGATTACTCGAATCAGGGTTTTGGACATAAAGATTTCACTGACCCGTCAGAAGGGGTCCCAACCCCTGTGGATAGAGTAATACATCTAAGAAATTATTCCATCGAACGTACTTTCGACTGGATGCTAGAATAGCGACGTGAACTAAATTTCCTGTCCAAGCCAAAGAACTTATCCTGAAAAGTCCTGACAAATGATGATTGAGACGAGAATCTGCGTTTTTGAATCACGAAAGGCTTGGTTTCCATTTGGGTTGTAGAAACTATCAGGGTTATGGATAAGGCATACGTCCTATCCTTCGGGTTATGAAATATACAACTATGGCATACCCTTAGTATATGGGAAGGTTACTTAATTATTATGGAATTCAGCTTGTAAGTAGAGAAATTATATCCTGAATAGAAGATGTTAGAGTCCTGTTCGGGGAAGATACAATCTCTATAATCTCGTTGGCTAAAAATACTCTCCGAGTTCTACTTGGAGGCCAAGGCAGTTTGCGGTATAAATACAAAGCCCTCCAGGGGGTACGAGATCATCGAATCATAGCTTAAGTCATCGTCATAGCAGAGGCAATCCAGAGGACTTGAAGACAAATCATCGCTTGGATCTCGTCAGGTTGTTCTCGACAGGGATCTTGTCGATACTCGATACTTTCGTCATTCTCTATTGTAATCTTTGTGATTTTTATCATAATCCCATATAAATTGAAATAGGGCTATTACCTTTCGAGGGGCCTGAACCAGTATAATCTTTGTCTTTGTATGCGCTTAAACTTATTTCGTGTAGATCCTTGTACCAATGACCCTATACTCTTCAAATACCATAGTCGCAGTCTACACCATCAACAGTAACCAACCCCCTATTAAGGATAGCGTAGAAAGAAATAATAGAAAAAGAGCTCATGTATAAAGATCTACATTGGTCCGTAATCCAATTGTATACCACCACTGATAAACCCAGAATAGACAATATTCACTAGACCGGCGGCGCCTCCTCGAGTAAAGGCTTCCACAGCGGGTTGACCAAACTTCTTTTATTTCTATAATTAGCATCAGTTAAACCCAACGAACCTTGCACACAACATACTTACCCAAAAAAACACCACGTCCCCGCCCACCCACATGCAGCTTTCTGAAAAAAGAAGACAGTGCACATCCATTTATTAGCACCATACAGATCACATGCTAGAGAATCTCACATTGCACGAGTATGTTTAAAACCTTTGGTGGCTTATATCTTTTAAACCTATATTGTTTTTAAGATCCGATTAAACTATCGTACTATACATAAAATACATGAACAAATAAATTTGAATATATTTAGATTATTTAAAATTTATTCTTATTTTTAACTCCTCTAGCGGTGTTGTTACTTCTAACACCGTGAAAAATTAGTTCTATTTTTTCAGAGTTACTTCTCTCTAGGAGTGTAGTAACTTGTAATACTGTGAAGAGTTACTTCTAATACTGTTAATAGATACTTTTGTTTTCTAAAGAATTATTTCCTATATGAAATACATTGTTTTTATCAAAAAATAATAATCTCTCTCTATATATATATGGTTTACATTGAATAAAACAACATGTATTTACTTGTAAATCTACACTTTACCTATGAAGATATTTCTCTAATGCTATAAAAAGTTACTTTCATTGTAGAGCTGAGTTACTTCTACCATTTAAGTAAACTACATTTAAATATTTCAATATATTCAATATTGTACTCATTTTATCATATATTTTTTGTGAAATTTAATGGTTAAAATAGATCTTAAAAATAATATGTAGTTTAAAATATATAAGCCATCCAAAATTAAAAATAAACTAGTACTAGTTAGGAAGACTCACTGTGCTCTCAAACCAAAGCGTGAAGACAAAATTTTTAAGGCATGCATGCATATGCGCGCACATGATAACTTTAATCGGACAGTTTCGATAGGCGTCGCGCGATAGGATGAACCAGAGAGCACTCTCGGTTTAGATTTTGCGTTACTAAATCGGTAAGTGTAGTAGGGGAGGAGTGAGGAGTGCGGCGAGGTATGCGGTAGTTTGGATAGGCAGATGCTAAATAAGAAGTGGAAGGAAGAATAGAACCTGGCGGCTGCGGTGCTATTCCGATCAGTGAAGGATGAGCCGACCTGTTCATCCCGATGGGCTTCCTACTCCCGACCTGACGGTGTTGCCATCGTGCGCGTTGCACAAGTCGACAACGCCGCCTTCGGCATCGCCATCCATCCTGTGGATCGACCGCTGAGCCGACAATGGGAGGATGACAGCGGCGGGGAGCAGGAAAGAGAGGCGGGGGGCAGGAGAGAGAGGCGGCGGTGGAGGGCATGGGAGGAGGACGGCAACTGGATACGACGATGGGAGGCAGGGTGAAAGATGGGACGGAGAGCAAGTATGGCGGAGCAAAGAGGCACGCGAGGAAGGAGGGACCAGCGGCAGCCGCGGTCAGCAACAGCGCTGGCGCGAGGTGCAGGTGGAGGCTCACCAGCTCTCAGATTTGAGGCTCCTTGCCATCACCGCTGAAGGTTGCACCTGCTCCGTCGGTCCTCGCCTGGCTGCGCTGCATCAAGATCTCCGCGGTCATTGGAGGGCGGGCCGCCTTGTCTCGAGCGACGTCGCCCTGGACCGCTTGCCGCCGTGACCTCCTACTCTCCGCCACCAAGCAAGGTCGCGACCTGCTGGGCCACCCACGCCGCATGCGCCCACCGCTTGCTCGGCTCACCACCGTCGCCTGCTCCCGTACAGGTCAGCGCCGCCGCCGCGTGGGCTAGGTTTTGGGGAGGGGGACACGTGCGGAGGAAGAGAAGCACCGGCTCGACAGGTGTGGGAAGGAGTGTTGGGAATAGTACCACACTGGTTTTTTAGAGGGAGTTGAACCAACTTAAACATAGGAGGAGTCCCTCACCTCTTGAGCTAGATTTTGGGATGTACCAGGCTTCCTTTCGGTTAGGTCAATGTTTTTCCGTTTTGGGCCAATAAGTGATATCAGAGCCAAGTCCACAATCTAGTGCTCATGCACACTCAGGGTAGTGTAGGCCCCCGAAACCTTGTAGACTGCGGGTGTGAGGCCCTTATGTACCCGTGTGTGGGGCCGGTCAGTGCACATTATGGGGAAGTTCAAATAGGGACATTGGTGGGGAAGTTCAAATAGGGACATTGGTTATTTAAGAGTTCAAATAGGGCCGGTCAGTGCACATTATGAGAGATTGTTGAGAATAGTCTCCAATATTATGGCCAGGCCGGCGCCGAATTAGGTGGTGGCCACTGTGCTATGGGAGGGTGAGTGCTGCATATTTTGCAAAAACACCCTTGTGCTTTTCATGTTTACAACGTCATCCTTGTAAGCGGAATTTTTTCTTCTTCACATTGTATTTTGTTGAAATACAAAGGTTTTTTCAGTTAAAACATAACGGGACATCAGGGCCTCATCGTTTGCTCTACGGTTTATAAGCCAAAGCCAAATTTTGAATTTTAAAACTTGATTTTGAAATTAATTTTGATGTTTTTTGAACATAGGCTTTTAAGTCGCTAAATACATATATACAAAAGTTTTAATCACAAATCATTTTTTAATTATTAATAAGCCGTTACGGCTTATAATAAGCCGTGACCAACCGATGGGTACCTCAGTTGGTTCAAGGATATTTGTGATATTCCGTGCAAACACGAAAAGTTTTTGCAAAACAGCCAATCATGTACAAATCTTTTCGAGGAGCCAAAAATAATTTCAAAAAATGAAAAAATCGGAGTGGGCATAAGTGTTATGTCCGGATGATCTCGCGATAATCCATGAGTAGCACGTACTCCGTCCTGATGCAGTACTTCTTGTCAAAATCTCAGCAACTAAGGCTGTGTTTTTGCTCAGGTTTCGAACTTCATCTCACTCGTTTTTCACGTGTACATTTTTTAAACTACTAAAAGGTGTGTTTTTTAAAAAAATTTATAGGAAAGTTATTTTAAAAAATCATATTAATCTTATTTTTCAAAAAAAATAGTTAATACTTAATTAATGATACACTAATGAGTTGTTTTGTTTTGCGTGCACGAGGGATGAGTTCTCAACTCACTCAGCCGAACTCAGCCTAAATTTTTTTTAGATAATGAAATAAAATCCTGGCATTTGCTCAAAGAGTTACAGTCAATTATCACAGAAATTATTCGAAACATGATCACACCTCAATAAGTAATAAGGAACACATCCAAAATGATAAAGGCACACACTAAACTACTAACACCAACAGAAAAGATAGGCCACAAACTTATTGAATTCTATTTGGAAATCTTAGCAACTAAGTGCATGCGTCGATCGGTCGCACGAAATTAAACCATGGTTCTTATTCGAAAAAAAGAAATTAAACCATGGTCAACAGCAGTAGTGGAGGTTAATAAAATCATTAATCCCGAAACGGAACCATTTTTTTATGATAACTCATAATATTACGAGACGGCAAATTTGTTCTCAATCTGGGCTGTCGAAGCCCTGTCGAAGAAAAGCCCGGTGATACGTACCCAAAACGGTTGTTGGTTGGGCCTAAAATTTTAAAGAGAAGAAAAGCTCACCGCCAGCATGGGCCGCGCCGGCGAGCCGGCGACCTTTGTGGGGGAACCCGTCTCTCCGCGGCGAGCGCGACGCAGAGGCCGCCGAGGACAAGCCGCTCGCCGGGATCAGCTAAGGTGCCGTACGCGCAGGCACAACGCTGCACGCGCCCAGGGACGAGGAAGAATTGCGCGGCTGACATTCAGAATCTTCCTGTGCGAATCTAGTGGAATATATCAAATCCTATAGAACAAAAATTCGCTTTGAACACCAAACGTCAGTTCGTCTAGAAGCAGAACATGGCGGCACGCCGACCGGTCGTCACTCCAACGTAAGTAGAGTAGCAGCAACCAGCGTAAGTCAGTAGTAAGAGATAAGAGCAATCGATCCAGCGTGGCGGCATGCAGGATTCAACCGGTCAAGTAAAAGAAAACTCACAATAAGCTGTAATTTTTAATCGTCTTGTTAATCATGAACTGCCTTGCATCCGAAGCCATCTTCAAGCCAAGTACACCACGGCGCGATCGGCCATTGGTCCGACATACATATATGAGTCCACAAACTTATATCCCTATATACATAGTTTAATTTATTTTTATCGTTACGATATATAAAAGTTAAATTTTAAGTTATATGTTTGATATTAATATATTATTTTAAACTTTTTTGAAGTTTTTCATAACTAATATTTAAATGACATGCACACAAAAATACTCGCATATATTCACATATATAGA
Organism: Oryza officinalis; assembly: GCA_008326285.1. Taxonomy (NCBI): domain Eukaryota; kingdom Viridiplantae; phylum Streptophyta; class Magnoliopsida; order Poales; family Poaceae; genus Oryza; species Oryza officinalis. The sequence goes on along the minus strand of BDMV01000007.1, from coordinate 30,851,990 downwards.
GCACTATGGCGCGCGAGTGAACCAGTGCTGTGCGTCTGTGTGTAGGCGACACTGATGGCGGCCACGCACGCTCAGCCGTCCGGCGTTGACGCCAGCGAGGCGAACGTGGCGGCGGCGGCGGCCAACCGGAGGAACGGCGCGCACGCCATCCTCGCCGCGGCGTCCGCCCTCGTCGGCCTCGCGCCCGAGTACGCCAAGGTGCGCGCCGTCCTTCTCTTGCTGCTCCTGCTTCTCGGCTGCGCCACCGTCCACCTCTCCATGGGCGGCCACCGGCCCCGCGCCGTGGCGCCCTCGGCGGCGCCGGCCGCGCGCGTCGTTGACCGCTCGCGGGCGCGGCTCCGGTGGACGGGGTTCCACGCGCTCCTCTTCCTGGCCGGCTCCAGCCTGCTCCTCGGCCCCAGGACGGCGGCGCCGTCGCCGTCGCAGCTTCTCGGCGGATACGCTCTTCTCGTGCTGGGCGCCGTCCCCGTGCTGGTCTCCACAGCCTACGACGGCGTCCCGCGCTCCGTGCGCCCGGCGGCGGCCGCGGCGGCGCGGGGGCTCGACGGGCTCCTCTTCGGCGGGCGCTTCGCTCTGGCGTCCGACGCCGACGACTGAACGGTGCGCCCGCCGGCGCCGGTCGTTCGGCACTATCTTCAGTTTGGTTGATCGATTCTATGTTGGTAATTAATCACATGGTGTCCGTTGATCTTGTCGTCCAAGATCATGCAATTAATCAGATGAGATTAGAGAAATAGGGAGATATCTCTCTTGACATAATTGCAATTTCTTGGGGATTTTTTTAGGTTTCCTCTGATCTTGATGGTTGTAATTAGCATAACAGCTGCAGCAGAGAGCAATTGGGAAAGGTTGAAGCCTATGTAGGAACTACCTGATTACAATGATTAGATGGGAATTAATCATGCAAGAAAGTCAAAGTCGTGGTCATGTCATTTGTAATACCTAATTAATTACGCGTTAATGGATCGTTCCGTTTTTCATGCGCACTGTGTGTTTTGGAAACTCCTGAAAACGAACACAGCCTTAGCCTTAGTGTAATTAGCAGCACTACACATGACACATGTGCAATATCTATCTCCAATAAGAGTAGTTATCATATACAACTATATGTTGCGATCACTAAACCCATTGAATAACAGTAGAACAATATGCAATAAAGCAGAGAATGGCTATTTGAGCAGTAATTTGAGTCTATATAAACATTGATATGCAGTGGCGGAGCCAACGATATCGGTCACCATGGAGCCCACGTCAATTCCTTAATGGGCCAATCAAAATTTGCATTTATTTGTCTATCTCTTGAACGGAACATTTGTGTGATGTCACTTCATTAAGAAACTTTAGCAAATAGATTTTACATTCTGAAGGAAAACAAACAAATTTCAAACAAATTTTACATAATGTAATTTCAACTAAAACAAGTTGTAAATAATATTTTACATAATGTATAGCACTGTAAATACTACATTAAAATTAAACCATAGAAAAGATGTAATCACAAAAAATAATAACTTACAATGATATTAACCAAATATTACATGCCATACCATTTACACTGTAAGGCTTTGTTCTTCACCTTATCTTTTTAACTCATCACTCTTTTTTTTTGCGCGCATGTTTTTTAAATTACTAAACGGTGTGTTTTTTTGCAAAAAGTTTATATATAAAAGTTGCTTTAAAAAATCAAATTAATCTATTTTTTAAAAAATTAACTAATACTTAATTAATCACGCGCTAATGGACCGTTTCGTTTTCCGTGCGCACTGTACGTGTTTCCAACACAGGGAAACGAACAAAGCCTAAGTTTAGGAATTACTTCACACTGTAAGGCTGAGTTCGTTTGGAGCGTTCCTAGCGCCGCACAATGTTTTTTCCCATGAGCACGTTTTTCAAACTACTAAACAGTATATGTTTTACAAAAAGTTTTTATACAAAAGTTGTTTAAAAAAAATCAAATTAATCTATTTTCAAAAAAAAATTAACTAATACTTAATTAATCACTCGCTAATGGATCGTTCCGTTTTCCGTGCGCACGCTGTGCGCGTTGGTAACAACAACAAACCTAAGTTGAGTACTTACACGCTGTAATTACCCATGGTGGGGCATTGCTGCTATATTTTTGCTGCATCGAGCAGTGTGTTTCTCGACCACTGAAAAAGCTACTAGAACATGTCAGGACACTACATCACAGCCTCAGCACAGGTCTAGACGGAATCGAACGGATGAAAATTCGACAAATTTTGACCGAGAAATCTGTCGACAGATGCGTAGCAAATTCGAAACAGACCAGCGTGCGTGAGCGTGACATAAGTACATCCACAGGTGAAAATGGAATTGAAGAGTGTGAGCGGACGATTCCAACTCCAAAGGCTCCCTGGGATGAAAACTGTCTGTCCTGCTAAGTAAGTATAGCTTAACTAGTTATGTTTTTTTTACTTGACACAGGTACTTGTTTTTATGACTGATTATTTTTCGTGGTAAGTGACATAATCATCGACAGTGAAACGTTCATGATAACTTTATGATTAACATCAGAATATGTCAGTCCAGTCGTCCGAACATGCTCATATGGATAGAGTACACGTATGTGCATATTTATAAGAGTGGCGCGCTGTTTGCGTTGCGTTTATACCGTGTTTAAAAAAAAAGAGAAGAAAATCGTGTGTCCTGGAGTCCGGGTTGGGCCTAAAATTGGTCCGTGCCACGGCGTAGGCGCAGCAGCGTGAGGCCGAACTGGGAAACCGCTGGAAGGCCCAGACACTAGCCAGCCCAAACACAAAAAACTGTTGGGAGGCCCAGGCACCAGCACACACGAGAAAAAAAGGGAAGAGAAAAAAAATGTCCGACCTGCCGGATTCGAACCAGCGACCTAAGGATTTATCTGCACAGACTACAGTCCTCCGCTCTACCAACTGAGCTAAGATCGGTTTTACTCCTAGCTTCTCATGAAATTTTAATATTATCATACATTGTCATTTTTCTCTTTTTTCTCCCTAACTAAGCCAGGTTTTTGGTCTCGCTCCATTCAACATGTGTTTTTTAGCTGGTCTGGACGTTGAGATTCAACCAAAGTGCCAGTGGCCTAATTAATGCCAAGGTCAATATACCTTCTCTTTTTCATATAGGAAAATATTGTTAACCTTCTTGTCAAGTCAAGGGGAAAAAATATTTTGTTGAAAAACAATAATTTTGACGATGAAAAATAGAGGATATTTTTACCCCCTAAGTTCTTATTAGCCCTTAAATGGTTTGTTGGACCTACAAATTTATGGTGTTGATCATTGGGTACTGATTTCTTGTTCCACTTTTCTTACAACTTCATAATAACAACCACAACTACATACACTGATTAATCCCATTGGAGATATAGTATGTGGATCCAAAGGATTAATTAATGCTATAACAATTCATTTTAAAATTTTATATAAAAAAATTATATTTACTGTCATCCTTTAATTAACAATTCACCTCTGCTGCAAATCAGATGAAGCCGTCTCTGAAAACCTCTCAAAACTGGCAATGCTTGTCCAATTCAATGATGGTTTTGACTCATGTAGGAATTTGAAGTACTATAACTTTTGTAATTAAGAATATATGTATGCATTCAAACAAAGATTGCTTCCTGGTGTGGGAAGAAATCTCATTCTCACGGGCTCACGGCTACTATTTCCAATTAATATCACTGAGGTACTTACTCGATCTGCATGTTCTTGAATGTGCGACACAATTTTGTTATCCAGTTTCATATATATGAAACACGACATAAAAGCCCACGTATTGACACACGCAATATCGTACGGTCTCTCATTAATTAGCTAGAAAAACGACACTTGTCGTACTAGTTCTTCGTTTGCCAAATATGTTGGGCTATGACGACTCATGATCACATTTATTTATAATGTTGTCAACGTTGACACAACGAACATGCTGCCTTGCTGGACACCGAGGTGTATATGTGTCTAGAGCATTCTTGACTATTGTTAATAATATTTACTCATCAATTCATCATCTAATTAACTATTCTCATGCAGATATGTATTTTATTTTCCTGGCTGATGTCCTTTCCTTGCAAGACAGATCATAAGATCGACCCATGCGATCACAGCTGCTGATGCTGATTAATTATGCATTGCCTCATTGCTGCCAAGTGTCAAGTTAATTAATTAATCTGCCATCCACTAAGTTGCATCCATCTTAATTACATTGATGCATGCATGGTGGATTAATGGATAACTAGTTGCCAACAAGCACATTGACTACTTCTTGACAGTGTCAAATTTGCATGTAATTAATCACATCAAGACGTTTGATCAAGTGTTGATCAAATGTGGGAAAAGAATACAAGTCTGATGGAATTTTCGCTTACGTTGTTTGACAGTGTTAGATCGAGGCAGAATGACACGAGTTTGTTCAAGTGGACACATCAACCTGTGATGGTTATATGTACCTAGCTAGACCTACTTCCCAGCTACTAGTATGTGATCTCTGATCAACTGCTGACTTTGACCAGCTCTTAATTAGCAAACTAATCCTGGCTCGTTCTAGCTAGTTTATTTAATTGCTAGGTTTTCAGCTGGAAGAATGAACTCCCCATTGTTTTCAAGGTAATTTAATGTAGCTAATTATGTAGTGGTAGTTTTTTGTTTAGTCTGATACTGTGTCAACATCTGTTATCTGCACAATAATCTCCAACAGTAGCAACATTAAGACAAGATATTTGTCATGTCAAGATCTGCCTACTGTTCATGTAAGCATCCGTACGTCTCACCCTCAAAATATTTTTTGCAGTATCGAAAGGGAAAGAGAAATTGATATGTGTATTGTTACCAGTTAATTAATTAGCCTTTTTTTAACCTTCATCTACTAGCTACTAACAGATTGGAATAATGCAGATGTCAGATGAAAGCGATACTCCAATACATATCCATTATTCCCATATAATCTCATCCTTTCAGAAAATCATATTATACATGTAGTACATGAATTAAGTACGTAAAGCATCGAACTCGGTGGAATTGTTCTGACAACGACTAGGCATGCATGCAGTGCACCTAATCATCAGAACCCAACAAACAATTGTTGCATGCTTTTTTCACCATCATCATCATGCATACCTGCATGGCTGCAATGATATCTTGCTAACTAGTGAAACCAAGTATGATAGTACTAGTAACAACTAGTGAAACCAAGTACTAGTAACTAGTAACTAATTTCCAATTACCTACATTAACTCCTTACAACTTGATACTACTTAGAATTTTTGTGACCTTTCTAAAATTTCACCATTTAGCATGTATATGAAAATAACTATACGTATCTGCATATTTTTTAAAAAATTTCATGCATGAGATTTATGTGTCATTGAATCAAAATTGAGCCAATGTCTGAAATACTCTAAATATATATGTAAAAATACACTACTACAGAAATAATTTTTCTATCGACGCAAGAATAGACCTTTATTTTGGATACAACTTTTTAAGAGGTTCGTATGCAAAAACCTATTTTCACAGACGAGCCTCTTAAGGGGACGCATAAAAAAAATAAGTCCATCTTCGGATACGATTCTCTTAAGGGGCCACAGATTTTCGCATGCAGACCTCTTAAATAATCCGCATGCGAAAATAACCTACTCTTTTTTATTCTCCTCTCCTCTCTCTTTCCCACTAAGTCCTCCTCTCCCAGCCCCCTCTTCTTCCCTGGCCTCCTCTCCCTGCTTCTCCCCCACTACTCTTCTCCCCCGGCCGCCTCCTCTTCCGGCCTCCTCTTCTCCTTCACTCTCCTCCTCTCCTAGCTTCCTTCTCTCCCCTCTCCTTCTTCCCGACGGCGGGAGGCGCGGCTTCGGCGATGGACGTGGGCTCCGGCAACGGCGACGGGGGAGGGCAAGGAAGGCATGCGAAGGCAGCGGTGACCGTCCCCCGCACGAGTCCGGCAGTGGACGCCGTCCTCCCGCGCAAATGAGGTGGCCGCCCTTCCCCCACGCGGATCCGGCGGTGGCGCCCCTCTCCCACGCCGATCGACGGTGGCCGCCCTCCCCTGCGACGACGGCGACGACCTCGACGATGATGGCCTGGGTGGCGGTGGTAGGCTAGGGTTTCGAGTTGCGGCAGCGACCGGGTGGCGGCAGATATAAGGTTTTGGGAGATTTTTGGATTTTTTTTTACTTTTTTGTAGATGGTCAGTATAGGGGACCGCATGCGAAAATAGGATTTTCGCATGCGGTTGCGTTGGCCGCATGCAAAAATACAATTTTCGCAGACCTTTGGACACAGGCGGGCCATTCTTCCGTATGCAAAAATCAATTTTGGCTGCATGCAAAAACTATTTCCGTAGTAGTGATATAATTTTCCGGTTACATGAAAGACACAGCACCATACACTCACTGGCTCGATCCTATACCCACGAGTACATCCCTTTAACACACACTATCTGATAATTAAGGTTGAATAGCTAGACCGCAATAAGGCCTTTATTTCCAATAGTACATAGCTACTCCCTTGTCCCAAAATATAAACATTTCCAGAATTCAAAATTGATTTTAATGCATAGAGACTCATATATTTTTAGATAATCAGGTGTTTGGGAGTGGAATCTAAATAACTCAAAATTTGACAAAATTCGACAATTGAGGTGACTGAAAGAGAGATCTTTTCTCTTAATCTTTGTATTTTGCTATACAACCTAAAAATTTAAAATGCTTTGTTTTGGGATAAAGGAGTAGCTATGATCGATCGTTTGTTCTATGGCTAACAAGCCATGAGAAAATAAATGAAGCAATTAACAAAAATAAAAAATCAACTCCTATATTAATTTCTAAAATTTAAATTTTAACTACGGTTGATAAACCAATAAAAAAATGATGCAGCTTAGGTAAAATCACTACTACAGAAACGGTTATTCCGTGCGGGCCGAAAGGCATCTTTCCGTGCGGAAGGCCTGCCCGCACGCGCGAGAAGGTCTGGAAAAAGACCATTTTCACGTGCGGGCGGCCCAACCGCACGGTTAAATTGATTATCCCGTGCGGTTGGCTTAAGCGGCCCGCACGGAAAGATCCATTATCCCGTGCGGTCGCGTTAAGTCGACCGCACGGAAAAAAAATTCAAAAAAAAATAAAAACCATAGCTATCCCGGCGGCGGCGCGGATCCGGCCGTCGTATATACTTCCCAAATAACACAAAATTAATTTCACATCACAAATAACACAAAATTAATTTCACATATATACTTCCCAACTAATTTTTTTGTACAATTAAATTTACAAATAAATTGTGGTCGTCGTCGTCGTTGTCGTCGTCGGTGGCGGTAGGTGGCAGTCGGTGGAGGCGGCGGCGGCGGCCGTGGAGGAGGCGGCAGTCGGTGGAGACGGCCGTCGGTGGAGACGGCCGTCGATGGAGGCGGATGCGCCGGCACACCCGACGGCGGCGGTGGTGGAGACGACGGTGGAGGCCGGCGGCGGAAGAGGCCGGCGGCGGGGAGGCGGCGGTGGAGACCGGAGGCGGCGGAGGAGACCGGCGGCGGGGAGGCGGAGGCGGAGGCTACCGGCGGAGGAGGAGAGCCATTGACGGTAGAGACGGGATCTAAATTTCGTCGGGTGTTAGAAAATTTCGGAGCCCGCGCGCACCTATATAGGCGGTGATGATCATCGCGTGCGGGCAGCTTAACAGCCCGCACGGAAAGATAATCTTTCCGTGCGGGCCTCTTAAGCCGCCCGCACGGAAAGATTATCTTTCCGTGCGGACGGCTTAAGAGGCCCGCATGGAAAGATTATTTTTCTCTCTGGATTTCTCTCTAGTGTAGAGGAGAGAGAAAACAACTTTTTTATTTTTATTTTATTTTTCTAATATTTTTTTCACACATAGGAGCACGCAGGAACCAACCACAGAAAATGTAAGCTCGAACGGACGAAATATGTGGTCCGTAGAATTTTTCAAAGTTCTATCGAAAAGGGTCCCGAAGCTTCTCACCTCAAAAACACAATCTTGCAAGCGGAATTTTGAGATTTTGATTTCACCGAACCCGGCAAAGCCGGGGAGCAACGGATGTAACTTTTTCTGTAGATGTCCGTCGATATATTATATGTCTGATTTCGAATCCGTATGAAAAAGATATGGTTGTTTTATCGAAGGACACTCGAGTTATGACTGTTTGACGACAGACTCAAAGATAAGCTTTAGTGAATTGTTAAAACTAATTGGTGTAAGATAAAATCATGGAAAAATTCATGTGGATGCTACTCAATAGGTTAGACTCACTTGAATTTTGGCATGATTTTATCTTTACATCTAGATCCCCAATTAAATTGGTCAAAACCCTAAACCCTAAACCCTAATCGGCAAAACTCGTACCTCATCCAAAAATGCATTAAATTATATGAAAGTGTATAAGGAACATAATTTATTAAAATACTATCTTATTTATAATGAATTAATATAATTTTTCCATAATTTATTTTATTAGTTTTGACCCCATAAAAATTCAATCTAATTTCAGACAGGCCGATTTTCTTTATTTTGCTAAGAATAAAATATAAGGAATTTTTGTGTGAAACCAAGGAAAATGAAAACTAGGTGTTTTTATATATCTCCACAAAAATCCACTTTATTTTATCTAGCCCACAAAATAAATTATAGCATTATAAAGAAGAGGAGAAAGAAAATAAGTAGGAAAAATCCTGAAAATATCACATTGTCCAACAGTAGCGGGCCCTTTCCGTGCGGGCGCCTTAAGTGGACCGCACGGGAAAATTCATATTTCCGTGCGGTCCCTTACGTGGGCCGCATGGAATAGTGCGGTATTATCCCGTGTGGTCCACTTAAGGGACCGCACGGAAATATGGATTTTCCCGTGCGGTCGCTTAAGTGGACCGCACGGGATAATGCCGCATCGGTTTTTCCAGGCGCGGCCACTTATGGCCCGTCTGGAATTTATCGGAGGTCTCGTCCAGGAAAATTGTTTTTTAAGTAGTGAATTAAGATAGTATCTCCATCCATCCATATCGATCCGTCTTGTCCCATCTCGTGGAGATCTCACATCTGCTCATCTCATCATCTCATCTCATGTGCAAGTGCAGCCCAATAATGGGAGCCAATAAGCGCTACCAGTTGATTTCTGATAAAAGACGAGGCCCCTTTTGTCCAGTAATAATCTCAGCAGCAGAGTTGGGGCCCTCGACGGCGACCGGCCGTCGATGTCCCGGCCGTCGGTGGCCGATCGGGCGGCCGCGGCGGCGACACGTCGCCCGCCGGCACGTGACATGCCACGTGAAGAGAGGGCCCTGCCGCCATCGACTGGGCCCGGCGGCGGTTAACGTCGCTCATGCACGAGGACATGCCGGCCGGCGGTCAGTTTCCGGCCGGTGTCGCCGTCGCCCGCCGTCGTCGTTTATCTTGCGAGATAAGATGTGAGTACGTTGATCGAGTAGTGGTGATCAATTTTGAAGCTAAAGCTTTGGAAAGAAGAATTAATTAATTATATATTATGTGCGTGATTAGATTGCTGTGAGTGCTGACCAGCTAATAATGCATGATTCCTTTATAGTGATCTCTCTTTTATTGGCAAATGTATCTTAGGACAGAAGTGGTAATTAGATTGGCTGAATCACACATATTATTATAGCATAAATGAATGATCAGTCAAGTTAATCACACGCTTACTAGCTTTCATGAAAAGTTTTTTTCTCCTACTACTAGTACTTTTTTTTTGGCTCAGTCTAATTCTCAATAACCAAAGAAAAATGAATTCAGTCAAATTTGGACAGCTCAGGTAGGGATGAAAACGGTACGGAAACGGACGGAAACCATCTTTATCGTTTTCGTTTTCATATTTTTTTCGGAATCGGAAACGGAATCGGAAACCCCGGATACGAAAACGGAATCGAATATCGTCACGGATGAAGCTATCTCAATCGGGCCTCAACTAATGCCCGTCACCGATAGCTTTGACCCAGACGACCGGTCAAACTATAGCCCGTCACGGATGACCTATCTCAATCGGGCTACAACTAGTGCCCGTCACGGATGTCTGTCTATCTCAATCGGGCCCCAACTATAGCCCGTCACGGTTGATATAACTCAATCGGGCTTTAACTTATAGCCGTCACCGATGAGTATGACCACAAAAAAAATAAATATTGTTTTTTTGGCTAGCCTCAGGCCTGTGCTAGCCATGCCCGCTGCAAAATAACAGAAGCAGAAATAATATACATCCCAGCATCCCCATTCACATATGCCATTCACAACATCCCCATTCACATATGCCGTTCACACATATACATCCCAGCATCCCCATTCACATATGCCATTCACATATATTTTACAGAAATAACAAATATAATAAACATAAATATTACATAATAACATGTGTTTGACAATTCAAACAGTACGTTAAAAAATGTTCATCACTTACACCTGAACCCTAAACATTCCTTTAGGGTGAATAATTTCGCGGAGGATGAAGTCGGCAATCTCCTCACGAATGTCCTCAAAGCTGCTACGCGGATCCTCTGAAAATTTGTCCTACATGTACATAATTCGAAATTAGTCGAACGATCTTTACATACATATACATATATATATATATACTTCAATTTAGTTACAACATATCAGGAATGAGACTACAAACCTCCAATTCAGCCAAAGTCTTCACCTTTTCTTTGCACAGAAGGCGCATGTTGTGGCAGACATGGAATCCGCACTGGTCGCCTATTTGTTGTTTGACTGGAAGTCCTTCTTGTGGATAAGAGTGTCTTGTCCTGTCTTTCGAAGGCCTCCTTTTTGCACATATTGGCCCCACGCTTCATCTATTGCGAGTTGAATCGGGGTCCAATCGTACAGTTGCTTGTCAATTTTGGAGTTTAAGTAGTGGCATGTACTCCACTTAGGCGTTATTACCAATAGGATCCAATGTCCACTGCGGCATTAAATTAGTTAAGGTTAATACTAAAGCTAGACGTGTAATACAATGTATTTAGGGAACACACTTACTATTGATTGTAGGCGCACATGATGTACTCCTTGTCTTGTCGGGCCCAGAAGGTGTCAAATAAGTAGTTTACCATTCCACTACGGTCCCCTTGAAGATTTGTGACATTGACTACCTGAGGATCAAGGAAGGCAACTTCCGGTGCATTCTTGAGACACCACTTCCAACTATACCTACACGCAAGCCAAACGCTCTTATAAGCATGTTACACGGATTGAGATGAATAATTTTCGTGAGCAAGAGTACTTACAAGGAGTAGCACTTGACAAGGGTTGTGTCCACCGAGCGGAGCCTGTAGAGGTCGAACAGATCCTTGAAGTCTATCACGATAAAATTTGATGGCCTAAGGAATGGCGCTCTGGCGTGTTCGCCTATTATATCATTTTCTCTATTCTTCCTCCTCACGTTAGATTTCTCCATGTAGTACATGTGTAGCTCCTTGCAAGCGGGGCCCATCGTTGCTAGAACGTCGTCTCCAACCAATGGCATGCCTAGTTGGTAGGACGATGGAGGTACGGGCTTCCTATGTGTGACGGGCCCCTTGGTCAGATCTAACTTTGTTGGAGCAAGACGTGAGAGGTGCAGCTTTCCTTTTCCTCGCACCCCTGCAGCAGGTTTTTCGATAACTCTTCTCTGGGGGGAAGAATGCGCCTTCCTGCTCTTCTTCAGGGGTGGGGGTTTAGTGATCGCCATGCTGTCGACCTCCATAGGCTCGCCCCCAAAGTCCGTGTCGTACTGTAGCTGGACATCGTCAATTTCATGACGACCGGGAGCTGGAGGGGCTGAAGGAGCAGGGGTAGTTTGTACTATTAGACGACCGCTTGGTGCAGTGCTTGGCCTGGGGATCACCCTTATCTCAATGAGGTCCTTGGGCCATTGGATGAAGGTTCCACGAGCATTTCCAAGGGTTAGGACCTCGTCATTCGGTGCCAGAGGGAGGGGGAAATGATCGAATTCGGGCTTCACTGAGTCAACTTGCACTTTCGCATAATCAGCCCTAAGTTGCGCCCCATGCACTCTTGTCTCCGGGGTCGGCTTGAAAGCAAGGCCCTCAGCTGCAGGAACAGAGAAGGTCGGCACCACCCTTACTGTCAGGGTGCAGCTAGTTGGTTCCTGCGATAGATTCATAAATATTGTTAGAATAGTACTTACCATATGGAATCGTTAAGAACTCCATGCGTACTATATTATCGTACCGTTATTTGGTCGACGGCGGCGGGGACCGATGGCGGATCTTCCCCCGCCTCAGTTGATGCACAACTGCTGCGCCTCTGCGTGGGACTAGCTAAATCTTGTTGCGTAGCAGCAGCGGCAGCCACCGGGAGATGTTGCTCTTCTCGAATCTCTTGCCTGATACGAGCCCTCATCGATTCAAGCTTTTCATCGAATTCAGAGCTCAATTCGGCTCTGACCTGCTCCCGGATCTGGGCGGCAAGGCGGGCATCTTTCTCCGCCTTCGTGACTGTCCGCTTCTTGTACTGCCACGCGTAGTCTGGAAATCCAAATTTCCATGGTACGTTTGCGCCAAGTCCCCTTGTCCGTCCACGGTGTTCCTTGTTGCCCAACGCTTTACTGAGGATGTCGTCCTCGCGTCTTTGAGAGCTGACCTCTTGCGAGGCTTCTTGGGAGGCAACCAACTCCTTCTGCAGTTCAATTGAGATCGGATTCAATGAAAAGTTCAGGCTGAAACAGTGCGAACAAATACTGAGATTAGGCACTTACTATATTATCGTACACTTGTTGATCTTGGGGATTTGGAAGCGAAACTGTCCCATCCTCATTCTTCTGGTACCTCGCCCGGGCCCAATTCCTTGCACGTGGGTGTGGGATATCGGCAAACACCAGCGGTGTGTTCGCTGCTGCTGCCGCTTCATCCTCCTCTTGCCATTCCTCTAGCTTCCCGACATATCCTGCGGTGCCTAGCCGGTGCGGGTGCACGTTCCTGGCCTGCAGTGCTCGAAAAGCTTCGCTTCTGGCCCGGGATTCTGGGGTCGACTTCTTCTCGTAGAATTGCTCCCAAACTTCAGCCGTGATGAAGGGCCATTGCTCTGTTGGATCAGGGGTCGTCGGATTTAAGACAAACTCCGTGACCAGCCTGCTCTTGAAGTTCTTCCAAGCATTGCCCATAGTCTTCAAAGCAGCCCGCTTGAGACGGTCCTCGTCGGCTGCAGGATACTCGAAGCGTTCCTTGAATTTGAGCCAAGCTGCGTTCTTCTCCGCTTCGGGCACATGCTTGATGTCATCAACAAGGATTGTGAAGTTTTCCCTCCCTAGGACACCGCACGTCGACCTAAACTTGGCCAGGACAGTCCGAGGACGCGTCGGCAGTCCAACCTGGTTCACCTCTGCTATGGTGTATCGTTCCTTAGGGATTTTGTTCCCTGTCCTACGACTCCGTGCCCTTGAGGACCCACTGGTTGTCGTCGACATTGGTTCACCTTGCTGAGACATCGTCTAAATAACTTAGGAAATAACAAAGTTAATTTCACTACATACGGATAAAATAACCTAAAAATAGTGCCTAAGAGTAAAGTATTTTCATTAAATTAATTCAAAATCACTAAAATAACTAAGTGTCATCATATCTAAATACGAATTTCACTAAATACGGATAAAATAACATACATTTCCCCTAAAATCACTAAAATAATCTAAAAGTAAAGTATTTTCGTTAAATTAATTCAAGATCACTAAAATAACCTAAAATTAAAGTATTTTCATTACTTTAATTCAAAATCACTAAAATCACTAAACTTAACTAAAATAACCTACATTTCACTAAAATCACTAAAATAACCTAAAAGTAAAGTATTTTCATTAAATTAATTCAAGATCACTAAAATAACGTAAAAGTAAAGTATTTTCGTTAAATTAATTCAAAATCACTAAAATTAGTAAACTTAACTAAAATAACCTACATTTCCCCTAAAATCACTAAAATAATCTAAAAGTAAAGTATTTTCGTTAAATTAATTCAAAATCACTAAAAT
>BDMV01000007.1:30819886-30837920 GCA_008326285.1 Oryza officinalis | reverse complement strand
TTGTATTACTAACATATGTTTATAGTGGCTCACTTTATACTTTCACTAATGCTTGATAATTTTTTTGTTGAAGACCAATGAAACAGATCATGAGGCAGTGGAAATGGTATGTTTTGATGAGGACGTCGGGACAACATAGCGCCAATGGATGTTTGAAGAAAATGTTGGTCAATTTAATCTTCAAGTTACATCTAATTCCAAGTTTCCATCTGATATCTGTGTACCCTTGCAACACAAGTGGATGAGCTATTTTTGTAATGAACTATTTTTGTAATGAACCCCTGCTAAAACTACCTCTAAGTCACTAAGTGATTGTGTTTGTGATGAACTATGTGTCTATGTGTACTGTTGAGACTTGGTTAAAGCAAGTTATTCACTATGTGATTGTGTTTGTCATGAACTATGGTAGATTGTTTATGATGTACTATTGAGACTTGGTTAAAGCAAGCTATTCACTATGTGATTGGGTTTGTGATGAACTATGACTGATTGTTTATGATGTACTGTTGAGACTTGTGACTTAACAATTGGATTTGATATATGTGTTTTTTGTGATATATTGTTGATTGTTGAGACTTGAGAATTAGACTTGACAAAGTTTGAAGCTCAGTTTGAGGGTTTTTTTTATTCCGATAAATTTTCGTTACCGTATCCGCGCCGATTCATTTTCGTTTCGTTTTCGGTTTCGATTGACTTATGCCCGTTTGAGATGATTCCTCACATCACTGACCTTTGCGCTGTGTCGGACGCCATACCCGACACAGATGTCGGTTGCAGCCCGACACAGATGAGGGTTACCGTTGTAGTGGGGGCTAGGTTGAAGAAGCCTGAAATTGAGTTACCTGAAATGTAAAAAACCATCTCATAATAAGTCATTTAAGTTTGACATTCCATCCTACAAGTTATTTGTTGTAAATTCCAATCCACCTATTTAGTTTTGTTGCAAAAATCATTTCAGTAAACACATGCTTAATCGAATCAATATGTTTTCATAAAGTGTGAGTCATCAATGTGGTCTTTATCAGAACTAAATACTAAATACTTACAGAGTATAATCTTGATACTTTTTTGATGAGATTCCAAAAAAAATACTGACAAAGCTTAAACGTTATCGCATAGAGTTTCGCTATATACAAAAAAAACAATCAAATATAAAAAAATAAATCTAATGCAAGCACTTGGACAAAATTGATTTGGCTAGCTTAGCATGTGGTAACTATATATAAGTAATAATGGGATGATTCGGTTAAAAACGTACGTATTGGGATAGTTTTTGCAACAAAACTGGGTAGGTGGGTGGATATTTGTAACAAAATAACTTATGGGGAGAAGTGACTTATGAAATGGTTTATGCAATTTTCCCTAACATATTGCACCAATTAAGGAGAATATTTTCACATGAAACACACGTTTTATGATAGTTGGCATGCTTTTCTTTTTTCAAAAGAGAATAAGTGATACTTTCATGAATTTTCTAGATTTTTACATGATTCTTGGTGTTTTTATTAATTGATGGTCAATAACCAATTTTTGACTTAATGGAGCGGCAAAGAGACAAGGATGCAAATAGTGTAATGGAGAAAGAGATAATGACATTTCTCGAGTGACTGAAAAGGGTTATATACATATTAACAAGTTACACACCAACCATAGAAAAATTTCTGTCATTTCATTTGGCGACAAATTTGACTACTACAATTTATTAGTTTGTCTACATGCTCCATATATAACGACCTATTTAAGACCAGAAAATCGTGCCAGCAATTTAAATCCACCTCAATAAATGTAGTACGTACGGTATAAATTCAGCTCTATCAATAATGCACAACATGCATGTCTTTTTCCCCTATCTTTTACACTACTATGACGTCCAAATTAACCTCTGCCGCAAACAATTTTGCTGCTAAAAAATATTGATGATATATATCGTTCTGAATTTCCGATGGATCGAGATCGAGCAGTTGGGCCGAGTTGATCTGATGGCATGATAAAGAGAGGCTTGCAGCGAGCTGAACTGAACTGAATACTGATATGATCCGAGAGAGACGACGACGATTAAATTCCGTATTCCAGACGGCACGGCACGCTCCCTAAACAAGCGTATACTACACACGTACGCATACATACGCATTGCGTATACAAAGTATATAGTATTGAATAATTTTCTTTGCCAGGAATGTGCTCTCTCCGTTTTCCAATATACAACGCCGTTTATCTTTTAACATATATATGTTTAATCACTCGTTTTATCTAAAGTTTTAAATTTTGTACAAATAAAAAAAAATACAAGTCATCCCTAAAAAAATACAAGTCATAAAAGTGTCTTTAATATAATAAAACAAATCAGAATTGAAGAAAATAAATAATAATTATGTAATTATTTTAGTAAAATGAATGGTCAAATATTTGTGTAAAAATCAACTATGTATAGTATATTAAAAAACAGAGATGGAGTATGGAATAGTTTTCAACATTGTACGTATGAATAATTAATTAATTAGCATGCATATCAATCTGCATCTGCATGCTGCAGGATTTTCAGTACAAATTTGCTACATATACGTATGAGTATGTATACGTAGATGCCAATTGCAGCTTAACTTGTTTGAATTTATTCATAGATCGATATATATACACACAACCACCTCAAATTTAGTTTAGTTGATTAATTGTAGTTGACCCATTATTGCTGTGCCAAGGCGGCTATTTTAGTTGGTTAATTTATAGCTATTTTAGTTGGTCTATACTAGGCTGGTTGGATGAGAGTATACAGCTGATAGCTTCTTGAATCATTCAATTGTCTCTCGTAGGCTGGCTCATGTACTAAATTATATTGTTCTCTCCTATTGGTTAATGAAAGCTCTCGAATTCTCCTAAAAGAAAATTTAAGGTGTAATTGAGTATATATATCCATACTATTTAAATTTCAACTTTTAATTAGGTGGTTTTACGATCGGTGAAGATGCATGCATCTCCACGTACGCATAAGGCTCCATCTGGTTGATCTGGCCAACACTACCTAATTTTGACAAGAACAGGTAGCGCAGTTTACTTCATTCCTAGCTGGTGACTTTATCTTCTTTAGTTATTTCTCTTTATTTCTTACTATATTTAGTATTCACCAGCGCTTTCTGTCATTTGCTTTTCAGCTTGTAAGCCACGGTAAAAATCTAAATTTTAAAACTAATTTTTAGAGTTGATTTTGGATTTTTATCAGCTTAGTTTATTTTTAAGCATTGACTTTTAAATCGTAAATAACATAAATATAAAAGTTTTATTCACAAATTATTTTTTACTTTTATATATATATATATATATATATATATATATATATATATATATATATATATATATATATATTGGCTTATCAGCTATAAACCAAACGATCATGCAAGGAACTGAAATATATTGGTATGTACGTGAGGAACTGTAATATTGGCTTTTATTTCATCTTGATTATTAATATAATAAAAATAATATAATCGTATAAATTAATAAAGAATCATGTAGAAAAAAAATATAAGGACTTGTTAGTTCATCTATTAGAATAAAAAAAAGAAGGCGTCCAAAATCGTCAAGCACAAGTGTACTCAAACTTGTGTGAACACATGTGAGGATAATGTACAATTCAACTCCCCTCGAGCTTGAAAGGTCATAATGTGAATAGAATATATATATTCAGTTTTTTTTACGAGAATATATATTCATTTCGAAGGATAATTTAGAACAATTAATTGTTTCTTACCAGAATATTTGAAATTTTATACCATATATATAGATTGACTAGCTCTTTATTATGGCCAGTTCCATCACACCCCTTCAGCTAACCTATCTAGGCTTTACTATTCTTCCACCCAAATCCTAATGTAGCTGTAGGCTATAGCTTGATCACCAATCTATATGCGTGCAGGTGTTGCGGCCCTCAGGCATCAGTAGCCAAAATTTGTAATGATAATATGGAATCTCGTACTCTCTATTCATCCTAAAACATAGTAAGCTTTAATCTTCTATACGAGTATTAAGAAGAGTAGTAAAAAAGATTGGCTGCCTTGTTGGGATGTGTGAGAAATAGACCGGGACTAAGGTGCTGTTTGAAAGTCTGAAGATGAAGATAAATATGAAGATAAAGTGTTTCACGTAAAACGAGATGATATTAACCTGTGATTAATTAAAATTTAATTATTACAAACTTGAAAAATGAATTTATCTGATATTTTAGAACAACTTTCATATAAAAATTTTTTACACGAAACGCACCGTTTAGCAGTTTAAAAAACGTGCCACGATAATCTTTATCTTTTATATAATTTTGTAGCTGACTCGAACGCAGCCTAATTTGGGCTATAATATAACTATGCGGCGGTGTGGGTAGTTTTAATAGTACAATTTACATTTTACAAGTTTTTTAATAATGGAATTTATTTTGATTTTTGCTTTACCTTTTACAAGTATTAAATTGTTATATTTGGAACACATTTTGAATTTTAGATTGTTGTTATACTTTTAGGATGGAGAGAGTATATATCTTTAGAGAAAAAGAGGAAAAAAACGTACATCATAGCCATTAATGATTATGACATATTATTAATTACCATCATGTAAAATATAAAATGGATTGTGACATACGCACATTCCATTCTGACCTGACTAGCTATAGCTACCAATTAACAGCTCCAGCTCATGCAATGCAATGCAACCCTGAAACCACAAGCAATATATCTTGAAAACCATTAGACCGGTATATATACATTCAGCAACAGAATCATAGCATAAGCTCACATCCAAATCCTTAATCCGTAAGCACACCCAAATTAATCCTACAAGTTGCATTATCCATGAAAAACCTATCAGTTGCTATATATATATACTATGCTCTAGCTTTGGTTGACCGGCGAGTAGTATTAATACCGCTACCACGCGTAGCAGTCGAGCTCGCCATTCTCTCTTCTTCTTCTTCTTCCTCCTCCTCTCGCTCTTGTTGTTCTTCTTCTTGTTTGTGTGATTGAGGTGGAGGAGGAGATGAGCTTCATAGGCATGGTGGAGGCGAGAATGCCGCCGGGGTTCAGGTTCCACCCGAGGGACGACGAGCTGGTGATGGACTACCTCCTGCACAAGCTCGCCGCCGGCGGCCGGGGAGGAGGGGTGTACGGCGGCGGCGTCGCCATCGTCGACGTCGACCTGAACAAGTGCGAGCCATGGGACCTTCCAGGTGTGTATTAGTGTGTATATTAGCATATGCGTTTTGCTCATCGATCGCTCTCCATTGTTTGCTACTCTACTCTGCTCTGCTGCTCGATCGTTGGTTGATCGATTGATTCTCTTGGAGAAAGAAAGAGGGAAAAAAGAATGTTTTCTTGTGTTGGGGTGTTGTTGGTTGATTCGTTTCGAGAAAGAGATGTAAATTCCATTATTGGTATATTGTTGATTGGTCCCTGTTCTTAGGGTATTTTTTGGGTAATTATTGGTGTTGTTGATTGGTTCATGTTCTTTAGCTAGCTTCTTTATGGGAAATGGAATCTTTTTCTTCACATGATATTTTTCATTTTGAAGAAAAAGATGGTACAAAAAATGTAAAATTCGGTTCTTTATCTTCAAAAGATGGAAAGGAAGAATTTCCATCAAAGTGAAGCAGAGTGGCTTCTCACAGATTTTGAAAAAAAATATGAAAAGAAAATGTTACACAAAAGTGGTTCTCACAGATTTTGAAGAAATGACAAAACAAAACTATAACTCAGATTTTGATTGAAAAATATGATAAAATTGTAACCGAAAAGAGTTTCTCACATATTTTGAATTGAAGAGAAGGGATAAAAAAAATGGAAATGATGAATAAAATGTAACACAGATTTAGATTTTGATGAAAAAGATGAAAAAACAGTAACACAAAAGAATTTAACAGAACAAAAAGTAACAGGAAAGAATTTCTCACAAAAGATGAACAATTTTAAAATTCAAAAAATGGCGTCGCCCGGACTTGAACCGGAGACCTTCAGTGTGTTAGACTGACGTGATAACCAACTACACCACGACACCGATCTGTACGATCATCTTCTCCTTTTCAACTTGATCGTTTATCTCATCTATGGCGTTCTCTGCCATTGTTGCTGTTGGGTTTGCAGATGCAGCGTGCGTGGGAGGTAAAGAGTGGTATTTCTTCAGCCTCCGCGACCGCAAGTACGCCACCGGCCATCGCACCAACCGCGCCACCCGCTCCGGCTACTGGAAGGCCACCGGCAAGGACCGCTCCATCACCCGCCGCACCTCCGCCGCCTCCGGCGAGCCCGCCGCCGTCGGCATGCGCAAGACGCTCGTCTTCTACCGCGGCCGGGCCCCCAAGGGCCGCAAGACGGAGTGGGTAATGCACGAATTTCGACTTGAACCGCAGCCCCTCCACCTCAAGGTGAGTTCTGTTCATCCGTTCAAATTCTGAATTCTTTTTTTTTCTCATTCGGATTGCGTGGATCCGACAGGAGCAGAGCACGCCGTTTTTGTTTTCGTGTTCGTTTCGTTTTCTTTCCAACGAGTAGAACGGCGAGAGGAGGAAGAAGATGCTAAATTTCCTTTTCTTTTCTTTTTTCCACAAACCACACTACTGATCATTTTAATTTTGATTTATCACACTTTTAAGCTCTACAATCACATTTTAAATTTATGAGTATTTTATCCATCGTATAAATGTTACATCCATGTAAGCTTAGATTTTTAAATTTTGATATAAGAATATGTCAAATTAGTTAATAGCGTGGTTTTTCTAAGACTTCACTATAATAGCGTGGTTATGTGTGATGTGCTAAAATGCTTATGGTTTTGTACAACTTGATTCATAATAGGTGGGGTTTTATAATAATTACTCTTTCTTTCTTTTTTCATAAAACCATCATGAATTTTCATAAAAGATGGAGCAAAAAGAAAGATTGATTGCTGCAGATGTTGCTGTTTACTACAGTGAGAATACCTGTCAAAGAATTCACTGTCAAATTATACATGTTCAGAAAGCTCTGTTACAAATAGAAAAAATCAGCTTTTAGGGGAAAAAAATAAACTTTTTTGATTGTCATGTTGCTACCTCCAGTGAGATCATCATCATCTGTTGTGTCATCATATGCGTGTTGCCATCACCTACCATAGCAATTGGCAAAGCCTGAATTTTGTAACAATATGATCTCTAACTGTTCGTCTTCAGGTTAACTCGATGCTTCTCTCAACATTCTTTCCTGATAAACTAGGTGCAAGTTGCCAGGGCTTTAGTTTTAGTTGCATGACCTACAAAAAGTTGAGTCTTCTTTTGATCCAGTCCAGAGTTGTTCAGCTGGCTCCATCAGATTACTGAGCTAGATAAATGCCATAAACATTCCCTCCAAAAGGATTTGACTGTCCAAGAGTGGTTGTTTACTCCAAGTTGCCACTTAAAACATTCAGGTTTCCATGATTGCTAACTCATCAAGCAACTATATAACTTGCCAACAATGATTTCCTCATGCAACTTGCTGCAGAGTCTGTTATGTTGGTTGCATCAGCATTATCCATTGTGCTAATAAGTTAAACAAATTTGAAGTCTTCTTGTCCTTAACCACTACATATGACCTGAAAATGATTAGATTCTTTACAGAATAATGTTCAGTTACAGTTATTACTTATTAGAATTTTAGCCTTTCATAGATCATTTGCATTAAATACCATGTTAAACATGAGCATCACCTAATTACACCAAAAAAAATACAGGAGGACTGGGTGCTATGCAGGGTGTTCTACAAGACCAGACAAACAATCCCAAGCCCATCATCTGAAGAAGCAGGCACACTGTCCAACGAGCTAGACCTGCCTGCCGCGCCGTCGCTCCCGCCCCTCATCGACGCCTACATCACCTTCGATAGCGCACCGACGACGACGACATCGATGGTCGGGAGCTACGAGCAAGTGTCCTGCTTCTCCGGCCTGCCGGCATTGCCGCCGATGAAGGGCTCCATCAGCTTTGGGGACCTGCTGGCCATGGACACCTCTGCAGAGAAGAAGACCATCAGGGCACTGCACAACAGCAACAATGCAAAGCTGGAGTTCTCCCCAGATTGGGGACAGGAGAGTGGCCTGTCACAGATGTGGAACCCCCTCTGAATAATGATCTTGATCTTGATATTGATGATGCTTCTGTTGCTACTTGCTAGATAGTGATTACTACTGAATGCAGTGTGGCAAATAACTTGTAACGAGGTGACATATTCTTTCTCTTCTGAAGTAATAGCTGTGCATACATTTTCTATTTGATTGGAAAATTTGATTAGGGGTGTGACATACACAGTAGATTAGTGAAAATGGCTTGGTGTAGAATCTGTACATAGGATTGCAGAAAAAGGGTTATCCCTTTCTCTTTACTCTAGATGTATTTGTCATTGCAGATGAATGAAGTTTTCAGGGACAGGCATTGTGTGGTTAAACCATTCAACACCTTTTGACTATCATTTACCGTTATATATTTGGGGACATTACACTATGTAACCCATTCAATACTGTTCCATTTCCATTTTTTGTGGGCTTTGAGCCAGGAAAAAAAGATTAAAAACTGTTTGCATTTCCAATTTGTGTGGGCTTGACCATTCTTTTGTGGGCCTTTAGTGCAAACAAACTAAAAATAATGGATGGTCTGTTCGGCTGGGGAAAAGATTAGGCCCAGGAAAAAGAACAGGGAATTCATAATTTTACAGAATGTCAGATTAGAGATTGGTGTGGGATGTATGATTGAATTTAATATTTGTTGTTAGATTTGAACTGGACTAAGACTAAGATCCGGGTGAACACCAAAAAAAAAGGTTTTAAATTACATAATGTGAATTTAATATATTTTTTTAAACTAGGAGGATGGAGACAAGTAGGTGACTCAGACAGAGGGGAGTGGGCGTATAGGGAATAATTCTAAGAAGTAGAAAAGGAATTTTTTTACACTATCCCTACAATTAAGGTTCATTGCAACAGCATGCTAACTCTGCAGCCACAAAATTATGGTGCACCTTGTGCGGTTGTGCCTGCAGAAGGTTTAGGTTTGATAAGCTTCGAGTCAAGTCATCATATTCAAGCTGTGTGTTCTTGGTTGTGTTCTGAGTGCTCATCATCTGTTTTGTCATCCTGCACGTTTCCGTGACCTACCATGACGATTAGCAAGCCTGAATTTTACATGATCTCTAACTGCTCCTGTTGCCTCAAATGATCTTCAGGCTAACGATGCTTCTCTGAACATTCTTTCCTGATAAATTAACTGCAAGTTGCCAGGGCTCTCTAGTGGCATGACCTAGAAAAAAATTACTCTTGTTTTGATCCATTCCAGAGTTTTTGATCCATTCTAGAGTTGTTCAGATGGCTCCATCAGATTACTGACGTAGTAGATTAATGTCCTAAACATTCCCTCGAAAAGGATTTGACTGTCCAAGAGTATTTCTTTACTCCAAGTTGCCACTTAAACATTCAAATTTCTATGATTGCCAACTTTTCAAGTAACTATATAAACTTGCTAACAATGATTTATTCATGCAACTTGCTGTAGAAGTAGTTATGTTGGTTGCATCAGCATTATCCATTGTACTGATAATAATCAAGTTGAATTCTTCTCATCCTTAACTGCTACATATGATCTGAAAATAGTATGACAGTGTACAGAATAATCTTCAGTCACAGTTATTAGTTAATAATACAATGCAACCATTTCATGGATCATTTACCCATAATATGTATAAAGTATAAATTATGAACACTGTTCCAATTCCAATTTTCCTAGGCTTGGGCTGGGCCAGGAAAAAGGCAGTAGGCCTCTGACTGGAAAGCAAATTTATAAAAAGGATGGATGGGCTGCTTGGCTTGGGAAAAGATTCAGCCCAAGAAGAAGAACAGGGAATTTAGAACTTTATTTTTTGCCAGGTCGGCCAAAGAAAGGCCAACCAAATTTCATTAAGATTGTACAAATTTACAAGTTTGTGAATAAACTTTACAGAATTTCAGATTGGAGATTGATTTGGAATGTGCGATTGAGTTCAATATTTGATCTGAGGATTGCGTTTAGAATCCTAGATTTGGAATGGAGATGGACTGATGGAAATAAATATCCAGAAGAACTCACAGAAAAAGATTTTTTTAATTACATATTGTGAATTTAAAGTTTCCGAAAAAGACAAAGCTATGTTACATTGCTCTTCCAATTCGCGTCTCCTGCCTCATATATGCCCTGGCCTCTGGTTTGGGTAGGGTCAAATTCCTCTCGAGAGGTCACACTTTGACATTTCAATAATCCCTGAAAAGTCATCTTTAGCACTGCAATGTGAAAACTGTTTTACATGCTGTGCTTTTGCTTTGCTTTTCTTTGTCAAACTACTTAGCCTTCAAGGTCTTTGACTTTTTTTTAGTCTGTCTACACTCCTTTTTTTTTTCCTTAAACGCTACAAGTGAGAGCCAAAGTAGCACTGATGAAAAATGTTAGTCAATTCTGTTTCACATACTCCCTCCGTCCCAAAATATAAGACACACCACTTTTTTCTCATATCTCGTAATATAAGCCATGCATGCATATATTAAATATCACCTCTTGCTCCTTTAAATTTGGTTTATTTTAAATCCTCTAGCATCAAGCCTCCAATCATATTGCTTGCATGTATGAATGTGATTCAACTAAGGAGATGATTAAATTCTTTCTTGGTTTTATGTTAAGAATAGTTGAGCCTTATATTTTGGGATAGAGGGAGTATTAGGCAGTGTTCTTTACTCAGTGTTCCCAAATTCATCCCACTCATTTTTTGCGCGTACGTTTCTCAAACTACTAAATGGTAAGAAAGTTGTTTTAAAAAATCATATTAATCCATTTTTTCAAAAAGTTAGCTAATACCTAATTAATCATGTACTAATGAGTTGCTCTGTTTTGCGTACGTAAGGAATAATTTCCCAACTCAATTTGCCGAAGTTAGCCTTAGAACGCAAGGAAACTACTACGGAAAGCACCTAATGTCCCATGCTACGAATATTACACACACAGAGGTGCGTTTTTTGATAGAAACAAGCAGTACTTGAGACTTTCTATAATTATATTCCAGTGCAGTACATGGCATTTGACTAGTTTGCATATGATGAAAGAACAAAAGAAGAAAAAAAAAGAATAATGCAATATCCCTATTGGCTGTGGCATTTCCATAGACATAGAAAGATGCCAAATTTTCACCGCTGCGGCATCCATCAGCCCAGCACAAACCTTTCTATCTTCTCAGATAAGGAAGATCAAATTACATCTCTGGCCTGTGCATCATAACAACCTCTTTCTGTATCTAGCATAACAATTTACAATGGAATAAGTTGGTTGATACAAAGTTTTTTTTTATTTATCATAGCGATGATCGTGTAGTCGCGTCTGATGATGTGGATGGTTCAGTGGTGGCAAAGGATCTCATCAGGAGAGAGTGTGGATCACTTGGTCTCTGCTGGTTGTGGCCTTTCAGGTCTCCCAGGCCACCAACAACAGAGGGCTTGGTGATCCTTTCTGTGGAGACATCCTTCTCTCCGGTCAGCATCCGGACGATGTTGATCATGTTGGGACGGAGTTTCATCGCATCTTGAGTGCATAGTAGTCCAACCTTCAAGAACCGGCATGCCTCCTCGACATCCACATCATCTTCTATATCTGCATCTATGATCTCCTCTAAATGTCCTTGCTCATAATATGTCCATGTCTGCAAGAGCACCGGCAAACCTTTACAGGTTAATCTGGAGTCCGGACGTCAATGCATAAACATAATAATTGTTAGGATTCTTTAGTATGGTATTATGTGCTTACCCTCTCTAGCAGAAATTGTTCTTCATAAGGCAATCTAGAATTATAGTTGCATCTGCCGCTAACAATTTCCAAGATCAAAACACCGAAACTGTAGATATCTGACTTCTTAGTCACTTGTCCTCTGAGTGCATATTCAGGAGCTAGGTATCCTCTGTTTAAAAAAAGAAGATAGGGTGACGTAAAAATGGAGAATATCTATCCAAGAATTTTCAATAGGCCTCCTAAAGAAGGTTAAACTTACATTGTTCCTGCAACTCGGGTACTAACATGAGTTGCATTTGGTGGAAGGAGCCTGGCCAACCCAAAATCAGATATTTTGGGGGTGAGATCCTTGTCGAGAAGAATATTGCTTGCCTTTATGTCCCGGTGTATTATGTGAGGGCGAACTTCTTCATGAAGAAATGCAAGCCCACGGGCAACACCTACAGTGATTTTGACACGAGCTCTCCAATTGAATTGGATGTTGCTACGGCCTGACCCTGCATTTCCATGTGAGTGAGGTTACTGTTAAAAAATGTCTTGATTAAGCAAGAACAGACTTGATAGACCAGTATGTTACCTAGTAGTGTATGTTGAAGGCTGTTGTTCTCAAGATAATTGTATACAAGGATCCTATGAGACCCTTCAGCACAGCAGCCGACTAACGTAATTAGGTTTTCATGCATTACATCGGAAATTGCTGTCAGTTCATTAATGAACTCTCGGACACCTTGTCTTGAAGTAGCAGAGAGCACCTTTACTGCAACTGTTGTCCCATCTTTGAGCCTTCCCTGATCAACCAAAATGAATTTTAAGCAAGACAGGTTGATGTAATATATAATTGATATTAGACTTTGTTGAAGCGACCAAAGACTTTGGTACATTACCCTGAACACAGAACCAAAGCCACCCTCACCAATCTTGTTCGCCCCACTAAAATCATGTGTAGCTTTTCTCAGCTCATTGTAAGAAAAAATCCTGACCGCCTTTTCTCCTGAAACCGCCAGAAACAAGTTGCAAATCAACAAATGTATCAGAATGAGGAGCATTCTGTATACAGAAGAGACTATAGAACTAAATGAAGACATGCCCACCTTGTTCACCTTCACTAGTTTGTTTTGTATCATTCCCAAACATAAAGCAGCAAGCCATTTTTGCAAATCAAACAGTGGAAGCGCCTTCTGCTGAAAATCTGCAGAAGAAAGAGGAACATCAAAACGGTTCTTTTCTTTTTGATGAGGAACAACCAGTCAGAGACTCAGAGTTACTGTAATAAGTAGTGTCATGTCACACAACCATTGTTGTGTAAACAAATATATGTCCGTTTACCAGTACCATTTGACCAGAAAATAAATTGGTTGACCACACAATAAGAAACTGGCATCAGCATTAGTAAGATGAAATTCTTTAATTAGTGAGTTCTACACTATCTAATCAACCGCTTGTTGCATTACTAGTTTACTGCATTAAAGTACGTCCAGTGGAGTACAGGGAAAAAAAAACATAATGGTGAAACCAGTCAATGCAATTCATCGGCGCACCCAACCGACATCGCACCACCAAGTGAAGGGTCAGACCCTCCTCCACACCTTGTGTGGCAGCCAAACAAAGGGAACAATTTACAAATTAATTTCAACAATTGCCACAGCTGGCAAATTTGATATCTATCTCAAAGTCAAAGGGGCTTGGATCCAGTTGACAGGCACAAGGTGGGCACTCCTTCAGATCCATACCGAACAAATGTGTATATTTCTCATCAAAGCACACGTTGTACTAATCTGAATCTTATCAGACCCATATACTGAAAATACAGAGTGAGCTTTTCTGAAAGTTGCAGTTTTTTTTTCTTAACATTGCAAGAAGTACTCCCATTCGTGTCAGCCAATCACTCAATCAGGGGGAGAACACCGAGTTAAATGGTTCGTACTGCCTGTTACTAATCCATTAATAACGTTGTACTAATCTGAATCTTATCAGACTCATGTACTGAAAAGACAGAGCTATTTTATAGAAGTGACAATTTTTTTTCTTAACATTGCAAGAAGTACTCCCATTTGTTTCAGGCAATCACTCGATCAGGGGGTAAACACCGAGTTAAATGGTTCATACTGCATGTTACTAATCCATTAATAATGTTTCTACGGTGAAAAAACATTTTATACATCCAGCATTCCAGCTCCTACGCAACTTGAGCGTTTGCAGAACATGCATCGACCAAAAATTCCAGCAAAAATGGCAAAACAGAACACAAAGGGCTCAGAATGCAACCCACAATAAAGATTCATCGCTTCAAACCTTTTCCTGAGGCCGACAAATTCTGCGGCGAGAACCCAAGAAACGAAACCCCGACGGGAGAGCAAATTCAATCAAATCACACAGCCAGACAGCCCCAAACAGAGATTCGAACAAACAGAGACTGCATAAATGGTGGTCGTCAGATCATCCCGCAGCAACAAACAAACAGAGACCCGCATTCTTCCACCGAGATGCAAAATGATTCGATCTTGAACCAACTAGGTCACCTCTCGCATCCCCCTACCTCACATGGACAAAAAAAAGGACAGGAAATTCGCCGATGCCAAGAAACCCAACCACCCTCAAATCAAGAAGACCTTGGGGACGACGAATCACCTGGCGTCTCCGTCGGCGCGCCGCCCACCACCCTCTAATTCCGGCGCCCGCCGCCGCGCACTGGCGTTGCCTCTGCGGAGGAGGCAAGAGGAGGAGGAGAGAGAGGTGGAGGTGGAGCTCGGCGAGAGGGCGTGGCAACGTTGATGAACTCAGCGAGTCATCCAGCTATAGTGGTGTAGCCGAGGAATGGTTGACTTTTTCTGATAGCTCTCCCGGTCTCCCCTCTCTCTCTCCGTCTTTCTCTCTCTATGCTTTTTCTGATAGCGACTTTCTCTCTCTAGCAAATGGGAGTCCAAGAGCACTAATCCGTTCTTTTCAGCTATAAATTTTATCTCGATTTTTGTTATCATGTTTTTCAAATTGTTTAATGATATATTTCTTTTGAAAACATTCTATGTAAAATTTACTTTAAAATATCATAGAAATTTATTTTTAAATTAAAATAATTAAAACTAAATTAAGTATACGTTAATGTTTTTTTTGTTTTGCGTGCAATTAGTGATAAGAAATGGTTGGGTTAGGGTATTTTCGCGCGTGGCCGACGTGTAATTATCACATGGCCCTAGGGCAGATCACATATGGTTGCTGTAAATTAAAAACAAGAATAATGACAATAAAAAAAATACGGGTAGTAGGCATCATGTTGTTTGTCTTTTGTGGACTGTGATGATAGGAGTAGTATTATATCACATATTCTTGAATTTTTGTACGTGATCCATATAGCACAAAAGGGCAAATGAGGCTCCACAGTAACGTGGTCTCATGACCTCATTCCAAGTCGTTTTGTACTTTTTAAGATTTTAATCTCTTCGAAGTTGCAGAGGCCAAAACTTGTTGCATTTTTATATGTAACAACATTTATTATTTTGCTTTCTCATATAGCAAGTTGCTGTTAAACCCCGTAATAAGTTTGGCCTGTAGAGGCTGGAGTGCTTCTTCATTTGATGTTGTTTCGAAAAAATCGACATGGATGAGGTTACACATATCCTATATGTAAAAGCTAAGTTATTTAGCTTTTTGGGTAATATAGTATAATACGTCCATTTGAAGCATGAACGATTATTCTAAGAGGTTCTCATCATACTACAAGATTTATATCCACGAAATTAACAATTCTCCAAAATCCAACAAGACATATGGGACATAGGGATTCTAGAGGATTAGGGGCCTCTTTGGATCGTTAGCATCCGCGTGCAATCCTAGTCCTTGTCATTTTCTTTTTGGCAATTGTAAGAATTTGCCAATTTTTTTCATGTGGCTCGCTATGAAGTTGTATTTTAACATTCAACCAAGACAATTAATGAATAATTTGGCAATGTCAATTTTTCTTTACAAACCAAACAGATGTCGCATTATCAATAATTTTGGCGTGGCTGAGTTTGGTTACAAACCAAACAAGCCCTAGAATTAATTTTCTTCTTTCATGTAAAGACTTTATAAAGACTCGTGTACATATTTCTACTAGGTCTTGCCATCTTTCTCATGAGATGATACATTCACATATCTACCAACAGATTAATCATTTTATCCTTTCCCCCTAAATATAGAGAATGTGAAAATAAATCACTACGCCAGATCCTCACACCTTTGACGGCACATCTGTGACGGGTTTCAGCACTGGTCAGTAATGAGGGTCACCTTTGACGGGTCCTATGGCACGCCGTCATCGGTGAGACATCGTTCTCAAACCCGTCACAGGTAACAAGTCACCTGTGACGGGTCGCATTCTTATGAACCGTCAAAGGTGTGGTTCACTCACCTCAAACGGGTTTAAACCTTAACCCGTTTGAGGTGAGTTGTACCACTATATATACCCGAAGCTGCCACCTACCTTCCATCCCAACCCAGTGAACTGTTCACATTTCGGGTGGGAGGGTTTGGGGGGCGAAATTTTGTTGGAAATAAAGGTAAAAAAGAAAATGTAGTAGGTATTTTTTTTCTAATGTGTATTATGCATGTTGTTTTTACTCTCGTTATGTTATTATTTGCAGATGGACCGAAGTTGGATGTATAATATTCGTCGTGATTCTAATGAGTATAGAGGGGGGGTCAGTGCATTTTCAAGAACTCAAGAAGATCTGTAAAACTCTTGTCCGACCATCCGTTACTTGCCTTTAGCTTCATTAGTTCTAACACAGAGGATAACTTGCTGTACTTTGGCTTACACCCAGGATACAATGGCGTCTCAGAATCTGCCACCAACTTACTAAACTTCTCGAAATCCCTCTCACTATAATCTGGGTCTTCAACATCACGCAACATATCTGATAAAGTTTGAGGGTCCACATGTATGGCATCACCGCCTGATGGAGAAGGGACAAAAATGCCATCTCCAACTGCTCTGTTGTTCTCAACTTCCGGCACTTCATCAGCTGCTACATCCGATGACTCTTGCTCCCCATGCTTGCTCCAACATTTGTACTTCTCCATGAATCCTCTACGGATCAGATGAGAATGAACCCATGCACTATTCTCAAACATCTTCTCATTCTTACAGTCTGCGCATGGACAAAACATATATTTGCTCATCTTATTTTTCCTGTCATTATCCGCGAAACTAACGAATGCACTGACCCCCCCTCTATACTCATTAGAATCACGACGAATATTATACATCCAACTTCGGTCCATCTGCAAATAATAACATAACGAGAGTAAAAACAACATGCATAATACACATTACAAAAATAATACCTACTACATTTTCTTTTTTACCTTCATTTCCAACAAAATTTCGCCCCCCAAACCCTCCCACCCGAAATGTGAACAGTTCACTGGGTTGGGATGGAAGGTAGGTGGCAGCTTCGGGTATATATAGTGGTACAACTCACCTCAAACGGGTTAAGGTTTAAACCCGTTTGAGGTGAGTGAACCACACCTTTGACGGTTCATAAGAATGCGACCCGTCACAGGTAACAAGTCACCTGTGACGGGCCGGAAGTGGGAGCCGTCAGAGGTGAGAAATTTCTCACCTCTGACGGCTCCCACTTCCGGCCCGTCACAGGTGACTTGTTACCTGTGACGGGTTTGAGAACGATGTCTCACCGATGACGGCGTGCCATAGGACCCGTCAAAGGTGACCCTCATTACTGACCAGTGCTGAAACCCGTCACAGATGTGCCGTCAAAGGTGTGAGGATCTGGCGTAGTGACGGTGTATTTGTGTTGTTATAGCTGTGATATATTGCAAAAGAAACATAAACGGTTCATATATGCCAAACAAGGATATAGAAATGAGTCGAAGTACAAAACAGTACACATTCACAATACCTGATGAAACATTAGTTATATCTCTGAAGGCAAAACGTCCTTCATTAGCACAAGTATTTCGATCCATATCTAACGAACAAAATATAAAGAAACGTTAGGTGAAACCAATTCACAATGTTGTGATTTTATATTGAAAGTTTGAAAATCATATTCATCATTTTGATTTCTCAATAGCAGCATGAAAGCATAATACAACGCCACTAAGTATGTGTTCGTTGGCATGAGATGGGAACTAATCCCTCCCGCACGCAAAACAAAGCGGTTCATTAGCACATGATTAATTAAGTATTAATCTATTTTTTTGAAAAATGGATTAATATGATTTTTAAAACAACTTTCGTATAGAAAATTTTTG
>BDMV01000007.1:30679560-30819786 GCA_008326285.1 Oryza officinalis | reverse complement strand
TCTGCTCGCAGGATGGAGATCGGCGCCGGCGGCAGGCGACGAGACGGGATGGATTGCGGAGGTCGATTGTGGGGCGGCGCCGTGCAGTGCACTGCTGCCGCCTGCCTAGGGGGTCACAGGCCCAGGCCCAGGCCCATGGGTCATCTCTCTCTCCTTGCTCTTTCTTTTAATACGAATATACGGCTGCTGAAAAAGTGCCCGTACGTTGTAACGAAGAAGAAAAGTTATTTTAATCGTATTATTGTTAGATTTTTTTTTTTCTAAAAACTATATAGAATTTTTATTTTCAGATAATATCCAATTCAAAACCCTTATTGTGATGGTGGTCATATCTTACACGTTGCTTTTTTATGACCCGGCCAGAATTCTAAAGCGAGTTTAACTCTCGTCCTAAGCTAGCATGCGAGTTTTTTAAAAAAATTTCTTATATGACTCCTTATGTATTTTCAAAAGCGAACGATTTTAAAAACCAACTCAAATACGGACGACATACCAAAGTATCAGTGAAAACATCTTCAATTTTTATAATAGTAGAGAAGAAATAGATAAGAGGTATGTCAGAATTTTGTTTTTTTGTTGCTCCCTATATATAATAAATTTCAAGATGAGACTTCACACATAGATGTAATACTGCTAAAGATATATGTACAACTTTTTCTGGATTTTTTGATGAAGTTTGCTAGTTGATGTGTGTACACGAGAAGGTTTGTGTGCATATGATACATTCCCCTTAACTGTTTGTTATTTTTGCCCACGTGGCATGCCATCATGGCAATGCAGGATAGAAAGCAGTGTGGAACCAACTAGTCAGCCTCTCCTCTCCCTTTCCTCTCTCCCTCCGGTCCGGCATGCGGTGATGACGAGAACTTGCGTGACCAGGGAAAGGAGCAACGTCGTCACGGCGGCGGTTGTGGAAAGCGACCAGAGGAGATCTTCCATCTCCGAATCGTCCTGCAACCAATGCTGTCGACAGTAGACAGGCTCCTTGCGGCGATGGAAGAGGTGTAGCGGTGATGAAGGAGGCGGAGCAGCAACGAACGGGCTCCTCACGGTGGTGGAAGAGGTGGAGCGACAACAACAATGGAGGAGGCGGAGCAACAATGGACGGGCTACTCACGACAATGGAGGAGGTGGGGCGGCGGTAGCAACAAAGGAGGAGGCGGAGCAACGGTGGATGGGCTCCTCACGATGGTGGAGGAGACGACGCGGCGACGACGACGAAGGAGGTGGAGCAGCGGCGGACGGGCTCCTTGCAGCGGCGGGCTGGCTCCTCGCGCCGGTGGAGGAGGTGGAGCGGCAACCGAACCTTAGGGCGGCGACGTGGTGCCTAGAGGTGGCGCTGGCCCTACTACATTCGCACGCCGCTGCCTCTCTTAGTGGAGGACGGGTGGAAGCCGGAGCAACGCTGGCTTGCAGCTGATCACGCTGCCAGACTAAAAACTGGTTCAAGTTTTTGTAGAAAAAGTAGTAACATTTTCAACCCAAGACAAATATATTATAAAAATATATTTAATGTTACATTTAATTAAACTAATTTGATCTTATAAATGTTACTGTTTTTTTATAAATTTAGTCAAATCTAAAAAAAAGTTAAGTAGAAAAAAAAGGCAAAATCACTTATAATATAAAATATAAAATGAAGGGAGTAGGTTTTTATTAAGATGCATGCATAAGCATTCAGGACAACAAGAGCAAGGCATAAGCATGGATTATCTTGGACATGCCGTAGTTTCCAAACTATCAAAGTTCATCATTGTGTCATTATTTCATTACCACTCTCTAGCACTGTGGACTATGGAATAGCTAAAAATTTTGCACCAACTTTTTAGTCTACAAAATGCTAAATCTCAAATAAGGTAGGCTCAATTTCTACATATTTTTTGTGAAAGAATATTTAAGGGCTAGATACGATAGTGTAAGAACCTACGAGCCTTCACCCATTACCGTCCCTAGTTCTAGATAGCTAAATAGGCATATTTCTCATTCAGTTTTGTTAAAATTCTGATGCCGCATTTTTCTTATAGTTTAGGTTATTTTAATGTGATTGCTACCTCTTTTTTAATATTTAATATTTAAGTATGTTTTTACCTCTCGCAACTCCCATTTCATATAGTTAATTAATTACTTTTATTATAATTCTCTCATATATACTTAAAAAAGTTTACTATAAGTATTAAAATTTATAATACAACTACCAAAATTTGCATCGCAATTACAGTGTAAATATATGTAATTTATTGTGTAACAAATCTAACTGTTTTTAGTTTAAAAAAACATTCTAGCTACCTCTTCCATCCCCTTTTCATGAGGTAGTTAAGTGTTTTGACCACTTAATGGATACACGTGTGATATATACTATCTCCTAAAATTTATTTATGTATTATCTTAAAACCGAAGTTGTCCTACTTCTGTTCCTCCTCCCACACCGCACAGCGCGTCCGGACACGTAGCATACTAACCACCAAATCCAATATTTTATCTCTAATAATATTTATAGTCTATCACTACTTATATAGTTATATGGATCTGACCCGTTACAATATAGGAGTATATATGTTAGTAGTCTAGCTAGAAAAAAGTATAAGTACTCATGCTAATTAAGTACAGCTACCCAGGACTTAATTTGTGACATTCATGCCAATTCTAGCTGTGTAGAATTTTAGAAAAATGTGAATTGATCGATCACTTATGCCAACTAGTACCGGGTTTGAATCTGTGCTAAATCTAAAACTTTAATTCAGGTGAAAATAAGAGCCCAACTGAAATATTGAAGTTTTGTACTCGTGGCATGCATAACCCCAAGCAAAAAATAAGTTGACTTAACTTTTTTTTTTTGCTGTGTAAGTACACCGGCCGACCAACACGGCAATACCTGGCTGGAATATCATCTCAAAAAAGGAAAAAACAACACCTGGCCGGAATATATAGTCAACTCAATGACAATTGGAGGTATTTTCATGATCTCACTGATGTCATGTCTCTTCTAGAAACTGGAGTACACGTGAAGTTCACATTAGGAACATCCTAGATTCTCGGAAGATTTATATAGAGAGCACGTAGAAGAGAAAAAATAATGCGAAACATGTGACGCATTATTAAAGAATTCTAAGGTCATTTTTGTTTTTTATTTATCCGAGACAAATCTAGCTAAGCATGCATGCACTGACTTAATTAATCACTACTTCATATATATGCTCATGTTGGTAGAGAAAATGATCACCTCATTATATATGTAGAAAAAGTTTTCGTCCTTTCGCTGATATATATACATTTCTTAATTCGGTCTTCTTATCATCAGCTAATTATTTTTGAAGAGATAGATATTTAATCCGTTATACGTTTACGTTAATAAATAAATCACAATACAATAGTGAACGTAGCGTTTAGCAATTTATCATGCAGTACTTCTTCTTGTCAAAGAAATGTGAAGAGTGATATATATTAATCTATTTTATAAAATATTTTAGAAAAAAGTTACTCCCTCCGTTTCATATTATAAACCGTTTTAATTTTTTTCATAGTCAATTTTTTTTAGGTTTGACCAAGTATATAAAAAAATCTAACAATATTTTCAACACAAAACAAACAACATTATAAAAATATATTTAATGTTACATTTAATAAAACTAATTTGGTGTTATAAATGTTGCTAAATTTTTTTATAAATTTGATCAAACGTAAAAAAGATTGGCTAGAAAAAAAATCAAAATAACTTATAATATAAAACGGAGGGAGTATATCTATTTGGATGATGTATAAGAGATGAGTGGACATGTCTCGATGGGAAAAAAATATTTTCCCCAGAAATATGAGGAGTAGAAATACTCCATATTTTAGTACCAGGATCTCGGCGACCACCCTAGGCTGGCGCAAGGGCTTGAGCGCGAGCGCGAGGCCCTGCGTGATCACCAGGATGACGGCCACCTGCAGCGCCAGCAGCGGCAGCGCGAAGTCCAGCGGGTTCTCCCCCTGCCACATCCCGTCCGACGCCATCTTCACGGTGCCCGGCGCCGCCATGCCGCCCTGCAGATGCGCACGCAGGGCTACCTAGCTTAGCTAATTAGCTGGTGATCTCACGGTATCGACCAGCTCGAGCTAGCTACTATAGTTAATGATAGTTTGTGTCGCGTGGCATGTCTGTGTGGGCTTTGATCGGCGTTGGTTGATACAACGCTAGCTGCGAATTTATAGGCGTGGAGAGAGATGCATATGCGGTGATCGATGCAACCTGGCCGGCTAGCTCGTGCACCTGGTGAGTAGTCATCGATAAGTTAGTGCGTATTATGTTAGCTCTCGGTGCGTTTCTCCATCATTTGTGGGAGGGAGCTAGATTTGGACGGGCATGTGTGGTTGTTGTTGCGATCGATCGATCGACGTGATCGACCTCTCGTAGTATCGCGTCTGCCTGCCCTGTACGTGTGGCTAGAGATTGATACAATGGGATGCACGGTTAAAGTCAACGAACTATCGAGCGATCCAACACATGTGTCACTACACCGGATTAGGTCATCTGTGACGGTCCCAGACCCTCACCTTTGACGGGTTTGGGCTTGGTCACAGACAAGTGGTCACTGGTGAGGACCAGTCACCTTTGACGGGTGGACGACCGTCACTGATGATAGTCACCTGTGACGGGCTAGAACTCTATGGCCCGTCAGAGGTAAGTGTCTCCGCTAGCCCATGCCATTTTGCAACCCGTCACAGATGACTCACCTGTGACAGGTCGAAGTGTAAAAACCGTCACTGGTATTTTTACCTTGACGGCTTATATGTTCAAAGCCGTCACTGGTATTGTTACCTGTGACGGCTTATATGTTCAAAGCCGTCACTGGTATTGTTACCTGTGACGGCTTTTTAATTGTGAACCGTCAGTGATGAGGTACATCCAGAAAAAAAATAATTTGTAAATATTGGCTAGCCTCAGGATTTGCTAGCCATGCCCTCTGCAAAAATTTAAGAATCACATGCAATATATATACATACATATATCTCCAGTTTCAGCCCATTACATTCAAACTAATATCACACATGCATGGAATCCAAGTTGTCACCAGAAAACCATATACATTCATACACATGCATTGCAAGTTCTCACAAGACATAAACTTCACACAGCCACAAACTTGCACAATTTTGGTCATTACTCAAGAAACCGCACTTACCCGAGTTTCTTGTATCCTATTCGTTTTGAACCTCCACGATGACCTGTCATTTTTAAAAAGGGAGGAAACAATTAAACGGTACAAACATAAACACCACACATGAACACAGTGGTGTGATAATTTCATAACAAGGGAACTAAATAGAAATTCTCGTCATAAATAGGCGATTGCACATATGAAAGTAAATTACATAGCACTCCATACCACAGAATCATAAAAAACAACATTTGTTTACATCACAAGAAATTAGAAAAATGTTTTGTCCACGACATCACATGTAGGCCAAATCATCTATTTGACGCAAAAACGTCCTTTCTTGTTCATTATTTCGGCAAGAATAAATGCGCAAATTTGGCCTCTAATAGCGGGGGGGTTAATGGCCGAAATCTTCCATCCAGCTCTAGATTTCTGTTCAATAAGACAGAGGTTAGCATGTTTACAAGATTAATGTTGGTAGTGAAATGATCGAATCCGCTATTAGCACCAACCTCAGGGTCGAAATCGTTCACCTGTTCTAGAATGGTTGTCATGTGGTGGCACACGTGGAAACCACACTGGTCTCCGATCTGTTGTGCGCATGCGAACTTAGTGTCATGGTAAAGGTCATCCTTGCCCTCCTTGTGCCTACCACCCTTTGCCACATATGGTCCCCAAGCCATATTGACGGCATCGGTGATTGCAGAAAAATCATAATCTTTCGCCTTATTGGAGTTAAGGTAGTACACCCTATTCCATTTAGGTACAATGACCAATAGAATCCAATGTGACCTGCGCAATGGTTATGTAGCATTAGTAATAAGAACTTTAGCTTCGAAAAAAATACACAAAGGGTGATGTCTTCTTACTCCTGATTGTGTGCGCACATGATGTACTCCTTGTCTTGGTGGGCCCACAAGCACCGGTTTATATAGTCAACCACCTCATCAAGCTTACTTTGTAGAGTGAGCTCGTTGACCATCGATGGATCAAGGAAGCCAACATGATTACCGAGGCGGCGACTCTCGATCCAACACAACCTTAAAACATGTATGTGTTAGCACTAATTTGTCCACCCGTCAAAGGTGACTGGTCCTCACCAGTGACCACTTGTCTGTGACCAAGCCCAAACCCGTCAAAGGTGAGGGTCTGGGACCGTCACAGATGACCTAATCCGGTGTAGTGAATGTACATACATCAACAGAGCGTAGTCATGTTGGGGCCCTGATTTCCCTGATATTCAATTGTCCAACTGTCAGAGTCATAGAAGAAGTCATATAAGAAAATGACTGCAAAGAAAAAGAAAAGCAAGTCTTCTCTTCTCACGTCCACCCTAGGATTTTCTTTTGAACGCAATATAATTTCTTCTGATTTTTTGAAACTAAACTAATTCATATGAAAATCCTATACAGATTCTATAAAATTATTGCGTTTGAGTGAAGGCCTAAGATCATGTGAGTGCAATTCCATAGTCTTGAGATTAGGAATCACAATCACTAGTGTACAAAGCTAGGTAAGATATCTCCTTTACTGGTCCATAGCAAAAACTCTGCTTCTTTTTATCTCCTTTCGTTTTCCTCTTTATGAAAACTAGATGAAATACCGTGTGTTACTGTGGAAGCTGTATAATAATAGTATAAATAATATGTAAACTAGCTAGATAATATAATTTAACAATTTAAATCATTCAAAAACATAACTAAGGTGATGTAGCTCAATAACAAAAGAAAAGGAAAGAAGATAATATAGATTAATCATCCAAAGACTAAACTAGAATGATATGAATTCATAAGAGAAGAAAAGAATGAAGATAATTTAAACTATAGATCAATCATCCAAGGGCTAGAAAAAATTGGAGTGATGTGGCAAGAGAGAAATAATATTAACTACACTTAGTGAGGATGAAAAAAATAGATATATAGGATTAAGAAAGGGAGCATTTATCTTTCCTTGTTTAACGTTTATACTTGTCCTTTACTTATTACTAGTAATATGCCCATGCTAAATGCTACGGTTCTATTTGTCTCTAATAACTTTTTAAAATTTCATGTTAGCAAATTTTTTTTCTATAATCTATGCAATTGAGCTTTAATTCAATTCATGTCATACATCAAATATATTTTACGCAAAGTACAATAATATGATATTGTGTGAGCATAATAAATCTTGACCAGAATTAATTATATATAATCACTTCAGTATACAATATACGAGGGCAATATACGTTTAAAAAATATGTTAAAAAATAGAAAGTTATTCCATTACTTTGTTGCGGGCATAAACATATAGTCCCGTTATCAGCCCGGTGCAAACAGACGTATGTAGCACGAGATGTTATGGAGAAAACAATCACACATTATTCTACATGAATAGTGATGACGTGTTGTACAAAACAAGAGGGCGTTGGTGGGTAACATTCCGATCAGCAATTTATTATCTTCTAAATTATATTTTCGAATTAATTTTGACCATGTGAACCTATCTTTGCTCACCAGTCAAGAACATCTTTATATACAATATTCCTAGTGCTCTTCCCTGTGAGATCTACTTCTTTGTTTGGTTTGGCCAAAATCCTTGTTGTTTGCCTTGACACACCTCTTGACAATGCGACATATAGCTGACCATGTGAAAAAATAGGCTCTAGAAGATAGATCTCAACATTTGAGATAGTTTGTCCTTGTGATTTATTAATGGTCATTGCGAAACTGAGACGTATTGAAAATGGTTTCCTCTTGAATTTGAAAGGAAGAGATATATCGTCGGAGGGAGACAAAGGTATCCGTGGGATGAACACCCTTTTGCTAGCATGTTGTCCACCAACAATCTCAACATAAATTGCATTATCTTGAAACGTTCTTACCATCAGTCTAGTTCTGTTGCACAACCCATTATTAAAATAAGATTGAGAAGAAGAATCATGGGACAATTGATTTTTATTATGAGCTTGTTTGGTGGGAGACCATTTGGAGTGATGGAGTTAAGAAAGTTCAGAGGATAGCTATTGTGAGGATCATCATCAACAGAGTCAAAAGCTGTCAAAAATCTTGGCCTGCCCTAAAAATCTATCGATCATATTTGCGTTCAGCTTATCCACATAATCATTTTTAGTGGATAAAATGACCCGTGTGCTCATATAAGATGCAGAGCTTGCATTCTTTTCATCATGAAGTGAGGGAAACACACGATTAATTAATTAGTTTACCGAATCCTCGCTGTTCCCATAAGCAATCACAATTTCATCAGGCAAGTAAACATAATCATCTCTGATAGTGTTTTCAGTGCCATTTTCAATCCTAAGGAGATAATCCGAAAACCATGGATCAGATTGAGCCCTCATGTTACGCGGCAATCGTATCTTCCTAATATTTTCCCATAAGTACGATCTCTACAATGTAGCATTAGTTATCTGGGCCCTTGTCCCATGTGTCACTACAGGAAGAACCTGTCTGAAATCACCGTCAAAGACAATAACCTTTCCTCCAAATGGCAATGAACAACCCATAATGTCTTGAAGAGGCCTATCAACTATCTCAACAGCTTGACGCTTTGTCTTTGCAGCTTCATCCAAAATAATTAAGGATGCCATGCGAAGCAATTCCGTAGTGCCACTTTGCTTTGTGAAGTTGCACATGCTGTTGTGAGCAATCTTAATGAGGATTTTAAATCTCGAGTGTGCAGTACGTCCTCCAGGCAATATCGATGCTGCTATACCAGACGTCGTAGTTGCAATGGTTATTAATCCCTCGGATCGCTCTCTAGCAAGAAGCGCCTTGTACAGAAATATCTTTCCAGTGCCACCTAGACCGTCAATGAAAAATACCTGGCTCTTCTTATTAGTTCCATGATCAATGATCTCATCAAATTTTGCACGCTGCTCATCATTAAGGGATGTGTATATGTCTAAATGGTCTTGGTCTACCAGCAAAAGTTTCTCTCTAATCTCTGTCAGTACGTCATTGCAACGTTTACCTGATTGGTGAAAACAAATAGATGCATCATGAAACTATCGGTGGGTGGTGCGAATGTAAATTAATAAGAAATAAAATGTGCCAGTATAACAAAAATTACCTATATCATTAATCTCGGAAAGGCCATAATCCGTGATATCCTTTCCCATGGAATAAAGCAAATCACGTATGTCTCGTAGCACCATCTGCTCTACTGCTACAGGGTTAGTGTTCCCCCGGCTGTAATCTTCAGACATTGAAGCCTTGTGATTGTCCCATAGTGCACAGATATTGGTGACTTCACAAAATACTAGTATGGTTGCAAATAACCGATGCAGAGCAGATGGCATTTGGAAAGTGGATGCCTCATTCAAGCTATGTCATGTGACTTGTCTGTCTTCACAAGCCCGCTCTTCTCTAATGCCTCTCTAAAAGTAGAGTACATGGTACCAGATACTGTCCTCAAATCTTCAAATGAGATTGCACCTCACACGTGGTTAAGAAGCACCCTCAAGTAGTATCTCTCCCCCTCTG
This sequence comes from Oryza officinalis, assembly GCA_008326285.1. NCBI lineage: Eukaryota > Viridiplantae > Streptophyta > Magnoliopsida > Poales > Poaceae > Oryza > Oryza officinalis. The sequence continues at coordinate 30,810,167 of BDMV01000007.1, read as the reverse complement.
CAGGGTGAGTGTACATAACCCGTCCAACCTACCTTCTCTTCGTTTTTCTTTTTTGCCATACATTTTGTCTCGTTATCCAGCGATAGTGTTCGGAACTCCTTGTATAGCAATTTTCTTGCATCCGGGTCTACGCGATTCATTTTGAAATATTGGGTAAGAGTTGTCATAGAAGAAGATGGACGATTGACAACATCCTCGAGATTACCATCCTCATCATACATGACATACTACATGTTAGGAATATGAAGTTGGAGCTGCAAAACAGCTGGATAGATACTAAATAGTGAGAAACCAAGAATTCTATATATAGCCTCTGGTGGTGATATGTATCTGGCATCCCTGTACTATCGTAACTCATTTATTTCCCCAGATGGATCAACTGAGAAAATGCACAGTTGTATCCTTTATACACATACTTATATAGGTACTTCACAGATTTAATGCTTGCACATGCTTCAACATTGATGCGACAGTTATACCGCATAAGCAGTCCTATATTGTATGGGACCACCCACCTGTTCTCTAACTCTGCACCTCTAATCCTGATACGCCATCCGTCATCTCTTCTCCTACACAAAGGGTACGAGTCATTCCCTTGTTGTGTTGCCTGGTTGAACTATCGAGGATAGTTGAAGCGACACTCTCCGTCCATCATACAAGCATAATTCTTGTTCAGTTCGTCGTATGGTTCGTGCAGCATATGCTTGATGACAAAGCGATGCAGCACAAGGTATTTGGCCTTGTCTGGTATCTCTGTGCAAATCACTTTATCGTACTCATCTGGTTTTGTCAATTTATTACCTGACTTCATGATCAACATGATGTGTTCATGTGGTAATCCCCTCTTCTGAAACTCAATGACGTGTGCATACGCTTGAACCTCCCCAAAATATTTTTTCTTCACAAATAGATTTAGCATGTCTCGCAGCTTAGCCCTTAAAACTCTTGCGACAAGGTCTGGTCAATCTTGCGATAACTGGCTAGGTTCGAGATTTTCTATTATGTCATCCCAGTATGGGTTGCAGGTCGTTATGATGAAGTAATCTAGCCTCCCAAGACGCTGGACAAGAGCCATCACATTGAGAAACCTTCACTACATGTCGCGATCACCTCTAGGAAAAGAGTGAGGTAGCACAACCCTCTTACCAACCGACAAACCACTTGTCTCGACAGAAGAAAGCACATCAACCACGCCCTGCAACTGTTAAATAACAACGTGATCAAATAACTTGTCCGTTGAATCCTAGATGGGCAACTGTGTCAATAGTCATGGAAATATGTTATACCATTTACCTGGTATAGCTTGACCCGTATCTTTTTTTTGATTCTCAGGGTTTGAGTACCAATTCAGTCTCATAGACTCAATTTTGATATACATGTCAATGGCCCAATGCTGGAAAAGTTGTCCTCCGGACAAAATGATGTTTAAAAGTCCCCTTCCAAGAGCATCACCAACAGAGCATGAATAATCCATCCCTAAAATTTTGTTTTTGGGTTTCCTAAACTGAAAATAGGAAGTAAAAAACTAATCTCTCCAAGAGAAAACCTAAATTTAATTCCTGAAAACTAAAAGTGGGCCCTTCTGTTCAACTACCAACAGAAATTTCACGTTTTCCTCTATACGTGCGCGGAAACGGATCACTCCAGGCGTCGTCGTGCGGAAAGCATTTCTCCTTGCCCCATCACTGCGCTGATCTCCCTTCCCTCGCATGCGCTCCTTGCCCTAATCGAAGCCGATCTCCCTCCCCAACGCGAATCTCCCCCACCATCTTTTGTTGTCGCCCCCTCCCCTATTCTCCTTTCCCCCTCCTCTCTATCCCCCACTATTGCCACCCCACCTCTCTGTACATGCTCTCATCGTGCTAAAAAACAAGAATATGAGTCATCGAAGCAACTCCCTCCAAATGCTACTGGATGATGAGTCTTCGTTGGATGACGATGATGAATTTATTTTTGAGGTGGTTCAAATAGTGTACGATCATAACAGCGAAGAACCGAAGCGAGGCGGGTCTATCTTTGGACATGAAGTGATTAATTGGGAAAGATTGGCTGGTCATTGGAGACTGAACAATGTCTATTTTTCAGAAAAACCTACATACCTTCCTGTTCATTTTAGACGCAGGTATGTAATAGTGAATATTATTTTTTATCAATCTAGATTTGTTTTAGTGATGCTCTAATTAATTCTTATTGATAATTATTGTGCAGGTTTAGAATGAGAAGACCTCTCTTTTTATGAATAATGAATGTTGTTGAAGCGCATGATGATTATTTTGTGCAGAAGTGAAATGCAGCTGGTATCCTTGGGCTATCATGTTTACAAAAGGTAACAACAGTGTAACATATGTTATGTTATGGAATAGCTACAGATGCAGTTGATGAATATGTTAGTATTGGAGGTAGTACCGTTATTCAGAGTCTTAGAAGGTTCATTGTAGCTTTTGATGAAGTTTTTGGGGAGGAGTACTGTTAACAGCAGATTTTCGTAATCTACTCGGAGGGGAAAGAGAAAACCGATGCAGAGAAGAAGGGGCGCTCTTAGTCAAATCGGTTACTTTATCGGACCAAATCAGAGTCGGACCCAATTCTGTATCGGACTCAGCAGGCGTATCGGACTGGAGGAAGCGCTAGCAGAAAGGCTGTATCGGTCGATTCGGATTCAATACGGTCATCGGCTGATAGAGGCAGGAAGCTGATAAGAGTCAGCATGGGCTCGGTTTGGGCTCGAGATAAGCGTCAAGGAGATTGCCAAATAGAGATAAGGCTTGGTTTTAGGCAATCATATCTCTTTAATCAAGCAGTTAGAGCTGATTTAATCTAATTTATGGCAAGAGTCCGCCGCAAGGACTTGTTTGTTAAGTTGTAGATAAAATCGTGTCCTATCTAGACAATGTTGTAATCTCGGGTATAAATATCCCGGTAGTTTGTACATAGAATCTCTCTCAATCTCAATCAATTCAACAACAAATCAATCTACTTTGGCGCATCGCCAACCCTCGCAAGAGGTTAGCTTCCGGCGAGTTCTTGCTTCCCCAAAGCAGAGGTAAGAACTCGTACCCGACGATCTACATCGTCGGGACTAACGTGTCGCTTTAGACACGTTAAGTCCTGATGATGTGATCGTCGTCTATCATGTTTTGGCTAATCTTGATATGGCTTTATAATCCCATCTCGCCAGCGATTAACTCGTTTTAGGGTTTATTGCCGACGATGGTTGAATTAGCTTGCTTGTCTAGATTATCTAATGCATCTACTATCCCCAAAAGCTATCGACGGCTTGATTTTCTTTGTGTTAACCCTCGATCTACACTTTGAGTTGCTATCGACCTTAGTCGTGTTTCGAGATTTAATTCAAAGCCTGTCTTTGATCGTAATTAAGGATAGCACCGGGGTTTCAGCCGGTCTTACCTAATGCATGTAATTATTTACGTTTTTGCATGTATTTGCCACTTGTACAAGTAGATCAATAGATATAAATATATTCATTGCAGGATGTTCTCAAGACTTCTCTGTACTCAATATATTTATATCAGTCGGTTGGCTTGTATAAGTTTGCACTAGAGTATTAGCTAGTGTATTTACCTTCATGCATCTCTCATCGGCCGATTCCGTTAAAATTTCCATAAACACATCAATATAGGCCGATGGGACTAAATCTGTCAATCTTACTTTATAACCTCAAGTAAGCCGATATAGCTTTGCCCTATCGGCCGGGTTCTTACGATGTGACATCGGCCTATTGGCTGATCGGCCATCGTTTTTTAACAGGTTTACTTGTTTATTCTTGTTGATTACAGATCAAATCAACTGGCACGCACTAAACGCACCTAGGCAAGCCATTGGACCTGCACTGGAGCTAAGCAGATCTCCTAGGCCGCCGTGGAAACGTGGAACCCGTTTTGACATCTGGCGGGTCGAAATTCTACGCCAACAAGTACATGGCGGGAAAGAGGGGGTTCCTACTTTAGTTTTAGAAGCTGTTGCTTCACATGACCAATGGATTTGGCATGCGTTCTTTGGTTTACCTGGAACTCATAATGATATTAATGTGCTTCAACGATCACCATTTACAAATCTAGCTGAAGGGCAGGCTCCTAAAGTTAATTATACCATTAACGAGCACGACTATACTATGGGGTATTATCTTGCAGATGGTATTTATCTATCATGGGCAACACTCATGAAGAGCATCCAGATGCCACAAGGCAATAAGAGAAAAATATTTTGCTAAAGCACAAGAATCCGTTAGGAAGGACGTTGAACAAGCATTTGAGGTGCTGCAAGCTCAGTTTGCTATTGTCCATGGGCCAGTTCGTTTTTGGGATCCGTGGACTCTGCGTCAAATAATGAGAGCTTGTGTAATCTTGAATAACATGATTGTTGTGGACGAGCATGATGATGACGAAGATTTACATTATGATGAGATGAGAGAACAGGTGGATGGTTCCCATGAACGTATGGCTGAATTTAATGAGGTCCTTGCAAATTATGAAAAAAATAAAGACAAGGCAATTCACCCAGCTACAAGAGGACCTCATTGAACATTTGTGGCATCATCATGGGGACCAATATTGAACAATGTTATTTATTTAAATTTTACTAAACTTTTATATTTAGGATTGAAATAATTAGAGATTTATATATACATAAAAACATAAAAACACAAGATTAAGCATTTGAATGCATTGCAGAACCAAAAAAAAACTCACAGGAGAGAGGATTCCTTTCTTACCTTGACTTCTGACAAAATCGGCGACTGGAACACTGAAATTGTTTGGACGCTCCAAGTCCTCTTCATCACCAATAGACCAACCCTGGCCAAAATCGACATCGGCGGAGTCGTCTTCCATGGGAATGGTCCCTTGGGTGTCGTCCATGACTGCTTCTTGCTCTCCCTCAATCTCCAGCCTCTGTAGGTTGCCAGACGATGGGAGATGCCCAAAACGAAGAGGCGCCAATCCTACACGGGGGGTTAGCGGCGATGGAGGCCACGAAGGGGCCGTCGGCCAAATCAACCCGTATTTGGTCGGCAAAGCGAATCAAGGTGGGGGTGGAGCTTGAGGGATGGACAAAGAATACCTGGTGTACTGCAAAGAAGACACCGCACCGAGGGGACAAGCTGCCAGTGGGAACAAGACCAACTCCGATGATTGATTCCCGACCATATGCGTCGAAGAAGAAGTCGACGCCAAAAACATTGATGCCGATGAATTTGGGAGATGCTCCTGTTGAATCCCGGCCGTCTGGGGAAAAGATGAAGCCGAAAACCCTCGAGAGGTTGGTGGCCGAGACGACAGCAGGCGAGACGACGACGGGCGCCACGAATGACCGGGCGGGAACATTTCACTGGGGCGCAGAAGGAGAGGAGAGACGTGGGAGCGGCGAGATTGGGAGTGGGAGAGGAGGGCGCCCTCCCCCTCATATCCACAGAGCGACGATTTCGGGGAAGGGAACTCCAAAAATCATGCAGGGGAATAGTTTTTTTTTAACTAAAATCCCTCAAAATTGTTTTTGGGAATAAAATAGGAGGACTGTTGGTGATGCTCTAACCTACAGCCTGAAGCAATAGTACTCTCTCGCTGTGACAAATCTTTCTTTCTTCTCTTGCCAGATTTGCTATTAACGCCATTATCATCTTCATTGTTTATATAATTGTCAGCAACCTTGTTCTCTATGTCAAAATGTACATATTAATATATATATATATATACACACACACACACACACAATACATAAGGGCATAAACTTTAAAAATTATTCGACAAAAGTCACGAGAGTATGTACCCGGAGGATCATCAAAAGTGTTTTCTTTGTTGGTATGCACATTAGCAAAAGTTGGAGCCTCACATGTTTCATCCAATTCCACATCAAAAGGATTCTTGTTGGGATTCTCATATGACATTTTCAGGTTCCACCCAGTCTCTCCATTAGGGTTAAATAAAGGATATGCCAAAGGATTATAACAACCATGGTATACTTTGATATAGCAGGGTTTCTCACCTTTGGCATGTATCATGATATGCCTATCAAAAGTTCCCATTGGATCAACCTCTTCTAACTAGATAGAAGCAACCTGCGAGGTCGTGGGGGCATTATATCTTCGTTGGTCAGGCGTTACATTAGCGTTGAGCTCAATCATGTAGTCATCTAGATTAGGCATGGATCCGACTCTGTTGAAGGTCTGTGTGTATAGGTTCTGCGCCAAAATACCTAGAATGACCCGGACAAGGTTGATATCAAGGTCAGGAGACCTCCAAACCCTATGAGCTAGTGCATCAGCATCTTCTGTATCATAAAAGTAAAGCTACATATGGTGATGTCCTTGAGAATCTGGAACCAAATTGTCCACGCGATGGTACAACACGTTGTGCACACGAAATGTATACACACCAGTATCTGCTACAGTGCTGACTTGGCAGTCAAGGGTCACTTCAAGGCTCATGAATGAGAAATGGGAGTTGAAGTATCGTATATGCTTTCTAAAATACTTTGCATCATTATGCACCTGGTTGGTAAACAACTGTATTAACTCGACAGGCACTGTTGGAATCTTAACGTTTATCTTTCCCTCCCTACAATAGAACCCAAGAGACTCGAATTGAAACCTTATCACGTGACAGTGTTAGTAGTCAGGCACTTTTTTTAAGACATGGTGTGTCTTCGGCAGTTTATAATACACACGGTCGTGTGGATCATCGGTACCAATCCCGTTAACACCACTAACATCAACACAATATGACTTGTATCTATCGTCCTCCAGAACTTGATTGGCCTCAACAAAATCACCTTCTGCGTCCTTAAGACGACCTATAGAATGATTGTTGATTATGCATGTGACAATATATTTATTTAATATATAAACTGTATTAACTATCAAATGATTTATGAGAACTCACCGTCATCGACTCCATCTTTAGTTGCTGGCTCAAATAATGCACTATCAAATTCGACGTAGTCAGTATTTGGAATAGCCTGATGAACAGTTGGCATTTGTATAGTTTGACATTGAGTAACTCCATCTAGTTACAAGGGAACAAGTCATAACAATGTACGTGTTGGTGATGAACATTAATATTGGTTAGCACTTCAAATAGAGTACATTACATAGACTTGTAAGAATGGTCTCACCTAGGACTAAACTTTCTCCTGTCTGTTGAAGGCTTAATGTTTTTCTTGCATTGGATCGAGGTATATAGCTATCATTTTTATGTAGCCAATCATCTGCAATATCTATGTCAAGATTTTCCTTGTTAGCTCCATTCAGATCATTTAGAATGGTAGAACACATCGTTTCACATATGGAGCCTTCACTAATAGCGGAGGAAGCACCTACATAACAAAAAGAATATATATAAAAATAATTGATAAAGGAAGTTGAAATTAGCCAAAGTCATTAAACTTTACCAATAGTAGAGGTGCTTGGTGCAGCCGTCCCTCTGTCAATATTGCTCAACTTAGCCTTTTTTGGGCGTGATATTCACGCATATATTTGTTTCTCTATTCTCTCTTAGTTCGTCTTATCAATATTTCAGATTATTGGTCCTCTCGACTTTCAGTAAATTGTGGTTGACAAAAGCTAGACATCTGAATTTCACTATCAAGTGTTATACTATTTTCAGCCAATTGTGACTCTGTCTTCCTCTTTGCATGTCATTCATGCTGCTTTCTAGCAATAATTCTTTCTTTTGTTTGGACAACAATTCAGGCTCTGTCAAACTCTGCATGACATTGTCAGGAGTTACATGACATTGTTAGGAGTTACAGTATCTATATTAGATATCTCCTCGGCCTTCTTCTGTGCACTCCTAGCGTGCCATTCACGTTGCTTTCTGTTTCTTTCATCTTTCTTCTCTTTAGCCAACAACTCTGTTTGTGACAATGGTTTTGGTGATGTAAATATGAAAGGACTAATAACTTTGTTTGACTCAGCCTTCTTCTTTGCACGATATTCATGTTGTTTCGCGCTAGTTTCTTCCTTCTTACATTGGGCGTCATTACGAGGTGTATTTTGAGCTGATATAGCTGTGTTTTTCGAAAAAGAAAAATAAACAGACAATACTAATAGTTTATATATGTCAAAGGAGTATATGGAGATCAAGACACAAAGTACAAAGTATAGTTATAACACCTGAAGAAACATTAGTCAAATCTTTGAAGGGAACGCAATCTTCGTCGGCTGATCCTTTTGGATCCATACCTAAACGATAAATTATGAATAAATCTGAGTCGAGTATAAACGTATCATGTGTTTTGTGAACAAGTAATCAAACTCAAAAGTAATACATCTTTACTGTAAGTATGAAAATCATATCCACTCAATTGAAGCTTTCAATACTCACAACAAAGAATAATCAAGTATGCAAAGTACAACAACGTTACATGTCAATCCACAACCATTCCATCAAACGTGAAAGTTATACGTTAAAACGTATGATCCTCCTCAATCAATAGCTGTTAGTATCCACAACCACTCCCACACACCTTTAAACATTGCCCTACATTCGACATACCCATATAAGTATATTATATGTTAAACACATAGCACCGAGATGGGAAACAACTATTTGTTTTACCTTCAAATGCAGGGTAACAGATGATGCGGATGGGGATCAGCTAGATTCCATGAACCCGTCCTGATGGGATTGTGATGGAATAATGGTTATATATTTAGATCTTCTATTTTGTATGCAGTTGTACTTGGATAGCTACAGCCCCTTCAATTTCATTCCCTTTAACATACAGTAGTCAAATTAAGAAACATATAAAGCTACGTCGACTATGATGATACCATTTTAGCAAGCAAAATTCATATTTTCTACCATGAGAGAAGCAACTGGCAAATATTTAACTTTAGTAGATATGCTCTAGTTAGTATAAATTAAAGTCGTAATTCATGGTATCAGATGATGTGCTCCATCATTAGTACCTTAGCAATTAAAGACCTTGCAAAAGTAGAAGCGATACAATTGGCAAACCTGAGAAGAAACAGTGTAAAATGGCCAGAGCATCGCATCATCCTGAACATAATTCCATTTTTGTTATTCCCATCCCTATATACATCAAGAGCAAGCAATTGTTCTTAATTCTAATAACAACACTTGTCACGCCCCAAACTAGCCCCGAACGGAGGCCAGAATAAGGCGATCCAAATTAACCTGTATGCCTGTACCAGTCCCAGGAAATAGCGCTGGTACAACAGGAAGATAGAATATCACAACGACAGCGGTCTCTTTATTAAGAGTAGAATTACAACCAGGGTTGGAACTGCGGACAGAACCCGAGTTCGCAACAACATTACAAAAAGGCGGAAGTGGAAAAAGGCGGAGACTGGCCCTAAGCCACAAGCAAAGCCTTGGGAAAAGGCCGAAACCCTACTACTGCTCGTAGACTGCTTGCTCCTGGAAGAACTCTTCTTCTGCAGAGTCCAACTCTTCGTCTTCGAGAACTGGGGGGGTTTAATTATATGGAGCAAGGGTGAGTACGGGAGTACTCAGCAAGTCAAGGGAATTAAGTTTTTGATGCAAGCTTCAAAGGAGAGCCAGTTATTTTTCACATTCGATTTTAGTTTAAGAAGTTCAGAAACATCTAAGTGAGTGCTTCTCAACGGCACGGACGAGAAAGTGCGTCTCATCCGACCGGAGCAGTGAAATTGTATCGATTGATTCTTGTCGGCACGAAAGGCTCCGTACAAATCGTTCACCGACACCGGCTGCTCCAACAGCCTCAAACTAAGCACAGAAGGGATTTCTCACACCAACAGCAGTTCACAAGAAGTCATCAAAACTACGCTAAGGAATCACCTCACATCCGCCCATGACCATGGGCACGGCTGTTCGAACAGTTGTTAACCTCTGCAGAGGGGGTACACTTTACCCACACGACGTTACTAACCCCGAGTCACCTAGCCCGTGACTCTCAGCCACGTCTGGCGACCTTGAGGCTTTCACGACAAGGCATTTCGAAAGCCGACTCAGGGTCATCTTATGCCAACGGGAGGGGTCCCACGGACCAACACCAGGTTAGGTCCCAGACCATACTGTGCCAGGAAGCCCAGGGGTCCTCCCCGACACCACCCCGGCGAATCCACTTGTCCCTTGGCATCAAGATTTCCCTGGCCTAGCTAGTTACTCAGCCAGGGGTGTCCCATATCACCCATGTGGTCGTACTTGACATATGCTCGGATGTAATTCCCAAGGAATCGGTCCTTAGGGCGAGAACGGGCAGACCGTACCTCCAGTACGTCTCCTGTACCGCGAGTTTTGGAAACTCACTTTCTTTTCAAGGCACCGACCCAAGTGTCGGGTTTTCCAAGCATTTTGTAAACTCAAATTTTACCCAGGTGATCATTTTAAATTTGGAGGGGAGTCTCGATATTCGTACGCAATGTGTGAATACCGAGATCTCACCTGAGGGGTGACAAGGGGTGATAGGGTGTTCAAAAGTCAAGGAAGGTAAATGCAACAAGTAGGTAGGGCCTGTCGGTTGTATTGCAAACCGAGGCCAAGTGTCAAGTGTAACCTAAAGAATGCATAGTTTGCGGAATCAAAATACTTAATTTTAAATTATAGGTTCAATTGATCAAAGGTGACTTGCCTTGCTCGAGATCTTGAGCTTCTTCCTCGAAATCCGCGCACTGTAGGTCTTCTGGCTCCGAAACTACACACGAAACGAGGTGACTCAACGATAAAAAGAAGCCCTATTAATGACCACTAAGCATGCCATTGGATAGATCTCGATTTTTTGAGGAATTTTGGAAGTTGAACGGAGTCAATCGGACGAACGGTTGAGAAGATATGAATTTTCGAAGATTAAATGATTTTCTGTCTAAAGGAAAAGGAATTATCAATTCCCTTGAAAAAGAAAAAGAAAAGAGGGACTTGAATTGGACTTTAATTTGGGCAGCTAGGCGCGGCCCAGAGGATTTGGCGCGGGCGCGGCCGAACGGATGGGCCGACGCCCGAAGGAATCGGCCCACGGCCGATCGGCGCGTGAGAGAGAGGCCGATGGGCCGAGGCCAATCGGGGAGAAACGAGGCCGATCGAGAGAGGCTGGGTGGGCCGAGGACGATCGGGGAGAAACGAGGCCGATCGAGGGAGGCCGAGTGGGCAGAGGCCGATGGGCCGGGGAGAAGGGGGAGGCCGATGGGCCGAGGCCGATGTAGCCCACGCGGGCGGCTGGGATCGGTGGACCGCGGCCTACCACGCGGCGCTAGGGCGGGGCCCGCCCATCAGCGGCACGGTCCACGCAGACCGGGCGCACGGAGGGAGAAGGGGCCGTCGACGCTCGCGTGGCGCCTATGTGGCTGCCACAGAGGCCGGCGGGGAAAGAGGTGAAGGGGAGGGGAGCCAAGATCGACGGCGGCGGTGGCGGTGAGGCTCGGGCGGCGCAGCGCGAGCCGGGACAGGGGAAAGAAACACCGGAGCGAAGAAGGGTGAGAGGGGGGCGAGCCAACGGCTCGGATCGACGCGCGGGGGTGCGACGATGGCCGGTGACGGCGCGAGGCGGCGGCGGCAACGGCAGTGCGGGGAGAGAGCGGAGGAGAGCACGGCGGCCATGGCGGCGCCCGGCGGGAGGTCCAAGGTGCTACCGGGATGCCTAAGCCGAGGAGAAAGGGGGGAGACGGGGAGAGAAGGAGGTTACCGCGGAAAGGGGGAGGAGCTCGCCGGCGAAGGCGGTTCGCGGAGAGGGGACCGGCGCGTTAGCGGCCAAGACGGCGGCAGGCGGAGAAAGAGGAGGGGCCCGGCGATGGTCAGGGAAAAACGGGAGAGGGGGAGAAAAAGGAGGGTGGCCTCCTTGCCGCTTCGGGTAGGGGCACGCGCGGGGCAGAAAAAGGGAGTGTGCTCCATTGGCGGCACGCGCGCAGGACGGAGGGCCAGGAGGACGCGGTTGCCAGCGACGGAACGGAGAGGAAGAGAGAGAGAGGAGAACGGCGAGGGAGGGAGGAAGAGAGCGGGCGCTCTCTCTCGGCTCGGGTGCGCGCAGCGCACGTGCGAGGCACGTGCCCGACGCGCTCGGGCCGAGCGGACCGGGTCGGGACAACGCGGCTCAGGGAAAGGAAAAAAGGGAGAACTGGGCCGGCGAAGGCCCGAGAAGGAGGGAGAGGAGAAAGAGGAGCAGGCCGGGAGGGGAAAATCGGCCCGAGGGGAGAATGGGCCGAGGGCGGCCCGAGGAAGAGGGGAGGAAAAAGGGAACAGGCCGAGAAGTAGTCGGCCCGAGGGGAAGGGAGGTTGAGCAGACTTTCTCTGAGAATTTGAATTGGAAGGATTAGAGCTCGGATTTGAATTCCAATTTCGCGGTTTTCTCCGGGATTGAGACGATAGGGGAAACACGAGACCTTGGCACACCACAAGACTCAACCGAAGAGCAAAACTTTCGCAAATAGGGTTTTTAGCAATTAGGTTTTCCCGCTAACGCCGCGACGAAACGGGCGTTACAAACCAACCCCCCTAACAAGAATCTCGTCCCCGAGATTCAGCACCTAAGGGAGCAGCTACGAAAACTCGGCACGGAGAAGATCTTCGCATTCCCAAGTTGCCTCATCCTCTGAGTGGTTGCTCCACTGCACCTTGTAGAGCTTGACGGTCTTTCTTTGAGTCTGACGTTCAGCGTCTTCAAGAACTCTGATCGGTCTCTCTTTATAGGTTAGGTTCTTTTTTAGTTCAATACTTCCCAAGGGAACCTGTTCCTCTGGAACACGAAGACATTTCATCAATTGGGACACATGGAACACATTGTGCACATCTGTCAGTCTTTCTGGTAGTTCGAGCTGGTAGGCAACTTCGCCGCGTCTGGCGGTGATGAGGTAGGGGCCGATATAGCGAGGAGCTAACTTGCCGGACATCCCAAACCTCTTCAGACCACAGAGCGAAGACACTCGTAGGTACGCGTGATCTCTTACTGCAAACTCGAGATCACGTCTCCGATTATCTGCATTATTCTTCTGTCGGGTTTGTGCTGTCTTTAAACGGTCTCGAATCAGCTTGACTTGCTTTTCAGCTTCCTTCAGCACGTCAGGTCCAAACATTTGCGCTTCGCCTACCTCATTCCAACACAACGGGGTGCAACACTTTCGACCGTACAAAGCTTCATTTGGGGACATCTGGATACTGGATTGGTAACTGTTGTTGTAGGAGAACTCAGCGTAGGGGAGTGTTAACAGCAGATTTTCGCAATCTACTTGGAGAGGAAAGAGAAAACCGACACGGAGAAGGGGGGTTAAGTTGGAGTCGGACCAAGTCTCGTATCGGACTCAGTAAGCGTATCGGACTGGAAGAAGCGCTAGCAGGAAGAGCATATCAGCCGATACAGATTCAATATGGCCAATGACTGATAGAGCCAGGAAGTTGATAGAGTTAACATGGGCTTGGTCTGGACTCGAGATAAGCTTCAAGGAAGTTGCCAAATAGAGATAAGGCTCGGTTTTAGGCAATTGTATCTTGTAAATTAAGTAGATTTAGATCTAATCTTTGGCAAGAGTCTGCCGCAAAGACTTGTTTGTTAGTTAGAGATAAGATCGTGTCCTACACGAACCATGTTGTAATCTCGGGTATAAATATCCCGGTAGCTTGTACATAGAAACTCTCTCTCACAATACAATACACAAATCAATCTACTTTCGGCGCATCGCCAACCCTCGCAAGAGGTTAATCTCGACGAGTTCTTGCTTCCCCAGAGCAGAGGTAAGAACTCGTGCCCGACGATCTACATCGTTGGGGCTTGCGTGTCGCTTTAGGCACGTTAAGTCTTGATGATGTGATCGTTGTTTATCATGCTTTGGACGATTTTCGTAAGTGTATTAATTATGCTTCGCCAGCAATCTACTCGTTTTAGGGTTTATTGCCGACGGTAGTTTAATTATTATGCTTAGTTAAATCTTTCAATGCATCTACCATCCCCAAAAGCGATCGACGACTTGATTTTCTTTGTGTTAAATCTCAATTCACACTTTGAGTTGCCATCGACCTTAGTTCTGTTTTGAGATCTAACCCAAAGCCTGTTTTTGATCGTAACTAAGTATAGCGCCGGGGTTTCAGCCGGTTTTATCTAATACGTATAATCACCATAATGTTTTATATGTATTTGCCACTTGTATGAGTAGATTGATAAATATAAATGTGTTTATCATAAGTTACTCTTTAGGGTTTGCCTGTGATCGATATATTTATATAAGCCGATTGGTTCATACAAGTTTGCATTAGAGTATTAGCTAGTGCACTTATCCCTTTTATCCTTCATCGGCCGATGCTGCTAATTGACATTAACATGTTGATGAAGGCCGATGAGATTAGATCTTTATTTGTTAACAACGGATTTTCGTAATCGACCCGGAGAGGGAAGAGGAAACCGAAGCAGAGAGGAAGGATTAAGTTGGAGTCAGACCAGGTCTCATATCGGACCCGGTAGCCGTATCGGACTGGGAGAGGCGCTACCAGGAAGAGCGTATCGGCCGATACGGATTCAATATGGTCATCGGCCGATATAGGCTGGAAATTGACAGAGTCAGCATGGGCTTGGTCTGGGCTCGAGATAAGCTTCAAGGAAGTTGCCAAATAGAGATAAAGCTCGGTTTTAGGCAATTGTATGTTGTAAATCAAGTAGGTTTAGATCTAATCTGTGGCAAGAGTCTGCCGCAAAGACTTGTTTGTTAGTTAGAGATAAGATCGTGTCCTACAAGGACCCTGTTGTAATCTCGGGTATAAATATCCCGGTAGTTTGTACATAGAAACTCTCTCAATCAATCACACAAACAACCAAGTTCAATCTACTTTCGGTGCATCGCCAACCCTCGCAAGCAGTTAACTCCCGACGAGTTCTTGCTTCCCCAGAGCAGAGGTAAGAACTCGTACCCGACGATCTACATCGTCGGGGCTAGCGTGTCGCTTTAGGCACGTTAAGCCCTGGCGATGTGATCGTCGTTTACCGTGTGTTAGCTAATCTTGATGCGGTTTTCTAATTCTGTCTCGCCAGCGGCTAACTCGTTTTAGGGTTTACTGCCGACGACGATCGAATTAGCTTGCTCGTCTAGATTATCTAAGGCATCTACCATCCCCAAAAGCGATCGACGACTTGATTTTCTTTATGTTAATTCTCGATCTACACTTTGAGTTGCTATCGACCTTAGTCGTGTTTCGAGGTTTAACCTAAAGCCTGTTTTTTTGATCGTAATTAAGGATAGCGCCGGGGTTTTAGCCGGTCTTACCTAATGCATGTGATTAGTTATGTTTTTATATGCATTCGCCACTTATACAGGCTGATTGGTGAACATAAATATGTCGGTTACAGGGTATTCTCAGGATCTCTCTGTGATTGGTGTGTTTATATTGGCCGATTGGCTTGTATAAGTTTGCACTAGGGTATTAGCTAGTGTATTTACCTTTATGCGACCCTCATCGGCCGATTCTAGTAATTTGATATAAACATGTTAACATGGGCCGATGGGATTAGATCTGTTTTATCAGTTCTATCATATTATTACTTCAAGTAAGCCGATATAGCTTTGCCCTATCGGCCAGGCCTCCACGATGCAGCATCGGCCTATCGGCCGATCGGCCATCGGTTCTCACATGGTTTACTTGTTTATTCTTGTTGATTGCAGATCAAATCAACTGGCACGCCCTACACGCACCTAGGCAAGCCATTGGACCTGCACTGGAGCTAAGCAGATCTCCCAGGCCGCCGTGGAAACGTGGAATCCGTTTTGTTGCGAGGCGGGTCTAAATTCTGCGCCAACAATATTCTGATCTTATTTTATCAAAGTTACAAGCGAGCCGATATAGCTTTGCCCTATCGGCTAGGTCATGACAATGCGACATCGGCCGATCGGTAATTGTTTACTTACATGGTTTGCTTGTTTATCTTGTTGATTGCAGATCAAATCAACTGGCACGCCTTACACGCACCTAGGCAAGCCTTTGGACCTGCACTGGAGCTAAGCAGATCTCCCAGGCCGCCGTGGAAACGTGGAACCCGTTTGGTTGCAAGGCGGGTCTAAATTCTACGCCAACACGCTTTTGGCACGCCTGGTGGGACCTCAAGAACGCAAGCTTCGCGACAACAAGAAGACCACTGCAGGATGTCAAAGCAGAGTGAGATCTCTGAGGAGAACGTCGTCTCTGTGACCGTCGACCAGCTCAACGAAGAGCAGAAAGCTGAGATGGACAAGCTGGTCGAGCAATTTCAAAATATGTACCTGCAGACGTACTCTAGGACTCGGCAAGGCACCCTCATTCAGAAATCTAAGGTGGTGATGCCGAGCCCTGGAGATGGAGCCAGCACGTCGGCGGCAGCATACGACCACATTGTCAAGACCGAAGAAAACGCCGCGTAGACGTTGCAAGACCGCATCGACTCCGCAGTTCATTCTGCGCTAGTCAACCAGTCGGGGAACCTGGTGAACACATTGACCAATACGGTCAAATCAATCTTAGATGGTTCCATTCATCAGTACAAGCCTCAAGGGCCGATTTTCTTGCCAGAAAACAAGTTCCCTGCTTATCGGACTTTGAGGACTGATCTGAGCACGGCTCCACAGCCAACGGCACCGATCCCACCTCCATCGGCCCAACCAGCATCAACCATGCCGCTGGTCCTCACCAGGCAAGCGGGAGGAAGCCCCCAGCACATCACGGAGGAACAATTTCCACAGTGGACGAAGGGGAAACAACCGGTGGTCGAGCCGATGCAGCAAGTTCCAGTCAACCCGCCATCGGCCGGACAACCTCAATTCCCCATGTCTAGTAACCCTCCCAACCAGCTGCTTACAACGTGCCGCAAGGCTACCAGCAGTACACCGCAGGGCAGTTGTTAACGACGAAATTTGGTAAATCATGCATTGGATTCAGAGTTAAAGCCGAAGCCGATTGGAGGAGATAAGCGATTACAGAAAACAGAGTATGAATCGGCTGCAAGCCAAATCGGCTACGGTGTGCATCGGCTGAAACAGAATCGAACAAGGATAGCCGATGTAGCCGATTCCGATAAGGAGATGGCAGGATCATTGTCGGGTTCGGTTGGTGTGCTTCATGAGGATTGCCACGTGCGGATTGAGTCCGAAGAAGGCAATTGTATCTATTAATTAGAATATTTGTTTCACTTTATCGAGTCATTGCCGATCTAATGCATATTATCATCAGCCGATTGTCTCTTTGACAAGTGTCAGAATCTACATTGAACACATAGCCGATAGCTCAAAACCCTATCGCTATCGGCTGTTATCAGGATCGGCTGGAATTACTACATCGGCTATGTTGGCCGATCGGTTCTCTGATCTGCTATTTGTATATCTTGTCAGTTGCAGGATCAAACTGACTGGCACGCCCGCATCTCACCAAGATTTGGACCTGCACTGGAGCTAAGCAGATCTCCCAGGCCAGTGTGTGTTTTTTGCATCAACAGCAGTACGACGCACAGAACTTAAATCATCACTTCCAACCGTACTCCCCCAGGCAATATCGGCCGGAGGGCCTGCAGCAGTCTTACTACCAGGAGCTCCCACACCAGCCCGCAGGATACTGGGCCGACATGATAGCCGAGGTGATGCGAGATCAATTCGGCTTGAAGCCCAAGGAGAGTTCTACAGTGTATCGGCACCCGTACCTCGAGGAGTACGGTGTATAGGTGTATAGGTGTTACAGCCTCAATTTGACCGATTCTCAATTGGCCGATCTGGCATTCCAAGGACTACTGGGGCCGATACGGGAAAGGTTCTCATCTCAAGAATTCGACAGCTTAGCTCAGCTAGCACAACGAGTATCGGCCCACGAACAAAGATTTCAGGAGGCGAAGAAGTTCGCAAAGAAGATCAATACGATATATCAGTACGCCTTCGATGAAGACGATGGAGAAGACGCCGATGTCGATCTAGCCGAGTGGGCCCGGATGAAGAAGTCGACAACATTCCAGTGGGCCAAGAAGGGTGACAAGGAAGATAAGTACGACTTCAACATCAACAAGGCCGATAAGATATTTGATCTACTCCTGCAAGAAAAGCAGATTCAGTTGCCAGTAGGTCATATACTGCCATCGGCTGAGGAAATCAAGAAGAGAAGATATTGCAAGTGGCACAACACATATTCCCATCACACCAATGAATGCAAGATCTTCTGACAACAGATTCAATCGGCCATCGAGCAAGGCAGGATCAAGATTGATGAAGCCAAGCGGCCGATGAAGATAGAAGGACACCCGTTCCCAGTCAACATGGTGCGGGCGGACAGGGCCGACGGCGATGGCCATCGGACCGGCAAGTGACCTCATCAGACCTCAGAGGGCCTGATTAGAAAATACCAGCGAAGGCGGGGAGAACAAGCACAAGACAACGCCGATCAAGACAACTCTTACGACCCTCATTGGGAGTGTGAGTTTTTCCGGTTCTGCTGGAACGAAGGGATGAGGTTGCCATCAATCCAAGAGTGCCCTGCATGTAATGATGTAGAAGACTCCTACCAGGGCAGCTCGAGCAAACAAATGCATCGGCCGAACAAACAGAGGAAGTCTGTACATGAAAGGCTTGGGCCGATGCACCACGATCGTCGGACTGAGGACGACGAGCAAATCCAGAACCCTCAATGGTGCCCAAGCGACGTGTTTAGCAAGACACAAAAATGGCGGGTTCAGAGATTAAGGAGGAAGGAGCAGGTCCAGGAGCACCAGGCGACAATAGCCCATCGGCCCGCCAAGACCAAGAAAGAGTGGAGGATAAAATCTGCAGTGGTCAAGGCCGATGAGAGCACCTCCAAATCAGCTCAAGCTCCTGTATCTGCAAAAGGTAAATGTGTAGCATCGGCTTCTATTAATATGGTTTTCATATTGCCAGCAGAATACAGCGTGCAGACGGCCGATGAAGCGGTAGCCGACGATGAGCAGTCCTCGGCTAAGCTACAGTTGTCGCCAGATCAAGCTGTGTTCGACAAGCCAGTCGACACCAGCTACAGGCACCTTCGGCCGTTATACATCAAAGGATTCGTCAATGGGCAGCCGATGACGAAGATGCTAGTCGATGGCGGCGCGGCAGTGAACTTAATGCCATATACAACCTTCAGGAAGCTTGGAAAAGTACCTGAAGACCTCATCAAGACCAACATGGTGCTAAAAGACTTTGGTGGCAACGCATCCAAGGCGAAGGGGGTGCTAAACGTGGAGCTCACCGTGGGCAACAAGACGATACCCACCACCTTTTTTGTCTTTGATGGAAAGGGTTCCTACAGCCTATTGTTGGGACGAGATTGGATCCACGCAAATTGTTGCGTCCCGTCAACAATGCATCAGTGCCTCATACAGTGGCAAGGGGACCAAGTCGAGATCGTGCAGGCTGATCGGTCAGTCCACGTGGCCAATGCCGATCTCACAGTTTGGGAGATGAAGGGAATCGATTGCCTATCTGGACGAGTTTGGGAGGCCGATTTCCTCAAAGTAACTGATTGCGACATCGAGACGATAGACGATCAAGACAAGTAGTTGCTTTAACAAAGATGTGTCATCCACTGCCCAAGATGAGCAAGCTAGTCCCTACACAGATGATGCAGTGGATGAGTTAGATGGAAAATTGGGACAAGGCTTTACGTCGGCCAATCAACTCGAGGAGGTTGATATAGGATCAGGTGATAGACCTAGGCCGACGTATGTAAGTTCTAACCTGTCAAGGGAATATAAGAATAATTTGATAAATCTTTTGAAAGAATTTATAGACTGTTTTGCATGGGAATATCATGAGATGCCCGGGTTAAGCCGATCGATCGTAGAACATCGGTTACCTATCAAACCAGGCTATCGGCCATTTAAACAAGCTCCTAGGAGGTTTAAGGCCGATATGCACGAAGCTATCAAAGCAGAGATCACAAGGCTTTACGACGCCAATTTTATCAGACCCTACCGGTACGCAGAGTGGGTTTCTAATATAGTTCCAGTGTTGAAGAAAAACGGCAAGCTTAGGGTGTGTATCGACTTCAGAGACCTAAACAGTGCAACACCAAAAGATGAGTACCCTATGCCATTGGCCGATATGCTGGTTGATGCCGTATCTGGACACAAGATCATCAGCTTTATGGATGGGAACGCAGGCTACAACCAGATTTTCATGGCCGAAGAAGGCATCCACAAGACAGCCTTTAGATGCCCGGGGGCAATCGGCCTATACGAGTGGGTTGTTATGACTTTCGGTTTGAAAAATGCTGGAGCTACCTATCAAAGAGCTATGAATTATATTTTTCATGATCTTATTGGTTCCCTGATTGAGGTTTACATCGATGACATCGTCGTGAAGTCCGAAGAGTACGATATGCACTTGGCCGATTTACGCAAAGTACTAGACAGAGCGAGGAAATACGGTTTAAAGATGAACCCTAACAAATATGCCTTTGGCGTATCGGCCGATCAGTTTTTAGGTTTCTTGGTCCATGAAAGAGGAATTGAGATTACACAGAAGAGCATTGATGCTATAAAAAATATCAAGCCTCCAACCAACAAGACCAAGTTACAATCTCTGCTCAGCAAGATCAACTTTGTCCGGCGTTTTATATCAAAACTGTCAGGCAGGATAGAGCTGTTCACTCCATTGTTAAAGATAAGGGACGATCAAGAGTTCGTATGGGGTGATAAGCAACAAAAAGCGTTGGACGACATCAAGGAATATTTAAGTTCCCCTCTAGTTCTAATCCCTCCGCAGAAAGGGGTTCCATTCAGGCTGTACTTATCGGCCAAATCAATCCACCATCAAGTAAAGGACACAAGTATATCCTAGTGGCTACAGACTACTTCACCAAGTGGGTTGAGGCCATCCCTCTTAAGAAGGTTGATTCCAAGGATGCCATTCAGTTTGTCAAAGAGCATATTATATATCGGTTTGGATTACCACAAACATTGACTACAGATCAGGGATCAATTTTCGTGTCCGATGAGTTTGTGCAGTTTGCCGACAGCATGGGCATCAAGCTGCTAAATTCTTCTCCATATTATGCACAAGCTAATGGGCAGGCAGAAGCTTCTAATAAGACTTTAATCAAGTTGATCAAGAGAAAAATCGATGAACAGCCGAGGCAGTGGCATACCACGCTGGCCGATTCCCTTTGGGCGTATCGGATGGCTTGTCATGGTGCAATTCAAGTGCCGCCATATCAGTTGGTTTATGGACATGAAGCTGTGCTGCCATGGGAAACCAACATCGGCTCAAGAAGGATTGCTTTGCAAGACGACTTGACAGCCGATGAGTACCACAATCTTATGGTTGATGAGTTAGATGATTTGGCACACGTCCGATTGCGGGCCTTAGAGAAAATCAAGCGAGATAAAGATAGAGTTGCTCGTCATTATAACAAAAAAGTTGTTGCCAAGTCATTTGAAGAGGGGGATCTTGTTTGGAAATTGATACTGCCGATTGGTTCCAGAGATAATAAATTCGGCAAGTGGTCACCTAATTGGGAAGGTCCTTTTCAGATTCATCAATGTGTTCCTCGCAATGCTTATCTGCTCAAAGGATTAGATGGAGAAATTTATGGCAGAGCTCTTAATGGCAAATACTTAAAGAAATATTATCCTAGCGTCTGGATCGATTCATGATCGGCTTGCCAGCCGATTTATGATAATAGCCGATGTGGTACACATCGTCTTTAGATGGCCGATATGCATTATCGCCCTTAGTTCAAATTTTACAACATGAGCCCTCATCTTCCAAAATTTGGGGGGCATATATATATATATACAAGCAAGGTTATCTTTCAAGATTCCTCAAGATTACTAGATCGAAATTTTATGGACTTCAAAATTTTTCAGACTTGGACTTTTTCAGTATTGTTCAGATCAAATTCGGCTGATTGGCCGATGAGATTTATATTAGTCGAAACAGGAGGTCATTTTCATGCAAGAAGGACATAAAAATATATTACATCAGCCTATAAATTTTTCGATAGCTGCGATGGCCTTACGGCGGATTTGATCAATATCCTCTATTGCTTGGGCGTCATCGGCCGTTGACCCTGGAATTGGTTTCAAGGATTTGCTCAGGGTTGCAAGGTATTTGGCCGATGCCTTCAGTTTTGCCGTTTGGTCTTCTATGGCCTTCGGTGATGCAGCTATCCCAGCCTCGACTTCTTGGATCTCCTTACGAGTTGCTTCTAGCCTTGACGCTAGGTCTGCTTCGAGGCGGCGGAGTTCTTCGAGTCTGTTCTTTAAGACAATCGGCTCGACAGCCAGCTCATCCAACCTAGTTTTGTCAGAATTGACTTGAGCTTTGCTGGCAGACAAGGCCGATTCCAAGCCTTCACGTTCCCGCCTTTCTGCGATCCTTTCTTTGGCCTTATGAAGCTTGAAGTTGTATTGTTCCAAGAAGATGGCTGGCGTCAAGACTTCCATCAGATTTTCAGGGAGTTGATCTTGGATTTCTTGAACCCTGCTCCTGACAGGATTGCAGTTCTCCACCAGTGACTCCAATGATGCTTCCAGCCGATTGGCGATATCGGACAGCCGGTTCTTCAATTCATCAGAGAGTGACGCCTTGGCTGTGATGGGTGGCTCTTTGTCCTCGTCATCAAGAAATTGGCCGATATCAAAAGAAAACATATTGGCTAGGTTCTGCAAATATCAACATAGGACATGGTAGCCTAGTCAAACAAGAAACCGGCAAAGGAATCAAAGTGATCTGGTTTACCTGTGACGGGGCATCGGCTGTGCTTGCATCGGCCTCCTTTTGTTGTCTAGACACAGTGGGCGAGGGGGTTGACCAATGTGGTGCAGGTGATGGAGCCCGCGGCTGAAGAAAAGGCAAGAAAATGGTGAGCAGATCTATGTTACCAGATGGACAATATAAAAATTAATTCTTACCGAAGCAATCGGAGAGGGTGGTGGAGAAGGAGATGGTGTTTTCAATCGGGCCTTGGCTTGTTCTCGCCTTTGCAAAGTTGCCTTCTTAGTTTTTGCCAAAGGGGCCGATTGAGTTCTCTCTTTCAGCAAAGACGAAGCGACGACCTGAAAAGAATATCAGGTTATAGCATACCAGCAGAAGGAGATTACATAAATTCAAGAAAGAGATTGTATCGACCTTGCGGACTGCATGTCTAGTTCTCCTTGGTTGAGCAGCTTGGTCATCGACCGGTGGGTTCCTAGTGGTCTTGGCTGATGGCTCCTTAGCAGTTTCGGCCGATGGATTTTCTTCTTCAGGCAGATCGGCGGCTGCTGCATCGACCTCTTCCTCCATTACTTGTTCATCGAGGAATTCTTCCACTGAAGGGTCTAGTTCATCGAGATCGGCTCAATCATCAGTCTTGGGTTTCTTGCTGGTTTTCTGGGTCTTTTCTTTTGCTGGCGCCTTCCTTTTAGGAGTTTCTTTGGTTATGGGCCCTCGAAGTAGTGATGATACCTTTGGGGCAGTAAGGCCGATAATCGACTCCAGAATAGTACTTCCTGATGGAGCCAGGGCTTGAGCATAAGATATTTTCCGCCCACTATTGCTGACTGATGGTATTGGGGCATCGGGGACCTAGGGACTGATATTGTCAATAAGTTCTGTCAAATAATACCTAGCCGATTGATGGAAGAGGTGAGTAGCCCACTCCTGCCACCATGATTGGAAGCTGATATGGATGAAGGGACTCAACCATAATCGGTCACAGTCGCCCAAGTTTGGTGCTTTGATTTCCAGGGCTTTACTCATGATCAGGGCCGATGAGACCGTACCCCTGCTCTCTAGGAGCCGATGAAAATGTAGGCTACTTGGAAGTTGTCCTAACCCACATTGTCTGGCAGCCACCATAGGGTTGTAGAACTCATATGATAAACTGGTGCTTCTGCCTTGAAATATGCCTACTGGGAGTAGGCAAGGAGTGATGCTGATCATGAAAATTTCTCGTGAAACCATGTCATCGTTCAGCTGGCTCAGGGTCAGATCGGCAGGGAGGTCGAATTCGGCATCCGAAGGATAGACAAACATGTCCATCTTGGCTGATGGAGGGCCAGTATAGAATCGGATAAACCAAGTGGATATGTCTTCGGCCGATTGCTCTGCTCCAGGATAAATTGAAGCTGCTTCTCCAAAGGACATGCATCTCCTTGTTGAGGGATCTTCGTTGTCAGTGTAGTCTGATGGGAAGGCAGAGTTTGATAATGGAGGCCGATTGACCATGGTGTTGGTGTAGATTGTTAACCATAGCTGGATGAACCACCATGGACCTCCATGCGCCACTGTTTGTTTCAGCATCAGATCTTGAGTGCCAATGTGTAGTAGCCGATAAATAGCTTCAAGAAGATCCGGTTTTTGAAGACCTATGACATGAGAACAACGATGAAAAATAAGATCCGGGGGGCAAGAGCAGAAACCCTAGTTTAAAGAACTCGGCGGGAAAATGAAAATGTGAACTCAGAAAGGATTGACTCACCACGGGGATCTCAGAAGCGTAGAACGGCAAGGAGGCCATTGATGAACTTGAGGAGGTCACCGATAAGGGGGCCGATGCCGATGGGACGTCGAGGTGTCGCCGGAGTTGAAAAGTGCGAGTGGCTAATGAAGAAATGCGCGAGGAAATCGGCGGCGGAGGGCTGCGAATCTGGATCTGCGCGGTTTTCAGACAAACCCTAGCGAAGAAATCGATGGGTTCCTCAGAGCTAATTTCGCCACATTATATAATGAAGCGGAGTTGGGGGCATGTGTTAACAGCATATTTTCGCAATCTACTCGGAGAGGAAAGAGAAAACCGACGCGGAGAAGGGGGGTTAAGTTGGAGTCGGACCAAGTCTCGTATCGGACTAGGTAAGCGTATCGGACTGGAAGAAGTGCTAGCAGGAAGAACATATCGGCCGATATGGATTCAATATGGCCATTGACTGATAGAGCCAGGAAGTTGATAGAGTTAACATGGGCTTGGTCTGGGCTCGAGATAAGCTTCAAGGAAGTTGCCAAATAGAGATAAGGCTCGGTTTTAGGCATTTGTATCTTGTAAATTAAGTAGATTTAGATCTAATATTTGGAAAGAGTCTGCCGCAAAGATTTGTTTGTTAGTTAGAGATAAGATCGTGTCCTACACGGACCATGTTGTAATCTCGGGTATAAATATCCCGGTAGCTTGTACATAGAATCTCTCTCTCACACACAATACAATACACAAATCAATCTACTTTCGGTGCATCGCCAACCCTCGCAAGAGGTTAATCTCAACGAGTTCTTGCTTCCCCAGAGCAGAGGTAAGAACTCGTGCCCGACGATCTACATCGTCGGGGCTAGCGTGTCGCTTTAGGCACGATAAGTCTCGATGATGTGATCGTCGTTTATCATGTTTTGGATGATTTTCGTAAGTGTATTAATTATGCTTCGCCAGCGATCTACTCGTTTTAGGGTTTATTGCCGACGGTAGTTTAATTATTATGCTTAGTTAAATCTTTCAATGCATCTACCATCCCCAAAAGCGATCGACAACTTGATTTTCTTTGTGTTAAATCTCAATTCATACTTTGAGTTGCCGTCGACCTTAGTCCTGTTTTGAGATCTAACTCAAAGCCTGTTTTTAATCGTAACTAAGGATAGCGCCAGGGTTTCAGCCGGTTTTATATAATACATGTAATCATCATAATGTTTTATATGTATTTTCCACTTGTATGAGTAGATTGATAAATATAAATGTGTTTATCATAAGTTACTCTTTAGGGTTTGCCTGTGATCGATATATTTATATAAGTCGATTGGTTCATACAAGTTTGCATTAGAGTATTAGCTAGTGCACCTATCCCTTTTTCCTTCATCGGCCGATGCTGCTAATTGACATTAACATGTTGATGAAGGCCGATGAGATTAGGTCTATATTCTAATCTTATTCTATCACAGTTACAAGTGAGCCGATATAGCTTTGCCCTATCGGCTAGGTCATGACAATGCGACATCGGCCTATCGGCCGATAAGTCATTGTTTACTTACATGGTTTGCTTGTTTATCTTGTTGATTGCAGATCAAATCAACTGGCACGCCCTACACGCACCTAGGCAAGCCTTTGGACCTGCACTGGAGCTAAGCAGATCTCCCAGGCCGCCGTGGAAACGTGGAACCCGTTTGGTTGCGAGGGGGGTCTAAATTCTGCGCCAACACCCGCGTGGCATTCACTTGAGGCCCGCTTGTCGGCCACTTGTTTCGGTTGACACGTAGGGTCTCATTCCGTCCTTCCCGTGGATCATCTCCGTGAACCTGGTCCACGGTGAACTAGCCATCTGACCCGTGGGACCTAGTTACCAGTCGCTTGATTCTTTCCCTCCTCGAGCGATACTGCATTACACATAATTTAATGATATAGTAATAATTAACCAACTTCGAAATATCCACTTTAATTGCACCTAAATTTTGGATGGTCGTTTCTTGGTCGTACGAACTCCAAATTGACTCGTTGAAATTGCTTAGCTTTTGTTATAACTTAAAGAACCCATGCTTGTTGTTTTTATGTACTGTCGTCATTTCTTTCTTAGAGTTGTAGTCTTGTTTTTGGTTGTTCGTGTAGTTGCTATCGTTTCGGAGGTTCCCATGGTGCAGTTCGAGTTCGTCGCTGAAGCTTTAGAGGCCCTTTTTCTCTGAGCAAGGCATGTCACGCTGTCCTTGAGCATATTCAATCCCAGTTTGTGAAAGTATTTTTGTTTAAATTATTGCATTTGCTTTGCTAAATTTACCGCGTTATAATTGTTTTACTTAATATTTCCTATATTTCCTTGTTATGGCCTTATTTATTGAATATTGTGTAATTACCTTTGATAACATTAGGAAACAAAAACCAGCAAGTAAGAACTCTATATATGGTGCTTACTAGAAATCATAGGATTATGCTTAGCATTGCTCTATTAGAAAGAAATAGATGTTTTACAATATCTAAACTTTGGGAATGACACTATAATCTTATTTAATGATGAATTAGAGGCTAGTTGGCCTGGACATGTTGGACCTCCCTTTCAAAATTTCCCAAACTTGTTTTCCGTTGGGCTCGAGGTGCTTGGTTTAGCTAGTCACATCTCGGCCAACATAAGGACCGGACTTCGGGGCACGATTGCAAAGCATATTCCGTGCAACCACATGTCTAATGGGTAAGGCTTAATGTATCGGTAAGTGTGGTCATGAACAAGGAAGACAAGGATAGGGATGGATGAGGCCCAAGCATCAAGCGGACATTCCTGGCAGTCACGCCCGGGGGCATAGAATGTCTGCCCGTCTCAAGGTTTCTAGCCACGGAAGTTGTTGACGATCGTTACTGTAAACATAAACCGTCAACTCCTGCATGGTTAATAAAAGATATAGTATCAAAACTTAGTGGTAGGAGTTTTATACTAACCATTTTCACTAGTTTTGGTACATCTATGTATGCAAGTAAATTAAGGAGAAAATACACCTGCCATGCGACACAAATGAACCTCTGGCCAATCATGTGCGAGTACAAGGATTGGAGGGCCCACAAGTCAGTTAAAACCGACTTAAAGTGGGGCCAAACCATCCTAACTGCCATAAGGGCCCACCTGTCAATCTCCTGGCAAAGGGATAAGCCAGGAGGTGGGGCCCAGGGGTTGGCCGAACCGCCATCGGCCCCTCTCATCCTAGCCTTCCACGTGTAGGGTGTTGATGGCTTCCCAATGATGGTTATGGATGCGTCGACCTCCACAACCGCCTTACAACCGCCATACTCACACTATAAAAGGAGGAGGCCATCACACACTTCAATTTGCACCAACACCAAGAGTATAGTACAACTCACTTATATTTTATACTTTACTATGGTAGTTTGATTAGAGAGTGAGGGGAAGCTCCGGAAGGAGTGCTCCAAAATATCGGAGTTTTCTCCAAGAATTTTACGGAGGAGAGCTGAGCTGTCGGCATTCTTCCAACGAAGTTCTGGAGAGAAGTCGGGATTGTCAGACTTCTTCTCTCACTTGTACCTCAGCGGATGCTTCCTTTTATAAAGTAAGTATTTGAGTTTCCTTATGTTATTTAATTAATTTATTTAAGTGAGATATATCCTTATCGGTGCGGGTTCGTCGCTTACTGCGTAGCTAAGTGCTCTAGTACTAGGACTCTAGATAAAAAAGGAAGTTCCTACGCAAGGCTAGAGTAGCAATTAATAACTTAGATGTGGTGTCTAGGTTAGAAATTACCTTCGTTTGTTGTGTGCTCCACGGAAAGTGAGGTAGGCGGCAGGTGGTGACAGCCCTATCCGTCGTTTGTGTTCCTCCATGTTCGGGTGCATCATAGAGCTCAAGGCCGAACTCAGCCTGGTAGACCCTTGGGGAGGGCCGGTGCCCGAAGCATATGATAGAGTTTTACCTTAAACTTAAATTAATTAATTAAAAGATATAGGAATCCTCTCTAGCCAACTATAGGTTGTTGTGTCCATGGATTGAATTCTAGTTAGTAGAAATACACACACGTTCCTCGTGTTCGATACCGTTTGGTCACCTTAAGGGGAAATGCTTTAAGGTATCCGTGCGCTTGCGAATTTATCTGTGAACATAAGAAATACCAATAAAAGTCTATGTCGATCTTCTTTGTTTAGGATGGTACTAAACGGTGGGTTATGTCGCGATCTTGACTCCTCGGGTACCTTTCCGGTATCTCGATGCACGGCTGACGTGTAGTCAAGAGTGCATCTTGTGGGTAAAGATGTACACCTCTGGCCAGAGTATAAACTATTCGAATAGCCACGCCCTTGGTTATGGGCAAGCCTAGCAATGACCCAAAGTTAGAGGTTTCATTCTAATGTACTGGAATAACTGGATTTATTACCTATGGGTCTGGTGTAAGGCAAGACCGCGTGGGTACGTGGCTTGATAATAATTTGACTAGAGATAGGCCGTGAATTGATTAAAATGCCTTTAAATGATTAAATGTTTTGAAATGCTTGTTTACCGCAAAATAACCCTTATAAACGAATCCTTGTACTCTCTTGCATTAAGTGCATTTTTCTGGTGTGGCTTGCTGAGTATGGTGGTTGTACTCATCCTTGCTCAATTTTTCCCCTCCAGTCAGTGAAGCTCTTGAAGAAGAAGTCTTAGGTGGAGTCCTGGCTTATACTCCAGTTGAGTGCCTGTGAAGTTCGAGCTGTAGGCTCGCTACTCCACTACTATTTTTCTCTTGTTGTCAGGCGTAATGTGCCGTTGTAATAATGTAAATATTATCGTGATAATTAATAAAGATGTGTCTTTTGTATCAAGTTTGTGTGGTGTACCCCGGCTTTTCTTGGGACGGGGATTAATATACTAGCGTTCAGGAAAGGTATTTTCCGGGCATGACATATTGTTTTATTTACATTTTCGACAAATATGCATAAACCCTCCGGGTTTATAATACTTGTTATTTTGGATAAGACTAAAGTCAAATTTTAAAAACCTTGACTATGAAGAACTTCTAAATTCACTTTCTTAAGAAATATGCAAACTATATATATATAGTAATCAATAATTAATTTACTAATTTATTTACTTATATGTATAGTAATCAATAATTAATATAAGCAATAATTAATTTACTAATTTATTTACTTATGTAAACGAACAAATATGCATTATGTAAGCAATAATTAATTAAACTAGGTATGTACGAAAAGAGTTGCATATAATTAGTTGGCATACGTCATATTTAAAAATTGTATAGTATAACTAGCCTTAGTGCTGCTTGGCAGCCTTGGTACCACGTAAGCTGGAGCAACGCCCCCGTCCGATTCTGACAAGAAAACAACCATTAGTTAAAACATCTACATTGGTCAACTAAAACATGGCAGAAAGATATTTCAATGTATTTTTTGTTATTTCTAACGATTTTAATGATTTCTAAATGGACTTAATCGGAGCCATGGTTAATTATATATAAATAATTCTAGAAGTTTTTAAAAATTATAAATATATTTTCTCATGTATTATCTTTATTTTTCATAAGTTCTCTAAAAATTTTAAACATATTTTTAATGTATTATCGACGGCGCAACAACGTGACGTTGGCAGAGACGATGGCGGAGACAATGAGTGTGCTATGTCCGATCGGTGTGACCGAGAAGACGAACGGCCTCAATATATATACACAACTTTTTAGTCCTGGTAACACAATCTTTATTCCCGATTTGTATTTACAACCGGGACCAAAGATCTCTTTAGTTTCGGTTCTTAAAACTAACTAGGACTAAAGTTATTTCCCGCTATTTCTGAATTTTTTTCTGGTCCCGGTGGTGGATAACAACTGGGACTTAAAAATTATGAATACATTAAAAATAGGTTTAAAATTGTAATAAAATTATGTAAATCATATATAATTAACTATGGCCATTAAAAATAAAATATATTTTAAAAATCATAAATAATTGTAACAAAATTGGAGAATACAATAAAAATAAGTTAATCATAAATATTTGGAGAATACATTAAAAATAGGTTAAAAATTGTAACAAAATTTAGAAATCATATATAATTAATTGTGGCTCGATTAAGTCCATTAAAATAAAAAAATCATAAAAATTTGGAGAATACATTAAAAATAAGTTAAAAATTATAGCAAAATTTTAAAAGTCATATATAATTAACCGTGGCCCGATTAAGACCATTAAAATAAAAAAACATAAAAATTATAAATAATTGTAATAAAACACATATTATTTAGGTCGAACAAATACGATAAATAATTTACATAAGACTAGTTGTATTAGTCACAGAATACAATCAATGTTACAACATGATGGTTGACGCAACGTACTTTCTCCTAACGAATGTTCCTTCGCTACGATCACTGCATAAGTAAGGGGTGTCCTCATTTGATAGGAGGATGCCCGGGTCAATTGTCACCATGAACGAAGGTTGCCCGTCAAACTTATTGTGATCTTCGTCTGTCTTATCCTCAACTCCGACGATTGTCCTTTTTCCTGGGAGAACCACATGGCGCTTTGACTCGTCGGGCCTTTTCCCCTTTTTTGGTTTGCAACACATGTCCTTCACATACAAAACTTGTGTTACATCACTGGCTAGGACGAATGGTTCGTCTGAGTACCCAATCTTGTTAAGGTCAACTGTTGTCATCCCATACTCATCAACCATTATGCCTCCACTAGTCAGCCCAACCCATTGGCACCGAAACAGAGGGACCTTCAAAGGTTCATACTCGAGTTCCCATATCTCGTTGATGGAACCGTAATACGTGTTGGTTGTCCATTCGTTGTCCATGGCATAAATACGAACAGCACTGTTTTGGTTCGTGTTCTTTTTTGTCTTGTGTTCTTGTGTAAGATATATACCATTGATCTCATATCCTTGGAATGTCAAGATTGAGCAAGATGGTTCCCCTCGCCAATAAGGCTAGTTGTTGGTCAATTGTCCCGTTAACCATGAGATGTTATCGCAACCAAACGGGGAAAGTATCAATGTGATGACGTGTAATACAGGCAACGGACTTCCTGATGTTTTTGGAGCGAACAATCGTCATGTGCTCCTCGATGTAAGGAGCCACCAACGAAGATTGTTGCAAAACTGTGAAATATGCTTTAAAGAATAAATCGTTGTTTATAGTCATTATTGGTTTCCTTCCAAGAGTCCCCTTTCCCCAGTCTCCCCTCATGGCTTGATTCGGGGACCCCGATTGGACGAAGGTCTTCAATAAATTCTACGCTAAACTCAATGACCTCCTTTGTTCCATACCCCTTAGCGATACATGTTTCCGAACGAGAACGGTTACGAACGTACTTCTTTAGAATGCCCATTTATCTCTCAAAAGGGAACATGTTGTGTCGGTAAACAGGACCGAGAATACTAATCTCTTTGACAATGTGACATAGAAGATGCGTCATTCTATTGAAGGATGATGGAAAGATCATCTCAAAGCTGACAAGATAGTAGATCTCATCATTATGTAGGACTGTTAAACTGTCTGGATCAATGACCTATACAAAGTTGCGTTGAGGAAAGCACAAAGCTTTGTTATTGTTGTCCGAACATTAACAGGAAGGATACCTTGAATTATAACAGGAAGCAATTGTGTCATCAACACGTGGCAGTCATAAGACTTTAGGTTTGTGACCTTCTTTTCTTTCATGTTTATTATTTCTTTTATATTCGACGAGTATCCAGACGATACTTTGATGTTGTCCAAGCATTCAAACATACTTTCCTTCTCTGTGTTGCTAAGAGTGTAGTTGGCTGGACATAAGTAATGGCTTTCTTTCTCCTTCGGTTCTGGATGAAGGTCGTCATGTTGTTTCCTATGTTTCAGATCATGACGTGCTTCAAGTGTTTCTTTAGACTCCCCATATATACCTAGGAAGCCTAGCAGGTTGACGCAAAGATCCTTAGTGAAGTGCATCACGTCGATTGTGTGGTGAACCTAAAAGACTTCCCAATAAGGTAACTCTCCAAAAATAGACTTCTTCTTCCATATTGTCGCGTGACCATCTTCACTTGCTATAGATTGGCTACCAGGTCCCATTACAAATACTACTTTTAGATCTTTCACCATAGCAAACACAGTTTTTTCGTTATGATGTTTAGGATTAGTACTGTGGTCTGCCTTCTGTTCAAAAAGTTTGCATTTCTTTCATATAGGGTGGCTTGCAACAAGAAATCGACGATGACCCATGCACACAACCTTCCTATAATGTTTCAAATACGTACTGTCAGTTTCATCCATACAGTGCATGCACACCCTATACCCCTTGTTTGATTGCCCCTTTAGGTTGCTAAGTGCAGACCAATCATTAATGGTTACAAACAGCAGTTGCAGATCTTCAACCAATGGTCTTAGGTACACATCAATGTCGTTACCAGGTTGCTTTGGGTCTTCAATAATAATCGGCATCATGATGTACTTTCACTTCAAGCAGAACCAAAGAGAAATGTTGTAGATACATAGGGTCACAGACCAAGCGCTATGACCATTGCTCATATCTCCGAAAGGATTCATGTCATCTCATGAGGACACAACTAGCTCGGATATAACCATGACTACCTTGTGTATTAATCAGCCAAAGGTTAACCAGTTCTACATAAGATTTACTTGTTATATTTTTGAACATACCTTGCTACACAATGAGTTTTGTTTGTTTTCGTTTGCAGAGGTACTTGCTTGGATGAAGGAAAAGAAGCCGAGCATAACGAATGCATGGAATATCAAAGAAGTCGACTTCGGGTGCAATTCGGAGTCCAGGACCAGTCTGCACTAAAACGGGCGCCCAGGTCGCATACGTGTTCGGATTAGGGCATTCTTTATATGGATGGAAAGCTAAGAAGATAACCTTTCCAATGGATCTGGTCCCATGTCCAAATTCGTTACGAGTCATCAGGAATTGACCGAACAAGTTGACATTCAGAGTCTGTCCCGGCGCTGCGATGCCGTATTTGGGCCTTTGGCCCGTGTATCGTGTTGGAGCCCATTAGGGTTGCGTCAAGGGGTGCTTGCACGACCCTAAACTCCATATATCAGTAGCCATCGCTATCTTTAGGTTTTGAGTTTTGCTTAGATTAATCTGTCAAGAACAGCTTCGCCGCTAGATCGGTTTGTAAGACCCCAACTTGTGAGCTTAATCATTCATCTGCAATTTTGGTTGTATTCTATCTCGTTCTTGTTTGTGTTCTTCGATTGGCAAACAGGGATTAGCCTTCTCGGCGAGGTCACCCGCGTTTCGACACGGGTGATAACCAGAGGAGACGTGGTGTTGCGATTGCAGGGCTCAAGAGCGTGCGCGTTCAAGAAACCGGATCGATTTGTGTCGCGACTCCGTCCAAATCGTTGTTTATCAGAACCTTTCGGAAGGTCGGGAACTCTAGTGCACATCAAGTGGTATCAGAGCTCTAGGTTCACCGTCAGGTTCGCCCAGTTTCTTTACCCTAGATTAGTTTTTGTTTTCGCAATAATCCTAGAGTCTACAGAAAAGCAAAAAAAAAAAATTTAGTCGTTAGTTACCTTAACCTAGACCGTGTTTAGCCTTTGCATGATTCTTTTTCAGAGTTCGTAGTGTTGAGTTTGAGTCCTAGTTTAAGTTCTTGTTGCTGGTCTAGTGCGTGTTTTAGTCTAGTCGTGTGTTTTTCCTTTGTAACCCTAGCCGCCACCTTTCACCGTGTGTTAGGGTTCATCCTTTGAGAGCCGTTCCGCCATCATAAACACCCATCAGATCACCACGCATCACCAGAACACCCTACATACCCCGCTGCCACCATATCCCAATTCCACCACAAAAAGACTAGGTTATATCCCCTCTGGAAAACCTAGCCGGAAACCCAAACTTCAAACAGCCATAACTTTTGCATACGGACTCTGAATCAGGCAAATTTTTAACTTTTTGGATAAGAGAAAAAAATTACATCCATGTCTCCTCCCATTTGGCGGGTTTGGTGAATCCAAAATCCTGAAATTTGGCTTGCAAAATTGTCTGTTCGAGCTCACAAGTTTCTGCACTTGCTTTATAGTGGTTTCAGAATTCCATAGGCCACATATCAACTCCGATTGAGCTGTAACTTGGAGTTGTGCCTATTTTCGTGCTCCTAGAAAAGAAAAAAATATCAAAAAAAATAAAGAAAAAAAAAGTTGATTTCCACTAGTGCATCGAGCTCAAGAAGCGCTCCGTTGTGCTTATCTGCTAGTTCGGTTTTGTTGTTTTTGCTGAGACTTGTCGAAGCTTGCCTGCCATTCCTTCCTTACTGTATATTAGTGTCATATTCATTTGCGCCATCATTGTTACCACTACTGTCTAGGACACGAGTAGACCAGCAGCTAAGGGCACATGACTTGGGATTTTTATTCAGCATTACTATCTGTCATTGGATTGTGTACCACTCACATATATTTGGCCTTCCTAGCTCCACATATTACTTCTGGACAGCACAGGTTCTTGATCCCGCAATCGCTGACTACGTCTTCCAGGTATCCTTTGCTTTGCTAGTAAAAACTTTATAAGAGCTTGGTTTGGTGCTCCATATTGCTGAGAATTATTGAGAGGCACCACCGCACTTGTGTAGTAGATTATTAGGGATAACCTTCACCGTTTGTTGCTGTTTTGGTGTTTCAATGGCAGGTGACGATGATGAGGTCCATGTAAGAGCTTGGTAAGATGCTTCCATGATCTGTAGTTAATAGGAACAATATTGTTCTGTTGTTCTCTTTTTCTACTGATAATGGCAGGTTACGTCTCTTATGGATATGAGATAAAGTTAGATGGGAGACAAACCATAACTGCTACATCACCTTCCACAGATGCACGTGATGAAAGTACTTTGGTGCAACAAGTGCTAAGTTCTCAAATGGAGAAAGCGGAGCAATGGCAGTACCACGAATTATTTGAAACAAAGTTTGTGGTTAAGGATAGAGCATGTCGTACTCTAATCGATAGTGAGAGTTGTAATAACTTTGTGAGTTCAGATTTGGTTGAGAAACTTGAGTTGCCTACACAACCGCATCCTCATCCATATTACATCAAATGGTTCAACTCTTGTGGTAAGTTCAAGGTAAATAGAATTGTGAGAGTAAACTTTTCAAATGGAAATTACCATGATACTACCAATTTTGATCTTGTCCCTATGCAAGCATGTTCTTTGTTGTTTGGTCAACCATGGGTATATGATAAAAATGGTTTGCATAATTTTGTTGCTAATACATACACATTTAGACATAATAGTCGAAAAATGAAATTGCAACCAATGAGTTTTTTTTGAAATTTTCGAAGATAATCTTGAATGGATGAAGAATGGAATCGAAGAAATTTTCAAAGATAGTATTGAAAGGACGAAGAATAGAATCGATGAGATTTTCAGAGATACCAGGAATAATAATAATATTGTGATGCCTTCAACTAAGTATGAGTTATTACAAAACGAACGTAATGTTCTGCCTATTGTTTTGGATACTAATATTTTGCAGGCATCTGAGAACAACCATGGTGAGAAGGAAGAGAAGAAAGACGAAGAACAAAAAGACCTATCCATAGCTCCATGCATGTTTGAGGAATGTTTAATTGACCAAGCGCCTATAATTTCTAAAGATGAGAAAAAAGGTAATGATAATGTTGCTACAACTACTCAAGGTATGCATAGTTATGATGTGCCGACTATGTCCACTACTTATGCTACAATAGAGCAACCCATAGTGGAAACAATTGTTGAAATACCTTTGTCACAAAACAATTCTCTTGATGTTCCTTGTGATAAAGAAGAGTTGTGCGATGCTTCACTTATATCCATGCCACAACTAGTGAATGAACATGTTAGTTCTATAGTAGAGCCACCATGTGTTGAGTTTAAACATGTTATTCACATTGCTAGCGAGAATGAAGAACTTAAATTGCTATCTTCTTTAAATACTTGGGGTTATATTCAATTTGATGATCTTTGTCCACTCAACTGTTTAGAGAAGAAATTATTTGCTAGATTTGAATTGCCATGCCCTTCTAATGTAATTTTTCATGTTATTGGCAATTATGATAGTAAAGGAGAATATAATGTGCATCGAGTATATATTTGTTCGGATTTGACTATACCTCCTTTTCATGATGAAATGTCTTGTCTAGAGGACCGCATGTGTATACGTAATTCTCTATCAAGTTCCTCTAGTTGTTTAAATGAGTTACAGGTTGGTTTGCAAGAAGGGGAGTGTTGTGGTTTTTCGACTAAAAAGATTTTAGGATCCAACCATATGGCCATCAAGAAATGTTCCTCATCGGATGTTGTGATAGATAAATATAAGTTCAAAATGCTCCATGATAAGATGAAACCGAGGACGGTTTCCAATCAAGAAGGGGAGGATGATGAGGACACAACTAGCTCGGATATGACCATGACTACCTTGTGTATTAATCAGCCAAAGGTTAACCAGTTCTACATAAGATTTACTTGTTATATTTTTGAACATACGTTGCTACACAATGAGTTTTGTATGTTTTCATTTGCAGAGGTACTTGCTTGGATGAAGGAAAAGAAGCTGAGCATAACGAATGCATGGAATATCAAAGAAGTTGATTGGGGACCAAACCAAGACCTTCTCCAAGTCGACTTCGGGTGCAATTCGGAGTCCAGGACCAGTCTGCACTAAAACGGGCGCCCAGGTCGCATATGTGCTCGGATTGGGGCATTCTTTATATGGATGGAAAGCTAAGAAGATAATCTTTCCAATGAATCTGGTCCCATGTCCAAATTCGTTACGAGTCATCAGGAATTGACCAAACAAGTTGACGTTCAGAGTCTGTCCCGGCGCTGCGATGCCGTATTTGGGCCTTTGGCCCGTGTATCGTGTTGGAGCCCATTAGGGTTGCGTCAAGGGGTGCTTGCACGACCCTAAACTCCATATATCAGTAGCCGTCGCTATCTTTAGGTTTTGGGTTTTGCTTAGATTAATCTGTCAAGAACAGTTTCGCCGCTAGATCGGTTTGTAAGACCCCAACTTGTGAGCTTAATCATTCATCTGCAATTTTGGTTGTATTCTATCTCGTTCTTGTTTGTGTTCTTCGATTGGCAAACAGGGATTAGCCTTCTCGGCGAGGTCACCCGCGTTTCGACACGGGTGATAACTAGAGGAGACGTGGTGCTGCGATTGCGGGGCTCAAGAGCGTGCGCGTTCAAGAAACCGGATCGATTTGTGTCGCGACTCCGTCCAAATCGTTGTTTATCAGAACCTTTCGGAAGGTCGGGAACTCTAGTGCACATCATCATCCGTACTTAAACCAAACCTTATGTTCCTTGCATCATTTCCAAAGTCTTGAAATATTATATCGATGTTTCGCCACTGCAACCCATCGGCGGGATGTTGTCTTGTTTACATTCTTCTACGTGTCAGTGCATCATTCTAACATGCGCTTGGTTCCCAAACAAATGCTTCAGACGTGATATTATAGGAAAATACCACATGACCTTAGCAGGAACTCACTTCTTCGAAGGCTGTCCATCGACATCACCGGGGTCATCTCGTTTAATCTTATATCATAATGCCTTACAAACCAGGCATGCTTCCAGGTTCTCGTACTTCTCACCACGATAGAGGATACAATCATTCGGACATACGTGTATCTTCTGGACTTCCAATCCTAGATGACAAACTGCCTATTTAGCTTCATACGTTGTTGCGGGCAATTCGTTTCCTTCTGAAAGAATATTCTTTATGAGTTTCAATAACTCGCCAAATTCCTGTCAGTCACACTATTTTTTGCCTTCCATTGCAAAAATTTCAGCATGGTACCCAACTTTTTGTACCCCTGTTCGCAATCTGGGTACAAGAATGTTTTGTGGTCCGCTAACATACGCTCCAATTTTTTGACCTCCTTTTCACTTTCACAGACTTTCTTTGCATCGCACAACATCTGACCAAGATCATCTGCACTGTCATTTTCTACAACACCTCTGTCCGCCTCGCCTGTTGTACTATCTGCAAATCCACCGTATTGAGCCTAGTCCATAATGTTGTTATCTTCTTCTTCATCTTCTTCCATTGCAACTCCTAACTCTCCGTGCGAAGTCCAACAATTATAGCTAGGCATGAATCCCGATTGTAACAAGTGAATATGAAGAATTCTTGATGTAGAATACTACTACTGGTTTTTGCACTTTTAGCATGAACAACATATAAAACCCTTAGGCTTGTGGGCATCGGCCACCCTCAAAAAATAATGCACGCCATCAATAAATCCTTCGACCGTTGGTCCGCAATGTACATCCATTGCCAGTTTATTTACATCAAATAAAGAAATTTAAAGGAAGTCTATGAAAGTAAAAATAATTAAATAAGTATTTAATAATTTAAAACATCGTAAACTCAAAAGATGAGTGGATGAAGAGTATTGCTAATCACAGTTAGATTTCATTTATTTTTTACTATTACCATATTTATTTACCTATTTTACATACAATGAAACACACTACTTTTTCGATTATCTATTATCTATTGTTTTTCCTTCATTTTTCCATTCTTTTTCCTTCATTTTCTATTATTTTCTATTCTTTTCCCTAATTTTTTATTATTTTTCCTTCATTTTCTATAATTTTCCTTTGTTGCCTTTTTTTACATTTTTATTCAATGTTTCTAAAATTATGAAGTACTCTTATTTTCTCCAAAATTTTATTCTCTCTCATCTTTTTTATATATTTTTGAGAGAGAATGACGTATATAAACTTAGCTAGAAATGTAATATGTTAACCATACAACAATAGAGAATGAAGTTGCTAATCTTTTAGATTCTTTCGATTTGTGTAATATCATCAAAATACTTTCACCAAATATTTTGGCAACACCTCTCTTCCTTCTCCTCCTCCGGGCAACAATGGCTCGAGCTGGAGGAGGAAGAAGGCATAAAAAGGCTTAGTATTGTCTTTACTACCTGGTGGGAACTCCAATCGGTACTAATGTGTTAATGTGTTATGTATCTCTAGTACCGGTTAGTAACATCAACCGGTAATAAAGTATTGATCTTTAGAATCGGTTGGTGATACCAACTGATACTAAAGAGACCGGGAGACCTGACAGCCCCTGACATCGGTGAACCAGGAGTAAAAACCATTTTTAGTATTGGACCAGTACTAAAGATGCTATACTGGCACGAGACCTTTTACCCGGTACGAAAAATCATCTTTAATACCGGCTTTTATAACAACCGAGATATTTGTGTTTTGAGCCGTTTTATCAAAGATCAGTTATCTCGTAGTGAAATCTAATTTTCAATAGCCCATCCTAGTATCCTAATGATGTGTAGCCTAATCAGAACACATGATCATACAGCCTAGAACGTAACCTAACCCAAACCATCAGACATGGTGTAGCTATACTAGCATGCATAGCCGCATATACTACCAGTACATGCCATATACAGTACTAGTATAGGTATACACTAGTACAGGCTGGCTAGCATACATAACGTAGCTAGCACTAGCACAGGAGGATCGTGACGCGCGTGACGTGAGGGTCATAAACTATATATCCCGTCGTTTTGACGGTATACCGTGGGGTAGTCCCTCTCTCATGGAAACAAGAATAACCCAGGGGCCAAGCGACCTGACATTCCAACCTTTAATGAAAACAACGTCAGCTGCTGCATGGTGGTAACCCCCTTTTCCTTTATCCCTTGCTCTCTAGGACTACGAGAGGTCTCTGCTCCGAAGACGTGAGATTGATGAGGCTGTTCAGAGAGCTTGCAGAAGATGGCGTCCTTGGAAGCTACCAACCGCCTCCCACAGCTGAGAACAGGTAACTAATCCACACAAACCGAAGCAGTTAATCTATTAATCCTGTTATTGAAGTGGTAATTTATTGTGAAGAAGATGGGTTAATTTGGAGTTAGTGTCAGCTTTGCCAAATTAAAAGTTGCCCATGGTTTGTCCTCTTGCATTTGGAAACATTTGTGGGTTTAGATGTTGTGAACCGGTTTTCTGAACATTCCCGCAAAGTAGAAGGGTGGTTGGACGTCGGCTCATAGTTTCTGAACTCTGAAGTCCAAAACTTTTACAGCTAGGGTTACAGGGATTTCTAGCTGAACACAAACGATTTCAAACTCTGTCTGGAATCAGGTGCTTTAACACAGTGAGAAAGAAAGATCCCGAAGCATTTAAACTCAAAAGTTCGAAAATTTTAGCTCAGGCCTTTCAAATCTGACACAAAGTTTCAAAATTTGAGTTTTGGATAAAGTTTGGAGACGAAAGGGGCAGAGAGAAATGAATAAGAGTCATGAATTCGACGAGGGGAAAGCGTCAAAGCGAAGACCGACGAAGTCAAGCTGTCAGCCCGTCGTCCTCCTGCTGGTTGATCAAATAAACTTGAGTAATCAATTAGCTGACAACATGATTTAGTGAAAAATTCAACTTCTTTCTTCAAAACAAAAAAAACAATTTTCAACTTCATTCTAAAATGCTTTCTTCCAAAGTACAGGTACGTTTCCTTAGTTCCTTTCATATGCATGCATTGCATTGTAAACTGGTAATCTGGTATCATTCGTTTGAAAAAAAAATACCAAGGAATTGCTTTAAAACTTCTAAAATATAATTCACGAGAAATAATTTGTGAGCAAAAACTAAATTCCGAGAAAGTGCTAGCAATATTGGCCACAACACAAACTATATGGTCGAAGAATTAATTGTAAATTGGTTCTTTTATAGGATTTTTCTTGATAGTTAAACGCCTTTAATTTGTAGGTGTTATGTCTACGAGCACAATGCACAAGAGACGTCATCCATATATTGTCAAATTATTTCAGAGTTTTTCCTAGCAATCAATGGAACAGGTATACCAGCTAGCTGTGGGTCCATGCATCTTTAGACTAAACATATTCATGCATATTTAAACATATTTGTATCCGATTGAAAGTGCCATTTATGGTCATGCGTAAGCAACATTACATGTAGGCCTACATGCTAGCAACATATTTCCTACACGCGTATGTGGATGCAAGTTTAATTGGACTGTTTACTAACGCGTTACCGCATAGATTGAGCGTCCGAATTTTTCTAACTTAATTATTTTCGCTGGCCCCTTGAAAGTTTTGATAATTCTGCTCATATAAGAAGAAAAAGTTCACGTGGTGTATTAATGCATTTCGTGTGTGAGCATGACAAATTGAAGGACGTGAGTCATTGGTAATACAACTATTCTAGCCTAAGCAAACACCCAACAACACTAAGGGTGAGTTCTTCACCCTACTTTCCCAACTCATATCTCTCTTTTTTCACGCGCACGCTTTTCAAACTGTTAAACGGTATGTTTTTAGCAAAAAGTTTCTATACGAAAGTTGCTTTAAAAAATCAATTAATCCATTTTTGAAAAAAAATTAGTAAATACTTAATTAATTATGTGCTAATGAGTCGCTCCATTTTTCGTGTGGAGGGAATTTCTTCCAAACTACTCCAAACGAACACACCCTAAGGGTTACTATCTCACGTGAGAGTTACTCTCTCACGTCCTCTGCGTCACCCACGGGCAGGCGGCTCGGGGGAAAACCCTAGCCGCCACCGCCAACCTCCTACCCCCTCTCCTCCACCTCGCCGCTGCCAGAGCACACAGTTGTAAAACCAAGCGGCAAGCCGGGATGGCAGTGGCGGCCAACCCCCAGTGGAGCTTGCCTTTGGCGCGGGAAAGGCGGTGTAGCGGTGTGTGGGCGGAGAAGGCAGCACGCCAGCATGCGAGGAAAAGATGGCGTGACAGCGTGAAGAGTGGGCAGCGTTGCGGCGCGAGCACGGTGAGAGGTGTTAGATCCAGCGCCACTACGGCGGAATTTGTGGTTCCCATCATGGGCCCCACGTAGGCACGACGAGAGATGGTGACGTTGCGAGGGACACCGCCATGATCGGACCTACTGTCCCCATGGCAGAATCTGGAGCGGAGCGCGGGTGGGCGACGTGGGCGATGATGGGAAGG
Source organism: Oryza officinalis (assembly GCA_008326285.1). Taxonomy (NCBI): domain Eukaryota; kingdom Viridiplantae; phylum Streptophyta; class Magnoliopsida; order Poales; family Poaceae; genus Oryza; species Oryza officinalis. The sequence continues at coordinate 30,767,881 of BDMV01000007.1, read as the reverse complement.
CCGACATGGATGGCGATAGCGGGAGGACGGCGCGGGCGACGACAGGGCAGGGAGTCCGACGTGGGCACAACAAGAGGCCGACGGGTCTGGTGGTAGTAGGCGGCTGTTGCGGGTGAAGAGACTTGTGCTCGTGATGGTGACGATGGGAGAAGCAACTGGCGGTGGCTAGCTGCTTTGACGGGCGTGGGTGTGGGTAGGCCAGCTATATTGCGACGATATGGCGAAGCTATGATTTGGTAGAGGTTTGACTGGGTGATGGAGCTTTGGAGTGGCGATGATAGGTATGGGCAAGGGTGTTGCAGATGAAAACCTAGCTTAGGGTCTCCTTAGCTGGCAAAGACGATGCCTTCAGGTGCCATGACCTCCCTTTAAGGCATTGTTGAGTGGCCACCTTGCCACCCTTGACAGGACTCTTCGGGTGAAATCCCAATCGATTGGGCAAGCGACGGTGGCGTCTCTAGCGTCATGACCTCCTTAGAGCAGTTGCTTAGGAGGTCCTTCATTCCTCACCTTGGTCGTCTTCGCTCAGTTTGATCGTCAACGTCCTCTTGGTTGTCGTCATTAGGGTGGAGCGAGGGATGAGTGAATCTCTTTCTCTCTCGCCCTCTCATTCTCCTCAACCTCTCTATGTGAGGATAATCGGGAGTTCGTTGACTTTCTTTTGTGTAGAGTCGGTGTTTGGCAGGGCGTTTGGGACCTCACTATAGGTCTAGTGGCAATCGGTCACGCTTAGTGGCGATCGGCTTGGTGCTAGTACTCTCTCCAGGGTTGCACGAGGAGCTGCTAACTTGTGGTGGACTGGTGGTTGTGTGTTTGTTTTTGTTTTTGTTTTTGCTAGTTACAATTTCTAGGGTGCTATATCAATATGAAACTTCACACTTTCTTGTACGGGTTATTTAAAAAAACATTTTTCTAAAGAGAAGATTGTTCATGAACTGAAGCTTTATACATATTGTAGCCAAGATAAGTTTGGACACTAGTCACACATAAATAGTCCATATAAATAAAGTGGCAATGAACAGCAATTGATTTTGTTATATCGCAACCAATTGCTAGCAGGGTAGATTGGTCATTTCACGCACCATGTCCACGCTGGCATGCACATGTGGCGCTCCACAATGCAAAAAGTGACAAAATAAAATTAGAAAAGCTTCTCTCTCCAATGACAAATTCTTTAAGTTTAAACCTAAAAAGTATCATATCTTATTATTATAAGGTTACAACACATTAAATTCTAAAACTCAATATACAAAGATGTCACATTATTATCCACTAATAATTATTATATTTAAACGTCATGGAAGAATGATATATTATCTATAATTTTATAATTTATTAAATTTTAGAGCTTTAAAATACAAGTATGTTAAATCATTATCTCACATAATTCACATAATATTTCAATATATCTCTCCATCATTTTTTATAATATCCTATATGCCTATATAGTTTATCCTCACTTATCTCATTAAGTCATATCACATTAATTGTTTTTAGTCCTTAGATCTTTTCGATTCAAAGAATCACAACATCACTTCTTTGCAAACCAAATTTATATCTATGTAATTTTAAGTGTAACCGCCCTCTTTCTTACTTACCTATGGGTGTCTCCTCCTTGTCTCCCTTTTATTCAGGTGAGATATCTTTGTCCTCCCATAAACCTTAAAAAAAAATCTGTAGTGTAAATTATTTTTTTTTCTTCTCTCATCAAACCATATCACCTCAATTTTTTTTTAGTCCTATGATTAATGTATGGTTCAAACTATCTCTCTCTTTTTCTTCTTTCATAAAACCATATCACCTTACTTTTATATTTGAATCATTATTTTATATATTATTTAAATTTAAATTATCACAAACCATATCAACTTATATAAACTTATGTTGTTTAGCAATCTTACATATTATTTTTATTTATTGTTATCACAGTAAACTCTGGCAGTAACACGTGAGGTTTTTGCCAAGCAAAAAAATGATAAACAGTTAAATTACAAACGCAGTGTCTAACTGTGTACCCTCACACTACACTCGTAGTCTGGTACTACGATCAAACACCAGCAAGGGAGCAGCAAACCAGTTCAGTACTTGAGTTGAGCTTTCAAGAGCCCGCCGCACCACCGCCACATCTGCATGCGCAAGCGCAAACCCCCCGCAGCCGCGCAGGCCCGCCTCGCCGGCGCTGGCGAGCGAGCTCCGGATGCTCGGTCGATCGAGTTCACCCCTCGCGGCTGCCGCGGCTGCGCCGTCGGCGTCCCCTGCGCGGGAGACCCCGCTCCCCCATCCGCCGCCGCAGGGTACGGGCCCGATGACAAGCGCGCCTAGGCTAATCTTCTTCCACCATGGGGACCTCCTACTCCTGATTCTCCTCCACGTCGCATCTCACCCTGGGATAGATCCTCAATCGGTGAGCCCCGCTCCCTTTCTCCCCCAAATTCACCCCCACTTGGGTAAAATTACCACCTGAGTGATCTGTGGTTGTTGGATTTCATACTCCCACACCCTAATTTGTTGATTTAGCCACATTCATATAGGAATCGATTGGCACTCTAAGTTTTCTGCTGGGAGAATGGGGGATTAATCTCTCGTGTACTCTGAAACATAATACAGCAGTACCGAACAGTTTGACTGGCTAAGTACATGGCAAGGATTACATTTCATAATCAAGGATTTTAATTGAAAAATAATATTTTGTTTAAATAGGAGGTTGTCCGCTGAGTTTATTTATTAAACCAGATAGTAAATGGAACGCAAAGTGAGCACTGCTACATGGCTGATATTTGTATCCTGTTTTTATCTTCAAGATATGGACTTGTCTTTTCTTAAAAGAAAAACTAGAGGCTTCCACTTATTAACATTTTATAGTCAAACGAGATAGCGTTTTTGGCTTTCTTCATTCTGTATAGTGCTATAAGGCTACTATGCTTATGTTCTTTAATCTTTATATTCATGCAATGGATAATTTACTTAAAAATACAAATACATCTTTATTGTAATTAGTGTGCAAAATGATTTGGGATTCGACTTAATATAATATGTAAAGATAGGGAAAGAATTTGCTACAAGACATAACTTTAAGTGTTAGTGTTTGCTTGGTGACCGTCTAGAGTTTTGGTTTGGTTGGAAAACACTTCTAAATATGGTGACTTGATTCAATATATTGAGCATGATTAAAATAAGATTTTCCTATGTTCCGGAATAGAATATCTTACTTATGTACAAATTCATCCTTGTGTCCTTGTTCTGGAACATACTCCCCCCCATCCCTAAGGTATTATGGCTACATTTAGGGATGGAGGGAGTATCAAATCAGACACAACATATATGCAATCATTCTCACTCTTATTTTTCTTTCAATCCTTTAAATTACTGGTACAATACATCAGCTCACTATCATGGGCCCAACAATTCATCAACAAGTGGGAGCTGCAGTGCATGCTGCTGGCGAGCTTCTCCTTGCAAGTCTTCCTCTTGTTCTCCTCCGGCTTCCGCAAGCGCTACAGCTCCCGTGTGCTCAGTGTGCTGTTGTGGCTTGCCTACCTCTCAGCTGACCCTGTCGCAGTTTATGTCCTCGGCCGCCTCTCACTACGCGCCAGTGGCTCTGACCCACGGAACCAGCAGCAGCTAGTCCTCTTCTGGGCACCCTTCCTGTTGCTCCACCTCGGTGGGCAAGAGACCATGACAGCCTTCTCCATGGAGGACAACACACTCTGGAAGCGCCACCTGCTGAGCCTCACCACCCAGATGGTGACGGCTATCTATGTTGTCAGCAAGCAACTGCAAGGAGACAGCCGGCTTGTGGCTCCCATGGTGCTTGTGTTTGTCTTCGGGATAGCTAAGTACGCCGAGAGAATTTGGGCACTCAGGAGAGCTGGCTCTGTGGCACCTGGAACAGGTAGCTCTACTGCAAATCTTGTTTCTCGTGCCTCCAGCAACGCTGTCTGGGACACACAGGGGTATTATAGTCAGCTGTGCTATGTTATTGAAAGGAAGCTGGAGAGAAATTTCAAGTTCATCCTGGCTGTAGCAAATGAGGGATTCAGACTAAGCCTGGGCTTTTTCATGGATATGACACCTTCAATTTCTCTGCTTCCGGAGGATATCAGTGAGATAAAAAATAGTGTGGAGGTTTTTAAATCTTCAGAGGATATTGTACACATGGCATATAAGCTGGCTGAGATCAATCTCTCCCTCATTTATGACTACTTGTACACCAAGTTTGGGACACGCCATTTCCACATTGTCCCAGTTTGTAATGTCTTCCACTTGATCATCAAAATTGCTCTAATCTCTGTGGCGCTCGCATTGTTCGTGAGGGCCAGAGCTGGACAAAAGACACATGATGTAGTTGATGTTATCATATCTTACATACTGCTTGTTGGTGCCATTGTTCTGGAGATATGCTCTATCTTCATGTCATTCATCTCATCATGCTGGGCATACAAGACGATCATCACTCTTCCCCTAACATGCCCACTGTGCCAAAAATTCCCTGGTGTAATTGCAGCATTGCTCAGCTTGGTCAGACATCTCCATCCTGACAGCCGAGGAGAGTGGTCAGGAAAGCTGGCTCAGTACAACATGATTGAGGGATGCATCCAGGAGAAACAGGCAGGCGCTGGCCTGCTACCACGGGCAAGGCGGTACATCGGCATCGATGACAGCAAGACCGTCAAGCATATTGGTGTCTCTCCTGAGGTCAAGAAGCTGGTCCTTGACAAACTGTTGGAGATAGCATCCACTTCGCGCGTGCTGGAATGGGACCTTGGTGTCGGCAAGTTTCGTGGCCAATGGGCTCAGTATGTTGTTGAAGCGAAGGAAGACCATCTCCGTAGCGCAGCTCAGCAAGTGCTTCTGGTTAGTAACATCCAAGGTCTGGAATTTGTGTCAAGCGTCCTTCTTTGGCACATCATCACAGATATATGTTTGCTTGTTGATGAGGATGAAGACGGCGGTGCTGAGCTGAGAGGCCCTACCAGAGATCTCTCGGAGTACACCATGTACCTAATTGCAGATTGCGGCGTCATGGCTGGCAGCGAAGGACATTTCGTGCTCAGGAAGGGCCAGCGTGAGGTGTTAAGTTGGCTGCGTGAGAAGGGTGAATCTGGAGGTGATCGGAGGAAGGTGATTGAGGAGATTCGCAATGAGGACAGCTCCTTCTTCGCTGATAACTATTACCCTGTGCTCGATCGAGCTCGCCGGGTATCATCGGACTTGCTTGTGCTTGAAGAATCCGGCGATCGATGGGAGCTCATTGCTGCGGTGTGGCTGGAGATGCTTTGCCACATTTCATACAACTGCGGGGCTGCGTTTCACGCCAAGCGGCTGACGACAGGTGGGGAGTTTGTCACTCATGTCAAGATGCTCCTGTTTATGCTCGGCGTGCCTTTTCTGAGGGATGTGAAGGAACCATTGTTCTATAGAGCTGGGAACCTCTATTCATAAGGTGTTGGAAGCTTTTCAGTTTTTCTTTCTTCAGCTTGATCCAACAAGCTTCGTTTGTTTGGCTTGTGGTGTTAAATTTTCGGTCATGTTTTGGCAGCCACAGTCAGGGATTGCAATTTTGTTTTGAAATTTCGGTAATTTCGCCCCCCCAACGGCAAGCTCATATCTCGTCCAAAATTTTCGGTTTTTTGCAATTTTTTATGAATTTGGTTAAATTTTATTCAAAATTAGTCAAATTTTCAAAAAAATCCAAAATTTTGGTAATTTTGGAACCCCCAGCAAAAAACCCTATTTCAAAATTGAAAACCCTGGCCACAGTACTTCTAAGCTGTTTTCGTGCAATGAACTATGAAATACTTTTTCCTGTATCATAATTTTTGGGGATCAATTAAATTTTATTTGTATATAGGGAGCATGAGGCTGTGAGCTGAAACACCTTATACCCAACTTATTTGTTTGTCTTTATCTGTAAATTAAAGGCTTGATTTGCCGGGTACATTCAGAGCATAATGTTTCATAGAATTATGGGGCATTTTCTCCTTTTTTTTATTTTTTCATAGAAATATGTTTCAATAAAATTACTACACCATATGTATTGGATTATATTGTGTGGGCATTACTTTCAATATTATTAACAGATGGTAATCTATATTCCAAATGGCTAATATCTGTGTAAATAGTCTAAATACTAGTATTAACAATTGGTGAGCCTTAGGCATATATATTTCTTTGAGGGCTATATGTATGGGANAAGGGGGGGGGGGGGAGGCAAAGCTTTTGCCCTCTCTTCAAAAAAAATGGGGGGAAAATCGTTGCCAATGATTTTTGCAGAATGGACTTGCTGAATGGAATGTAGGAGTATTTGATTCTGATCTTAATCGCAGAAGAAGCAATCGACAAACAAAGTACAGTGGCAGCAGTCGCGTTGGTTGTTCATGTCTCCAAAGGTGAGCACCCGCAGAAATATTTTTAGTGCAGCATGCAGATTGCGCGTTCCGTTTTGGAAACAACGACGTTAAACTATTGCAGCAGCTAGCAGAATAATAACACAAGGCCGGCATGCATTTGAAAATTTTCTTGTTGCAAATAAAATCAAATCATTCGAGCTTGATTGAAATACACACAAATTTCGCTACAACTCAGATAGTACTATCAGTTTAGGCTCGCGTGTATTAATACCTATAAATCGACGCCCTTGCTTCTTTCTTATTTTTAGGATTTTTCGTTTTCTCTCTTTATTTGTAAATTTATTTGTTTTAAATTTGAAAAAAAAAGATGTAAATTTGCTTTATTTTGATTTTTTTTAAAAAAATATATGGCGTTTGTAAACCTCTTTCATTCTGAATTTTAAAAATACGAAAAAAGCATACTATATGTTCTTTCCATATAAATATATTAGGAGAGTAATGTTCTTTCCATCTGAATATTATGATAGTAAGAGAAGAAAATTAGAAGACTAATGCTCTTTCTATATAAATATTAAGAGGGTATTGGAAAGTACAGTTCTTTCCATAAGAGATAAGAGAAAAAATATAATAAGAATTAATGGAGTAACGTTCTTTCCAATTTAAAGAGAAAAAATATAAAAAGAATTAAGAGAGTTACGTTCTTTCGAATTTTGAATTTTCACTGGAGAGTAAAAGAAAAAAAATAAGAAAAAGAAGAAGGCTGAGGAGAAGAGAAAAATAATAAGAAAAATAACTAATGTGGGGTTCTTTTCATGTGAATATTATGATAGTAAGAGAAAAAAAGTAGGAGACTAAGAAAAAGAAGAAGGCTGAGGAGAAGAGAAAAAATAATAAGAAAAATAACTAGTGTGGGGAGACTAGGAATCGAACACATGCTAAGAGAGCGCCCACCACTGAGCTCAGCTGAGTTATTCAAAAGAAAAGAAAGTGCATGTCTACCATTTTATCTGGGAAGACCTCAAAGTCAAAAAGTATGACGCTAAACTCAGATGATTTAGCAAATCCTCGTCATCTCGGATAAAATCTTAGCGTCAAAATTAGAGACGTTGAGATGTTATAGCTCAGCATTATCAAGGTTGATGTTGAGTAAAAGATTTATTTTTGCAATTAGTTTTTGTCACAGTTCATTCTTCAAATAAAATTTCAATTTAAACATGTCTAGAGTTGCAACGTGTGGGCTCACGACGCTCGATGGAAGCAACGCACGCATGACGGAATGGCTAATCCGCGCATACGCGTCGGAATCCATGCTAGTGCATGCGCCCATGTCGCATGCGCATGCGTTGGCGAATCCGTCTGAACGCGTGATTTTTTTTCCGCAAAAATAGATCTACAACAATTTTTTTTAATAGTGTTGAATTAACGTATGATTAGCAACAAATTTTTTTAATAGTGTTGAATTAACGTATAATTAGCCTATTGTATTTTTTTTGACAGTTTTGACTTTTAACATTTAAAGGTTACAATTGAAATTTAAAAACATAAGTAAAAAATTTGAAACTTTTTAAATCAATTTTTAAAAACTTTATAGTCAAAATTAGAAATTTTCATCTCAAATTCTGAAAACTTTTAACTCAAAATTTGAAATATTTTAACTCAGATTTTAAAAACTTTCAAGTCAAAATTTCAAACTTTCAACTCAAACTTAAAAACTTTCAACTCAAAATTCAGACTTTCACCTCAAATTTTGAAACTTTCAACCCAAAATTAAAAAACTTTTAACTCAAGATTTGAAAACTTTTAATCTGAGTGAAAAGTTTTTAAATCTTGGCTTGAAAATTTTCAAACCTAAGTTGAAAGTTTTCAATAAGGGAAGAGACAAAAATTGGATAACTTTCGACTCAGATTTGAAAACTTTCAGGTCAATATTTGAAAACTTTTAGATCAAGATTAATTCATGTTTTAGATTTTTAGTTAAAAGTTTTTTAAATTTAAGTTGAGAGTTTTGAATTTTGAATAAAAAGTTTGAAAATTTAAGTTCGAAATTCGAGTTAAAAATCATTAAAAAAATACAAAAAACAATCATGAAAAAAATCGTGAAAAAAAACAGGAAAAAAAAGCTTCCAGGACAGACGCGCGGGCGTGCGCGAGAAACGGAGTTGGCCGCGCCAACTAGCAACCCCCATGCATGAGGCGAAGACAAGCCAGCGGATCTGAGGCAGCTGAGCTGCAGGCGAGGCGACGGCCAACATGGACCAGGCCATGTACGGTACGGCAAGCGTGTTGACGTCAAACTTGAGGGGCTAAAATTCAAGTAAACAATTAAGCCGGTCGGGTAAAGAATGCTCCGGGACGAACAAAGAAATTGCAACACAACCAAGACGCGGGGAGCCGACGAGCCCTCATCAGATTAATCGCTAGAGGAAGAAAAGAGCAGCAGCAGCAGAGTAGGACGAGAAGGAGAAGATGGGCGAGATGAACTGGGTGAGCAGAAAGATCCACCTCTACAACGTCACCATGGGCCTCTACATGCTCGATTGGTGGGAGCGCTGCCTCTTCAGTATCCTTTCCCCATCAATCTTCTTCTTCATCTCATCATGTAGCCTGTTATGATTGTACAGGAACCTACAGATAATCTTGACACTTGCAATGACATTAGCAACTTTTCGAAACTTGCCAATGTCCTTCAACATGAGATTGATAGTGTGAGCTGCACATGGCTGCTAGAAAATATGCTTGTATTTCTCTTCCTCAATCAGCTTCTCACATGCTTTCTTGTAATTTGCCTCATTGTCTGTGACAATTTGAACTACTAATTCAGGGCCAATATTCTCAACTACCTTTCTAATTTTCCGATGTATAAAATCTGCATAGCACCACAAAATAAATTACATGTTACTAACAGCTAGGTTGTAGAAATTACTGCATGTTACTAAGAGTAAACACATTAACCTTAAACCTTAGTAGTAGAAATTAACAGCAGCAGTAAACACATTCGGCTTAACAATAGGTACATGCCCATCTAAACTAAACACATTACAAACATTTTACTAAAAGTAAGTAAACACATTCAGCTTGTGGCAAAAAATAAATAAGAATAACAACTTACTGACACTTTGCTTGTGGCCAGATACATCAATTGACTTCACGAAGAACATGCGTGCATTACAATACACCATAAAGTTGATGATGGCCATGCCAGTAGGTCCTGTTCATGAATCACACATGATAGTCACACCATATTGCTGCCAACCTTGCTTGAATTGTTCAAGTGACTTTTTAGCTTCCTCAAAGTTTGCTTCCAAGAATTCCCCATCAATTCCATGTGATGTAGGAATCTATGTTGTAGCCCCTAGCTGCTGAGTAAGCCTAATTGCACTGTGAAAGTATGGGCAATCAGCTTTCAGCCCAGGAATGTCATTCGCATGGAAAAACTTCGCCCATGCTTGTCCAAGCTTCTCTCTAGATCCCACTTGAAGTGCAGTGTCAATTCTAGGCTGCACAGGTGCTTTGTTGCGTGCCAAATACTTATCAAAGTAGGCAGTCACACTACTTTTACCAACAGAAACACGAACACCTTTGCCACTCCCACACCTCCTCTCTATTGCACGAGAAAGGTTCTTATCTCCCCACTGCTGCCTAATATTCAAACGGACTTGGTCTTCTTCATCACTTGCAAGGTTAATCACTTCCTGTCCTTGCAGCCCTTGCATGAGATCTCTCTCCAACCTGAGCATACGTTCCCTTTTCTCTCTTTTATTGCCCATTGATGTATTCCGTAACTCCCTCATCGCATCCCGCACAACTCTAGGCACACTGGGGCATGACTTCACTTCACCAACTATACAACCAAGATGGTCCCTAAACCTTGTTGCACCTCCACCTTTGTTCACAGCCCCACAGTACCCACATTTGAAACCTTGGCCAGTAAGCTTTGTGTTATGCATCCACACCTTGTTAATGTTTCCATCATTATGGTCTACATTCCAGAAGCAAAATATCAGCATTAAAAAACATGAAAATTTAAGTGATAAATTATCTAGAGCAATGCAAGTTACTTTCAATCATACAACATTTAATAAAAAATAAGGCTAAAGAGCAAAATTATATACAATCATATACAATCAGTATGCTAAATAGGTAGCTGAGTCACCCAGCAGTTTTGAAAAAAATTAGAAAAAACAGAACTGGCACCATTGGACCATCATAAAAGAAATACTTAACAAAATAACTGGTCCATTGGACCATCAGTCGTCATTTGGGCGATGTTGCTGCTACTGCTACCCACCCCGCGTTGTAGAAGGTTGCTCTCCATGAGCAGATCCTGCACACAAAACTGATGAGCATCAAAAACACCACATGGTTGAGGCGATGTACAGCATAAATCGCACAACTTTCATCATGGAGTTGCAGACATACGTGGTTTCAATGAGCAGCAATGGAGGATTGGAGATTGGGTGAGGATTTGGGATGTTGCTGCAGGCCTGCAGTGGAGGAGAGCAGTGAGAGGAGTGGAAGGGGAGACGTGGGGAGGAGTTGACTGGAACGGGAGATCCGCCGCCGCCTTCACGTACTGGCCGCTGGCCACGAGCCCGCGCTAGGCGAGCCGCCGCCGCTGCCGACCAGAGGAAGAGGAGGAGGAAATATGAAACCCTAGGGTTTCTAGGGCAGGGTTTGCGCTTTTATAGTAACGGGGGGTTTCAGTAGGCTGGAATGGACCTTGGGCCAGGCCGAAAATTCAAAACGGGCCGAATTAATTTGCCCGAGTCAACTCTTTTTCGGGCCTTCCCGAATTGGAAGAAACACACCGAATTTCAGGAAATTCGGGCCGAATCCCAAAACCTTGCTCCCTTCGGCCATAAATACTAGATGCTGAGTATAATATTAGGTTAAACATTTGAGACTTCAGCTATCAATTGTTTTTCAAATGCTTATATATATATTTTTACAAAAAGTAGTATGTGTAAGAGATTTGTGTTGAAAAATACTTGTCAGTGTTTGGCATACCCAATAGTCTTGAATTGGGCTCGATGGGACCCACCATATACCAAGCCTTATATGGCCCATGCCTCATATACGGAAGGTATTCCGAATAAGGAAAAAGAAGCAGAGTTCTAGTTGGATACTACAGGGACTACTCGGATCGTATTCATATTTGTTTCCCTAGTTCTACTTGGACAGGGGACATCCGAGGGTATAAATACAAGACCCTCTAAGAGGAGAGGGGAAAGGCCAATGGAAGTCTAGACAGATCTAGACATGCCAAGTCAGAATACAAACCAATACAAATCTAGACAAACCCAATCTAGAGCCAAAAAAGCTGACATGAGAGATCTAGAGTTGTTTTCAATCTAGCCGATTTTATATTCGAGGAAGAAGACTACACCAGCCGTCGACTACGTGTTGGAGATACATGTCGCCAAGCCTACACCTATTAGATAAGGTCATCTCAAATATTGTACTCGTGTGATACTGATATATAAAAGTAACACTGGTTTCGGTCAACAGCAGTAATGCTATTACCTGTCAGTTAAGGGGCCCGAACCTGTATAAAAATCCCTATCTCCGTCTCTTTTACCTCAATCTCGCGTATGCCTAGGTACCAACGATTCCCATACTCTACAAAAACCATTGTCGCGAGATAGCCCGTCGACAGTGACGCGCTAGGTAGTGCACTTGGTGCTTCAAGATTTCGACGAGATTGGTTCAAGAGACGGATTTTTCGACGACGAACTCCTCGACGACTTTGGCTTTGGGAGATATAGACCAATCTTCATCAAAATATTGCTCTATGAATTTTTCGATGAGTGATACTTCAACGACTTTGACCCTGAGAGATCTGATCCAACCAAAGTACATTCTCCGACCAGATCAGAATCATCACCGCCAAGAAATTGATCTATCGAGATCGCCCAAGCTTCAAGACATCGCCGCTACGGAGAGCACTAGTCCGATATTGTTGGCTATGAGACCTCGGTCCATGTTGACAACCCCAGAGCTGACATCACTACCGCAGAAAACAATGGTCTAACGTTGTCGACAACGAGACCTCAATCCAGGCTGACTACTCCCAACCGACATCCGTCCCTGTTAACGACGAAATTTGGTAAATCATGCAGAGTTAAAGCTAAAGTCAATTGGAGGAGATAAGCGATTACAAAAACAGAGTATGAATCGATTGCAAGCCAAATCGGCTACGGTGTGCATCGGCTGAAACAGAATCGGACAAGGATAGCCGATGTAGCCGATTCCGATGAGGAGATGGCAGGATCATTGTCGGGTTCGGTTGGTGTGCTTCATGAGGATTGCCACGTGCGGATTGAGTCCGAAGAAGGCAATTGTATCTATTAATTAGGATATTTGTTAGTTTCCTTTTATCTTTAGGAAAGTGTGTTTAGTGTCCCTTAAGGACTTTATGTTTTTCTTTTATCTCTAGGAAAGTTTCTTTCTTGTTCTACAAGGACTAGTATCTCCCCATGGGTATAAATATGTACACCCGGGGTTATTGTAATGGATCAACTCTCGATCAATACAATTCGGCGCATCGCCACCTTTTACTCTGTTACGGTTTATTTATCAACCGGCGGAATTTGGCACCTTACGCGGGGCTGCATCGGCTGTTGATCTCTGGCGAAGGGGTAAGTCCAATGTTCCGTCGGTTCAGGCAATTGTATCATCTACGTCGGCGTCGTTCAAGGCTGCATCAGTACATTCGACCTCTTGGATTGCTCTGGTTTGGATAATATATTTGCCTGGCTATTTATCATATGTCTTCTGTTAATCTAGTATTAGCTTCTCGATTTAGTTTTATCGGCTGCTTCTCATTTTAGGGTTTCTGCCGGTATCGACTAAATCGTCTTGCTAGATTAGATTAGCTTAGGCATCTACCACCCTGAAAATCAGTCAAGGGCTTGATCATCTAGATACTGTGTTTCTTTACATACTTAGTGCTGCATCAGTTGAGTTTGACCTACTAAGTCGTGCTTAGAATCATGAATCTCTAGCTTGCTTTTTAATTGCCGATAAGGGTTTCATCGGGGTTTCAGCCGATGAGTTATCTGAACGTTGCATCGGCTTATAAGGATTGCATATAAGTTGAATTTAGCCGATAACAACAAAGGTTTCACTGTTTAATCTAATCTTGTGGATTTTATGGCATTGGATCTATATTAGATTCACTTCATCGGCTATGCTATGAATATATATAATCTCTCTCTTGAGATGTTTTTAGACATAAGTGATTTATACTGTCTCGGCGCCCTGTCCGATCTATCCCAATCACTTGGTTTTAATATATTTTGAGATTTAGATTATGTATCATTGATATCTACAGCCGATCGAGTATGTCTAACTTTCGTTTCACTTTATCAAGTTATTGCCGATGTAATGCATATTATCATCAGCCGATTGTCTCTTTGTCATTATTTACATCAAGTGTCAGAATCTACATTGAACACATAGCCGATAGCTCAAAACCCTATCGCTATCGGCTGTTATCAGGATCGGCTGGAAGTACTACATCGGCTATGTTGGCCGATCGATTGTTTTATCTGTCGTTTGTATATGCTGTCATCAGGATCGGCTGGAATTACTACATCGGCTATGTTGGCCGATCGGTTCTTTGATCTGCTATTTGTATATCTTGTCAGTTGCAGGATCAAACTGACTGGCACGCCTGCATCTCACCAAGATTTGGACCTGCACTGGAGCTAAGCAGATCTCCCAGGCCAGTGTGTGTTTTTTGCATCAACAGTCCCCAAAAAATCTGACCGGTTCAAATTGATCAACTACAAAGATGTGCACCAACAGAATCAGTGATCCACAACATCATATTAGTCCCTTATACGTCTTCGGTCAAGTTCGATTGCCATCTGGTCGGCCAGTGCAGGTGGACCTACACTACTACAGAAACGGTTTTTCTGGACGAGGCCTCCAATAGTTTCCAGGCGGGCCATAAGTGGCCGCGCCTGGAAAAACCGGTCCCGAGGGGGCCGGTTGTTAGCCTGCACGGAATAACGCGTTATCCCGTGCGGTCGGTTTAAGCAGACCGCACGGGATAACGCATTATTCCGTGCGGTCGGCTTAAGAGACCGCACGGGATATTATCCCGTGCGGTCCTTTGAAGAACCCGCACGGGATAACGCATTATCCCGTGCGGTTCGTTAGGTGGACCGCACGCGATGATGCACCATAAAGCAGCTCCACCCCCGACAGTGCCACTTTGAACCTGGTGTTTCTCTCTCCAAAAATAAGGCAATTATAGGGGGAAGGTTTTGAACTTGAATTTTTTAATTGGAATCAATACAAAAGGTATCATGCTTGATCTTCTCTTCCATTTGCTTCCATTTTTAAAAGTTTTTATTGGTTTAATGTGAAGATATTTGAATTTTTTTAACTCGGTTTCTCTCTCCAAAAATAGACATTTTCTTTTGGGGTGGGAGGTTTTAGACTTGAAATCTTCGATTGAAATCAATATAAAAGGTAATGTGCTTGATCATCTCCTTCATTTGCTTCTGTTTTTGTAAAATTTCATTGGTTGAATGCGAAGATATGTAAACTTGTGTGAATTGTTATTTTGTGCTATGTTTGTAATTTGTAGGTCAAATAATTTGTTTTTTTGATTGAACCAATTTTTGGTAGCTAATATTGTCTCAGTATTATTATTTGCTGTGAATGAGGTTTTAGTTAAAAAGTAGGATTTAAGTTTAATTTGTTTATTTAGAAAACACCGGCAATATAATATTAATTAATGATGTGAATTTTTTTAGATGGATCGGACATGGATGTATGAGACATGAAGAACTCATCCGGTGTTCATGAGAGAAGCATCAACATTTATTGATAAGGCTAAGGCACACGCTTTGAGGGAGAATAGGAATGATATTTTTTGTCCTTGCGTGGATTGCAAGAATCAGAAGATGTGGAAAGATCCGAATGTAATTCTGGGACACATAATTCAGCGTGGATTTGTGAAGAAATACACAGTTTGGACTTATCACAGGGAAGTCGCCCCTCCTGTAGAGATTCGTGATATTTGGTTTGATCAGGTAGAGGATTTTATAATTGAGGACATGTCCCATCAAATGACTGGTGATTTTGGCAGCTCTGGTTTTGACGCCGCAAAGGTTGATATTGAACTTGATCTTGAGGATATGTTGCGCTACACTGAACCAGAGGTCCTAACAGAGAAAGCAAGAGATTTAAACAATTGGGAGGCGTTGCAGAAATCAGCGAAAGATCTTTTGTACGATCAATCAAAGGGATGTGACATGGAGTATACAGTGTTGCGGTCGGTGCTAGAACTTGTTAGATTGAAAGCCAGGCACGGATGGTCTGATACTAGTTTCAACGACTTGATGGGTCTCCTGAGAGCTATGCTTCCTAAGCCTAACTTGTTGCCAGCTAACACCTACCAAGCCAAGAAACTGATATGTCCATTATCACTTGGTGTGGAAAAGATCCATGCATGTATTAATCACTGTGTACTTTATCACAATGAATACGCTGACTTGGACAAGTGTCCAACTTGTGGGGCGAGTAGGTACAAAAAGGATAACAATGCCACCGATAGTGATGTTGCCGAACCAAATGCATTGGTCGAGCCAGGAAAAAGGATTCCGGCCATGGTGATATGGTACTTGCCAGTGAAAGATCGCATGAAGCGATTGTTCTCGAACCCCGCCGACGTCGAGTTGATGAGATGGCATCAAGAGGGTCGGAAAACAGATGGTATGATTCGACACCCCGCCGATGCTCGACAATGGAGAAACTTTGATTCGAAGCACCCAGAATTTGCAAATGATCCCAGAAATGTAAGGTTTGCGTTGAGCACGGATGGAATGAATCCGTTTGGTGACCTAAGCAGCTCGCACAACACTTGGTCTGTTCTGCTCACCTTGTATAACCTTCCGACATGGTTATGTCAGAAGCGAAATTATATTTTGTTGACTATCCTTATACAAGGGCCAAAACAGCCTGGCATCGATCTAGATGTGTTTCTTGAACCTTTGATGGAGGATATGCAAGAAATGTGGGAAGAGGGTCTACGATTGTTTAATGCGTACCGACAAGAGTATTTTACTCTACGTGCTATCATATTCGTTACTATAAACGATCTACCAGCAAATTTTTTCCTCTCAGGACAGATTAAAGGAAAGACCGGATGTCTTATATGTCTGGACAACACATCGTACATATACCTGACCTCGTCAAAGAAGTTAGTTTACATGCGTCATCGTCATTTCTTACAACAGAAGCATAGGTATCGTGCGATGACTACCTTTTTTGACAAAACTGTTGAGGAAGGTACTGCCCCCGAAGCAAAGGATGGTTCCACGGTGTTCAAGCTGACAAAGAACATAAAGGTCGTGTTCGGCAAGGGAAAGACAGCTTTAGACAAGAGGAAGAAAGAAGTGGTACAAAACACGCTGCCCTTCAAGAAACATTCAATCTTTTTCAAGTACCTGACGTACTGGAAAGATCTGGAGATTCATCATGCCATCGATGTCATGCATCTCGAGAAAAACGTGTTCGACAGCACCATCGGGACTTTACTTGACATCCTAAGTAAAACAAAGGATGGGTTGAAGTCACGTAACGACCTGGTCAATTTGGGCATAAGGAAAGATCTCCACCCGATAGAGCTAACGAATGGTAAGATTGAGATTCCACCGGCATGCTACTCAATGTCACTAGAGGAGAAAAAAGCTTTCTATAAATGTCTTCGTGGATTGAAAGTGCCGACTGGATTCTCATCGAATATCCGAAAACTAGTATCAATGAAAGATTTGTTGATTTTTGGATACAACGCTCATGACTGTCATAAGATGCTTACGGTATTCCTCCCTATTGCTATAAGGGCGGTGAAAGCAGTGCACACCAAGGTAGTGATAACAAAGCTGTGCTATTTTTTTAATCGAGTTTCACAGAAAGTTTTTGATCCAGAAGAATTAGGACCCCTTCAAAAATTCGCAGTCGAGACAGCTTGCCAGCTAGAGATGTTTTTTCCTCCATCGTACTGGGACATGATGAAACATCTCATTGTTCACATTGTCCCTCAAATTATTAAACTTGGTCCTCTATACCTACATCAAATGTAGGCGTACGAGCGATACATGACCGTTCTGAAAGGGTATGTCCGTAATCGTGCTCATCCGGAGGGCTCGATGATAGAGGGTTACACAACTGAGGAGGTTGTCGAGTGTTGCCTAGATTATATGAGAGATGTCAACCCCATTGGCACACCAGTGCCTCGACATGATGGAAGGTTATCTGGGAAGGGTATTGTGGGAAGAAAATGCTTCTACGACATTGATTACAAAGCGGTATCAGATGCACACAGCAGTGTTCTTCAACAACTTGCCATCGTTGCGCCCTACATTGAGCAACACACTTCTG
Organism: Oryza officinalis; assembly: GCA_008326285.1. Taxonomy (NCBI): domain Eukaryota; kingdom Viridiplantae; phylum Streptophyta; class Magnoliopsida; order Poales; family Poaceae; genus Oryza; species Oryza officinalis. Next base: position 30,750,134 of record BDMV01000007.1, on the reverse strand, counting down.
AGATCAGAGCATGCAATCCTGGGCGATTCGACGATTGGGTTTCGAAAGAACAGAAGCACACTTTTCCCCAGTGGCTGAAGGATCAAAAGGTACCGTGTGGAGAATCAATCGAGGAAAAAACGATAGAAAGACTTGCAGCTGGCCCAACAAGTCTTGTGACCTCATGGCAAGGGTATGACATCGGCGGATATTCTTTTTACACAAACAGCAAAGATAGGAAAAGCTCAGCGCATAACAGTGGGGTTCGTGTCGAAGCGTTGGACGCAACAGGGCAGAACAAGTCTTACTACGGGATCATACAAGAAATATGGGAACTTGACTACGGTTTAAACATTCAGATCCCTGTTCTCAGATGCCAATGGGTGAAAGACAGCATGATAGATAAATTTGGATTTACGTGTGCTGAACAGAGTAAAATTGGACATAAAGATGATCCATGGGTCCTTGCCGAGCGTGTTGCACAGGTTTTTTATGTGAAGGATCCTTCCGATGAAAAGATGGACATTATTGTATTGGGCAACCAACACATCATTGGTATTGACAACATTCAAGACGCACGTGATTATAATCAAAATGACGCCATTGAGTTATTCACAGATCTTCCTACGCGGATGAAACGCATTGAGAGTGTCCTCGACGAATCAAAGTTTGCATCCGTGCGGAAGGATGTTAATTCAAAAATTGTGAAACGCTAGTTTGTTTTTTGTGTATAATATATGTTTTTGCAAGTGAATGTATACATATCAAACTTATGGTGTTACCAGTGAATGTGTGGTTTTATATCGAAGTTATGGTATTTGTGTGGATGATTAATATATTATACATATTATTTATATTATAGGTATATATGTATAATATATGTATATAATATATACATATTATACATATATTTATAATATATGTATATATGTATATTATATGTATATTATATACATATAATATAAATATATTATACATATATTTATATTATACATATAATATATGTACAATTTTTCAAATAAATTATACATATATTTACAAACCACTAATTATACATATATTTATATTATACATATGTCATAAGTATAATTTTTCAAATAGATAATATGTATACTATATATATATTATACATATTATTTACATATATACATATGTTTATTATTATTTTATGTGCATTCATATTTTTTTAGTTTTCTAGTCTTAATATAAGGGCGGCGATTATCCCGTGCGGGCAGCTTAAGAGCCTGCACGCAAAACCTTCTTTCCGTGCGAGCGGCTTAAGAGCCCGCACGCAAAACCTTCTTCCCGTGTGGGCGGCTTAAGAGCCCGCACGCAAAACCTTCTTTCCGTGCGGGCGGCTTAAACGGCCCACACGGAAATATAGTCTTTCTATGCGGGCGGATTACACGGCCCGCACGGAAAGACTATATTTTCGTGCGGGCTGTTTAAGCCGCTCGCACGCGATGGTCTCCGCCTATAAAAGGTACGCGCGGGTGCCGAAAATTTCTAAGTCCAGGCGAAACCCTACACCCGTGCCGCCAGGCTGCCCAAATCTCGCGCAGACTGCCGACCGCCGAGCGCCGCTGCTTCCCGACGCTGCCGGCCTCACCGACACCTCCTCCCACCGCCCCGCGCGCCGCCCTCGACCCGGACGCCGCTGTCCTCACCGACCGAGCCCGACGCCGAGCGCCGACCGCCGCCGCTCCCCGACGCCGCCGGCCTCACCGATGCCGCCTCCCACAGCCCCGCGCCGACCCCCGACGGCCGACCACGATGCCTCCACTGCCGCCGCCTCAACCGAGACCGCCGCCGCCTAAAGGTGAGATGAATGGATGGATGTGTTGTTGAATGGATGGATGGATGATTGCCGTGAATGGATGGATATGTTGAATGCCGTGAATGGATGGATGCGTTGAATGCCGTGAATCGATGGATGATTTAGGTTGATGAAATTTGTTATGTTGAATGCCTCCTCACCAACTGTTCGACGAAATGCCCACAAGGGTATAATATATGTTGATGAATTTATTTGATGTGAAATAGTTGCTGTGAATTTTTTTGATGTGAAATAGTTGATGTGAATTTTTTGATGAATTTTAGATTTTAGTTTTAGGATTTTAGGTCTTACTGATTAATGGAAATATGTTGAGATTTATTTCTAAAATATGAAAAACTTAATGGCGTTGCAAAATTTCTTTTATTGAGAATTAATAACTGTGAACGTATTCCTTGATGATGTATACTATGAACCTATTATTCTTGATGATGTGGTTATACACAATTGTACCTAATGGTGACACTTACATAGGATTTATTGTCAAATTATTGTTGTATGTGATGTGAAATTATTGTCAAATTTTTTGTAAATTTCTGATGATATATATGTGATGGAAAAGTTTATATATGAAATTAGATGTTTATTTATGTATAATATTAATACTCTAAAAATGTTAATATTATATATAATATTTGTATTATACATATGTATAATATATGAGCTTTTTTAATATATGTATAATATACTTTAATATAATATTAGCATTTTTTAATATACATAATATTTGTATTATACATAATATTAGCATTGTTTGTAAATATATGTGATGTTTAAAATTTGCCCCAAATTTTAATACTCTAAAAATGCTAATATTTTGTATAATATTTCTTTCGCCTGGTATTTTAGTTAAAATCAGATGAAAATAAAATTAATTGTGTTACGACCAACCGTAGATCAAATGTCGACCGAGAAAGCTCCCTCCGATGCACCCAACGTCGAACCAACGCAAGAGGTTTTGAGCGAAGGCACATGGCAGACACCAAGCGATCCGATGTGCCATATCGAAGTTACGCCAGCACCACCGGTTGAAGAAGACCCCGACTACATCCCTATGGAGCAAGCAGTAAGTCAAGCCGTAGTGTTATAAACTAATCCGTCTCCCTCTCGGTCGCGTTTAACTTTTTCTGATGTACGAACAGATGAAAACAAGACGCCAGTCAAAAAGAAAGGCTGCCAAGTCTGCCATCATAGCCGAAGGCGAGACGGACACAGCAACGTCCGGTCCGGTAGAAACCAACACCGGAGAAACGCCCGGTCAAAAGAGAAGACGTGCTAAGAGAAGTAAGACCCAAACCCCCAAGGAGACATACTATATCACCTCTCTGAACTAGGATGGGAAGCCAGTAGAGCCCAAGGTAGCAATGACAAAATTCAGCACCACCTACGGTGTAGTGGCCAGAACCCACGGCCCTTTAAATGTAGATTCCTAGGAGCAGGTGGATGACAACATGAAGAACTTCATGTGGAATGAGTTACAGAAGTGGCTTGTATATCCGCCTGGTTCAGAGGCTCTGGGAAAAGAGTTTGCCCTAAAAACGATGGCGCATCGGTGGAGGCAGTGGAAATCGGACATGAACACTCACTACGTGCAAAAGAACAAGACTCCATTCGCCGCCTACGGTGCTATTACGCCCGCCGAATGGGACACCTTCGTGGCAAAGATGACAAGCCCGGAAGCCTTAGCGCGGAGGAAAAGGATGTCCGATCTAGCTAAAAGGAACAAATACCTGCATCGGTTGGGCTCGAGCGGCTACGATGGCCACGTAGAGAAGTGGCGAGCAACTGAAGAAAAGTTTGCCGCCCAAGGCAAGCCCCTGCTTGTAGATGCACTGAAGGAAAGAAGCAAAAACTGGGTTTGGGCACGGAGCATGGGGCAAGTCACCGACGAGGGAGAGATCCGTTTCGAGGATCCGAATATCGAGCGTGTGACTAGTAGTCTGAAGGAAATTGCGGAAAAGGAGAAAACAGGGGAATTCATTGCCAAGAGGGAAAATGATCAACTAACAGCTGCATTAGGCAACCCTGAACATTCCGGACGAGTAAGGGGTCTATCGTCAAGGACGAGCTGGAAGGAAGGGTTTCCAGAGGAAGCTACGGGTTACAAGAAACGGGACAGGTACAAACAGAAATTGGAAGAGAAGATAGCAAAACAAGTTGAACAACATTTCTACTCTCTTGTTGCTCAAAATCACCAAGCCTTCCCAAACTTGTTCCAGCAATCCTAAGAACCCATAGTACAGGCGCCAAGCAGTGTCGGGTCAGTAGACACTGCACCTTATCCAGTAGATAACATAACTGCCCCGACGCCGTGCAGCCTGCTCGTGCCGATAGGAAGGGCCGGGAAGAGAAAGGAGGTGGGTATAGGACTTGCGATGCCAGGGCGTCAAATCGCTGAAGAATATGCGAGGGTGCAAGTGGCCAAGGTGCATGCAGAGCATACTAGTTTAGAGGTAGATATTCCAACACCGGATGGGGTAGAATTGCTTGGGGATGCTGTGAATCAGTTTATACTATGGCATCGACGAGATATCTTGCTGGTCGGTCCATCGTCTTCAACCCCACGCCAGCCGGCTTCAACCCCACACCCACCTGCACCGCCTTCTCCACCAGGGCAAGATTCGCCACCTCCTCCACCTAATCGGCCTGCTTCCCCACCTCCCTCCTCCCCTATACCAGAAGGTCCTGATTCGCCACATCTGTCAGCCCCTAAAGTCCACGCAGAACAACCTCCTCCGACACCACAGTCAGCATTGGCGCTACCTGAAAGGCCTCTCCTGAGAAGCACAAGTCTACCAAGTCCGACCAAGCTTGAACCTCGTCGGCTTATCCCAACAATGATTAGGTCAACTTATGATAAGAAAAAAATAGCCGTTTATGAGGAAAGGTTAGTGTTTCAGGCTTTCAGGGGGGAGCGCCGACTGACAAGAAGCAGGATGAAACTCCCCAGTTGTCGGATTCCCAAAAATCAGTGAAAAATCAAATGGAGGACCTGCAAAACTGGACTTCCGACGAAGTGCCAACAAGGTACGCGTACGGGAAGCCGTTCCTGCCGCCGCACGTCATGAAAGGCCTGCCTTGGGAAATGAGGCTGATGCATGACTGGTATTTGAAGGCGACTAAAAAGGGCCTGGAAATGATTACTGTGAAGGTCCCGAATAACGCTTTCATCAGTGGACCAAATGGGATGCTGGTAATCAATTTCAACGACCTTCACGCATTATTCAAGCTGGACAAATTGGATATAAGTCAAGAGTATTTAATGTCATAAATGAATTCATTTGCTAACTAACTTTTGATAAATTACCCGCTGCATTACGTAGGATGCAATTCCACGACGCCGAAAAGGCCAACCGTCCAGTAGGATACATCAACCCAAGAAGGGTTTGCTGGACGGAACACACGGTGAATATTCGTGCAGATTTCGCTGAGCTCAAAGGTTAAACGACGTCCGAGAAAAAAGAGGTCGTCGAAAAAATGCACAAGAAAAAGATGGTCAGCGTAGCACTGTACTTGGGCAAAGCGATGGTCCCGCACAAAGACAAAACTGTCCTCTTGGTCCCTTATGCGCTGCGATACGTAATATTCTTCTGTACTACGGATATTTTAGTACGATGTCACCTACGATTAACATATCTTCTTTGCAGCGATCACTACATACTTTTTTTCTGGTATATCCGCGGGACCACTTGGTCGTAGTGCTAGATCCGGCACACTATGACGAGGAAACATTTAAAGAGTTTCTCATTATATTAAATTTGTAAGTCCTGTTATGCACCATTTACTAAATATTGGCTGTTGTACTCTCAAAGACACATAATTGACTCAAACAATTATTTTGTCTTTATAGAGCACACAGATATTACGTAGACCACTATGGACCAATCAATAATCCACAAAAGAAGAAGCTTCTCGTGAAGACAAAATGGCCGGTAATTACATGTCCGTTATAATGACATTTCATATATATACTTATTTCACACAAAATATTGATGTATACAATTTTATTCGACATAGTGTTTTAAGCAACCACCAAGGACTAATTTATGCGGATACTACGTATGCGAGATGCTTAGAATCAACGAGAGATACACTACAAAGTTGGAAGAAGTAAGTCCAGAGAAAATATCTTTTTACAAATTATAAGATCTTCTATAATTTTCCTAACTATAACCATGTGTAACTCTTCTTAAACAGATCCCGTCCGTTCTAGTTGTAGCGAACCGGTTCGACGATCGAACCATACGAAACGTGTGTGCAGATATTTGCCGCTTCATCCGCCACGATGTCTGCAACCATTTGGGCGATTTCTACGATCCGGAGAGCCAGCTTGCGACGGGGGATGCCTTCAAACGACTTAGAGAGTGGGAAAAAGAACATATGTATACTAGCTAGTACAAACATTTCTAATTAAGTATATATTTTATGTGTTTTTTTGAACTTTTGTAAATTGCGAGACGCGATGATATGTACATATGTGAGGCATACAATTTAATATCTTAATTCCATAAAAAAATAATTAATTACGTTTAACTCTTAATACGTGCGATGTGTATATATACTACTACTGAGAGAGAGAGGGAGGGAGAGGAGGGAGGGAGAGAAGCCAATATATGCACAAAAAAATTAATGTTGCTGTCTATCTTTTCATGCGGTCCACTTAATTAACCGCACGGGAAGATCGATTATCCCGTGCGGTTGGCTTAAGCGGCCCGCACGGGAAGATCTATTATCCCGTGCGGGCCGCTTAAGCCTACCGCACGGAATAATCGATCTTCCCGTGCGGTTGGGCCGCCCGCACGCGAAAATGGTCTTTTCCCAGACCTTCTCGCGCGTGCGGGCAGGCCTTCCGCACGGGAAGATGCCTTTCGGCCCGCACGGAAAAACCGTTTCTGTAGTAGTGCTACAAGCAATGTATCTCCCGACCATATTACCGCTTCACTCGAGTCCTATTCGGACATTCTAATTAGGGACATGGAACCTACACGGATCGCGGGGCTACATCAGCAATATCTCTCGTTTGGACTTTGGACAAGCACCAGGAGGGAGTCAATACAATACAAGCCCTGCATATACAGCACATACGTACACACCAAATACGAGTGCTAATTACACACGGCTGTTCACATGGAGATCATTGATGCATCGATGTATGGTCTACTCTAAGTACATATCAACAGAGGTATTTAGTAGATTAGTTTTTTAAATTAATCTATTAATTCCGTATATATATCTGGCATAAATCTACACAGGTACATAATTTTTATATACAGTTTGCCTTATCTTTTTTTAAATCCATACTTTATTATGCTTACCTAGAGTGTTTTTTATACAATATCTATTGTGTGAGCGTTTTCTATATTAGACCGACTACGGTTTAATACTGAGAGCACGCTCTGTTTCTTCTATATAAATCATGCTTGTTTACAGTATACATAGTACCTCATATTTAATCTAAATTTGCCCATTATATCTTGATAATACTAGAAGATATAGACAGTTTTCCGAGTATGTGCTTGCTATTCCCTATTATATTTATGCCTTCCAGAAAACATTTTTCCGAAACAATCGAGTACTCGAGTAGGCAGTCGTCGAGTAGGCCCCATTGTCGAGAATGTTCTCGAACAAACGAGGAGTTGTTGGACCAAACCTACCAACAGTAAGCGGCAATCTAACTCACATCTAGTACCGGTTACAACCTGGTCTATTTAAGAAAAGGTTGCTACGTACAATCTCCTCACGAACGTTGTTGGCTTGATCACCCGACATAATTACGAACGGACGTCGAATATGCTTATAAGTTGGGTATGTAAGTCATGCTGGCCATATGAGATGCACATGTAATAACCAACTCAAGCACCCCTACAAGTGGTCGAGGTATGGCTACACCTAGTCCTCGACCAGTGGTCGTACCAATCCTCTCACCACCTCTCCGAGTTCTCTACGAGTGGTCGAGTATGACTACACCTGGTCCTCGACCAGCGGTTGTAGCAATCCTCTCACCACTTCTACAACAAACGGTGTGAAGCTTGCCAGTTCCACAACAAACATACTGAGATGCCAGCACAAGCTCTTCAGACTATCCCTTATCTTGGCCATTCACGTGCTGGGGGTTTGACGTCCTCGGACCTTTTCCGCGAGGACAAGGCGGCTATAAGTTCTTGTTCATGGCTATTGATAAATTCACTAAGTGGATCGAGGCAGAGCCAACAAGAGAAATCAAAGCCGAGCACGCCATCAAGTTCATCAAGGGGATATTATGCCAATATGGACTACCACACCGAATACTGACAGGCAACAGATCTCAATTCACAAGCGGTGCCTTCCAGGAATATTGCATTGAATTCGGGGTCAAAATCTGCTTTGCATCGGTTTCTCATCCTCAAAGTAATGGGCAGGTCGAGCAGGCTAATAACATCGTGCTCCAGGGGATCAAAACACGTGCCTACGATAGGCTCATGGCCTATGATACACGCTGGGTTGAGGAACTCCCTTCTATTCTATGAGTCGTTCGTACTACCCCGACAATTCCCACGAAAGAGACTCCCTTCTTCCTCGTGTATGGATCCGAAGCCATGCTTCTTACGGAGTTGCGCTACCGGTCTAGATGAGTTCAGGAGTATTTAGACGAGGAGCAGGAGAACCGGCGAGCAGATGATGTCAACCTCCTCGAGGAGCATTGAGAACGTGTTGCCCTTCGGGTAGCCACATACCAATAGGCCTTGCGTCGCTATCACGAGAAGCATGTTCATGCCCGCACACTCACCGTCGATGTTTACGTCCTTCGACGAGTTCAGAGTCAAGCAGGGCGCAACAAGCTCTCATCGAAGTGGGAGGGACCATACATGGTGGTCGAAGTCCTACGGCCAAGCGCATACAAAATCGCAGACGACGAAGGCCGCAAGTTGTCAAACTCTTGGAACATCAATCAGCTACAGGACCGATGTAAAGGTCTATAAGTTATGTTCAATAATATATGCTATTATGATTTCAATTGTTTACAGTGTTTTATCCAATGATCTCCTATTCTTATATGGCTATATTTCAAAGTTGATCCTAATGTCCTGTTACATTAGTCCGACAAGTTTCTAGGTCTCATTGACCTCAGCCAGGGATGCCTGGCACTGTTAAGCTTGTCGGGCCAAGAGGGTCAAACGACCATGTAAGATTGGTCATGCCAGAGTACCCACTGGAACGTATTAACTAAGCCGTGTAATCGGAAATTGATTTACCCAACTTCACGGCTGAGGGCTGGGAACTTGCTACTTCAGCATAGTTTGTTATAAGATTCAAGCTACCTTTGCATAAAGCCGATTTTCCGTAAAGACAGTTGGGGGCTAGGAAGGGTATAACAAACTCCATTAGCTGAGGACAACTCTAGCGAGACTACTCATTTATTGTCACACATAGATTCAATTTTCAATGTTTTCCATTCATATTTTCAATTTAGCTTATATTACTCCTAAGCATTCGCTTGGGGGCTTTTCTATCTAACAATTTTTTCTAAGTAATTGATTTCAGGAAAGTCAGATATTAGAGACTTGTTGTGTACTCTGAACCTGCTCGGCTGTTTGAGAACAGTTGAATGAGTTCGACAAGGGTTACTGGATAAAGCAATGGTGTGCCCGCCGAGATGGTCTCTTTTGACTTCAATCCAAATTCACCTGATGGTTATGTTCTTGATCAAGGCTGGACAGGGAACTTGGTCACATACTCCACACCTTCTTGGTCGTCCGAGAACGGTTAGGTGAGTTTGACTACTATTGTTCTAAGGTTTTCGGTCGAGGACATCAACTAGTTCATTTATATTGAAGCCGAGGGCTACAGTCGGTGGTATAGATAAGGCATACCCAATAGTCTTCGGTTGGGGTCGATGGGGCTCACCATATACCAAGCCTTATATGGAATCATGCCTTATATACGAAAGGTGTTTCGGATAAGGAAGGAGAAGCAGAGTTTTAGTTGGATACTACAAGGACTACTCGAATTATATATATACTTGTCTCCCTAGTTCTACTTGGACAAAAAAACATCCGAGGGTATAAATACAAGACCCCTTAGGAGGAGAGGGGAGAGGCCAATGGACGTCTAGACAGATTTGACACGCCAAGTCAGAATAAAAGCCAATGTAGATCTAAACAGACCCAATCTAGAGCCACAAAAGCCAACATGAGGGATCTACAGTTGTTTTCAATCTAGCCAAGTTCATATTCGAGGAAGAAGACTACACTAACCGTCAACTATGTATTGGAGATCCATGCCGCCAAGCCAACACCGATTAGATTAGGTCACCCCAAATATTTTACTCGCATGATACTGATATATAAAGGCAACACTGGCTTCGGCCAACAGGAGTAAGCTATTACCTGTCAGTTAAGGGGCCTGAACATATATAAAAATCCTTGTCTCCGTCTTTTTTACCTCAATCTCGCATATGCCCTGCTACCAACGATCTCCATACTCTACAAAAACCATTGTCGCGATATACCCCATCAACAGTACTCCCTTCAGAAAAAAATATTTGACACTTAGGAAATGATTTGAGGAACTTTTAAAATTATAACAATTAATTTTATATTAGAACAACTTTATAAAATCTAATATGTTTATGTTAGTACCTCTTAGGAAAAATCTACATACATCATTGTTTTCAGTTTTTAAAATAACAGGATTTTTATAGAAATTTCTAAATGATTGAGAAATTATAGATGGGTCCGAATTTCAAAAGTTTGAACAAATTTTGTCCACGTCAAATATCTACGATTGAAGGGAATACTATTGTAATATCATAAAATTGTTCTAATATAACAATCCTGTAAGAATTTTAATATTTCAAAGTAACCCTCATATTGGTATATATCATGTATATTTGGGGGAGCAGTGATTATACTTAGGGTAGAACCTGATTTAGGTAGGCCTTGTAATGGGCCCAGTTTTTTTCTTGGCCTAAAAAGTGGTGGGCTAAATTTTGTATACCTATTTGTTAGCTACATATATGACGGAACCGTCATTTTAACTCCCTCAACTATGGGACAAGACTAATTCGCGTTCCTCAACAACAAAACCAGATATGGAGACTCCCTTAACTATCCAAACCAGTTTATTTTGCATCTCCCAGAGTTCTTGAGTCTTGACGGCAGTTTTGTTCTACATGACGGTTACATGGCATTACAGTAAGTGATTTTATCTGGCGTGGTACATTAACTTGGTACACATGTGTTGACATGGTGTTTACATGGCAATTCCACCAGAAAAAGAAATAGAGCCAACATGTCAGTGAGGGTACCCTTTCCTCTATCCCTCTCATCTAGATGTCCTCTTCCTCCCCAACGAGCTGAGCTTAAGGCACATAGAGGCTTTGGAGAGAAAGAGAGAGGAGGGAGGACCGGCGGTGGCTGCTTATCATTGTCGTGGTAGTGGTGTCTCCCCCAGCGGCTCGTTTGAATGGCAGGGGCAACAGCGATGTGAAGCCTAAGGCAAAGGCAGCGGACAACGAGCATGACCATGGCGATCAAATTCATCGATTTTGTCATCACGCCTACCACCTCCATCATCTCCATCATCAGTGGACTTCGCAGGGTGCCTCTGCACATTGCTTGACAAGGTGCTTGTACAAATTGCTAGGAAAACCATGCAAATGCCACATAGATGCCACGTTACATAAAGGCCAGGTCAAGGTGCCAGGTAGATCTACTTAAAATAAAACCACCATCAAAACTGCCCAAGGAGATAAAATACATGATTTTAACAATTGAGAGAGTCTCTACATCCACCCGGTTTTATGGTTAGAGGATGAAAAATCAAATTTGGTCCATATTTAAGGGAAGAAACGGACTTTTACCACTAGGGTATGAGCTCGGGTTGAGGGGTGAAAGGGCCCATGGTCCATTACTGCACCTAGGTTTGTCCAAGGCCCAGCGCAGCCCATTGTGTGGCCAAGGGAACGTTCGACTATGCAAGGGTCTTGGATTGTCTATTTTTCCTCCCTCAACTTTTGGTCCTGAACTCCTGATTGAATCACTTCCCTTAACCATAAGAGTAAAGTACATGGTCGGTCCTTAAACTTATGGGGTGGTATCACTTAGGTCCATAAACTTGTAAAATGCACGTTTAGGTCCATAAACTTGGTTTAATGTACCACCGGCAGTCCAATCGGCCCTTGATCGCGTGTGACCACCAACGTGGCGTGCCACATAGGTATCATTTTTGCGCCCGGCCCCCTCCGCATCATAGTGTTTCGCAATATTACATATGCCCCCTTCCTGTCACTTTAGCAGGCTGAATCCCCTAAAACCCCCAAATCAGCTAGGGTTTGGACGATAGGCAGCTAGGCCCGCGACGGGAGGGTACCAAGCACAACGGTGAGGTTGTGGTGGGAGGCAACCAAGTGTGGTGGCGAGGTCATGGTGGGAGGCAACCAAGTGCGGCGGTGAAGTTGCGGCGGGAGACAGCCAAGTGCACATCGTGATCCCCATGGCTTCTTCAAGCTCGGCCTCCTCTTGTAATCGCCAAAAGAAGGTATAAGTATCGTTGTTCCTATGCCCGTTATGCAAGGAGAAAACCATCGCGAAGCGCATATCGAAGACCATTGCTAACCCAGACCGCATTTTCTACACTTGCCCTGACCACGAGGTGAGTATTAGTTGATTGCGTTTGGTTTGGTGTTGAGTTCGGTGTGAGCTGATATTGGTTCTTAATGGTGTAGAAAGATGAATCTGGGTGTAACTTCTGGTTTTGTGAGGAAGGATACATGAATTATTTGAAGAAGAATAGCTTGATTGTTGATGAAGAGGCTGCAGATGTGAAGGCACAGGTTGCTACAGGATTGAAGAATGCAGGGAAATTGGATGAAGCTGTAGTTCTGAGGCAAGATGATGAAGTAAAGAAGACATTGATTCCTCTAGTGTCCATTGGAAGAGAATTAGTAGTGATACTAAAGGGCATGTTAGTACTAGGTTGGTTAGGCGTTGTTGTTTTAGTTTGTACTTTGGTTGTTCTCATGATGAAGTGATGAAAAAACTGGAATCTTTTGCTTGTTGACTAATGGAACATTGATGTGAATTAAATGGTTTTATCCCAGTGGTTTTGTTTTAGTGATTTCAATGAGAATAATTCAATATTTGTGTAAAATAAATGTTGTTTTAGGTAGTTTCAGTGGTTTGTTTCAGATTTGCAGAAAAATGGAGCAAGGTAGTTTCAGTGGTTTGTTTTAGATTTGTAGAAAAATGGAGCATAAAGTCTAGCAAGCACATTATTGATAGAAACAAACACATAATTTAGATGACAACAAGTGGCCACTTCATTGCATGATGTTGTGTTCTATCCAAAAGGGCATAGTTACTGGCACGACATGTGCATTGTTGAACTAGAACCACAGCTAACATAACCAGAACCATAGCTTACATAACCAGAACCATAGCTGTCTAGCAAAACTATTGGTATCTAGATCTATCTGTTATGAACAAAATGTGCATAATTACCAGTAGGTGAATCCTTCTTCTTTGCATCACTGTTTGGCTGGTGAAGCCTTTTTCTTCTTCTTGGAAGCAACACCTTATTCATTATGACTGATATCTGCCTTCTTCCTCTTAGTACTAGCATCTATCTTCTTCTTTGCCTTGGTTATCTTTGCTCTCCCTTCTTTGGATGCAGTGGTCAGCGCAACTGGTCTTGTGGTTGGTTGGTTTTGCTAGATGAAGACAAAATCTAGCAATGGCTCATGTTGTTGAGTGATTTGATTGGGCTGTGAAGATTACAATTGTACAAAATCAGAGTTGTAAGCAAAGTTATTCCAATACATATGCAAGTTACATAGAGAGTAAAAGAGAAGCACACCTCTGCCCATCATGTGATTGAGCATGTTGTCATTAACCTCATTTAGCAGTCTTTCATTTTTTCCAGGTTGTGGTCCCATCATTTCCTACAAGATAGTATGGGTAGTAATTAGCAACCTTTTTTCACAGTTTTTAAAGGAAAATGTTCACCTGTGTCATAATGGGCTCCTGACTTCATTCAGCTACATCCTTCTTCTTTTTGATCTGAATCTTGGGCTTGATTCCTTTCTTTCTTATTGGACATCCTGTTTTGTTGTGATTTGGCTCATGGCAGTAACTGCAATGGATGGTTACACCATGCTTGGTGAGTTTTAGGTCTTTTTTGCCTTGCACTTTTGTAAGGTGCTCCTTCTAGAGTTCTTAGGTCTGCCAACCTCCTTTTCATACATAGGAGGCAGAACTTGTGGCCCATTCATCTTCTCCAACTTGGCCTTGTCACTACATGGCATGATGTTGTTGGCATATATACTCTTGAAAGCCTCAGCTGAGTAGCAGAATGGCAGAAAATCTTGCTTAGAATGCCTCTCTTCTCTGACACAAGCTATAGCATGACAACATGAAATACCTGTAAGGTCCCATCTTTTGCAATCACAGTGCTTGTTGATAACATCTACAATATGGACTGCCTTTCTTAGACTTGGAATATTCCCTTCCCAGCGAGCAAGACATAACAAATATTGACATGCTTTGCAATCTTCAGTAATTTCTTTCTAATTTTATGACAGAATAGGCCTTCCCATTTCTCTGCTTCCTTTTGCTTGTTATAAAACCTACTGATCAACTGGGCCTTGATCTTTTCCAACATGGACAGAATTGGAAGCTCTCTAGCCTCTAGGATATACTTGTTGAACACTTCACAACTATTGTTAAGTAGTATGTCACACTTTGGAAATTCACTAAAAAAGGCTCTGACCCAAGTATTTGGTGACATCTCCCCTAACCAGTTATAAGCATCCTCATTCAAGGCCTTCATCTTCTCCATGTTAACATTCCATTCTAACACTGAACTAGATCTAGCACATGCCCAAAGTTGGTTTTTCAAATTCTCACCTTTGAATTGCATCTGAAAATTCTGGTACAAGTGCCTCAATGGAATCTATTCTGAAATTCATAGAAAACCTGCTAAACTACTGGTATGAGACCCTACAATCATGAACGAGTACAACTAGTAAGGAATTGACATGAACTAAAGAACATAGTAAATTAACAAGGTCATCCTTCAATGTCTGCAAGAACCATTTTCATGTGCTAAAAGATTCAACCTCCACAACAGCCATTCCATTGCAATTGGAAAATGCAATCATTAGGATCAACACCTACAGCTGTCAGCAATTGACCCCCAAACTTGGTCTTGATATGGCAACCATCCAAGCAAATTACATGTCTGCAGCCACAAAGAAAGCCTCTCTTGCAAGCATCCAGCGAGAAATATAGTGCTAACCTTGTAGTCATCTAGACTGAGATAAAATGAGCTCCTTGGGTTTGACTTCCTCAATTGATTTCCCTAATCCCACGGCAAGTTGTATTGGCCAATTTCATCTCCATATATTTCCTTTAGTGCTAGCCTGCTAACTCTTACAAGCTTGCTTTTTGAGGGTGTCAAATTCCATTCCTTCTGAACTGTCTTTGAAAAGCTACCAAGAGTCATCTTTGAGTCTGCCCTGAAAGTCTCAATGTACTTCTCTGCTAACCAATTAGTAGTGCACCTTTGTAGAACCCACTCTTTTTTGCACTTGTGTTGTAACACATAGGTCATCACAACAAAGGATTTCACTCTGCTATCCATAGATGCATACAAGTTCCAGGGGAAACTTTCTACACAGTGTGCCCTAATCCTTTCCCTATCATTTCTAGGCATCTTGATATCAACTCTGTTTTTCAAGCTATATTCTGTGATTGTCTTCCTAAGCACTTCAACAGAATGGAAGACCATTCCAACCTTTAATACAAGATTGTTGATGTTCTCTGGATTGAAAGATGTAAACCTCATAGTGATATCACCTTCATCACCAATATTATGTGGCAACTGCAATCCTTCATCATTTGATGAAACTTGGTCAGTGCAATCTTCTGTACAAACTTTCTTTGTATTCAACTTACTTCCTGCTGCCTTCTTATGAGTGAATCTCTTTTTTCCTAATCCAAGATCTTCAACAGCACCATCAACATTGTCCTCAAATAGGTCATCATCATCATCTTGCCACTCATAATCACTATTAACAAAGTCTAAATTAGCTAAACTATCATCACTGTCCTCAAACAAATCAATTTCTTCAACTTCCTCTTCATCCAGTACTTTTGATTTGTGATCCACCTGAGTAGTTCTGTTACTTGTAGTATGTTCACCAGTTGCCAAATTTGGTTCCTGATAATCATCTCTAGTAGGCTAAAAACTTCAGGGAGCTCAGCTACTGGTGTTAAAAGAATATTTTCATGATTTCGGCCTGATACATGATCAGTGTGATCAAAATACATGACAAAGTTCTTAATTTTGTTAGACACTTAATTCATTACATTAATTTCAACATCACTGTTGACAATCCTCAAACCATCAGCTAGAGTCTTTCCAGGCAACAACCAGTAAACCTTCAATCTTGGTCCTAACTCATATCCTAGTATAGCAACGAAATCTAGAAGCCGCAGAACTCTACCCCACTCTCAGGAATCCACATTGTTGAACCAATTCACTTTGCCATCTATGTAAGTGCGATTGACTCCCATACCACAGAAAAATCCATCGTGATGAAACTCAAGGGAGAAATACTTAGAACCTGGGCCTACGAGCACAAATTACACACAACCCGATCAACACCCAACTAAACCCTACATTTTTTCTCTTACCATGTTGGCAACAACATTTACCACCTAAACACAACTAGATGAAAACCGTGAAGCTCAACAAAGAAGGGGTTGGTTGTACTCACGATACACCAGGTGGAGGTTCTCCTTCTCTCCTAAAGTAAAGGTCCATCCTCGCCACGTCGATGATGGAGCCACCATGCGCCACCTCTCGTGGATCCCCGCGGCGCATCTCCTCTTCCGGAGGCCCACCGCGCCGATGAACGCTGTGGTCACCGAAGTTGCTAAGGTTGCCCTACTCACCACTCTCCTTGGGAACACTTGTTGCATGGGAGTAGAATGCGAGGGAGGAGGGCAATTTGGGTATTTTTGGGGATTTAGGTTTGCATAGTGCCTTGAATGGTTTAGGTTTTGTGGAGGGGGCAGATGCAAATGTGCCGCCTACGTGGCATGCCACGTCAGTGGTCAGCGAGGGTCAAAGGCCGATTGGACCGGCTGTGGTACATTAAACCGAGATCGTGGACCTAAACGTGCAATTTTCAAGTTTACGGACCTAACTGACACTGCCTCTCAAGTTTAAGAACCGGCCATGTATTTTACGCTAACCGTAATACCGGCCTTACCCGCAATACCGGATAGCGGTTTTGTCCTACGTGGCTCACATGGGACCCACATGTCAGTGAAAAAATAAAAAAATAATAGCCCCACATATCAGTCACTACTACAGAACTTGTCATCGTGAATGGCCTATCCGTGTCGGGAACTCGCCAACCGTCACACTGGTGTCACCTTTGACGAGCCGGAATAAACACTGACAAAGATGTACACTCAGGCAATTTCCATAGGCCTGTAGGCTGAGCCTGTCACCAATGACACTCATCCATGACGGGCTTATTTTGCAGCTCAACAAAAATAATCTTTGTTGGGCCAAAAAGTAGCTCCGTCACATATGAGTGTCATCAGTGACGGGCTCGGCCATAAGGCCCGACAAAGATAGCGGTAAGCCTGTCACCAGTATTCATTTATTGACCGTTACCAATATTTATTACTCACTATAAATACTATAACTGTCCAAAAGAATGGTTATCCCACTGTTTACATTTATGGTGGGAGGTATTGAGGGCAAATTTTATCTTTTTTTATAAAAAAGAAAATTCAAAAAAAAGTCTATTTAGGTACTTGGAAAATAATAAACTCCCTACAAATTTGGTAATACTTTTCCTACAAAAAAAATATCTATTATTTGTTCACTTTTGCAGTGATGGACCGAAGTTGGTGGATGTACAAAACTACTCGACATAGCAAACAATATAGAAGTGGCGTTTAAAATTTTATAAACATCGCGGAGCAGGAGAGGAAAAGAAAAAACAATGATTACATGACTTGTCCATGTGCAGATTGCAGAAATGAGAAGATGTTTGATAATAGAGTAGATGTACATGCTTATCTGATACGTCGAGGATTCATGAAGGGTTACTCATATGGAACGAAGCATGGAGAGCAAGAATCAGTCGATATAGTAGATGTTGCGATTAGTGGCGCACAAAATCAAGAAAATGCACATGAACATGACATGTTTGTTCCTTCTCTATTGGGCGGTAAAATGGTTGATGTCGATCATGATCTACTGCAAGACATGCTGCGTAATGTTGAGGAGCCAGCTTACAACGAGAGAGTTTCCATGAAGTTCACCATGTTGGTTAGTGATTTAGAGCACCTTTATACGCCGGATGCAAGCCAAAGCACACCAAATTGTTAGCAACCCTAGATCTAATGAAGCTAAAGGCAAGTAGTGGATGGACAGACAAGAGTTTCACAGAATATTTGGGTATATTGAAAGGCATGGTTCCTGAAGCAAAGCAGGTTTTGTGTCCTTTGGGGTTAGAGGTTTGTAGAGTTCATGTTTGTCCAAACGACTGCATATTGTACCACAAACAATATGTTGACTTAGAGGCTTATCCTGTCTGCAAAGCTTTTGATACAAGCAAAAGAGAAGTTCTGATGAAGGAAAAAAGTCAGAGAGAGGTGGTCTGGTGAAGGTTGTGTGGTATCTACCTATCGTTGATCGTTTTATGAGAATCTTTGCCAATCCCAAGAAAGCGGAGTTAGTACGTTGACATGCCACAGAGAGAAGGAACGATGGTATGCTAAGGCACCATGCAGATTTGATTAAATGGAAGAATATCGATCAAAAATACTCAGAATTCACAGTTAACCCAAGAAACATGAGGCTATGTTTATGTACGATGGCATGAATCCTTTCAGAGATATGAGCAGTTCTCATAGCACCTGGCCAGTTCTTATTGCAAACTATAACCTATCATCATGGTTGTGCTTCAAAAGAAAATACATTATGTTGTGCTTGTTAATCCAAGGACTGAAACAGCCCGGCAATGATATTGATGTGTTCTCAGTGCCTGTTATTGATCATCTAGAAACACTCTGGAAAGTAGGTGTGCAAACTTGGGATGCGTATGGTCAGGAGAATTTCAATTTTCACGTTCTACTGTTCTATACTATTAACGACTACCCCGCACTTCGTAATCTTTCTGGACAAACTATCAAAGGAAAGAAAGTTTGCTCTGACTGTATGGAAAATACACGTAGTAAGTGGCTGAATAAATCATGAAAGATTGTTTACATGGGTCATAGAAGATGGCTCCTGCTACGTCACACATTTAGAAGAAAGAAGAAAATTTTCAACGGTCAGAGAGAGCTTCAACCTGCTCCCGCGGACTTGACCAGAGATGATGTGCACAACATGGTCATGGACATAATTAATGGGTTTGGGAAGAAAAGAAAATGTACTAAGGCAAAGAACAAGGGTATGTGAAAGAAAAAATTCATATTTTGACGATTACCTTACTGAAAAGATGATGAGATTCATCATTGCATTGATCTCATGCATATAGAAAAGAATGTGTGCGAGAGTTTGGTCAGGCTAGTGCAGAATATTCCTGGAAAGACAAAGGACGGATTGAATGCGTGCCTAGATCTACAGGAGATGAATATTCGAAGTGAACTCATGCCAGTAACTAATTCGGACACAGGAATAGTGTTCCTCCGTTCAGCTTGCCACACCTTGTCGAAGGATGAGAAGATACAAATGTTATCCTGCTTGAAATATATAAAAGTTCCATTGGGCTATTCAGCAAGGATAAGTAAGTATGTTTTATTGGATGATCTCAAACTGGTTGGAATGAAGTCCCACAATTATCACATGCTAATCACACAGCTCTTACCAATTGCTATAAGAAATATTCTTCCACCCAAAGTCCGCCACACGATCATGCAGCTGTGCGCCTTCTTCAATGCTATTGGCCAGAAGGTTATAGATCCCGAAGATCTTGATGGGTTGCAGGCAAATATTGCAATACTCTCTATCACTTGCAGATGTATTTTCCACATTCTTTCATCGATATCATGGTTCATCTCCCTTTTCTTCTTGTGAGGCAAACAAAATTGTGTTGCCCAACTTTTCTAAGAGAAATGTACCCATTCAAGAGCCACATGGGAATTCTGAAGTCATACGTTCGAAATAGAGCAAAACCGGAAGGGAGCATCATTGGTGGGTACATGACTAATGAAGTTATTGAGTTCTGCGTTGACTTTGTCATCTTTGTTGATCCATAGTACGAGCCCATCATGGATGACTCATCGGTGACAGGCCCTAGTTTAACTCCTCTGTTGGGTCAAACCTATCGGTAACGGGTTTAATATTGGTCCAAGAAAGATAGCTATCATCGGTGACGTTGGCCGGTCTGACAAAAATGACTTTTCACATCACTGACCTTTAGTTCGTGATGGAGCCTCTCGCCAACATAAATGAGGGTTCCCGCCCGACACAAATGAGCTGTTCCGTGCTAGTGAGTTATCCTAATCTCATCTTTTTTTCCTCACCTCTCTCCCCTCTCTAGCTTTCCCGTTCTCTCTCTCGTCAGGCAGTTAATTAACCCCCAAACGAGCTTGAGGAAAATGCAAACCATCTCTCCTGTGGTGTGTGCGCAACATGTCGGCAACAATTGCGATGTTTTTCTCCGTCAATCTCTTCCTACAGTAACATTTGCGTACGTGCGCGCGAAGAAAATAACATTCAAAAGAGCAAACATACAGCATGGACGAGATGCGCGCATGGCCGGCAAGCATGCGCGGCGCTGATATGTTTTACATATATATGAACTGCACAAACGGGAGCCAATTGACGAACATGAATGCAGCACCCTAGCAAACAGCAAAGACTCGGCGATCAACCGGACAAAGGATTTCCTATCTGCACAATGCATGTGGATTTGCATCGTTAGTTTCCCCAGTCGGTTGGCGGTTGCATCCTCCATCTAGCTTACATGCACCGCGGCTCTAGTCGATCTCTCTGGATCAACTGGCCGCACAAACTAGCAGCAGCAACGACAACATATTTATATACGTACTCATACACATATTTATATACTGTATGCTAGACTGGTTCATTAGCATGATCATGCTACTGCGTTCCAGTCCACCAGTGGCCATGTCTCCCACAGATCAAGCATGGCGCAGAACAGCTCGGGCAGGTCGCCATCCACGTAACCCAGGTGGTGGTTGTACTCGCTTGTACTCGTCGGCGCCGCCCACCGCTAAGCGCTGAGCCGTTCACCGAGACATCCACCACCGGCACCGCGAGACAGCTTACATCCTCCTCCACGAGGCTGCTGCTGCTAGCATTAACGCTATTCCTCTTGTCGTCCCTCTCAACGGCGCCATCGCAGCTGCCGCTCTGGTCTTACTGCCCATTCAGCTTCCCCCTAGGCCTCAGCTCATCCACCTGCAGAAAGGCAAAGCACGCATTGTCAGCATGCGTGCACGTATGCAGCAGGCAACTGATTGGTCGGCAATGGCGGATATGTAGCTCCTGCACCATGAAGGTGAGCTTCTCCTGCTTGAGCGACTCGACGCGAGCGTGGAGGGCGTCGTACTGGGCGCGGTAGTCGTGCTCGATTCTTGCGGCAGATGCATGACGGTCGTGGGGAGGAGCTCTTCGGTCGTAGGCTTCCATAGGAGTCGGAAGTTCGGAACTGCCGTCTTTGCCCCAGCGATGCTAGCCGCTGCCCCAATCACACGACCTCTATTTTTCAGCACAAACTGCTAGCCAACTGCTAGCCAACTCAGAATTTTTTGCTAATTATATAGGAGTAGTTAGAGTGTAACTGTAATTTTACCCTAACTATACTGTTGGATTAATCGGCTAGGCCCAATTAAATCTCAATAAATTACATGGATCCACAATTAATGTTAAAGGATTAATACCACCTTGAAAAAGTAAATGAAGAGATGTCAACTTAAATAGACTTCTATCATAGAACATTTGTTAAGCGGTTGAGATGGTGGTGGGACTGCCACACGCGCGCGTGCCAAGCCGGCCTCCTAAAATGTTACCCTCTCACGCAATATATAAGTTCCTCCCGGAATGTTATCCTCTCACGCACAAGTTCCAAACGTTACCCTCTCGTGCACTATATAAGTTCCATCTCGTGCACTATATAAGTTCCATCTCTGGCATAGACAGGCACACGCTGAATCCATACTCTCTCTCGCACTCTGACACTCCTCGGTTTCCCTGTTTATATTATTGCGTTGCTTTTTGCTTCTCCGGTTCCGATCACCTGCATGCATGGGTGGTTGGGACGAGCAGGCCTCCGAAACTCCGTCCGCTTGCGTACCTACACGGGTAGGCGGGCGATCAAGTTTTTGGGGAGTGCACTCTCGCGTGACTGCTCTCTGCACTGCATCGCCTACTTCCTCTGCATCCTCTACATCAACATGTCCAGTGGAGGCAACGACGACAATGCAGTAGGCGGCAATGGCGCTACTGGTGAAGGCCAGAACGGCTCCATCAACGAAGGCAACAACACCAACACTGCCTTACTCAGTACTGGAGCGTTCATTGGGTATGTCAAATTTCTAACCATAATACTAAACATGTTTCTAGATGATGCTTATTTTGTTATTAGTGATGGAAGAAGAACACCAGGGTATGGTAATTTTCCTATTTTCTTCTTATCAGATCAGGAGAGGTTCCTCCTTGCTGATGGGAAACGGTTCGCTTGTAGCTGTTCATGGTGTTGGAATGGTCAATCTGAAGTTTACTTTGGGAAAGACCGTGCAGCTAAAGAACTTGCAGCATGTCCCCTCAATAAAGAAGAATCTAGTTAGCGGCTCTCTACTTTGTCAAGATGGTTTTAAACTTGTGTTTGAGTCCAATAAATGTGCCGTATCTAAATATGGAACATTTGTTGGTAAAGGTTATGGCAGCGGAGGCTTGTTTCGCTTTTCTTTAGATGATGTGTGTAATAAAGTTGTGAAACATGTGAGCAATGATAATGATGAGTTCAATGTTTGGCATTCGTGACTTGTTCATTCCGATTTGTATGAAATTAACGGTGTGTTGACTTAAGGGGGAAAGAAATACTTCATGACACTTCTAAATGATTACACTAGATTTTGCTATGTGTATTTTCTGAAAACAAAGGATGAAGCATTGCATTACTTTAAAATCTATAAGGCTGAGATAAAAAACCAACTTGAAAGAAAAATTAAACGGTTAAGGTCTGATCAAGGTGGAGAATATTTTTCAAATGAGTTTACTTTATTCTGTGAAGAGTCTGGAACTATTCATGAGAGGATGCCTCCCTATTCACCCCCAATCAAACGGGGTAGCCAAAAGAAAAAACCACACTCTAACTATGTTAGTGAATGCCATGTTAGACACTACGAGACTTTCAAAGAAATGGTGAGGTGAGACTATATTGACTGCTTGTCATGTCCTTAATAAAATTCCTACTAAGAATAAAGAAGTAAAACCATTCAAGGAATAGGAAAAGAAAAAGTTGAATCTCTCATAGTTGCACACATGGGGATATTTGGCTAAGGTCAATGTGCCTATAGTCAAAAAGCGCAAACTTGGACAAAAAACCGTAGATTGTGTGTTCCTTGGTTTTGCTAT
This sequence comes from Oryza officinalis, assembly GCA_008326285.1. NCBI lineage: Eukaryota > Viridiplantae > Streptophyta > Magnoliopsida > Poales > Poaceae > Oryza > Oryza officinalis. Next base: position 30,726,709 of record BDMV01000007.1, on the reverse strand, counting down.
TCACAGCGTGTGATATAAATTCTTAATTGTAAATTCTGGAGTACCTGACATGCTTGTTGGTGTAATTTTTGACTCGAAAGATGATACATCTTTTGTGAATGAATTTTTCATGAAAGATGCACCCAACACTTCTAGTCAAGAACCTATTTTATCCCCTGAGTATTTTGTACCGTTAGAACACAATGATCAAACGCCTGAGGAAAATCTTGAGGAGGATAATTGTGTAGCTACTCGAAAAAGTAAGAGACAAAAGACTGCAAAATCTTTTGGTGATGACTACATTGTATACCTTGTGGATGATACTCCAAGAACCATAGAAGAGACATATTCATCTCCTGACACTGACTATTAGAAGGAAGCAGTACACAGTGAGATGGATTACATTATGTCTAATAGTACTTTGGAAGTCGTCGAGCGTCCATATGAGTGCAAACCTGTAGGATACAAATGGGTTTTCAAGAAAAAACTTAGGCTTGATGGTACAATTGAAAATTACAAGGCAAGGCTTGTGGCCAAGCGTTATACCCAAAAGGAAGGCAAGAATATTTTTTGACACTTATTAACCAGTTGCTCGTTTGACTACGATTCGAGTACTACTTGCTCTGGCAGTCTCTCATGGTCTTCTCATTCATAAAATGGATGTTAATACGGCTTTCCTTAATGGATAGTTGGAAGAGGAAATCTATATGGATCAACTAGACGAGTATGTGTTTGAAGGTAAAGAGGAAATGGTATGCAAGCTGTTGAAGTCCTTGTATGGTTTTAAGCAAGCATCTAAGGAGTGGCATGAGAAGTTTGACAAAACATTGACATCTGCCGGCTTTGTTGTGAACAAAGCTGACAAACGTGTGTACTATCGCTATGGTGGGAGAGAGGGAGTGATCTTGTGTTTATATATCAATGATATATTGATGTTTGGGACCAGCCTCAATATGATTGTGGAGGTCAAGGACTTTCTGTCCAAAATTTCTAAGATGAAAGATTTGGGAGTGGCTGATGTTATTCTTAACATTAAGTTACTGAGAGAAGATGATAGTGAGATTACACTCGTGCAATCCCACTATGTAGACAAAGTCTTGAGTCGCTTTGGTTATAGTGATTGCAAGTCAGCTCCTACTTCTTATGATCCCAGTGTGCTATTAAGGAAAGACCAAAGAATAGTAAGAGATCAACTGAGATACTCTCAGATCATTGGTTCATTGATGTGTTTAGCTAGTGCAACATTTCCTGACATCTCATTTGCTATGAGCAAGTTGAGCCGGTTTGTTTCAATTCCGGGAGATGATCATTGGCGTGCTCTGGAAAGAGTAATGCACTATCTAAAAGGCACTATGAGCTATGGAATTCACTATGCTATGTACTCAAAAGTACTAGAGGGATATAGTGATTCAAACTGGATCTTTGATGCTCATGAGATAAAAGTCATAAGTGGATATGTGTTCACACTTGGAGGTGGCGCTGTTTCCTGAAAGTCTTGCAAGCAGACCATCTTAACGAGGTCAATAATGGAAGCAGAACTCACGGCATTAAACACTGCCATAGTTAAGGCCGAGTGGCTTCGTGAGCTTCTGATGGATTTACCGATGGTTGAAAAACCAGTACCAGCTATCCTGATGAACTGTGATAATCAAATGGTGATTATTAAGGTGAACAGTTCAAAAGACAACATAAAGTCATCAAGACATATGAAAAGGAAACTGAAATATGTCAGAAAGTTGAAAAACTTCAGAGTGATAGCATTGGACTATGTCTAGACTGCTAAAAATTTGACAGATCAGTTTACCAAAGGCCTATCGCGTAATGTGATAGATCGTGCATCGAGTGAGATAGGTCTGAGACCCACTTGAGTTACACAATAGTGATAGCCTGTTCTATGTGATTGGAGATCCCGTGAATTAGGACTGCGAAACAAGCTATTGGGTAACTGGGAGGAGAGACCCTTTAAAGGACTCATTTCTCTGATGTACTTCTCTCTGTGTCTGTATGGCATGATGGTGCATACCTTAATGTGATCCAGGTAGCTTTTTTTAAAGCAGAAATGTTGGCCTACAGAACACATCCTTCAATTAGCATGTACTATGGAATGGCTACCCCTATAATGATGGTAGAGTCAGGGGTGGCCCCAAAGCAGAATTGACCAGTGGTGGTTGGTCGAAGCTCTAGTGGGTAGCCACTCCTTAGAAGGAACATGCCTATATGAGTCCGACTGCTAGTCACAGTCTATGAGATTTGGGTGATCTCTAGATACTCATGAAAAGGCCTGGAGTATTACTTATATGCTCCAAACAGAGAGGATGCTAACGACAACTTAGTATCAGTTAAGGAATTGAGTAAAGCCTAACTGCACAAGACTGACAATTCAAGGCCTAGTCCATTGTTCAGTTGTTGTCAGGTGTAGCTCCTTTTCTAGGTGAAAGTTCAACTTAACAGTCTCCACTGAAACACTAGTATAACAAACAGGTGCAGAACTGAGAACATTTCATATGAGCCCTAAAATTTGGTGGGGATTGTTGGATTAATGGGCTAAGACCAATTAAATTTCAATAAATTCTAAGGGCCCACAATTAATGTTAAGGGATTAATACCATCTTGAAAAAATAAGTGGAGAGATCTCAACTTAAATAAGCTGCTATCAGAGAGCATTTGTTGAGCGGTTGAGATGGTGGTGGACTGCCCCGCGCGTGCGGGCCGAGCCGGGCCGGGCCAAGGCTGAGGCTGTGGGTGTGGGCGTGGGAATGGCGTGGCTAGCTGCGGCTGTTCTCTCTCTCTCTCTCTGACGTTAAGTTTTTGACGTAACCGACGGAGATGCTTGCAACGGACGAGAAATCAATCGTATTGATTTCGCTGTTGTTACTCCATTAACGGACAGGAATTCAATCCCAAATTGATTCCTCCCAGAACGTTATCCTCTCACGCACTATATAAGTTCCATCTCCAGGATAGACAGACACACGCTGAATCCATCCTCTCTCTCGCACTTTGACACTCCTCAGTTTCCCTGTGCCTATGTTCCTGCGCTGCTTTCTATTTCTCTGGTTTCGATCACCTACGAGCATGGGTGGTTGGGACGAGCAGGCCTCCGGAACTTTGTCCGCTTGCGTACCTGCACAGGTAGGCGGGCAATCAAGTTTTTGGAGAGCGCACTCTCGCGCGACTGCTGTCTGCACTGCATCATCTGCTTCCTCTACATCCTCTACATCAACATGTCCGGTGAAGGCAACGGCAGCAATGGAGGAGGCGACAATGGCGCCATTGTTGGAGGCGGGAGCGGCTCCATCAACAGAGGCAACAACATCAATATTGTCTCACCCACTACCGGAACGTTCTCCGGATATGTCAAATTTCTAACCAATGTGTTAAACATGTTTCAAGATTATGCTTATTTTGTTATTAGCATGTTCATATTTAGCATTTTCACTAAATCATATTTCTATACACATGTCATACTTAGTATGATAATTTTCTGGATTAAAAGACGCCGAAGTATGACCATATTTTTAACATATATTATAGTTATATTTCAAAGCTTTTTCTCTAAAAATCTTGTGACAGATTTTTAGATACTCATGAAGAAAAAGATGAGATTAGGATGACTATCATATGAGGTTGTTTTTTTCTTCATTGATATGTGGGTCCCATGAGCGTTACGTAGAACGAAACCGTTATCCAAACCGTTCAGTGCTTGATTTGCTATGGTTTTATAAGATGAGAAAGACATTATATTCAGTATTGCGGTTGAGAGATGACATTCAACTAGGAGGAAGAGTTGAGAAAGGTCATGGACTTATTCAACTGACGAACGTGTTCTACTGTGGGCCCACTATAAAATAACACGAGGCTTTTTACCGTGTGCACACCAGCATCATTTTCCTTGGTCACAGTGCAAGCTCTACACTGGAAAAAATTCTTTAGCTATATCACGTAGGTTTGGTACGGAAAAAAATAGCACATTTAAAAAAAACTAATATTTAATTAATCAAACGCTAACCGAAGGAGTATATCGAAAGACAATATTTCCCTTATATTTCCCTTGCCACCTTGGCAAAAAAAGAAAATGATCTCCAAGTTTCAACAAGCTTCAAATCAAATCTGTAACTCGGATTTGAAGCCTTACATATTTGGAAACTGGTGTTACAAACTTTCAATGGGGTTAATTTTCACCTCGTAGCTTGAGAGAAGAAACCTTCAAATCTTCAAACACTACTACAAAAACCTTAAAGGGACCGGTCTTGTAGGTACCGGTTCATTTAAAACCGACACCTATAGGCCTTTTCCCACCTTCGCATGCTAAAAAAATAAAGAACCGGCACCTTTAAAGAATATAGGTGCCGGTTCATTAGTTAAAACAGGTACCAATACTATAGGTACCGGTTTTTTAAAAGAACTGACACCTATAATATATTATAGGTACCGGTTCTTTTAAAAAACCGGCACCTATACCAAACCGAGCCGACCCTGCCGAGCCGAGCCGAGCCGGCCGACTGCCTATATTGATCGGTCGATCCACTTATGCGCGCATCGGCCTCTTCCTTATCCGCATCGGATCCCCTCCCCTCCTCCGTCCACCGCGCCTCCCCTCCCCCTCCCCCTCGCCTTCTCCTCCGCCGTCCTCTCCCCCCAATCCCTCATCCGCCGCCCCCTACCCCCAATCCCTCCCCCTCCAGCCGCCGCCCTCTCCCCCCAATCCCTCCCCCTCCGCTTCCCTCCCTCTCCGCCCCCTCTCCCAGCCGGCCGGCCACTTCCCTCCGGCGAGCAGCGGCGCATGCGACTGGCGGCCTCCCCACGGATGACGGGGAGGCGCAGATCCGGTCCCCTCTTCTAGACTCCCTCTCCGTCGGCCTCATCGGAGGTGGCCAGATCTGAGGAGGGGGTTGTCGGGGTGGTGGGTTGGCTGCGGCGACGTGCGGCAGCGGTGGCCAAGGGAAGCGGCGGGCGGCCTCCTCACGGCCGGTCCTCTCTTCCTCTCCCTCTCCGTCGGCCTCCCACCAGTGATGGGTTGGCGGCAGTGGCAAGTGATTACAATCTATCCATCCCATTCCTTTTTTTATCTTGTTCTAATTTTGCTAGTTGCAGTATGAACTATAAATGTGTGAATGTGTGTGAATGTGTGTGATCTGATTTTGCTAGTGGCAAGGGATTTTTTGGTAGGGTTTTGGGCAACCGGAAACACCTCAGATGTATCGGCTCGATTTCGAGCCGATGCATCGAGGCTTTTTTTTGGCTCGCTTGTGCCTCATAGGTGTCGGTTGAAAATTAAGAACCGGCATCTATAATTTTTATAGGTGCCGGTTCTAAAACCGGCACCTATAGCCGGTTCCCAACCGACACCTTTGATTGTTTCTGTAGTAGTGAAACTTTTGAGGCAGTTTCAGACTTTCAGCAAACTTCACAAGAGAGAGCACGAGTAGTTTTAGACAAAAAGCAAAATATTCTATGGGAAGGTCCTGGTAATCTCGCTCGGGTAGAAATAAAAGCACCGAGCAATGAGAAAGTAGCTAGGTACGCCATGTTGTTCGTGTTCCACTTGGCTCTCGGCCGCCGGCCTACGAGGCGCACACGTTTCCTTGATATCGTCCATGCACATGGATAGGCTGCATTACTGTTTATCCATTTACTATTACTGGTATTGACATATCGAAATCTCCACCGGCTGGCCGCTATAGATATGCTTAGCTAGGTGGTATGCTGTATATATTATATCCATTCTCTGATGGTCTCCCTTGCATTTGTATTGGGTTACTTTTGCATAACTTTCCAATTTATCTTCTGCTTTGATTTTGATCATTTAAAAATATTTTCTCCATCTTTTTTGTCAGGGAAGGAGATTTTCTCCATTTCCTTCTGCAGATCAAACAAAGAATATCTTTAAAACAGAACACGATCGCCAGCGCGGTTTTATACTTGTATGGATGAACAAAATCCCTAGTAATTACTTAACAAATCATTTTCACAACCCAACACCTCTATTTTTATAAACGGACTAAAAGAATACTCACATATATACAATAATGCATAGGGTTCCCGATCAAGGCCCACATATGAAAATTAATTTCAGTCTTGATTTCTTTTCGAGGTTTTACAAATAGACTCCTCGATTTTACTCTTGATTTATTTTCTTGCATAGACGAAATCAAAGCGTTCACAAACTTTTCACGGACAGAGCGAGGAGTGTATTTATACTTACACCCTCACACTGCTGGAGAATAGCACAATTGTACTGGTTGGCAACCACTTTTAGTTTCGGTTGTGTAACCGATACGTACAATCCAGAACTAAAAATGAGTACTTTTAGTCCCAGTTACGTCAACCGGGACTAAAAACAATCTTGAGTACCGGTTGGTACTAAAGAGTTTTTTTTGCTGTTTTTTTAACTGCTTGTTCTTTGATGTTTATACACACACACATATATACATGTATATGTGTATGTCTTTATATATATATAAATAATTACATACACATATGATTAATATATATTTGTATATAGCATCACGTATATATAATTAAATACATATTTTTGATATATGTACAATCGTTAATTTTTAGTGTTCTATCATATATTACAAATATACGAAGCTAAGACAACGTTTCGGGTCAAGGAAGAGGATATCCATTGTCGTGGAATTCTCCCGACGAATTAACAACCTGGTCCATAATAAATCTTATAAGTTGTTCTTGAACAGCCTTTATGTAATCCGTCAGGAGAGTTGGTCCTTCATCCAAATAATCTGTTATTTTCAAAAAATGAGATATAAATATATTAAATCAATGAGAAGAGTGTAAATAATGTATGAATGGAGTTTAAGTACTTCAATATCCTTATCAGTGTTAATGGTGTGTGTAATGCAGTGAATAAATTCACAACCATAATAGTCACATAAGTTGTTCCCCTATTCCAGTCGTGAACACTAAAAGAAAAACGAACTTATGAATATTTCTATTATAGAATAAATGAGATACATAATTTTTTACATTGTATGTACCAGAAAGTCCATCCTCATAGTCAGTTCTTCCTTGAATTCCCCGCGGACGTCTGTATGGAACTGTGTCCACGCCCTGCAATTGCAAACAATAATTAATGATGTTTTGATCCACATAGTAGCGATAGCAGCAATCATAATGACAGTGGAATGGATGACATTTACCTGTTAAGCATGTCAAAGATGGTGTTGAAAGTTTTCCTTGATTTTTGCATAGAGTCAAGCACATGCACCATGCTAGTAGAAGTGTCTATGACGAACAGGACCAAGTGGAATTTGCAAATTACGTGAAATGATATAATATTATTTTATGAATACGAGAAGAAAATTGGTACAAAAGACGGTAAAAACTCACTTTGTGTTGTACGGCAAGAGTATGAAGGTCTTCTAATGTTGCTGCACCAGGAATTTGTAAATATTATCTTCTGTTTCTCCTGGAAAATCATCTACAGTCTTCTCGTTAATTATAATAGGGTCCATGTAACCAACCCTGAAATCTCCCTTCCTGAGGCAGTTTTGAATCTCCATTCTACATCGCAAAAACAGACGTGGGGTATCCGCACATGGTAAATTTTTGATGTTACATACGACGGGCTAAGGAACGAAATAAAATTAAAGGACACTTATAGAACCATTGATGGCATACTTCGTAGACATCTTTGAAGTTGATCCACATATCGCACAACTCACGAAAGTAATCTTCGTCTTTAATCCTCACAACGAACATGACCCTACCATTGGCTGATTGTTCCATGTACCATTGATGGAATCGGTACATCTATATAGACAGGTTCTTGACAATCTATGGCTTGAGAAATGGTTTGCCAAGGATAAATTCTTGACGAAGATCAGCTGCTGATGCCTTCTTGATAGGGGCTATCCCCAGCAGTTGCTCCCTGCTAAGATTTGTATCCGCCATAAATTGTTGTAGATTGATGTCATGTTCAGATGACATCGGGTCAACCGCTTATTTTGCTTGCATTCCAAGCTGGGGGACAACCTTTGACTTTTGTAGTCTTCTGATAAGACTTGCGTTGATGTGCCCTAGAGTTCCCGACCTTCCGAAAGGTTCTGATAAACAACGATTTGGACGGAGTCGCGACACAAATCGATCCGGCTTCTTGAACGCGCACGCTCTTGAGCCCCGCAATCGCAGCACCACGTCTCCTCTGGTTATCACCCGTGTCGAAACGCGGGTGACCTCGCCGAGAAGGCTAATCCCTGTTTGCCAATCGAAGAACACAAACAAGAACGAGATACAATACAACCAAAATTGCAGACGAATGATTAAGCTCACAAGTTGGGGTCTTACAAACCGATCTAGCGGCGAAACTGTTCTTGACAGATTAATCTAAGCAAAACCCAAAACCTAAAGATAGCAACGGCTACTGATATATGGAGTTTAGGGTCATGCAAGCACCCCTTGACACAACCCTAATGGGCTCCAACACGATACACAGGCCAAAGGTCCAAATACGGCGTCGCAGCGCCGGGACAGACTCTGAATGTCAACTTGTTCGGTCAATTCCCGATGACTCATAACGAATATGGACATGGGACTAGAACCATTGGAAAGGTTATCTTCTTAGCTTTCCATCCATATAAATAATGCCCCAATCCGAGCACGTATGCGTCCTGGGTGCCCGTTTTAGTGCAGACTGGTCCTGGACTCCGAATTGCACCCGAAGTCGACTTGGAGAAGGTCTTGGTTTGGTCCCAATCAACTTCTTTGATATTCCATGCATTCGTTATGCTCGGCTTCTTTTCCTTCATCCAAGCAAGTACCTCTGCAAACGAAAACAAACAAAACTCATTGTGTAGCAACGTATGTTCAAAAATATAACAAGTAAATCTTATGTAGAACTGGTTAACCTTTGGCTGATTAATACACAAGGTAGTCATGGTTATATCCGAGCTAGTTGTGTCCTCATCATGCGTATTGAGCGGTCGTAGTCTAATACTACTGTCTTTCTCGTCGGTTTGCTCATCTTCTGAAAAAATGCCTTAGTTGCCGGGTCTATTGGAGTCTTCTTCTTTGAACTTCACGGCTTGATGTGCTCCTTCACCTGCTTGGACACTTCCTTGTCAGTCTTCACGTCAATCAAATCGTATGGTCTTTTCTTGGCAGTGGATTTCTCTAGTTTGTCAAGTCTTGGCTTCTTTGTTTGTGCGTACTTTGACGACGCGGGAGGAGGTGGCCAAGACCGTTGTTGCCTAGGGGCAAATGGTTTCGACGGTGGAGACAAAGGAGATGGTGGACACCGAGGTTGCGGAGGAGATGGAGGGGATGGTGGAGACCGAGGATTAGGCTGTGGCGGTGGAGATGTAGGAACGGACGTCGCTGCTCATCCGGGAAGCATGATGTAACGCTTACTCCATTGTATGATGGCGTGGGATGTCTCTCCTAGTTTTGTCTCCCCATCTCCTCCAGGGATATCCAGGTCGAGATCGTCAAAACCTAGGCAGACCTGCTCCACCTCGACCTTTGAATACCCTGGTGGAATCGGCATAAAGTGGCACCTCTGGTCTTGCTCCACTTGTATGGCCATGCCATACACCACCTTCATGAGAAACGAGGTTAGTTAATAACATATGCTCGACTTTTCATAAGCTACAAAGCAGGATGTGCAAACTACGAGCATACCTTGATTGATAGGTTCCTGAAGGGAATATGCAGCTCACACGATATCCACTTCATGATTTCAACCACGATGTGTCGTGGTTCGTCAACAGGTGGCGCTGTTGTAACTTCATTAGTTTGTTCTGCTACTTGCCCTGTGGAACCGCAGCTACTTCGATTGCTTGAGGGGCTAACCAGGATGTGAGGATCAGACTGCTGGTTCTGCTGGCTCTGCTGGCTTAGTTGTATATCGACCTATCTTGCCACCTCTTCAGCCAATCTTTGATCGTTGTCCATGACCATCTGTTTCAGATTCTGAATCCTGGATTCCTGCTCGGACTTGCTTCTAATGCGACTCCTGTATGTGTGCAAGTCCTCGCGAAACCCATACTTTCATGGAACTACGCCTTTTCCGTGTGCTTGTCCTAGGTGCTCGGGATTCTGTAGTGCCAGCATCAGTTTGTCTTTCTCTCTATCAGGCTAAAAGCTCCCCTGAGCAGAGGTCTCTAAGTCATCGACGAGACGGTGAGCTACTTGTCGTCTGTTGTCACTAAAGATTAGGGAGCCATCAGCCACATTTAGTGTGCCCACATGAGCATAGTACCATTGCTTTGATCGTTTAGGCCAATCAGTTGTGGATGGAACGATACCTCCTGCAGCTAATGTGTCTTCCATCTTCTGTCATTTCGGAATTGCCTTCTTATATCTTTCATGCCCCTTTCTCTGACGACTTGTATTTCACAAATGCATTCCAATGGTCTCTTGGCTTGGGGTATTTGTCAAAGTCTGGTGTCTGGTCCTTCAGGATATATGTGTTGTACAAGTTTTTCTTGATGGTTTGAAACTGTGTGGCTATCATCTTGTGAGCCCACTCCTTCACTTTGGAATGTTGTGCCTCAGGGATCTAGAGAGTGAAGGTCTCGAGCAGGGTTGTCCACAGCATATCCTTCTCCGATTGTGGGAGATAAGTTTGTTCACTATTCGGCCTTGTTCTCTTCCAATTTTGCATGCTGATCGGCACATGATCCCTCACAACACAACCACAGTGTGACTCAAACTTCGTCGCGGCAGAGGAGTGGGCAACTGGTTCACCATTATCTTTCACCTCAATTATCATATGTTTCCCCTCCACCTTTCTTGCGAGACCTCATTATCTGCGTGTCTTCTTCGAGGAACCAACGTTCTGCTGTCCCTTCTCTTGCTTCTCCTCGTTTCCCTCCTCTTGTTCCCCTTCATGTTCCTTCTCGTTTTCATCCTCATTAATCTACTCATTCAAGTACTGCCCACAATCCTCTTGATCGTCCGGACCGTAGTATTGGTTGCTACCCTCAGTAATGGTGTCTAAGAGGAACCTTTCGTCATCTAACTATCCCATCTGTTCGTAACATTAAATAATACAGAAAATAAGAATATATACAAAAGATGCATGGTATATTTACATACTTGTAGTTTTATAATACTTGTCGTTTTGGACAAGACTAAAGTCAAATTTTACTCTACTTGACTATGAAGAACTTTTAAATTCACTTGCTTAAGAAATATGCATCCCATACATATAGTAATCAATAATTAATATGTAAGCAATAATTAATTTACTAATTCATTTACTTATATACACATGAACAATTATGCATCGTGTATGCAATAATTAATTAAACTAGGTATATACGAAAAGAGTTGCATATGATTAGTTGGCATACGTCATATATAGTATAAAAATTGTATAGTACATATAACTTGCATCATTGTTGCTTGCGGCCTTGGGACCACATAAGCTGGAGCATCACCCGCGTAAGCTGGACCACGTAATTCTGACAAGAAAACAAGCGTTAGTTAAAATATGTACATTGGTCAACCAAACCATAGCACAAAGATATTGTAATGTACTCTTCTTATTTCTAACGATTTTAATGATTTTTAAATGGACTTAATCGCAAACATGGTAATTAATATAAATTCTAGGAATTTTTAAAAATTGTAAATATATTTTTTCATGTATTATCTTTATTTTAATTATGTTTATGACTTCTTTAAAATTTATAAACATATTTTAAATGTATTTTTCTTTTCTCTAACAATTTTAATGATTTTTGAAAGGACTTAATCGCAGCTCATTCTTATTCTTAATTAGATATAATTTTAATGATTTTAATGTTCATATTTTTAATTGGATATTTCAATTTTTATTTTTTAAATTTTTTAAATGGATTTAAAGGGGAGATACTAACAGGTGGGTCAGTACCTCCCCAATGGCGTGCCTGCCGATGCACGGTGGACCGAGTCCACATTGCTCCGGTGGCATGGTCAACAGCTGGCGCGCGCGAGAGGACGACGACATCGGCGATGGCGGCGGCTTATTCGGCGGCATTCCGCGGTGGCGACGACGTGACGACGCGGCGGAGGAGGAGGTAGATCGAGGGAGCGGCGGGGCTAGACCTAGGCGCGGCGAAGGAGGAGGAAGGTTCTGACGGCAGCAGCGACGACGCGGTGCTCTTGGAGACGATGGTGCGACGACAACGACGAGAGATTTCTGTTGTTTCCCGTTGGGACTACAGATGTTTTCCCGCTATTTTTGAAATTTTTGTTGGTTCCCGTTGGGATAAGAACCGAGACTAAAAACTAATGAGAATACATTAAGTAGAATACATTTAAAAATAGGTTAAAAATTGTAATAAAATTTTAAAAATCATATATAATGAACCGTGGCCTGATTAAGTGCATTAAAAATAATAAAAAATCATAAAAATAAGAAAAATACATTAAAAATAGGTTAATATTATAATAAAATTTTAAAAATCATACATAATTAACCGTGGGCCGATTAAGTGCATTAAAAATAATTAAAAAATCATAAAAATAAGGAGAATACATTAAAAATAGGTTAAAATTGTAATAAATTTTGAAAAATCATATATAATTAACCGTGGCCTGATTAAGTGCATTAAAAATAATAAAAATCATAAAAATAATGAGAATACATTAAAAATAGGTTAAAATTCTAATAAATCTGTGTGTTTGCCTAGGAGGTCAATTCAATGCACTTAGGATTTTTCAAACATTCAACCAAAATACTTCTTTCATTACTAGAAATAGCAAATCAAATTAATACACATATTCTTTAGGCAAAACAAATACGATAAATAATTTACATCGTCTATACACCAAGATAGTATCAATAATTTACATCGTCCATAGAATCAACATCATAAAGTGATGGTTGACGCAACGTACTTTTTCCTTACGAATGTTCCTTCGCTATGATCGTTGCATAAGGGGTGTCCTCATTTGATAGGAGGATGCTCGGGTCAACCGTCACCGTGAACAAAGGTTACCCGTCAAACTGATCGTAATCTTTGTTACTCTTATGCTCGACTCCAATAATTTTTTTTCCTGGGAGAACCACATGGCGCTTTGGCTCGTCGGGCCCTTTTCCCTTTTTTGGTTTGCTACACGTCTTTCACATAGAAAACATGCGTTACATCATTAGCTAGGACGAATGGTTCGTCTGAGTACCCAACCTTGTTAAGGTCAACTGTCGTCATCTCACAGTCATCAATCATTACGCCTGCACTAGTCGCCTAACCCATTGGACCCAAAACAGACGGACCTTCAAAGGTCCATACTCGAGTTCCCATATATTGTCGATGCCACCGTAATACATGATAGTCCTCCCATCGTATCTCATGGCATTGATATGAACAACACTGTTTTGGGTCATGCTCTTTTTGTCTTGGGCTCTTGTGTAAAATGTATACCCCTTGATCTCATATCCTTGGAATGTCGAGATTGAGCAAGGTGGTCCCCTCACCAACAAGGCTAGTTGTTGGTCAATCGTTCCATTACCCATGAGATGTTGTCGCAACCAAGCGAGAAAAGTATCAATGTGATGACGTGTAATCCAGGCAACGGACTTCTCGACGTTTTTGGAGCGAACAATCGCCATGTGCTCCTCGATGTAAGGAGCCACCAACGAAGATTGTTGCAAAATCTTGAAATGTGCTTTATTGGTTTCCTTTCAAGAGTTCCCTTTTCCCGTAGTCTTCCCTCATGGCTTGATTTGGTGACCCCGATTGAACGAAGGTCTTCAATAAATTCTACATAAAACCCAATGACCTCCTCTGTTCCATACCACTTGGCGATGCATGGTTCCGGACGAGAACGGTTATGAATGTACTTCTTTAGAACACCCATTTACCTCTCGAAAGGGAACATGTTGTGTAGGTACACAAGATCGAGAATATCGATCTCTTTGACAAGTTGACACAGAAGATACGTCATTATATTGAAGAAGGATGGTGGAAAGATTATCTCAAAACTGACAAGACAATGCACCACGACATTTTATAGGGTTGTTAATCTGTCTGGATCAATGACCTTCTACGAAATTGCGTTCAGAAAAGCATGAAGCTTTGTTATTGTTGTCCGGACATTATCAGAAAGGATACCCCGAATTATAACAGGAAACAACTGTGTCATCAACATGTGGTAGTCATAAGACTTTAGGTTTGTGAACTTCTTCTCTTTCATGCTTATTATTTCCTTTATATTCAACGAGTATCCAGATGGTACCTTAATGCTGTCCAAGCATTCAAACATACTTTCCTTCTCTGCCTTGCTCAGAGTGTAGCTGGTTGGACGTAAGTAATGGCTTCTTTTCTCCTTCGTTCCGCATGAAGGCCGTCACGTTGTTTCATATGTTTCAGATCATGCCGTGCTTCAAGTGTATCTTTTGACTTCCCAAATATACCTAGGAAGCCTAGCAGGTTGACGCAAAGGTTCTTAATGATGTGCATCACGTCGATTGCATGGTGGACCTATAGGACTTTCCAATAAGGTAACTTCCAAAAAATAGACTTGTTCTTCCACATCGCCGCATGATCATCTTCACTTGCTATAGGTTGGCTGTCAGGTCCCTTTCTAAATACTCATTTTATATCTTTCACTATAGCAAACACTGTTTTTCTGTTACGATGTTTAGGTTTAGTATGGTGATCTGCCTTCTGTTCAAAATGTTTGTCTTTCTTTCGTACAGAGTGGCTTGCAACTAGATCAACGATGGCCCATGTACACAACCTTCCTATAATATTTCAAATACGTACTGTCAGTTTCATCCATACAGTAGGTGTAGGCCCTATACCCCTTGCTTTGATTGTCTCGATGGGTTGCTAAGTGCAGGCCAATCGTTAATGGTTACGAACAGCAACGCTCATAGGTTAAATTGCTCCTGTTTGTCCTCATCCCACACAGGGACACCTTCTTTCTTCCACAGCAGTTGCAGATCTTCAACCAATGGTCTTAGGTACACATCAATGTCATTATCAGCTTATTTTGGGCCATTAATAATAATCGACATCATGATGTACTTTCGCTTCATGTAGAACCAAAGAGAAAGGTCATAGATACATAGGGTCATAGGCCAAGTGCTATAACCCCTGATCATCTCTCCAAATGGATTCATGTCATCCATACATAAACCACTAAGACCCATCAGCGAGGCGTCTCAACATCCCGTCTTGTTTATATTCGTCTGTGTGCCAACGCATCATTCTAGTATGCACTTTGTTCCTGAGCAAACGCCTCAGACGTGGTATTATAGGGAAATACCACATCACCTCAGCAGGAACTCTCTTCTTCAAAGGCTGTCCGTCAACATCACCGAGGCCATCTCGTCTAATCTTGTATCGTAATGTCTTACAAACCGGGCAAGCTTTCAGGTTCTCGTACTCCTCACCACAATAGAGGATACAATCGTTCGGACATGCATGTATCTTCTGGACTACTACTTCTAGGGGGCAGACTACCTTTTTAGCTTCGTATGTTGTTTCAGGCAATTTGTTTCTCTCCGGAAGAATATTCTTTATGAGTTTCAATAACTCGCCAAATGCCTTGTCAGTCACACCATGTTTTGCCTTTCATTGCAAGAATACCGGCGTGGTACCCAATTTTTTGTGCCCCTGTTCACAATCTGGATACAAGGATGTTTTGTGGTCCGTTAACATACGCTCCAATTTCTTGACCTCCTTTTCACTTTCACAGTCTTTCTTTGCGTCACACAACATCTGACCAAGATCATCTGCACTGTCATTTTTTGCAACACCTTCGTTCGCCTCACCTATTGTACCATCTGCAAATCCACCGTATTGAGCTTAGTCCGGAATGTTGTCGTCTTCTTCTTCATCTTCTTCCATTGCAACCCCTAACTCTCCATGCGAGATCCAACAATTATAGCTAGGCATGAATCCCGATTGCAACAAAATGGATATGAAGAATTCTTGATGTAAAATACTACTTCTGATTTTTGCAATTTTTGCATGGACAACATATAAAACCCCTAGGCTTGTGGGCATCGGCCACACTCAAAAAATAATGCACGCCATCAATAAACTCTTTCGACCGTCGGTCCGCGGTGTACATCCATTGCTAGTTCATCTACATCAAATAAAGAAATTTAAAGGAAGTCTACGAAAGTGAAAATAATTAAATAAGCATTTAATAATTTAAAACATCGTAATTAAACTCAAAAGTTGCGTAGATGAAGAGTATTGCTAACCACAGTAAGATTTCATTTATTTTTTATTATTACCACACTAATTTTTCTATTTTCTATTATCTATTGTTTTCCTTCATTTTTCATTCTTTTCTCTAATTTTCTTTTTTTCCTTCATTTTCTATAATTTTCCTTTGTTGCCTTTTTTTCTTTACATTTTAATCCTATGTCTCTAGAATTATGAAATGCTCTTATATCCTTTAAAATTTTATTCTCTCTCATCTTTTTCCATATATTTTTGAGAGAGAATGACGTATAGAAACAAAGCTAGAAATGTAATATGTTAACCATACAACAATAGAGGTTGAAGTTGCTAACCTTTTAGATCCCTTCGATTTGTGTAATATCACCAAAATACTTTCACCAAAAATTTTGGCAGCACCTCTCTTAGCTTCCTCCTCTTTGGCAGCAATGGCTCGGGCTGGAGGAGGAAGAAAGAATAAAACGAAATGTACTATCTTTAGTACCGGTTGGAGTCACCAACAGGTACTAAAGATCAACACAAGTACCGATTGGTGTCTCTAGCCGGTACTAATATGTTCAGCATCTTTAGTACCGGTTAGTTACACGAACCAGTACTAAAGTATTGATCTTTAGTACCGATTGTTGTCACCAACTAGTACTAAAAATCTCCCGCGCTGCCTGAGGGGGCCTGACAGGGTCTGACAAAGAGGAATCGGTACTAAAAATCATCTTTAGTCCTAGTTGGTGTTACCAACCGGGACTAAAGATTCTACGACGGGGCGGACTATTTATCCGGTAGTAAAGATCATCTTTACTATCGGCTTTTATTACTGTCAAGATATTTGCGTTTTGAGCCGATCGATGAAAGATCAGTTCTTCAGTAATGTTAGATTTGCACATTGGAGGTAAAGATTTCATTTTTTGGAACTTCCAAACCATTTTTGGAATACTGGACAGCATTAGAAAACTAGGCAAATCAATATTTCAAAATATCTGAAAATATTTTTGGGAAATCCAAAAATCACAAGAGAGCAATCCCTATTTGCAGCCATTTCGAAAATTTTGAAAATATTTTTTAGAAAATCCAAAAATACTAGAGAGCAAAACTGAGATTGCAGCGATTTCGGAATTTTTGAAATATTCGAAAATCATCAGAGAGCAAAACAGCTATAACTTTTTTGCTTGAAAGTCCTTTTTATGAGCTTGGCCTCAATAGAAAGCTCACTTAGGCTACGTTCATTTCTAGTGGTTGGGAACTTTCTTCCTCTAGCACGCAAACGAAGCAACGATTTAGTGCACAATTAATTAAGTATTAGCTAACAAAAGTTGAAAAATGGATTCATTTGATTTTGTAAAGCAACTTTCCTATACAATTTTTTTCAAAAAAAATACACCGTTTAGCAATTTGGGAAGGTGAAGAGAAGAACACAGCCTTAGAGAGCTACCCAACTCAACCAAAAACAAGGTGTAAAACTACTCAAAAGATATCTTAAAGCTTTAGTTTCTCTGAAGGTAGCATTAGGATAGGTTTATTAATTTGAGCCCCGAGACATACACAAACACATCGACATTGCATCCCTCTTAATAGTACGACGTCCCAATAATCAAATGTAAATAGGAAGAAAATTGTACCAATAGAAATGTCTTCATGCCTGTCGATAGGCTATATCTGACAATGATATCTGTAGAGTATTGGGGTCATTGTTACTAGGATATACGTGAAATCGTATCAAAAAGACAAGGGATAAGAATTTATACTGATTCGGGTCTCGAGATGAGTAACAACCCTACTCCAGTTTATATGTATTGCTGGGAAAGGTCGGGGGATCTGTAGGCTACTCTAATTTGCCGAATAGAATCCCCTGAGTACGTTTCGATGAGTAGAAATCGGCGACTTGGGCTTTGGCTTCCTCTAGATTGTCTCTCGATGTGGCTTTGGCTATGGCTTCTGATTCCATGCCATTCCTCCATTGGGGGCCTTGAATTTATAGCGGTGATTGTCTTCCTTTCCAAGTAAAACTTGAAGAACCCGAGCATAATACGAACCGAGGAAACCATGTTTTCTCCGGATCGGACTCTGACACCTTCTATTCCTATGAAGACAGTTTCCTTTCGAGTTCACCTTATCTTCTTATCTAAGTATACCTTACCGTATAACATTAGATATATGGTATTTTCATATACTACAAACCCAAGCTTCTTATCTAAGTATACCTTACCGTATAACATTAGGTATATGGTATTTTCATATACTACAAACCCAAGTGTAAAAGGTATGCCTTATCCGTAACACTGACAATACCATCTTTCTTTTTTTTTCTTAAGGGATGCCAACACTAAAATTGTTTCATCATATATTTTTCAAACAATTAATGCGGGCTCCTTGTAGCTTCAAATGGCCTCACACAGTCTATCACGACAAAGTCGTTACTCGTCCTTCACCACCGGACTTAATCCTTCGATGCTAAGCCCCTTGCTTGCCCTGCACCACCGCATGGTCCATTGCAGCCGAGCATCGCTTGACCTTTATCGTGTGTTGCTATGGTAGTCACTTCGTACCCCACATCTTCAATAACTTCACTTTGTCATCCTTGATATCTTTATATGTTATGGTCTCTCTTGAGTATGAACACCTTTGCAACTCTTGGGATCTATTTCTCTTATTCAACTCAATAAAATTATTAATGTGAAATTTGTGAAAAATTGATGAGGAGCTAGGATTTTTGGAGAACTTTTTTGTTTTATTTTTTTTCAAAAATCTTTTGTAGTCAGGCGTGTTAACGTAAGCACTTGTGAAAATTGATTTCTCCATGTTCTTATGGAGCTGCATGTAAAAAATCTGAATTTGAAAAGACATTTGGTTTCGGACGTGTGCTCCAGAAAGCAATTCTAGCCGTCACCCCAGAAAACCTTCTTTGTAATAGTGAGTCTTTGTTTGGATTAGTAAATTTGCCTCTGGAAGTTAATTATTCGATTATCATCATCAAATAAAAAATCCTAAAACCTAATTGGATCAATGCATCAATATTGTCCTTTAAAAAAAACATGATGTACATGTAATGTTAGACTTATTGTGTTGTGTATTTTCAGTGGTGCATGATGATTTAAGCGGATATCCGAAACAATACCCGACTGAAAAGATACAAATTCTTGTGAAGAATAGACTAGTAATATCATCGAGCTTGGTTGAGTTTGGTTGAGTATCGTTGTCCACCTATAATGCACCCGTTCAATAGTTGGTGCCTTTCCACGCGTCACACCCAATTGATATATAGTTAAAAACTAACAAAACAATTACGTTCGGACAGCATGCTGCCTCTCAAATCCATCATCGTGTGCGAAGCTCACGCGAAGATCGGGTGGCTCACGACACGAAAAAGGGTATCTCCAATGTCAAAATCGATTTTTCTGATGTACAGTGACGCTTAAGTTGATAGTGAGATCTATAGAACCCACCCTCACTGATAACGAGCATTTGCATGTGAATCACTGATAACAGAGAGCTCTCTTGCATGTGAATCCAAGCAGTGGGTCCTACAAACATGTATTTTTTATTTCTTCTATTCGAATCAAGAAGTTGAGCCAATTTTATGTATTAGACAGTATGGTTCGCTGGCTGCAGTGGTATGATTCGCTTTTGAAGTCTATGGTTCGATCTTTTTAGGCACACTGCAGTTGCTCTAAGGCTATATGGTGCATGTGCACGAAGTAGATTTTATCATAATTTAACCTAGTTGTGATCAGGGTTTCAAAAACCGACGGTAACCGCGCGGTTACCGCGGTTACCGCCCGTACCGCGGTGGTACGGTAACCCGTACCGCGCGGTACAGTTTGCCGAATTTCATCCGAATTCAAAAATTCAAAAAAAAAAGAAAAAAATAAAAAAAAATGGTAACGGTAGTGCTTGATTTGTAGTGTTTTATGGTGAAGAAATTTCTCGAAAAAGAGCAATATTTATTCAAATTTGAGAGCAGAACGGATGAAAAACTTGGAAATTGGAAAAAGGAAAAAAAATGGGCCAGCCCGATACTGTGCACATGGCCCATTGAGGCCCAAACGAGGGGACCCTAAACCTAACCCCATCTCTAGCGTCCCCCCGTGTGCTCCATCTATGCTCTCTCGCTCCCTCTCTGTCCAACGCCCCGGCGACGCCAGACGCGCCCCAGATCCGCCGCCACCGCGCCGGCGAGCGACGATACCGCGCGGTACGAGACGGTAACCGCCGACTCCAGCGCGCCCACGGTAAGTCCTCCGGTACCGCTCGGTATTCCGCGGTAACCGCGCGATTTGCTCGATTTATCGCGCGGTTTTGCGAGGTTGCCGTGGCTTTAGGGTTTAGTTTCAGGGGGCTGTAGGGCGCAGTAACCGCGCGATACCGAGCGGTAACCGCGCCGAAACCGTGGTTACCGCGAGCAAATTGCCGGTAAACCGTAGCTAGGAATTTTTGTAATTTTGATTTCGCAATGCAATTGTCTTGCTTGTTTGTTATCACTACAAATTATGAATCACTCAGAAAAAAAGTAAAAGTAGTGGAATGGTAGTAAAATAAGTCCATAACAAAACGTAGCGTACATATGCGAGCGTAATTTGTAATTGAGTGTAATTTGGATTTCATATGCAACTATGTGTAAGTCTATGTGTAAGTAGAATTTGTATATGTATGGCATTAGTGAAATAGAAATGCGGCCTTGGTGATTTAATTTCTAATACTATACTTTTCGCGTATGTTACATACAGGGTGGATATGACAGATAGTAGGGACCCAGTGTGGGAGCACGGGGAGAGCATGGCACCTGGATGGCGTTGTAAGTATTGTAATCAGAGAAAGGGCGGTGGTGGAGCAACTCGCCTTAAAATTCATTTGGCTGGAAAAGGGAAGGGGGTTACATATTGCAATTCAGTGCCTCCAGATGTTCGCGAATTCTTCAGGCGCGAGTTGGACAGGATAAAAGATGCAGGTGATACTCGTCAGAGTGAGAGGGCAAGAAGGGTTGAAGCGGCTGGGGTCAACTATTATGACCTAACAGGTGATGCCGACGAGGAGGAACAAATGGAAGCAGCCATGCAAGCCTCACGGCAAGAGGCGAGTTTTAGGAGGGGTGTGGAGCAACGAGGTGGCACTTATGAGCATGGCGGTGGCAGTGGATCCGCTCAGTCTGAGGCACGGAAAGGAAGAAGCAACCCAATTGCCAGTTTGTTGCGAAGGGCTACATCTCACAGGGAGTCACCTTCTGTGAGAGATTACAATCTAGCATCTGCCAAGGTCATTTTCTATTTAGACCTTTACCATGCATTTCACTATTGATTAATTTTCTTCTTACAATTTCATTTGCAGGTGAGGCCGACTTCACTCACGCGACTCAGGACCGTGATCACGGTGCTCCAAGCTCTCAACGAACTACCGTTTCACCGAGTGACCAACAACAACGACAACATCTTGACATACCACAGGATAGCTACAGCTCATTCAGTGCCTCTAGCATTGAAAGTGGCTATCCAAGGTATGCGTATAATCGTCCCCAACCTTCTGATTATCCCCCTCCTACATGGGTGTACGAGTGGCAAGAGCCCCAGTGGTACGCTCAATTGTATGCTCAATGGCAAACAACAGCATCATGGACAGGTCAAAGTTGGGAGGAATATAAGGCAGGGTTGCTACAGTCGCATGGCTTGATGCTCATGTCCACAGAGGAGTACAACATGGCATATAATCAGTGGAATTTATAGCTGGCTCTATGTTGGTACGTCCTTCTCTATTTCCTTTCATCGTCCAACAAAACTTCTATTTTCATATTGCTTGTCTTATGAACTATCATATTGTGGATGTTATATTGTGGATTGTATTGTGAACTCTATATTGTCGACTGTATTCATTTCACTTGTGAACTCTATATTGTGGACGTCTTGACATGTGAACATGTGGACACCTTGTGCGATATCTTCAGATTGTTGATTGTTGTTGTCGAAATATTATGTTATGAATTGTTCAATTGATTTTAAGTCCGTAATATAGCAAAGATCATGCCAAAATTTTTTATTTTATACCCACATGTATTGTTCAATTGATTTCAAGTCCGTAATATAGAAAATATCATGCCAAAATTTTTTATTATATACCCACAAATATCCTACATTTTTTAATTATTATCCCAAATTTCTATAAATTTTTAAGTGTTTTTTCTATTTTTTTAATTTTTTTTTCATTTTGTTCTTCATTTGCTCCAACATTGCGCGGTAACCGCGCCAAACCGCGCGGTTACCGCGGCATACCGCACGGTAACCGCGTCTCATACCGCGGTTTTGAATTCAAAAATTTCAAAAACGAATTTGTCGCGGTTTTTGGCGGTTACCGCGGTTACCGCGCGGTAACCGCCGTACCGCCGGGTGGCGGTAACTGGGCCTCCGGCGGTTTTTGAAACCCTGGTTGTGATGTCAAACACTCATGCCATGTCATGTCAAATATCTACAGTATATACAATAAACACGACGGATGTTACGAGGACGGACAGACGCCATTTCAAGAAGAATTCTAGTCAAATTAAAGAGTCTCTGCATGCATGCGTACGGTCCAGAAAGACATGGCTTCATCTCTTCCTAGGACAAGACGAGCAAAACTGACCGGCTTCAATCAACAAATATATATACTCCTTACCAAAAAAAAAATAAAAGATATATTCTTAAAACAGAGGGTGGGGTCATGTTCATGTGGGCTCCACGGATAAGTAGAAAAGTCAGGAGACGAAGACAATTCCGCGGATTTGAGCTGTTGGCGACGGCCAGGATGGACCTGGCTGGCGTTGACGTCAAACTTGAGGTGCTAAAATAAAAGAAAAATAAAACAAACTGGTCGGGTAAAAAATGGCAGGGACTAAACAAATTCTAATGCAGGTTTCCTCGGTTTTGCTTCAAGTATTATTAATTTTCTGTATTTGCAATCAGACCCCTCCTGAGTTAGGAATGTGTTTTCTCGAGCCAAATAACTGTTAGAGGGGATTCTGTTAATCATGGTTCTTTTACAACTCGGTTACAAATTTTCGTTTAGGCCTGCTTTTGAAGTACATGAGTTTTACAGGTCATTTGTAGAAATCGAACAAATTTGACATTCTTATAAAATCTACATTTCAAAGAAGTTTGTTACAAAGCTAGAGTGACTCTATACTTGCAGTTGCAGAACTAAAACTAAGAAAACATTTACAAGTAAACATGCATCCAATAACTTGCCATCCTGCGGAGGGTGTAATTCCCTCTTTTATTGACACGTGGAACCAGAATGTGGTCATGTGGGTCAGCTAAACTGTATCCCAATCACATGTTAAGGATAGCATATATAAAATCAAATGTCCCGCATTCCATGAGCGAGCTATCAAAACTAAAAGACATTGTAAATAGCAAAGAAGACTTACAATCATCTTTTATCTATTATTTATTATCACATTCAAAAATTTTCAGTACATAGATTTAAGCCCAAAAAGAAATGGAAAAAAATGTAAAACATTAAACTGAAAGGGTGTAAGTGCAAAACAGAAAAATCCCCCATTTCAGTTCAACCTATATAAACAGCCGATGGAGCCGAGAGCAAGAGCACCACCGATTCATCCGAGAATCCAGATTCAAGAGCTACAAATTCAGAGGCAGCAGCGGCGCGCGCAGCGGCAACCAAGGCCCGAAGATCCGACGAGTCCTTCCCGTCCTCGTCAGATCGATCACCGGAGGAAGAGAAGAGCAGCGGCGGCGGCGGAGGAGGAGGAGGAGGAGATGGGGGAGATGAACTGGGTGAGCAGGAAGATCCATCTCTACAACGTCACCATGGGTCTCTACATGCTCGACTGGTGGGAGCGCTGCCTCTTCAGTATCCTTTGCATCTACTTACTTGAAATTACTGCTCTTTTCTTGCTGATTTCGTTCGTGTTTTGGGGGGAACGAATTACTACCGTCTTGTCTCGGGGTTTTGGTTGGAGACTCGATCCGCTTTGGATGGAGCTGGATTTAGTCCAATTCGTTGTTGGGGATGAAAGAATTACTGAAAACAAGGGAAACCCGGCTATTCAATTGGTCGCGCATGGTCATTGATTAGGCGCATTTCATCTGCTTCAATTGTTCGCACGATTTGTGTTACTATTGTTCAGTTGTTCCCCTTTAACTGGAGTAGACATAATGGTGCTGATTCTGCTCTGGTTCATCTGCTTCAATGGCTCTCGCTTTGCCAGCGACGTCTTCGAGAGGTACACATCCCATTCTCATCTACTACTGTGAAATGTTACAATCCAGTTTGGACATGCCGGGCCATAATTAATTTCTTACCCAATCTGTATGTTTTTGTGTGAAAATGGTGATACACAAGGTGATAGTCGTAATGTGCCAGAAGTTTGTAATCTATAACATTCAGAATGGTGAAAACTCTGAATTTTTTTGCCCTGTTATGAGCTGGGTTTTGTGTGCTATGTGCTGTCTCATTTGTTTTGTGTTGTTAGGTCATTTTTCGCAATTACAGTTGGTTCCTGACTTGTTAAACCCTTCTAAATAAGTAGAAGTTAATGGGTAAGAAATTATCTGCAGTGAAAAAAAATGAGAATTATAAAAAAAGGAGGAAGGGAACTAAAAGATAAATTGTAAAATATTTCTGATTACAACTGGGAACACTAACAAGAGCTGTGCATATGTTCTTGAACTCATGATTGCCAACGGGTAAAATATATTCGGAGATTAACACAACAATGACAAGTTATCACAATGTTTTTTTGAACGATGAATTCATTATGCTCAAGGATTATATTTTCATTTGATATAGAGCAAAGGGAATGTTCTCAAGCACAGGGTGGTGTCTGCTAATGGGCTTGCCTAGAATGGACAGCTAAAACTCCGAGTTTTCTTCCCTGTGCCTTTTCATTTGTGATGTCCATGGTCTGAAGTCTGAAACCCCACCCCATCCCGAACGCAACTGGTAGCCACTCCAATTTGTTATAACTGTGAAATTCTCAAAAAATTTCAACTCCAAAAACATATCTTGCCAAATACATATCAAAACACATAAAAGCAACAATAGAACTCCTTTCAGAAAACTAAACGGAAAATGACAAATTGTGGGTTTGAAACTTTGAATCAGATGATTCTGACAAGTGACAAGACTATCCAACCTTTGTTATACCCTTAGTTGTGTTTGTGCACTATATACATGCTCTACACCAAAAGTAGCTGGTTAGCAGTTAAAAATATATTTGATTTGGGTCATTCTGTTGCTGCTTTGAATTGTCCCATTTAAATTGTTTATAATTCTAAGTTATATATTTCTAATGAACTATTTCGGTCATATCATTAATCCATAATTACTTTCCAACGAACCTCTTGCAGCCATCTGAAGGCTCGGATTATGCCTGGTGGAAACTATGGCATGGGTGTTGGCATGCCCTCAACCTAAGCCTGCATTGACAAGTAAAAATAAGGAGGAAGCAGGTTATGAAATTATGGAAGCAGCTCAAATAACTTAGCACTGTATTTTTATGTATGAAATAGTTCCAAAAGGAAATCTGCTTATGATTAATTTGTTCTTCCTGTCTTGTGTGCAGTCATATACTCAATAGATTTGATTGTAAGATGTTACTTTCTGAGCACATACTGTAATTCTTCGCTAAATTTTGTTTATGAGCATAATGATCACCTTTTCCCCATCAATTACTGTGTGATCTGCCCTTGTGTACAAAGTGAGATCTCTCGTCTCCATCTATATCACAATCGGAACATTCACTTTAAAATACAGAACAGGATCTTCTAAACCACGCACCAATTTCTATCCGGTCTGATTCCTCGCAGTTGTCAATCTATCATTATTTTTCTCTCATTGTTCTTGTGTTACCAGTTTATATGCTAAATACTATTAAGTTGTTAGATTTCACTGTCATCGTCAAGTCCATGTCAACTTGGTTTGATAATGCAATGCAAGGCACGAAGGTGGATCGTCCATTCAAATTATTGAACCACTAATATTGCTACTATTATCATACCTTCTGCAAATCATTTCACCTTTCACTCTGCACTAAACAACATTAAGTTACTGCAGGAGTAGGAGTGGAGCAGTTGTTCAATTTCATGCTTGTAATGTTTAGCGATCAGGTGGACATATGAATCATGAATGGAGGGTTGGACAGCGAGACATGGTGCCATGTTGGATGCCCGGACCGAAGCATGTTTGTTTGAATTTATATCAACCACCAGCTCAGCGCATCGGTTTGACTTTTTTCCTAGCCAAACATCATCAGGTTTGACTTTTTTCCTAGCCAAACATTATCAGGTTTGATTAAGTTTATTAAATAAATTAGCAACATCTACAACACTAAATTAATTTCATTAAATATAACATTAAATATATTTTGATAATAT
Organism: Oryza officinalis; assembly: GCA_008326285.1. Taxonomy (NCBI): domain Eukaryota; kingdom Viridiplantae; phylum Streptophyta; class Magnoliopsida; order Poales; family Poaceae; genus Oryza; species Oryza officinalis. The sequence continues at coordinate 30,700,227 of BDMV01000007.1, read as the reverse complement.
GTTTGTTTCGTGTTGAAAATATCATTATGTTTATTCTATAAACTTAGTCAAACCTAATAATGTTTGATTAGAAAAAAAAGTCAAAACAACTTATAATATGAAACAGAGGGAGTATCATGCATGCATGCATGGGTATTAAACATGGGCCCATGTGAGACATAGCACCCCATGAGAACTGGTACAGTATAAATTGGCAAAAGGTATTATCATGGGCCCCATATAGATTAAAATAAGATAAAGAAAACCCATTATCTCTCTTCAACATGCACGTCAAAGACAATTTGTTTGAAGCGTTGGCCTTGTCATATTTTCTTTCTATTAGAATCGGACCCTATGACTACTTAGCTTTTGCTTGAGACAGGCTAAAAAAGATGCCACAGTATATGGGTGTGGCTAAACTGTGCTCTTATAGGCACATTCATTTGCACATGAGTGTATATGTGTATATATGAGTGTTTGTATCCACACATGCTCACTTGCTTCCCGCACATGCCCTCTTGCTATGATACGATTCACTCCTATGGGGATAAAAGTTTAGCCATCGGTGATGAAGAATCACTCGATGCCAATGCAGCGTGTATACATGAAGTCATGGAATACTCTTTCTCTATAAAAAAAGTATTGTGGCCTCGGAAATGAGGGGTGTTAGGAAAACATCTTCGACACCAAATCACCCTACAGGCTCTCATTAGGGTAGCTACGGCGCCTCTATATATGCTGCACCTAAGCACAGCTTGAGCCGCAATACTGATTGGCACATGTGAAGCCGTGGTGATTGACGGAGGCTAGCAAGCTGTCTATGCCATTGTCATCATCAGTTATAGTGATCGTGCGGCTTCCTCCCCCTGATGCTACTCGATCCACTCTCATGTCCAGTATCTCGGCTCTAGCTTGTAACAATAAGTGGTGTATTTAACTCCCATCACCCGCGCAATCAGTTCAGCACCCATATTTGAATGACATAACGCATGGAAGATAGATAAAAGGTGTGAAAAGGGTAGTTTTCGAGTTGAGTGTGAAATGTGGAGCTTTGGGAGAGCAGGGCAGAACCGGCGGAGGGGTGTTTGCAAAATAAGTTGCTACGATTTAGCCCCTCAACTATCGCAAATATTACAAAAGTATGATTTATCCCTCTAACTATAATACTAAATACTTGACACCTCTAAACTATTAAAAAATCCAGATGAATTACCCCTAACAGAAAATGGAGTGGTTTTTATACTATGTGATGGACACGTCACAGATACATGGTGTTAATTTTAATAACATGGCAATATAGTAATCTAAGCACCAAGGTTAACAAACAATTTTTTTTAAAAAAAGAAATCTGAATGGTTCCACGTGTCAGCCTCTATTTCTTTTCTTCTCCCTCTAGATCATGCACTCTCTCTCTCTCCTTCTGATCTGGCAGGAAGGGTTGAACCCGGCAGGAGGTGAGACAATAGTGTGCGCGAGTCGATACTACCCTTGTTGGCTCCTCCATGTCATTATCTTCCTTGTCAAGCTTGCTCCACCACTGATTAGGGAGGAAAGGAGAGCATGCATACAACTCGGTGTCATCAAGGGTGGCGTGGCCAACAGCTAGAGTGGTCGGCAAGATGGTAGGTGGGCAAGCGGGGTGTTGCCAAGGTCATTGGGGTCGTGGAGTGCCCATCACCCTGTGGTGGCATACCCTCGTATCTGCTCCACAGAAGGGAGGGGACCAGGACAACGCCTACCAAGAAGCCATGGCGGTGAGCGGCAGTGCTAGTGGAGGGCATTGGGGAGGCACAAAGGGGGCCCCATGGAGGTGTGCTAGAGGTGGAGGCGGATCTTGGGGTGGCGCAATCAACGACAGTGGAAAGATGCGGATCTTCGGGTGAACATGGGGTGGCATGCGACGACAGTCGCCACAGCTTGTCTAGCCACGACCTCCTCATGCTCATGGGCGACGCTGAGCGGAAGAGGAGTTTGTCCAGTCACGATCTCCTCATGCTCATGGGTAACACTAAGCGGAAGAGGAAACGAACACAAAGGTGGAGCACCTTAAGGCACTCCTGTGCCGTAATGAGCTGGGCTCTTCGACAGCATGGCAACCTTGACGACCCTAGATCTACCACCCACCACCTGTTTTCTGAAGGAAAATACTGTAGCAGAGCATCCTACAGTGCAAAAATATAATTAAAAGAAATAATATTTACAATGTACAATAAAGATATGTTACAAATTTTGCAGCCATTGTTGCATTTGGGGTATTGCACTATCTTTTGCTCTATGGATAACCATCACTACTGGAGAACTGATCTTTCATCGTGGTATCCAAAAACATAAATATCTCGGCTCTATTACCAACCGGTACTAAAAATGTTCTTTAGTACCGGTTAAAAAGCCCCACGGTACTGTACAATTTTTAGTACCGGTTGGTAACACCAACCGGTACTAAAGATTGTTTTTAGTCCCAATTCAACCTTGTCTGACACTTGTCAGACCGTGGCAGGCTCCCTCGGACTCTTTAGTACCGGTTGGTGTCACCAACCGATACTAAAGATCAATACTTTAGGTTGATGCTACCAACCGGTACTAAAGATTATATGCTCTTTAGTACCGGTTGGTAACATCAACCGGTACTAAAGATCATTTTCTTTTTATATCTCTTCTTTCTCCTGCAGCCCGAGCCATTGCTGCCAAAAGGAGGAGAAAGAGAGGTGCTGCCAAAATTTTTTGCGAAAGTTTTTTTGTGATATTACACAAATCGAAGGGATTTAAAAGGTTAGCAACTTCATCCTTTATTGATGTATGGTTAACATATTACATTTCTAGCTATGTTTCTATAAGTCATTCTCGCTCAAAAAGGTATATGAAAAAGATGACAGAGAATAAATTTTTAGAGAAAACAAGAGTACTTCATAATTTTAGAGACATTGGATAAAAATGTTTAAAAAGACAACAAAGAAAAATTATAAAAAATAAAGAAAAAAGAATAGAAAAGTAAGTTCATTTAAAAATCATTAAAAAAGTTAGAAATAAGAAGAATACATTAAAATATGTTTAGAATTTTAAAAAACTTCTAAAAATAATTAAAATAAAAATAATACATAAAAAAATATATTTATAATTTTTCAAAAATTCTAGAATTTATATATAATTAACCATGGCTCTTTAGCCTTAGACTCCTTCATAGTAACAAAGAAATAGTCATAGAGATTTGTGAGCTCAACAACAATCTCCTTATTAGGAGCGCGTATGGGCTTTCTATGTGTCACCCTAGTTTTGAGATTAAGTATGATGTTTTAAATTATTAAATGCTTATTTAATTATTTTTACTTTCATGGACTTCATTTACATTTCTTTATTTGATGTAGATGAATCGGCAATAGATGTAAAACACAGACCGATGATCAAAGGAGTTTATTGATAGTGTGCATTATTTTTTGAGTGTGGCAATGCCCACAAGCCTAAGGGTTTTATATGTTGTCCATGCAAAAAGAGTACAAACCAAAAGGAGTATTCTACATCAAGAATTCTTCATGTCCACTTGTTGCAATTGGGATTCATGCCTAGCTATAATTGTTGGACCTCGCACGGAGAGTTAGGGGTTGCAATGGAAGAAAACGACAACATTCCGGACTGGGCTCAATATGGTGGATTTGCAGATAATACAATAGGCGAGGCAGACGGAGCTGTTGCAGAAAATGACAGTGCAAATGATCTTGGTTAGATGTTGTGCGACGCAAAGAAAGACAACGAAAGTAAAAAGGAGGTCAAGAAATTGAAGCGTATGATAGCGGACCACAAAACGTTCTTGTATCCAGATTACGAACAGTGGCACAAAAAGTTGAGTACCACACTGAAATTCTTGCAATGAAAGGAAAAAAATGGTGTGACTGACAAGGCATTTGGCAAATTATTGAAACTCGTAAAGAATATTCTTCCGGAGGGAAATGAATTGTCCGAAACAACATACGAAGCTAAAAAGGTAGTCTGCCCTCTAGGACTGGAATTCCAGAAGATACACGTATGTCCGAACGATTGCATCCTCTATCATGGTGAGGAGTATGAGAACCTGAATGCATGCCTGGTTTGTAAGGCATTACAATACAAGATTAGACGAGATGGCCCCGGTGATGTTGATGGACAGCGTTCGAAGAAAATAGTTCCTGCAAAGGTGATGTGGAACTTTCCTATAATACCACGTCTGAGGCATTTGTTTAGGAACAAAGCGCATGCTAGAATGATTTGCTGGCACACAGAAGAATGTAAACAAGACGAAATGTTGAGACACCCCGCCGATGGGTCGCAGTGACGAAACGTTGACAGAATATTTTAAGACTTCGAAAGAGATGCAAGGAACATAAGGTTTGGTTTAAGTACGGATGACATGAATCCATTTGAAGAGATGAGCAGTGGTCATAGCACTTGGCCTGCGACCCTATGTATCTACAACATAAGGGGACTCTTGAAAGGAAACCAATAATGACTATAGACAACGATTTATTCCGTAAAACACATTTCACAGTTTTGCAATAATATTCATTGGTGGCTCCTTACATCGAGGAGCACATGACGATTGCTCACTCCAAAAACATCGAGAAGTCTGTTGCTTGCATTACACGTCATCATATTGATACTTTTCCCATTTGGTTGCGACAATATCTCATAAGTAACGGGATGATTGACCAACAACTAGCCTTGTTGGTGAGGGGATCATCTTGCTCAATCTCGATATTCCAAGGATATGAGATCAACGGATATATATTTTACACAAGATCCGAAGACAAAAAGAGCACGAACCAAAATAGTGTTGTTCGTATTGATGCCATGAGATACGATGGGACAACTAGTATGTATTACAGTGGCATCGAGGAGATATGGAAACTCGAGTATGGACCTTTGAAGGTCCCTCTGTTTCGGTGCCAATGGATTAAGCTGACTAGTGGAGGCGTAATGGTTGATGAGTGTGGGATGATTACAGTTGACCTTAACAAGATTGGGTACTCAGACAAACCATTTGTTCTAGCCAATGAAGTAACGCAAGTTTTCTATGTGAAGGACATGTGTAGCAAACCAAAGAAGGGGAAAGGGCCTGACGAACCAAAGCGTCACGTGGTTCTCCCAGGAAAAAGAAAAATGGTCGTAGTCGAGGATAAGACAGACGAAGATTACGATCAGTTTAACGGGCAACCTCTGTTCGTGATGACGGTTGATACGAGCATCCTCTTATTAAATGAGGACACCCCTTACTTACTCAACAATCATAGTGAAGGAACATTCGTAAGGAGAAAGTACATTACGTCAGCCATCATGTTACGAGATTGATTGTATTATCTGACTAATATAGCTAGTCTTATGTAAATTATTTATCCTAGGTTGGTGTATGGATGATGTAAATTATTTTTAATATATTCTCCTTATCTCTATGTTTTTTATTTTTAATGGACTTAATCGGGCCACGGTTAATTATATACAATTTTTAAAATTTTATTACAAATTTTAACCTATTTTTAATGTATTCTTCTTATTTTTTAGATTTTTTTATTTTTAATCGACTTAATCGGGCCATGGTTGATTATATATGATTTTTAAAATTTTATTATAATTTTTAACCTTTTTTTAATGTATTCTCCTTATTTTAATGATTTTTTTATTTTTAATGTACTTAATTGGTCCACGGTTAATTATATATGATTTTTAAAAATTTAGTAAATTTTTAACCTATTTTTAATGTATTCTATTTAATATATTCTAATTACTTTTTAGTCCCGGTTGTTATCCATAGTCGGAAAAAAAATTTGGAAATAATGCAAACACTTTTTTAGTCTTGGTTGGTAGGAATAATCGGGACTAAAGATATCTTTAATTCTGGTTGTTCCTACCAATCGGGACTAAAAAGTGGGTTATAAATATTGGGGCGGTTCGTCTTCTCGAGTGCACCAATCGGGACTTAACCATTTTTCTTTCTCGTTATCGTCGTAGTCGCCGAGCTCCATAGTTGTCATCGTCTCCAGAACAACTCCTCCGATGCAGCCGGCCAGAACCCTTCTTCTCCGCCACCTTCGCCAGTCTTCCTCCGCCGTTGCCGCCGATGTCCCCGCCGTCGCGAATGCCGCTGCCGCCGGCTGGCATACAAACGAGCGCCGACAGGCCGTATGGAGGTCTGACAGGCCGGGACCACCCGTTAGTCCCTCCCTGAATTTTAAAAAATAAAAGGAAAAAATTATAAATTAAAAAAGACATTACAAACTTTTAAAAAATTATAAATTAAAAATAATACATTACAAAATAAAAATAATTCATTAAAAATTAAAAAAATAAAAAAAATACATTAAAAATATGTTTAGAATTTTAAAAAAACTTCTAAAAATAATTAAAATATAGATAATACGTGAAAAATATATATTTACAATTTTTAGAATCTTATAGAATTGATATATAATTAACCTTAGCTTCGATTAAGTCCATTTAAAAATCATTAAAATAGTTAAAAATTAAGCAAAACACATTAAAAATATGTTTAGAATTTTGAAAAACTTCTAAAAATAATTAAAATATAAATAATACATGAAAAATATATTTACAATTTGTGCTATGTTTTAGTTGTTCAATGTACATGTTTTAATTAACTAACGTTGTTTCCTTGTCAAGATTAGATGCGGGCGACTCTTACGTGCTCCGAAAGTCGCCAAGTAATACTAAAGCAAGATATATGAAGATATGACGTGTTAATTCTAATTATATGTAACTCTTTTCGTACATACCTAGTTCAATTAACTATTGCTTACATAGTGCATATTTGTTCGTGTGTACATAAGTAAATAATAAATTAGTAAATTAATTATTGTTTATATATTAATTATGATTACTATATACATATAAGTTGTATATTTCTTAAGTAAGTGAAATTTAGAAGTTCTTCATAGTCATGGAGACAAAAATTGGACTTAAGTCTTGTCCAAAGCGATAAGTATTATAAACCCAGGGGTGTATGCATATTTGTCCAAAATGTAAATATAACAATATAGCATGTACCTTTTGTAGTAATTTACATTTTCTGTATTATTTAATATTAGGAACAGATGGGAGAGTCCGATGACGAACAGTTCCTCTTGGACACGATCAATGAGGGTAGCAGCCAGTATTACATGACGGACGAGGAGGGAAACAAGGATCTCAGCCAATACTTGAATGAGCAGCAAGAGGAGGGGAACAAGGAGGAACGTGAAGAAGAAAACGAGGATGAGCAACAGGACAGCCAATCGAACGTTGGTTCGAAGAGAGCACGCGTACAACGAGGTATCACAAAGAAGGTGGAGGGAAGACACATTATAACTGCAGTAAAAGCAGATGACGAACCAGTTGCCCCCGAAGATGCTGTAAGGAAATTTGCGTCACACAGCGGTTGGGTCGTGAGGGATCACGTGCCCATCAGTATACAGAATTGGCACAAAACAAAGTCATATGGAGATGTGGAAGAAACGTATCTTCCAAATACAGAGAAGGACATGTTGTGGACCACCATGCTCAAGACCTTCACGATCCCTCAGGCAGAACATACCAAAGTGAAGGATTGGACTCTCAAAAAGATGGCCACATAATTTCAGTGCTTCAAGAAAGATTTGTACAACAAATATATTATGAAGGGTCTGACACCGAATTTTAAAAAATTCCCCAAACCGAGGGATCATTGGCCTGCATTTGTGGCCTACAAGAGAGGAAAGGAAGGGCAATCCAAGATAGCGAAGAATAAAGCCAATGCCGTCTGGGAAAAATACTTTCACTAGCTAGGGTCGGGCGGCTATAAGAAGGTAGAGCCCAAATGATAGAATATGGAAGATGCTTTAGCCACAAAAGGTATCGTTCCGGCCACAGCTGATTGGCCTGAACGATTAAAGCATTGGTACTATGCTCATGGGGGCACACTAAATATGGTTAATGGCTCCCTAATCTTCAGCGACGACATTCGATAGACAGCTCACCGTCTCATCGATGCCTTAGAGGCCTCTGCTGAGCAGAGATTCCATCCCTACAAAGAGAAGATGAACTTACGCTGGCACTGCAGAATGCCAAGCACCCAAGATGAACACGCGGAAAGAAGTGGTTCCATGGAAGTATGGGTTTCAAGAGGACATCAACATGTACCATAGTCACATGAGAAGCAACAGAGATCAGGATGTGAAGTTGCTTGATCTGAAAATGAAGGTCGCAAACTATGACCAAAGATTGCAATAGGAGGTGGCAAGACAGGTGGATATATGCTTAAGCGAGCGGAGCCAGCATCCTCGACCGTCTGTTCCTCACGTCATGGTTAGCCCCTCTGGCAATCGAAGCAGCTGCGCTTCTACAGGGCAAGTAGGAGATCAGACCAACGAAGCTGTAGCAGCGCCACCTGTCGATGAACTACGAAACCCCGTGGATGAAATCATGCAGCAGACACCATGTGAGCTGTATATTCTCTTCAAGAACCTATCAATCAAGGTATGCTTGTAGTTTGCACATCCTGATTTGTACCCTATGGAAAGTCATGAATATACACTAATTAACCTTGTTTCTCGTGAAGGTGGCGTATGGCATGACAATACAAGTGTTGCAAGACCAGAGGTACCACTATAGGCCGATGTCACCTGGTTACTCGAAGGTCGAGGTGGAGCAGGTCTACTCAGGCTTCGAGGATCTTGACCTAAACATCCCCGGAGGAGATGGGGAGATGAAACTAGGAGAGACATCCCATGCCTGATCCCCATCCACCGTCTCCTCCATCTTCTCTGCAACCTTGGTCTGCACCGTCTCCTCCGTCTACACCGCTCACTTCAAGTCGCGAAGTCCACAGAAGAGTTCCAATAGACCCAGCAACCATGGCATTGTTTCAGAAGATGAGTGAACCGGTGAAAGCGAGCATGATATCGAACTATGACCGCACAGTATGCAAGTCTTTTCAGAAGACTAAAAGAAAGTTAAAAGATGTCTCTCAGCTCAGAAAGCAAGCAAAACAAGCGATTGAGCCGATGCCATCCAAACATGAACTCAATATACAACAATTTATGACAGACACAAATCTTAACAGGGAGCAACTACTGGGGAATGCCCCTATCAAGAAGGCGTCAGCAGATGATCTAAAACACAAATTCACCCTCAGTGAACTACTTGTCAAACTAGAGCTGGTCAAGAACCTATCTATACAGATGTACCGATTCCATGAATAGTACATGAAACAATCAGCTAAAGGTAGGGTCATGTTCACTGCTAAGATTAAAGACGCAGATTACTTTAATGGGCTGTACGATTTGTGGATCAACTTCAAGGTTGTCTACGACGTATACCAACAAGATGCCCTTGACGTTTCTCTTCTCAGTTGCTGGGTTCTATAAGTGTCGTTTAATTTTATTTCGTTCCTTAGCTCGTCGTATGTAACATCAAATATTTACCGTATGCAGATACCTCACATCCTTTTTTTGCGCTGTAGAATGGACATTCAACTATGTCGTAGCCAGGAAGCTTTCAGGGTTGGTTTCATGGACTCCTATAAAATTAACGAGAGGATAACATTTACAAATTCCTAGTGCAGCAACATTATAAGACCTTCATACTCTCGTTTTACAACACAAAGTGAGTTTTTACCGCCTTTTATACCAATTTTCTTCTCATATTCATACAATGATATGTATATCATTTCATGCAATTTGCAGATTCCACTGGGTCCTTGTTGTCATTGACACTTCTATAAGCAAGATCCATGTCCTGGACTCTATGCAGAAACCAAAGAAAACTTTCACCATGATTTTTGATATGGTTAATAAGTAATGTCATCCATTCCACTGTCATTATGATTGCTGCTATCGCTACTATGTGGTTCAAAGCATCGTTAATCATAGTTTGCAACTGCAGGGCATAGGCATGATTTCGTACAACTGTCCGTGGGGTATTCAAAGAAGAATTGAAAGTGAGGATAGACTTTTCAGTACGTACATGGTCCAAAATTATATATCTCATTTGTTCTGTACCAGAAATATATATTCCATAAGTTTGTTTCTCCTTTAGTGTTTACGACAGGAACATGGGAACAACTTATGTGGCCACTATGTTTGTAACTTCATTCACAACATAACACAGCATTAACACTGATAAGGATATAGAAGTACGTAAACATCATTTATATATTATTTATACTCTTCTTATTGATTTAATATATTTATATCTCATTTTTTTAAAATGAAAAATTATTTGGATGAAAAACCAACTCCCCCAACGGATTACATAAAGGTTGTTCAAGAACAACTGATGGAATTTATTATGGAAGAGACTGTTAATCCGATAGGAGAATTTCACGACAATGGATAACCTATTCCTTGACCCGAACCATTCTCTTAGCTTTTGTAATATATGATAGAGCATTAAAAATTAACAACGATTGTACATATATCAAAAATGTATTTAATTTTTATTGTACATAAGTACAATATACCCGCAATTATATATACGTGATGCTATATACAAATATATATTAATCATATGTGTATGTATTTACTTATATTTATATTTATATATATAAAGACACGATATATTATATATATTATATAATATATATAATATATATATTATCCCTATAGGTACCAATTCCTATTAAGAACCAGCACCTATTACCCATTAACCCAGGTTTGATTAGGGAGAACTATAAAATTGCAGCAAACCATATGCATTGTACAATCCGATTTTTATGGGGAATTTAACTTTTTTTGGCTATTCTCCACTTTAGTTTAGCCCTTCGCTTATGGGGTTTTTACCGAAACAGAGGAGATTGGTTAAAGATTTTATCGTTTTATGCCTTAGTTCTCGATTTTCTATTTATTTATATTGGGAATATCTAGTGAAAATCATCCAATAAGTGAAAAGACGGCAGGTTGTAAGTAGTATAAAATTGTAAAAAAAGACGACAGGTTTCGAGTTCCAAGATTGGTTTGTTCATGTCTATTACAATCAATTTCCAACTTCTAAGTCGATCACAATTACTCCTTCCTCATGATTACTGCGAACATATCACTACTACGAAAACAATCTTTCATGGCGTTTGGAAAAACTTTTCTCTGGCGGAAATGAGGTGAAACCGCCAGCTAAAAAGATAGGGGGGGTGGGGGTCTCGGGCCGCCAGCGAAAACAGTACGCAGTGGTTAACACAGGCGTGTATCTTTCGCACACCCAGAGATAAAGGGCAAATAAGCTTCTTCGCTTCATAGGTGCTGGTTGGCAGGGAGTTGGGTTGCGGAAACAGTTTCTTCAACAGAACCAACAAATCGTTGAAACTACTGTCCGACCAACCGTTTCTGGCCTTCAATCTCATAAGTTCAAGCACCGTCCGCAACAATGTGAAATCCTTCGTGCAACCATTTGCCTCATCGTACAAAAGAACCTTCGTTGCCTTTTGTAATGATTCGAAGTTCTCCAACCCACGAGCGGACCCAGCTACAACCTCAGGTTTAGCATGACGCAACATCTCTTCCAAATCAAAATTACCATCATCTACGCAAACATTACCATCATCGACATCATCAACTATACTGTGATGACCATCATCGCCACCAACATCATCATCAACATTAATGGGCTCTACTTCCTCTTCTCCTTCTTCTGCTACTACCATCAAATCCTCGTCCCAGTTGAACACTTCATCCTGTACTATCGCCCGGTTGGGAACTTGTTTGCTTGGGATCTCTCCATGATGTGACCAATTTGTGTAGCCTGCAACAAATCCATGCATCACCAAGTGTTGCTCGATTATAGATGGGTCGATCCAAATTTTCTCATTCTTGCAATGTAAGCATGGACATCTAATTTCCTTTGTCTTCTTAGATGCAGCATTCTTCTTAGCAGCTTTCATGAATATGTCAACTCCTTCAATGTATGAGGACCGGTATCTCTCTCTATACATCCATGCTCTGTCCGCCATCTATGCATTATTTGCGAAAAAATATGTACAACTTCGTCACTTTATATATTTTTGATAATATGCTACATTAAAATTATACTAATTAATATTTATAACCACTATAATCTAGACAAGATAATTAAAGCTAGCCAAAAATCTACAAACTACAAACAACTAGAAAAAATAAAAAAACTAGCTCTTTTTCTCTTCTTCTCAGCGTTTTCTGAGTTAACTAATATATAGATCTGCTACAAATAAACATATCAAAACTAGATATATATATGGAACATCGATCATGCACAATATTTCTTACAAAGTTTGCCCATTTTAAGCTCCAAATAACAAATAAAAAATAGTTTTCTTCCCCCGTGTCACATACTTTTTGCTATGCAAAATCTCAACAAACAACCAATAAAATTGAAAAAAAACTTTACAAATGGAGTAGGAGAAAGTATATGTAACCTCTGGTGCAGTAATCTTTCAAAAGATTAAAGATCAAAACCTTCCCCTCTATGTATTTGTTCACAAGAGAGAGAAAATCGTGCTCAAATGCCATGGCTGCTAGCTGGGCTGGTGATATAGGTGATGCTATTTTCCCTGGCGGTCAACATATGTCGGTACATTCGAACCGCCATAGAAAATATTTAGGGGTGGCGGCGGCTAGAGTGGGCCGCCAGCGAAGATGTAGGAATCTTCTCTAGCGGGCCACGTCACCTTACCGCCAGCGAAAAAGTATATTTTCGCTGGCGGTGTCTTAAGATGGCCGCCAGAGAAAATACCGCATCTTCTCTGGCGGCTAGCTTAAGGAGGCCGCCAGCGAAGATGTGTTTTCGCTGGCGGCCCGAGACCCCCACCCCCCCTATCTTTTTAGCTGGCGGTTTCACCTCATTTCCGCCAGAGAAAAGTTTTTCCAAACGCCATGAAAGATTGTTTTCGTAGTAGTGAAAGGTAGCAAGACATGTTGTTTTTGTCACAAGGATGAAACCATCCAACAGTTATTCTTTCAGTGTCGCTTATCTCGCTTGGTGTGTTTTGTAATTCATTTGGCTTCTAATTTAAAATCTCCTTGCAATGTTAGTCATATGTTTGGGAGTTGGTTATCATGTGTCTCTAAAGACATGAGGAATCTGCTTTTGATGGGTGCAACAGCTCTGTGTTGGTCCATTTGGCTAAGCAGAAATAGAGTAATTTTTGTATAACAAGATGGTGTCTTCTTCTTTGCAGGTTATCACTTTACTTACCTGGTGGCTACGTACATGGGCTATCCTCCATAAACCGGGACTAGGGATACTATTGCGGTGGTATCACGATAGTTGGACCAAGTGGCGCAGGAGTTTTTTACCTAGGAGCATGGGTGACGGTGTAGTCTACGGATTGATAGCCACAAAGATATACGTTTCTATCAAACTTTTGTGCTTGGAAGATGTTTCTAGTTGTTTCTTTCTTTTTGGCCGTGTGTATTTTATGCAAAGGCCGACAGTAACTCAGTTTGATTGTATCATCTTGATATAATTAACTAAGTTTAAATAAAGTTTCTATTATCTAAAAAAAATTGTTTTGTTGGTGGGACGATTTTTCTTCATATATCAGTTACCAGTTTTGACCATTAATTGAATAAACTTATATGTTCTTTCTTGGGGTGAAAGTAAAAGAATGTTGTAGCTTAAATTAATTAAGAACATACTGATTCCAAGAAAAAAGTGCGAACTAAAATTTGCAGAAAATTTCGCTGAAGTTGCATTATTTATATATATCGACCAAGCTTAAGCTACGCTTTGCAAATTTATGTGTCTGACATATAAAAAAATATTACGTGACTGATAATTAAATAGCAAAACTTAGAAACATCACTATCGACCAGTTAAATCCAGCCAAAAAAATCGACGGAACCTCGTTCACTCATTCTTCAAGTGGTGGACCTGATGATCACTGTGGTGATAAATGGGTCATACATCTCGACCACTGCCAAGGTGTTGAAAATCCATGGAAATATGGGTGAGGTCTACATCATCATATTATTCTTAAAGATCTCCTAAAGATATCCAATCATGTTGTGCTGAAAGATAATGTCATTCGAATGAATTATCATAAAGATAAATCCATTTGTTATTGCGAATTAATTGTATTTTTAGAAAAGAAACCATTCTCTTTCACAAAAAGCATAATATTTCTTAGATAATGAAACTCAATCCAACATTTGCTTCAAAATAAGCTATATCCAAAACTTCACATAACATCAACATCAAGTACTAAAGAACAGGTTGTTAAATATCTTGTCTAAGGACAAATTAATCTGCAATAGCAGAGAAATGATCTTTAGTATCGGTTCTAAACCCCCTCTTTAGTCCCGGTTATAATAACCGAGACAAGGAAACCAAGACTAAAGTTCTTGATTTTGATTTTTAAGTACCGGTTGAAGGAATCGATAGTAAAAATACATTCTAAGTCAAAAAATATATATGGGATATGAAATTCAAACTCAAGATCTCTCATCTTAGCCCTCACACGTGTTACCATCTCACCTACTCCACACATTTAACTTGGATAGAGATGTTTTTCTTTTGAACTAACTCTAAAGGCATCTATAGTAACCGGTACTAAAAATATCTTTAGTACGGGTTGATGTTACCAACCGATACTAAAAATACATCTTTAATACCGGTTAATAACATTAATCAGGACTAAAAATCCATCAGCATTAGTTTCGATTATGCTACCAACTGATACTGAAGATGCATTTTTAATACCGGTTGATAACATCAATCGGGACTAAAGATATTTCTAGAGACTTGGAGTTTGAGAACGGTACTAAAGAGTTTTTACTCTTTAGAGCCAGTTTTTAAATACATTCGGTATATTTATGGTTTGAGACATGAATAAAAGATGAGTTCTGTGATTGCTCAAATTACGTGGAACAAACAACCACAATCGTAGTCTTACAACACACGAACACCGGAGTATATATGAATGTTACCAATTTACCAGGGGTTGTATTTCTGGAATTAATTAAGTCAAGGAGATAACGAAGTCAATCACAAAAAACAATAACACCTTTAGGATGTCGCCTTCTCGTATGACCGTGTCGAACTAGCTCAAAACAGTGTATTGCCGTGGTTGACTTCCTAGTCAATTTGGTCCATAAAAAAATAAGTTGGAAATCCACGATATAGATTACTAAAATATAGCTACTTCTTCACAAATTCTTTTTTACCTCAACAAACCTCAATCGTCTTTTATTTAATTTTTTATTTACTTTTCCATCTCAATCAAACATAATTATTTAGTTACATAATTTTAAAAGTATTTATATTTTAAGATGCAGTACCTTGCTAAGCTCCAATGATTACATATGCTGCGAGCCGGCGACTGAGTCATGCCTATGATGAGAGTTCTATAAGTTCACCACCGTTCTGCAGTAGCTAGCCCAGCGCATTTTTTTCTGGCGCGAGAAGTACTTTGGAGAGAACATGGGAAAGGTATTGTGTCAACTCTTTGTTTCTTTTACTATGAAGAAGTTGCATGTTCGATGATTTTGGTGCCTTATATTTATATGTTAAAAATTTTTGTGTCAAATAAACATATTGTTCTGTGCACTTCAACTAAACTATGTTCATACATATAGAAGTCGAGGCTATGTTTTGAATCAAAAGGCACCTAAACTGTATAAACTACTAAATAATTTAAGTTATATATATATATATATATACATATATATCGGTACCTTCATTTAAAATTTTTGTCTAAGATATTTTTCTCAACCTATGGAGATCTTAATGAATGTTTACAAGCAGAGAGATAGGTAAGATCTGCCCTTATATTCTTGATAACTTCACATCCCTACTCACGGTGAAACCTTCCCTGTTGCTTTAATTTGCCGGTTAATTTGTTCACCAAATTAGGCTAACTCCTTTCCCTCCGCCACCATTGCCACCACTGCGCTAGGACTTGGTTGCTTATGTTAGAGTCAGTTCTCTCTCAACATCCATGCATATGGGTCAGGGCCCTTTTGAGCCCAATATATACTTAATTGTGCAACAATTTTGAATGAGTTTGTGCATATTAATTCAAAAGTGAGGTATATGGATAAAAGTGTATTTCCTATGGTTCAACAATATAGTACTCCTTCCGTCTTCATTTACTTTGTCACTGTTGACCATCAACTTTTCGAATTTGACCATTCATATTTTTAAAAGGATTAATTTATGATTAATGAAAGTTGTATAATTGCATTTACGTCAGAAAATGTACTTCTAGTATATCACTCTTTTTAAGTATATATACAATATATTTTTTGCAAAAAGGACAAGTGTTTAAGTTATAATTTGAATAGTACCTAGTAACATAATTTGAAATCCGGAGGGGGTAATAAACTAAACACTAGCCTAAACGAGTTAGACTTACATAACAGAAGTGTGGCAAAACATGTATAAAACAACCCAAGTTTACCAAAAAATAAACCCCCAAAAATTCTACTAACTCCTCAGTCCGGTCAGAGCCAAGGTTCACCAAACCGTTTTGGGTGGGGTTACCGTCATCCCACGGTTCGACGGTTATTGCGGTAACCACGCATTTACCGTAAAAATCATGCGGTTATTGCGAGGTATATCGTGGTTTCAAAAACTGAGAAGGATACCGCCAGGGTTTACAAAACCGCACGGTTATCACGGTTATCACGTACGGTAATTTTTTTAGTTTTTGAAACCGCAGTATACCTCGCGGTAGCCACATGGTGTTCGCGGTAACCGCGCGGTTACCATGATAACCGTCAAACCGTGGGGTGGTGATAACTCCACCCAAAATGGTTTGGTGAACCCTGGTTACCGTACGTGATAACTGCGTGATAACCGTATGATTTTGTAAACCCTGGTCAGAGTTACCATGGTATTTCTTGCAATTTCAAACTATTCTTGACCTTACTGCCAATCTTTCCAACTTTGAGCTTTTTAAGTCTGGCAGGAGTTACCAACTTACCACTACTATAGTCCCTACTATGAGAAAAATTATGAGAAATATCCACTTGCTTCGGCAACATTAATTCTGAAAGGGAAGGCACACATGCATGGACTTTCACTTCTTTACATCATGGTCTTTCATATTTCATTTCATTACACCACTTGCTTTCTCAACATGTACATATTTAATCATTCCATTAATTGAACAGTGCAGCAAGATTCTATTTATTTACTTTTTACATGTCGTTGTAGCAAAAGGTGGAGATAAGGGTGCCAATGACGTGTGAAAGGAAGAAATCCAAAGTTATGCAAATAATTGCTAAACAGTGTGGTAATACTTCGATCACATCTTGTTCCAAGTACTGTATGAATACCAGCATCACGGTTTGTGTGTACTGATTTATATTTGTTTTCACGCTGCTTAACCTGCAAAAAGTAAAGTTGTCGATGGAGATGAATGAGTATTTTTGTCCCTTCTTTATCAGCATTTTTGCCTTTCCGAGAGGAAATGCAACTGTGAAGATTTGAGGCAACATATATATTACCTCAATAATTAATCTGCAAGCCTCCATTGTAACATTATTCTTAGCAAATGAACATTAACGGTACATGAAAATTACACACCTACGCATTACGCCTAAGTTCATTAGGCTTATTATTGTCTTGGATGTAGGAATCTTGTCAATTGCAGCCGATCGGGACAAAGATAAGGTTACGATAGTTGGCAATGAAAACATGGATGTCACGTGTTTGACAATGGAGCTGAGGAAACAGATGCGGCGTACTCACATTGTCATTGACGCGGTCACTCCAGTTGATGAGAAGAAGGAGAAGGAGGAGAAGGAGAAGAAGGAGAAAGAGGAGAAGGAGAAGAAGAAGAAGGAAGAAGAGGAAAAGATTTCCAAGATTATTTATCCGCCGTGCTATATGCACATCATGGACGAGCCATCATGCTGCCAGATGTAGATATATTGTATGAAATCACTACGGGTGTGTTGTGGAGAATTTTGGAAGATTTATTATCAACCATTTGCTGCAAATTGATACATGTATAGTTAATGAGCTCAAAATAGCTTTAGTTTTCTGTTCTGGTTTTCCTTATTCTTCTTCAACGCAAGTATGAAGAGCTGAATTGTACTTAAATTGGGTAGGAAACTTGTGGTTTTTGCTACTCCCTACATATGGAATTGGTCATGGGATCAGATCCACTATATATGCACCCTGTTATCAAATGTTGGTTGTGCCAAAGGAAAATTTTCAAGGTATATATAATTGTGTGGATTTTACATGCTGTGAAGTGAGAATTAACAATGTGTCTATGTTGATGTATACCTGATTACATGCCCACATTTCGTTTCTTAACTACGAAGCCGGCCGGTATCTGTTAGTTTCTCAACTGTCAACCATTTACATTCATTGCTAGACCCAAACAATGGTGGCATTCGAGGACGTAGCGGTATGTGGAGCCTACATGAGAAAATAGTGATGTCATCATCATATCAATTAATAATAAAGGGCTAAAAAATATAGAAGCACATTAAGATAAATATTAGAACACATCTGTCGTCTTAACTCCTTTTCCTCTGTTTCCTCTACATCATGTATAATTATTTTTTTATGTAAGTTTCAGAAAACTATGGATATTTTAATTATTCTATCACAAAATTACAGATATAAAATGATGTATCTCAAAACTATATATTTAATATCAAATTTATCATATAACTATAAATTAAATGAATTACATATTTAAATTGGAGTATTGCAAAACTACATATTTAATAATAACGTTATCACAAAACTATAGCTCCAATTTTATAAAAAGATAGATGTTGAAAACTGTAACATAATATTATTGCTAGAGATTTAAATTCTAAAATCTATAGTTTTGTGATAATTTTATTTTTAAATATACAGTTTTGCTATACTTAGCTTTAAATCTATTCTCTTTATGAATTTGATCTTAAATCTGCAGTTTTTATGTGCACCACCTTAAATCTATATTTTTCAATAGTTTGGTTAGTTCTTGAAATTTATTGTTTTATTCGATTTGCTAACTTGATGCCACATGGTGCTAAAGAAATACACTGTTTAACAGTTTGAAAAATGTGTTAAAGAAAACCAAGGTAAAATTTGTATCTGATTATCTTAATCAGGTTCAAATGGGTGTTTGATGACATTATATTATGTTCATTTTGATTTCTAAAACCCTTTGCCAACTGGGCCGGACATGGGCCAAGAGCTCAGACGTGAAACCATGCATCCAGAAGGAATAAGTTCACTTAGGTCCCTTAACTATTATGGGTCGAGTTCTATTTACATCCCTCAACCATAAAACCAGATATAGAACATCTCCCAACTATTAAAACCAATGCAAATCAAGTCTTGAGTGGTTTGAATAGCGATTTCATCCTATGTGGCGTCCACGTGGCGAGTTGACTTGGTATTTGTCCTATATGATGCTTATGTGGCACTAGAACAAAAATAATTTAGTGGGACCTATATGTCAATTAGATAAAATAAAATATAAAACGAAAACCTATCAATTTGCTGCCGTCTTCTTCCTTCGTTCTGAGCTCCTTGCCTCTTTCCTTCTCTCTCCTATTCTACCCAATGCAAGCCACCACCATTAAATCCATCGTCGATCATGGCTGATCTCACTATCAATCATCCAACATGGAACCCTCACACCATAAAGATTCTATTGCTACCATTTTTCGCTCCGATTATGCATCTCTATGCTTAGATTTAGGGCTCTAGGCATCCATGGAAAATGGCTAGGCAAGTCTCATCGTGTGGTGACGAAGACGACACGGTGCCGAGAGATCTAGGATCGCCGGCGGCAGAATCCTCTTATCTGCCTCTGCCTTCTCCTAGCCCCAGCCTCCACTGCACACACTCGGACACCGCCACATCAAGTCTGGCATTGCCAGTTGCCAGCCGCCGCCTGCATGTACCTCCCTTCCGATGGATGGGCTCATCGGCTCCCACAACATTGGCCACCGGCGAGCCCATTGCTCTTTGGTCACCGGTGTCGTGGAGGTCCGCCAAGATCCGCTGACACCACCATGAAGGTGGAGCTCCTCTTCGCTGATGCCACCGACAGCCGTGAGGGAGACAATGACATACTCGACAAGAAGCAGAGGTGGATGTTGGCAAAGGGACTCGAGGAGTCGGAGTTCACCTATCTCGTTCTAATGGCTTATCACTCCTGGCACATTCATCTCCCTGCCCATTGCTTCTCCCTCTTTCTATCTCCCTCCTAGTCAACCCGCACAAGAGACGAGAAGAGGCACAGCTATGCTGCTTCGTCCCCGGATCTGGCTACGCGAGCGTCGGATAGCCAAAGACAATGACGATGACAGTGGTGGGCAGGAGGGTGAGTTGGTGACGGTCTTTGCTGCTCGAACGAAGTAGGCGGAGTGCGAGACGGCGACGGGTCCTTGGCTCCTAGCTGCCACGTTGATCACCCCTCTCTCCTTTGTGACTGACATATGGGTCCTACTCAAACACGTTAGACAAAACCACCATAGAAACCACTGGGGAACGTAAAACAGACAGGTATCAATAATTGAGGGTTGAGGGTTGTTGTATATCCGATTTTATGATTAATGGATGTAAATCAAATTTGATCCATAGTTATGGTTATAGTTAGGGGACAAAATATGAACTTTTTCCCATCCGAAATGAATGAACATTCTCGAACCTTATCCACAGCCCGCAGCAGAGCCGTCTCCAAGCGAAATACTCCTACTCCGTCGACTTATCAACGGCTTAGATCGCCTTAAGATTCGTGCGAAGGAAATTAGAAAAAAAAAAAAA